>CM053770.1:423964714-423999855 GCA_028658325.1 Potorous gilbertii | reverse complement strand
ATTCATATACCATAATTTATTAAGCCATTCCCCAATTGATGGGCATCTCCTTGATTTCCAGTTCTTGGCTACCACAAAGAGTGCTGCTATAAATATTTTTGTACATGTGGGTCCCTTTCCCATTTTTATAATCTCTTGGGGATACTGGGGTTTTTATTATTGAGAAGATATTTATTCTGACTATATTATGATTTCCTTCTGATTTTTTCCCTGTTGCCTTTTATGCAACTTACTTGACTTTTCAGTGTGAATACCAGTTGCCAATTTTCAAAGATTACAATAAACTCCCTCCTCTGAAGTATCTCTTTGATGCCTTGTCATAGTGTTGAGGTAAGTGGAGTATGAACACAGACAGATCTTGTCAAACCCAAAGGACTTCGGGTATATAGGTGTGATAACAGACTGTCATCACAGCCTCAGGATCCCTAAGTGCAAAGAAGCATACGTCTCGGTTGACCTGAAAGGATGATGGATTTTTTGACTGTAAAATCTCTCATAAGATCATCTACTAAGTCATGGAAGGGTTGTCGTCATCACTGGTAGAAAGAGTACTCACTCCACTGAAATCACAGTGCTTAAAACATAGAAGTTTTGAAAGGTTAGATCACTCTTCCGACAATCAGTGGTTAGAACAACTGACATTACCTGAGCTGTTATCAACTCCATTTTCTTCTAAGTCAAACACTATATGCATCCCTTTAAAAAATTTCAAAAGTGTAAATAACTGGGAACATGTATTTGACTTACGTCTTGGCATAGATGTGTCAACTGATTCTTTGTTTCTGTCCCACAGATGAAACCTGAAGCATCATTTTTATTTGGCAGCAAACTTGAAAGGAAACTAGTAGGAAGTATCCTAAAAGAAAGAGGGAAAGGAGATATTCATGGAGATAAAGATATTGTATCCAAACAAACTGAGCCAATCCGAATTAAAATCTTTGAAGGAGGGTAAGGAAACATAAATGAAATATGAAATCAGTTCAGTTGTGTTTCAAGGTAAATGCCCTTCCCTGGGCAAGACTTTGAGAGAAAAGGAGTTCCCATGTGCCTACCCAGTTTGGAAATGGAATATATTACTTTTCAATGCACAGCTCCATAGTATTTGTAGATATTTAGAAAGATAATGAAGTTAGTGCCCTCATTTTAAGGTCTGCTGTGCTATTAGTGCAAATATGCTTGTTATATATGTTATAAACATCCTCTCTCTGAATTATCATGGTGCCCCTTTAAGGGGGAAATTGGTGAAATCGATGGGCTTTTGATGACCTCTGGCTTTGTTCTTCTGTAACATTCTTCTCGCATACATCGTTTTACTTTTAATTGAAATATTTTGTGCTGCTTAAAAGGATTAAAATCATGCACACTTATTTTTAGACAATAAAGTAGTCATATATTTGAAAATATTGATTTTTTAAAGCCATAGATATTTGTTATAATAATAGAAACCATCTTAAACTGTATGTAGTCCCTATGGGACCTTACGTAGGTAAATATATATATGTGTAATTGTACTATACGTTTTGGTAGAAATATCTCACTAATCATATGCTATAAAATTAAAAAACAGAGCATTATACAAAATCAAATTTTAGTACATTAGTTCCAATTATTGGAATTTCAGTATAACTAGCCTTCGATTTACAGTAAGTGTATGTTTCACATTGTATTTTCCCTGAGTTCATTTTAATTATATTGGAGTAACTAGAATTGTGTTTTTTGCATAAATCTGTAAAGTGTTAACTGTTTAAATATCTGAAATGATTATTTCTTTCATAGTTCTTAGCACCTCGTGGGGTAAACTACTTAGAGAAGTTAGGAAGCTTTTGTTTTTATTCTAGGCTTTCCACTTCGGTATCTTTGTGCACCTCGCATTTCTCACACTAAAACAAGTGTTTATGTATGCTCCATGAAGGTTTTATAATTTGAATCTCTTTTCAAATCTCCCATCTTCTGACACAAAGGAGAGAACTGTAGCTTTTATCTTTCTCCAGAGACTGAGGGTCACTGTGACTCAATCAACACTTCCACATTCAACAATCTTCTCCATAGCAGGGCATTTGCACTCCTAGCTTAGAGAGACCTTCCAGTAGAGTTACTGTATGCTTTGGAGAGCCAAATCTCCACTGAGGAAGGAAGCAAGTGAAAAAATATATGTGCATATTTTATCACTGTGTTTTGATCATCTGAAAGGACTATGCTTATGTTTCATTTTCTCCTCCCTTTCATTAGTCTATATAATGGGCCACATCCTTATCATTTCCCTAATTAGTGTCTTAACCTGAACATGATAGTGACCAGGTTTATATTTCAAGAAATATGTACCTCCTTTTGGGAATAGGTTTTTTGGGGGGGTGTTGTTTTTTGTTATACATAAGTATTAATTTATTTTGACTCTGTCTAATTTCTTACGTTGACTTTTGGCAGATTTGACTTTGCACAATGACACTGGTCAGAATATTTTTATATTCATTTTCATTAATTAGTTAATTCCTTTATGAAATGCAGCATATTGATCCTGTGACACTATGTTCCCAGTCTCTCATTTGTACAGGTTAACTATTATATATTGCTAAGGATTATGTAATTTTTTGTACTCTACCCAAAAGGTTAATAATATATTATATTAATATATGATATATTACATTAATAATTATTATATATTATAATTAGCATTATATTATATTATATTAATATTATGTTACTTTAATGTAAAAATGTATATTCCATTTGCTATAATGATAGGACCATATTGGGCTTGAAGTGCTTCTCCCTGGAGAAAATTAGCTTTTTCTACTACCACTTCCTTGGGTCTTACTCCCTCAGCACACTTCATTGAGTTAGTGATAGTATTTTATGAGACTAAAGAATCTAGCTATCCCAATCATTTAATGGCAACACATTATATTAGTTTAGAGAAGAAGTTCAGAATATCTTGGTATCTAGGGACAAGAGCTGCTTGGACTTCTCATATAAAGGAGTTGGGAAGCATTTAAGAAAGCACAGCTGCATAGCTAGTTGATAATTCCTTTGTCTACAGTTTGCTAAAAATTCTGCCTATTAATCAATCAACAAGCATCAATTAATTACTGCCTACACATGACAGGAACTGCGATAGGGTCCTGCTCGTGGCAAAAGGCTTTACAACTTAATGTCTATTTAGTAGCTGATGTGAAGTAACATCTGCAGTAAGATGAGTGGTTTTGGGGAGTCTGTGAATTTCACCTGAAAGCCCTAGGATTTGGAGAACTATTGAGATTGAATTCCCTTTGTTGGTTTTGATAGTTTCTCCATAGCAGAAAGGAGGGTTGGGGTGGAAGGGAAGGGTGGTAGTGCTATGGTTCAGGGAAGAGGTTCTTAATCTTTTTTTGTGTGCACCATGGATGCCTTAGCAATCTGGTAAAGTTTATAGCTCCCTTCTGAGAATCATCTTTTTAAGCAATGAAAGGAAATGTTAAATTTCAGTTAGTTGTTAGTGAGAATAAAGAACTGTTTTCTACCACCTTTGTTCATAGACTCCCTAAAGTCTCTACATGTATAGCAAAGAGGGATCCATGGCTCCCGGATTAAGAACCTGTGTTCTAGTGCAAAAATAAAGACTTGGAAAATTCAAAATTTGTAATTCTAGTGCCTTTCACAAAACATACCAAAGATGAAAGTGTTGAGGGATTTTATATATCATCTTCCTCTCTGAAACAAACAAAAAAAATGTGCTTCCATAGCAATATATCTAGAATTATCAGCCAGACAATTCTATCTTGGATTCTCTAGTATAGTTCTTGACACCTAGTAAATGTTTTAATAAATGCTTGTTGATTCAGAGATAAGGATTAAAAGTGGCTAATAAGTAGAATATTTAGTGAACAACTGCTATGCACTCTGATATTTCATGTTTATCTCCTTCTGGGCTAACCCCTCAAAGCTTCAGGAAATTCATGGAGAGTTGTGAGGGAAACGATTCCCAATCAGTTTTCGTTATGTAATAGTGTCTTCAAAAAGTCTTTTGAAATTTAGGAGACCCTTTCCTAAGGACTTATATTCTGTCAGGGAGGAGGTGATCAAATCTGCAGACAACAGTTGGTGAGCTGAGCAAGCTCAGTCAATTTAAGCTGGCAGTTTGCTGAGAGTTACCGTGTTGCCAGGATTTCAAAAATAGAGTGAAGAGTTGAGATGAAGAATTCTATTATCGGTTAGACTACTTTTAGCAAATTTACTGGTGTGTGTGTGTGTGTCTGTGTGTGTGTGTGTACTCAGTATTTTACATGCACATTTCAGAAAATATCACTGCATTAAAAGAGAATATATATGAGGATATATATGTTTAAATGTGTTTGCATATTTTATTTGTTGTCTGCTGTCTTAAGGCTGTCCTGGCAGCCAAAAACAATAATGCATAAATTCCCAGCCTTTCATTTCAGTGAACTCATTTACAAATCTGGATCCTGTATATCCATATTCATTTATATATTCATAGTCAGAATGACTTTTATTTTGATATTTAAGCCAATACACTTATGGGATATAACAAGTGTATAAAGGAAGTAGTTTTCAGTAAGGTAACATTCCATTCCAGTGCCGTAGTCAGATTCTGGTTACTTCATCTCTTTGTTCCCCAAATTTCTGGTTTCACATTATTCATGTGACTCATAAGGAAATATGTGAATGGTGGTATCTGAAAAAACTTTTTGAAAATTTATAATGTTGCATTTAATTGTTTTATAATATGCTTCCAAATATTTTGAAAACATGTTGGACCTTGTCTTTCCAACAGATATAAGTCAAATGAGGAATATGTCTATGTTAGGGGACGTGGACGAGGAAAGTACATTTGTGAAGAATGCGGGATTCGCTGTAAGAAGCCCAGCATGCTCAAAAAGCATATCCGCACACATACTGATGTACGGCCTTACGTATGCAAGTTATGTAACTTTGCCTTCAAAACAAAAGGTACATGCATGCTGTTTTTGGAGGAAAAAAGTTTGTCTCTGGCTATATTTCTGAGCTCTCTTTCATTTCCATCTTCCTTCAATTATGAGGTGGTTTCATTTATGAAAGTATGACTCCATGAAATGTCTTCTCCCCCTCAACTAAGTGATCAGAGGATGCATGTGAGACTATGAGACTCCATGAATAACTTGATTAAGAGCCATAGGTTTAGGGCAGCTATCTGCAAAGGAAGTGGCATGAAAACTGCCTGGGCAAATATGACTTCACGTTAGAAATGTTATGTGGTCTGGGTATAATTGCAGCAAATACCGAAATACTATGGGGAGATAACACACGCGGTGGCATCGCAGAAGCAAAGCAGCAATTGAAACAGAAAAGCATGTGCTCATGGTCCTTACAGTGGGTCAGTTTCAAGCTTATAAATAATGTACACATCCATAGACTCCCAGGTGGGCCCCTCCATCCACAGTTGCATTAATTATGCATAGGGATTTGATAGCTTGTGTTCACATGTATTTATCAGCAGAGAGAAAATCTTCCATTTACTACTCTGAAACCACAGCTAATGTTATCTCCTGAAATGAGGATTTGCCTTATAAATATACTTTTTTATATTCAGTAAGTAGATTAAAGAAAACATTTCACAGAGGAAGCATGGCTGAGTCTGCTTCTGCTAATTTTTTGTAAACATTATGAGAATTTTTCTAACCCCAACGTTCTGAACATATAGGCAGTAGTGACTGAGACAGTGGTTTTGACTTCACTATAAATGCACTTCGCATTAGCTCTAATGGATCTGACCGCTCCCCCATAATTTTCAATGGGTTGATTTTAAAATTTGCATACCGGAACAATCTGTGCCACTGCTCGTCAATAAGTCAGACAACATGCAGCTTGGTGGAGGAACATGTCAGTATCTTCCCATGGCCAAAGCTCTGGATTAAAGTAAAAATTGTGACTCATTTTCCAGGCTTTTCTGATACAAGATTGTTGAAGCAGTTAGTAAGAAATATTTGTCTTTTTAGATGCATCCCTCTTTTCTTCCTCATAGTAATATTTTGTTCTATGTCATTAGACTCTCCAGTACTGAGGCTTGAGACCAGAATGGCTTTTCAAGTTTGAGGGGAAACTGATGTAAATTTATCCCAATTTGGAATTTCCCAAAGATCCTAACATTATTGATCCATTTCTCATCAGTCTCTGTTTTTGTCTAGGAAATCTAACAAAACATATGAAATCTAAAGCACACATGAAAAAATGTCTAGAGCTGGGAGTATCAATGACATCAGTGGATGATACAGAAACTGAAGAAGCAGGTAAGTCACAGCTTAGCTGATCACCCTTTACACAGTGCAAATGAGTCATCCACACTTGAGCTTTTATGTTTGAGGTGATAAAATTGGTTTAGGTTAAATTTTTTAAAAAAATTAATGTTTCACTTTAGTAAACACTAAAGATAGAAGAAATCTGCAACCTCTTTTGTTTTTTGATTCCCAATGAAGAGGTATGTACAGTTAAAGTATGACTGGGAAAAAAAACTTTCTATAAAAATATCTCTTTGTAGAACTGTGGTAAAAATTTGTGATAACAAAGACCGTGCAAGTCAGTGGTTTTTGGTTTTGGTTTTTTTGGGGAAAAAGTTGAAAACCATTCTAATTTATTATGTCCTTTACTAAGAACTTGCTTTTTGTTGAACACACTACTGACAAGTGGAAAAATTGAAACCTCTTTTGACCATATTCTTTAGACACAATCCTCTTCTAAATCTGTGTCCCCAGGGATGGGATAGTATCTTACCCCATCCTCAATATTAGACTACAAGAGATCAACAAACTAGTATTGAGTTCAAGACAGTATTAAGACAGTGTTCCATAGATTCTGGGGAAACAGTGATGTGAAGTGAGTCCCTGCCTTCCTAAGGGACTTGCTCTCTAATTATGGATACAGGACATGCTTGAAAAAAGATAATATAGTATAGTATTTTAAGTACTATTTGACAGAGTTGTTAGGAGACCAAGTAATATATAAATCATCAGAGAAAACAGTCAACCTTGTTGACAGTGAGAAAGACTTGTAAGAGGTAGTGACTCTGAACTCAGTTTTGACCATGATTGCTATTTCTGTCTCATTCTCCACTACCTTTATCAATTATTTCAGAAAACATTGAAGATTTGCACAAGGGAACAGAGAAGAGTGGTATGTCAGGCATTTCGACTGACCACCAGTTTTCAGATGCTGAGGAGTCAGATGGTGAGGATGGAGATGATAATGATGACGAGGATGAAGATGATGACGAATTTGATGACCAAGGAGACTTGACACCAAAAACACGATCAAGAAGCACTAGTCCACAGCCTCCCAGATTCTCCTCATTGCCTGTAAATGTTGGGGCTGTATCCCACAGGGCTCCTACTGATGTTTCAATGGGGCATTCCTCACTGATCAGTTATTTAGTTACGTTACCTAGTATTCAGGTTATGACACCAAGTGACTCATGTGAAGATACACAGATGACACAGTATCAGAGACTGTTCCAGAGCAAAAGTACTGATTCGGAGCCAGACAAAGACAGGCTAGATATACCCAGTTGTATGGATGAAGAGTACATGCTTTCTTCAGAACCTAGCTCCTCTCCTAGGGAATTTTCTCCCTCGAGCCGACAGTCTTCGCCAGGATATGATTCTTCACCCTGTCGAGATAATTCACCAAATAGGTATTTAATGCCCAAAGGGGATTTATCACCCAGAAGACATTTGTCACCAAGGAGGGATCTTTCGCCCATGAGACATCTTTCACCCAGAAAAGAAGCAGCATTGAGGAGAGAGATATCATCGAGAGATGTTTCACCAAGGCGCCATCTGTCACCAAGGAGGCCCTTGTCACCTGGGAAAGATATAGTGGGTAGAAGAGATCTCTCACCCAGAAGAGAGAGAAGATATATGACTACCATTAGAGCACCATCACCCAGAAGGGCTTTATATCATAATCCACCATTGTCCATGGGGCCGTATTTGCAATCCGAGCCAGTTTTGTTGGGACCTACTGTAAGTATGATATATATATGTATGTATGTATGTATATATGTATGTATTTTTAATGTATATTAAAGAACTGGAACATTGGAGCCCCTCTATAACAAGCCACTGTAATGTGGAATTCATGATCGAGGATGTCTTAGGGCAGATGGGTGAAGTTAGGTACTGAAAGTTACTGGAGAAACATCTTAAAAGCCATTTAAAGGACAAATACAAATTATATTCTTAGTAAATACACTAACAGATTGTTATAACAAAGGCTTATATTGTTATAGCAGGGCTCCAGTGGGGTTTTATTTAGTAATGTTTGGAGATTTTTCTAACTACTTTCTAAGTTTTATTTATCAGTAAAATGTATTAAACTAGGATACAAAACCCTTTTTAAAAAAAGGAGCTTTAGAACTTTATCTGAACTCGTAATAGTTGGAATTTATGTAAGTCTTACCTACGTGGAGGATTGTGTCTCAGTCTCACACCTTGATGTCATGATTTAAAACTCCACCAACAACCTTAATTGCAGGTGAATGGATAATCAAAGTGAGATCAGAGAGGGGATTAAAAAATGTGCATGTTAATTGTGATGACCATGTATGCGTGCGTGCATGTACGTGTGTGTATGTGTGTATGTAAGGCATAAAAATAGGTTACTTTGGTGACCTACATCTGTTTTTTTTCTCTTCCTCTTCTTACTACTTCCAGTCACTTAATGAAGTTGGTCAAAATAAAGAAATGGAAAAAGGGGTAACCTCAAAGATAGCTATAAAGCTAGAAGATGCTAGTAGAAGTAGAGAAAAAACTAGGGATAAAAACTAGGATAAAATCAGGGATAAAAAATGAAGAGAAAAAGCTAGTAGAACTAGAGAAAAGGTTTTAGACTTATTATATGATAAGTATTGGGCAGGTTAGGTGGTGAAGTGAATAGAGTGCTGGACTTGAACTCAGGAAGTCTCATCTTCCTAAGTTCAAATCTGGTGTCATATGTTTTCTAGCTGTGTGACCTCAGGCAAGTCACTTAACCCTGTTTGCCTCAGTTTCTTCATCTGTAAAATGATTTGGAGAAAGAAATGACAGATGACTTCGTTGTCTTTGCCAAGAAAACCCCAAATAGGGATGTGACTGAAACAACAGAACAATGACAAATAATAGTAATATTCATCAGTAAGCTTTTATTAAGTGTCTACTACATGAGAGTCACTGTGCAAAGTTCTAAGAATACAGACACAGAAATTCAACAATCCCTGTCCTGAGGAGCTTGGATGCTGTGGTGGAGGAGTGAGGGTGGGGAGAAGGACAGCACATAATCATATAAGTAAATACAAAATATATTCTAGGTAAATGCACTAGCAAATCATGTTGCAGGGAGAGAGGAAGAGAATAAGTATTTATTAAGCACCTACTGTATATCAAACATTATGCTAAATACTGTTCAAATATTAAAATATTTGATATAACAATCCTGTAATGTGGGTGCTATTATAAATTTAATTCCCATTTTATAATTGAGGAAACTGAGGCAGTCAAGTTAAGTGGCTTGCCCAAGGTCACACAGCTGTTAAGTTTCTGAGGCCAGATCTGAACCAAGGCTTTCCTGTATCTAGGTCTAGTGCTCTATCCATTGCATTACATAGCTGCCTCTATCACATCAGCATATTTAATAAACACTTATTAACTGACTGACTAACATTGATACAAAGAAATATAACACTAAGAAAGATTTACTTGTATGTACAATATAAAGCATATTCTGAAAAGGCCTCCCTATTTCTGTCTCACTTTTGACATTAGAAATATTATCTCTGCTCTTTGGTTAAGGGTTTTCCTAATATTAATAATGCCATCATGATAAACCCTACACACTTTGTGTAAATAAGAGGAACTCCTCCTTTTTAGTTTGCTTGTTAAGAATGCACCTTGTTTTCCCCATCTGTACCCTTTATTGTATTCAATTCTCCTGCTTTCTTGTCAATTAAGAACATAGTCGTTATCATGCAAGGGTATACAGTGTTGGGAAACAATTACCCAGCCACCAATTCTTGCACATAACTGCTCCACGGATGGGTTTCATCCACTCTCTGCCTTCTTCCTCGCCATCAGTACAAGTTTCCTCTTTTGGTGAGCTTGAACAGTGTCATTTCTAAACTTGACGAACCAAGTACCTGGTGCATACCTGCTTCTCCCTGCCGTATCCTGATATGAACATAATCTTCCCCGTTTGCGTAATATGCAGTTGTTACAGAAAAAAGCCATGACAACCAAGCCGTCATTTGTGATTGGCGAATTAGACAACCCAAGCCAAGAAAAGGAGGTAAATTACCACTGAGTCACTGACTGTGGCATTTTGGCAGCACTAAGTAGGAAGGTGGGAACTTCAGCAATTGACGCTGTGGCAGTGTGAATAGAGAGCTATAAATTCCCAGAAGTGCCTGATACAGGATCTGGTGTCTAAGATGCTTTCCTGGGTACAGCGGAGATTCCTAGAGGTGTAATGGTTCTGGTAGAAGTGTGTGTGAGACATAGCTCACCATGAGCATTGTGACAGCTCCTGTTACAACATTTACCCCATGCATACTTATTGTGGTATTTATGACATGTCAAACCAATTTCAATAAAATGTGATTTTTAAAAAGCATGCCTTTTGTGCAAGTACACTGTGATTAGTACAAATAGTGGCAACCCACAGCCATCTTGGGCAAAGGAATGGAGGGGGTGGATAAAGAAAGTTCATCTAATTTTTGGATGCATGCCCAGAAAACTGTCATTGGAAATAGGGTAGTTTTATTAGTCACTGAGTTTGCGCCAAAATCATTTCAAAAAATACTAGCTCATCCATGATTACAGTTTAAAATCATGCAGAATGCAGTTGCAAAAGATTAAAATTTGAGAAACATATTCTGATTCTCAGACTTTGCATCGTTCCCTTAAATGGGAACATTTGACCCTCCCTGCACACCTTCAACTTCTCTAGGGGTTGAGGAATAACAGTCGGTAATTGCCCTTTATGTTACTTTTTTTTTTTTGGCATGCCTCTCCAGAGAAGAAAAAGAAAGATTTTTCTCCCTTCTGTGACTGAGAAGACAATACTTGCTCAGTGTAATAGAATAGAATTTGCAATAGAAGGAGATGTGTTTCCCCTGTGATGTACCTCATGTAGTTAAATGTCTCCACTATCCACTCCCCAAGAAATAGAAACCAAATACTAAATACATGATTAAGGGCACCAGTAGTATTTACTATTGTTTAACATATTTGTGTACTTACAACAGGCTGGTAACAGTATAAAATGTAGGTACTATAGATGGTACCTTTTCAGTAGAATGTAAACTTTAGGATGGTAGGGATCATCTCATTTTTTCCCTTTGTATCCCCAGAATCTGAAACAGTGCCTGGCATATCAAAAGCACTAAACAAATACCTATTGATTAACTAATTAGTTTTAACTGGCACAGCCAAAGTCCCTAGCAAAAGTCAAGCTTTTGTTAGAATTGCCCTTCCTTGTTAGGTTTAATTTTAGGAGAATATCTCTTACACAACTTCCATCATCTCTTCTCCCTCAAAGAAAAAAACTACATTTCTTCTTCCATTTAGATGCTTTCTGTGTAAATAGATAATTTGCAAGGGGTGGGAGTGATTTGCTTCAGTTCTCAAAATAGAACAGTCAGATTTTTCTATGCAGTGCAGAAACATGCTAAGAGCTATGTAAAATCTTGCTTGGGTCTCATTATACCGAGATTTTTACCATGAGGTTTATGTTTGTACAAGTCAAGTGAGTTGGAAAGACTTGCCAAGATTGAACTCAGTGATGCAGTTTATATACTGAAGATGTCTATGGACCAGAGAATAGTATGAGTTTTTATGATTAGAATAACTTATAATTATAAGGTATGTTTGATAAGTTATAGAATCTGAAATCTACACTTTTTAGCTGGGAGACTATACTAGTACTATTGGAAAACAACCTGTCATTCTTGCATACTAAGCACCATATGTGATATAGAGTGTTGTGTCAAAAGAGAATGGCCAGTTCTTCCCTTAGCATAAAAGAAACACAACATTTTTTGATCTGAGAAGAAACTTGGTTATGTGGGATGGAGTAGAAATATTTTGAAATTGTGAATAGTGAGCACTTTGATGCACATTTGTATAAAAATATGATGCCTGTATTTCATACTAACAGAATTTTCTCCTGGTTATAGAAATATAGTAGCAAAGGATGGCAGAACAGCTTTTTGGATAGAGAACCAGCCTTGAAGTTGGGAAAAACTCATTCTTCTATCTGACATGTATAGGTTAAGTGATATGGGGGTTATCATTTAACTTGTTAGTGCCCTAGGCAACTTTTTAAGAAAGGGGTTGCAAGTCTTCATCAGTGAAGGGAGTTCCTATAATAGGAGCTTTCCACATTGATGAAAGAAGAGGTTCTAAGCAAACTCTACCCCCAAAACATTCATTTTGACATGAATAGGTTTTCACATTGTTGTCTTTTGTAGCTCATTGTTTCTGAACTACAGTCCAATAATTTCAATAAGTAATTTTATTTATGTGTCTTAAAGGCTTCCCCTTATCATCCTTTCAGTACCCTTCTTCACCACACTACACCACACCACACCACACACACACACACATACACACACACTTCCACTGAAGGTGATGCTATAGAATTTTATTTTTTGCTATAACATTTTTTAACTTAAAATCACAAGCCCCAAGTTCAAGTGTAGTTTAATATATGTATGACAGTGGACAAGTCACTCAACTCTCTTGGTCTTAGGTTCCTTAAGGAAATGAAGAAAAATGAGAGAAATTGGGCTAAGATGTCCCCTAACACCTCTTCTAGCTCTACATCTTTATGTGGGCATTTTAATGTAGACAGTAATGGCAGGAATAGTACTTGAGAATTCCGGTAGTCATTTTGTGTATGTGTGTGCGTGCGCGCGTGTGTGTGTGTGAGTGAAAAAATCACAGGATTAAAAGTCCATGATAACAGTAGTTCCATGAACTATATTAACCACATAACAACAATTCACATAGCAACAGTGCATTGTCACCTTCCTAAGGGATTGGTGAAATTTTGAATATTAGTCTGACTCTAAAGCTATATATGCCCATTGGTCTGATCCAGAGGTATTTCAACACAGATTAAATCTAGTGATGTGCTTCTCAAGTCCAGTAGCATCTCTCTCACTTTTCATTATTTTTCAAAGATCACAGACAGTAGATCAGCAATCATGTCCACAAGATATTATAGTACCTGGACTTAGTGATTGAAATTCATCTTAAGTATTCCCTCAGCATCTCTCCCTACGTGGCTGAGATTTCAGTCCCCTAGTAGTTACTTTTATTATTTGCTTTCCAGTCTGATAATCATTTTTCTTGGCATTAAAAATGATGGCTAAGTCCTCAGTTAATGTAATGACAATTTTAGGTTTGAAAGTGTTTTCAGAGGACATCTAGTACAACTCATACTATAAAAGAAGTTCTATTGTAACACTGTATATCAAAGGTCTCTAATGAGGAGAAGTTTTCTACTTCCCAAGGTAGCCCATCACATTTTCACTATCTGCTCTTTCGTACATATCTTTAAATAGGTATCTTTTCTTCCTCATTTTTTTGCATGTGCTGAGAATCTAAATCTTGAGGGTTTCTTTTACCTGTCATGTAAACTTCATTTGTTCAAATTTAGGCCAAGGAATCCTCTCTATATTTCCTCAGAATACTTTAAAATCTGTTCTCCTTAAGTCTAGTGCACAAATCGGGAGGGATGAAGGATGGACAGAAGGATGAATGGAAGTGCCCAGTTACATACAGAACCCTTGAAGTGGTTAGAAGGAGAATTTCTCCTAACATGATTTAATGGTTTTGTTGCTACGATTTCTTAGATGTGATCACTGGAGAGACAAAACTTCAGTTCTGTATTATTTAAAAACTTATTTCCTATGTGAAAACTATGTGTTCTGTGTGAATGGTATTTTTATCTTTTTGAAGAAGATAAAAGCAAAATTTCATTAAATCTTTACCGTCTGCAGTATCCAAGATTTGCCAGAAACTTTTTAATGGAATCTTAGTAAATTCCATCCTATTCAATGCCTCCTTGACTTCCTTGTCACCTTCATGCTTTTCCTATTTGTCCACCCCAGATGTCCAGATGGACTGTTTGTGTCTGATCTGTGGTGGAGCATTCTGAGCTCACGTTGGTCTGATTAACCACAGTCTGACACATCTTAACTTAATCTAATATAGTAATGTCATTTTGGTCTTCTTTGTGAACAGAGGACAAGAAGCAGCCATGTGTTCACCAACTCAACTCCTTTACGTTGTTCTCCTCTAACTACACATGGTGAACAGGTTTGTGAGTCGCTAGTAAAAGAAGCCATTCGATAAATAATATCAAATAGAAAAAAAATTATTTTTTGCTATGACTTTAAATTCAGTGAGCAAATATTGCATGCCAAACACTGTGTCAGGTGCTGGAGACAAAATGAAAACAGACTCTGTCTTTAAGGAACTGGCATTCTGATGGCAATCCTTAAAGTCCCATGTCTGAAAGGGGATGCACTGTACATCTGTCTCTAAGCACTTCTGCTATAGCTGTCACTATTCTCCCAACTGAATAGGCCATTTGACAAAGGAACCACAGCTTTTTCCTCTTCTAAATCAGCAGTGCCTTGCTATGGTTCTTTTTTCTTACAGAATTTAAATTCTCCTTTCTTCATCAAAATTTCCT
This sequence comes from Potorous gilbertii, assembly GCA_028658325.1. NCBI lineage: Eukaryota > Metazoa > Chordata > Mammalia > Diprotodontia > Potoroidae > Potorous > Potorous gilbertii. The sequence continues at coordinate 423,985,155 of CM053770.1, read as the reverse complement.
CCTCAGTCTTTTTTAGGCTTACGAGATCCTTGTGATTACAGGTTTGGTGATCTAATGTCACTCCACCCACACTTCCACTGATTTGTATCCTAGTGAATAAAGTACAGTACTGTGCATGGTAAAAATGGGGGATGAGAGGAGGATAAGATAGCAGAGATAATGAAGCATTAACTGTTCTTAAACCCATCTCCCTGTACTGTTTTATCCTTTCCTTTTAAAAGTGTTTACATGGTTGGGAAGGACATTAATGGTTCAAAATATGCAAAATCCTTTGAATTTTAGAAAATGAAGGGATATCCCAGAAAACCTTCCTTTTCTGTGTACCCGGATGAATGTGGTTGTTTCCCAATGAGCATCCAGAATAGTGATTTGATCTATCTTACTTGAATACTTGAATAAAGATGGCTATTTCCATTATTCTTTTGGAGGGATACTCCCCTGACATAACAAGTCTCAGTAGTAAAATTCTGATGATATATGACATAATCCCTAGTTAGCATGCCATGTTGAATGAATATTTTCAAAGGTCGAAACTGGAAACTATAATTTCATTTACTAGTCTCATCCTTTTTTCCACCTTCTTAAAATGAGTGTTCCTTGAAAGATCTGTCCTTGGCCCTCTCTCTTCTTCTCTTTCTACCTTCTCTCCCTTATCAATCACATTCAGACCTATAACCTTGTTTGGCTTTTACATAGGCTGCCCCATCTCTATCTCCAGCTCCAGTTTCTTTCCCATTTATATCTCCAGTCGCCCATAAAACATCTATATTAACTTTCAGACTCCTTGTGAGCAGAGATTATTTTTTGCTTCTCTTTGTATCCTCAGCACTTAATACAATGCCTGATACATAGTAGAAACTTAATAAATATTTACTGATTGATTGGTCTCCACCTGGATGTTTTACATCAAGGATGTGCTTGGTCCAAGACAACTTGCTGTTTTTTCCCAAAACCTACTCACCTTGACGTTACTGTTTCTGGAAGAAGTGTCACTATTCTCCCTATTGAATCATAAATTAAGAACTCAAAGGGACCTTTGAGGCCATGATTCCAGTCTCCTCACTTTATAGATCAGGAAATGGTGACCAAAGGAAGTTTAGGGTCTTACCCAGGGTTGTGCAACTAGTAATTGTCTGAGGCAGAACTTCAACTCAGATCTTCTTAACTCTGAGTGCAGAGCCCAATCCACTGTCCCCACCTTGTTTTGCCTTTTCAAAACCTTGTTCAGAACCTCCCTTGGAATATAGTAAATGCTTCATAAATGCTTGTTGACTAATTCATTAACCACCTCCCCTTCACCTGTCAAATTTCTGCTCAGTGGTTTATAACTTACTTTAAATGCTCCTGTCTTTGTTAATCCTTTCTTGCTATCATAATTGAAACTGACCTTCCTTCAGAAGACTTCACATGGTACTTTGCTCGTATTTCTCATGCACTCATATATTCCTTTGTATTATAATTAATTTTGTATTTTCATAATCTCCAAGTAGGTTGTAAGTTTCATGAGGGCAGAAAATATCTTATCTAATTTTTTAAAATTCCTTCTTCTTTTATATACTGCTTACACACAGTAGATGCTTAATAAGTATTTGCGGATTGAATCTAATTCAAGTTTTAGTCTGGGATTTCAAGTACCACTAGTGGAGAGAGCACAGAAATTGGAGTCAGGAGCCCAGAGTTCAAACCCTGACTGTCATTTAACAGCTGAGTCATACTAGGCAAGTCACTATTAATGAGTTGATAAATGCAGCAGATCACACAAATGTGAGAAAGGAGAGCTGCATCTTAGATCACATAGTAAAGTCAAAAAGGTCTTACTTCATTAAAAAACCAGCTGATAAGTGCAAAGTCTTACAATTTGGATTTTCAAAAATTTAAGTTCTTAAATACAACATAATCATAATGTTGGTAATAACAATAAGTAGCATTTATATAGCATTTTAAGGTTTGAAAAGCGCTTTACAAATATTAATTCGTTTTATCCTGGGAGGTAGGTGCTTTTTTTATCCCTGTTTTATAGATAAAGAAACTGAGGTAAATAGAGGCTTATGTGACTTGCCAAGGGTCACACAGTTAATAAGTGCCTGAGGAGGTATTTGGGCTCAGGTTTTCCTGGCTCCAAGTCCAGCATTTTATCCACTGTACTATCTGTGTGCCATGGAAGTGATGGTATTCCTGAAAAGGATTTGGAGATTTTAGTAAATAAGATACATAAAAGGTAACAATGTGTGACATGGTACCCAGAAAACATTCATATGATATTAGGCAGCTCCAGAGTCCTGGAATAGGGATGTCATAGCCTCACTGTACTTTGTGGTTTGGTTGTTTTTCAATCATAGCTGACTCATTGTGACCCCATTTGGGGTTTTCTTGGCCAAGATACTGGAGTGGTTTGCCATTTCCTTCTCCAGTTTATTTGACAAATGAGGAAACTGAGGAAAACAGGATTAAGTGACTTGCCCAGGGTGACACAGCTAGTAAGAGTCCAAGGCCAGATTTGAACTCAGGAAGATGACATTTCCTGACTCCATTTCCTGACTCTATTGTGCCACCTCACTAACCTCTACTGTACTGTATTGTACTCCCACTACCTTCTACTTATCAAATCATACTTGGGTTATTGTGCTCAGTTCTGGAGTACTACATTTTAGAAAGGATACTGAGAAGCTGGAGATTATCTAGCAGAAAGAAAGCAACCAGCATGGTAAAGGGCATTAAGATGATTCTGTATCTAATCTATTCAAGCAGGCACTTATTAACTATCTGCTTGTGTTAGGCACTATACCAGACAGTGAGATACAAAGACAAAACAAAAAAACAGTCCCTACCCTCAAGGAGCTTAATGTGGAACTGAACATGTTTACTTTGGAAAAGAGAAGACTTGGGCTGAGGGTGATTGATAATTGTATTCAAGTGTCTGAAAGAAATATCATGAGAAAGATATTAGTCTTAATTTATTTAGAGTCAGAGGACAGAACTGGGAGTGATGGTTGGAAGTCATAGAGAAGTAGGTATAAGCTAGATAAAAGGAAAAGAGCTTTCATGCTTAGACCTAAACCAAAATGGAGTGGGATGTCTTGGGAAGTAATAGGATCCTCTTCACTTTTGTTCAGTCGTGTCCAACTCTTTGTGACCCCATTTACAGTTTTCTTGGCAAAGATACTGGACTGGTTTGCCATTTCCCTCTCCAGATAATTTTACACATGAAGAAATTGAGGCAAACAGAGCAAGGTGACTTTTCTAAGGTAACACGGCTAATTAAAGGTCTGAAGCCAGATTTGAACTCAGGAAGTTGAGTTTTCCTGATTCCAGGTTCAACACTCTTATCTATTAGCTGTACCTCTACTTACCTACATATCTTCAGTTAAAATCTGAATATCTAAGTATGTTGAGTTATAGAGACAATTCTTTTCCAGGGATGGGTTGGACAGTTGGGAGACATTGTAGGTAATGGACTTGGGAATGAGGAAGACCCAAGTTCAGATTCTGCTTTAGATACTTATTAGCTATGTGTTCCTGGTCAAGTCACTGAAATTCTTTCTGTTTCAGTTTTCTTATCTGAAAAATGGGCGTAATTGAAAGCACCTATCTCATAGGGTTATTAGGAGGATCAAATAAGTGTGTGTGTGTCTGTGTGTGTTTGTGTGTGTGTGTGTGTGTGTGCGCGTGTAGCTTTCCTGACTGCACTGCTAGCTATTATTCTGTTATTTATTATCATGGCCTCTGAGGTCTCTTCTCTTTTTGTCATTTGTTTTTCATTCTGTGAAGTCATTTCCCTTCTCTGAGCCTCACTTTCCTTATCTATAAAATAGAAATAATAATATTTGAGTTACCAACCTGACAAGGAAGCTGAATGAAATACTTTGTAAACTTGAAAGCTCTTTATAAACATAATTTTTTATTATAATTATTGCCAATAACATTAATGTCTACCAAATGTCAAATTAGATCAAAAGGTGTAAAAATGACCCCTTATGGTCTACAAAGCAATGTTCAAATTCAACAACTATCCTATAAAAGGAAGAATTTAGACTGTCCAAATAAAATGTCTCATTTCTAGTTGCTAACTTCAGCTTACCAAGTTGTGACTTGGAAATGTGTTAGGATAATTACTGCTACAAAAGATAGCAGTTCTTGTAGCAGAAGCAGCCATCCCTATTGTATCTTAGTGACCTCTCATGAGATCTCACATCCAGATCTGAGTTCAAGATGAAAGGGCTTTCAGAAAAGAGATTTACAGAGACCATTTCCTCAGGTCAGAAGTAGCACATTGATAGAACCAACTTGAGGAGGAATTTTGTTCTTGATACTTGACACTTGCTCTGTGGAAAACTCAAAGACGCCAATCTCTGCGGCTGTCAATCCAGTCACATTCGTCAACACTTTTTGAAAATGAAAAGCATAAAATAAAATCTGCCCAATGTATGAACAGACGGTGAACTTTTTATTTCCACAAGATTTGGATAAGGTTTTATGTAGTTGAATCCTAGTTAGTTTTTTTTGAAGAGAAGAAAAAAACTCTTAATATTTTAAAATTGGTAAGCACTTTTGTGATAATTATATATGTATGTACAATGTTGCACTATTGTACATACATTTTATATGTATATTAAATATTATTTCTAATAATTTAAAACTTTGTACACATATATGTTTAGTGGAATATATACTGAATGTATTGCCACATGGTTGGTTTTTTAAAAAAAAAGTTTTCCTGAGGTTTAACACTGTTAGAATAAGTGACAAAAGCCATTTGCAAAATGAAAAGCCATGGAAAGGAATAAGTAGATTTGGAGCATCCTTGAAAAAAGTTCAGGTTTGAAGTAGCCTGTCAGTATCATTGTGAATAGAATGCCAGGTTTTGAAATTTCTATTCTGTTTCCCTTTGCAGAATTTACGAAGAGGATTACCTCAGGTTCCCTACTTCAGTCTCTACGGGGACAGAGAAGGTGCTCATGAACAGCGGGGTTCTAGCCTTTTCCCTGAAGGTCCTAATGACTACATCTTCAGTCATCTTCCACTCCACTCTCAGCACCAAGTGCGAGCTCCTATCCCCATGAGGTCCATTGGTGGGATCCAAATGGTCCAGTCCATACCCACGGCCATTTCAGGTTTACATGCTCCACCCACAATGCCTCTACCAGTGGAGGGCACTGAGGAAAAGCAAAGAGCTGCAGCTGAGACCATCACTAGAGAACCCTTCAACATCTCCCAGCCTCATGAGAAACGTTCTTCTCACGCCTTGCCCTCGTCTGGTCCACCCAGCACGTCCTCTTCCCCGCTGCTCCTGCTGAAACAGAGCACTTCAGAAGACAGTCCAAATGCCGCAGAGAAGGAACAGGAGGAGCACATACAGACTTGTACAAAAGCCATTGCCTCTCTCCGCATTGCCACAGAAGAGGCCACTCTGCTTGGGGCAGATCAGTCGTCGAAGGCGCTGGAGCCTCATCAGAAACCCTCAGAAAGTGCACATTTGAGCATTAGACACTTTAGTGGACCTGAGCCAGGGCAGCCCTGTACCTCAGCCACCCACCCTGACTTGCACGATGGTGAAAAGGACAACTTTGGTACATCACAGACTGAATTAGCTCATTCCACATTTTACAGTAAGAGTTGTGTGGATGTCCAACAGTTAAGTTTTCATAGCCGAAAAGAATTACCTTCAAGCACACAGGAAGGCAAAGATCCCGCATCAGAAAAGAGTCAGCTACATTGATTGGAGATGCATGGAGACTTTCACCCATACATTTACCCGTTATTTTGTTTTTGTTTTTCTAGAGATAGAAGTAATCAAGTTTATAGCATGCCTGTCCTAAGTTACAGTAGTTTGCTATTATATATACTTTTGTTATATCAAAAAAATTAGTTGAAACAACGAGTCATCATGAGCCTGACCAAAACAAAATTTGAAATTCTCCTTTTGGGTCTGGTACTTTTAAATTGTACAGATGTTTGTGCCTTTTCTTTACTTTGCTTATATTCTTATAAGCATTTTTTAGCAGTAATTTGTACATATTTTAGAATTTGTGTATCTGCTTTGTAATAAATGTAATTTCTTTCCTTTTTTGGACACTTGGATCTAAATGATGTAAAGCAAAAACAGCATCAATATATATGTGAGGTTGCACTAAAACATATTTTTATATGATTAAAATTGAACAGCTTTTATGTACAGCTCCAATTCTGTAATACTAATATTTATTTACTTTGTTTCATAAATTGTACATTTTTTCTTAATGTTGTGGATTGCTTTTCTATGTGAAGCATGGGATTTACTGTTGCGTAATTAGAACAAACTGTATATTGTAAACAAGATATTTAAATTAGAGTATCTTATCTTATTCTGCACTCATGCATTAGTTTAACAAAAAGATAAAGGATGTATCTGTCAGTTCTTAACTCTTGTATTTTTTTGTCTCTTGTTTGCTGGATTGACGATAACTTAAGTGCTGATTGTGATTTTAAACTGATAGTACCGTAAAGCATTAAAGTAAAACAATGTGCTATTGTGAGTTTTTTCAAAGCTTTATAAATCAGTTATAAATATATTAAAAAGTATTTGGTCTTATGTGAACATGTTGATCTATATACTCATCTAAAATATGGGAAAACATTCCGCCCCATGTAAATATGTACAAGTGCATCACTGGTACAATTTTATGGAACTCAGTTGGACACTAGGTTGCCAGATACCTATGTATGGGAGTGTCTTTAAAAATTAAAGGGACAAAGCACATCCGACTGTGTAGAACTTGGTTATCGGCCGGCCCCGGTGGTGTGGCATAGCAGTGCTGTGCATTGCCAATGGAGAATACCTGAGCTCAGAAGTTACCATGGTTCTTGCTGCACAAGTTGGCGAGTGGAACTCGGGCACCTTATAGAAATGTCATACATGAACTCTGAAGGGTGGGTGTGGAGGCAGGAAGGGTCATGGAGGCCTGCTCACCAGCCCCCTCCTCATTCCTGTTAGTCTGTCCACAGAGTAAATAATTGGGTTGGCTTTTGGGGAGGTCACTTTACCCTCTGGGTTAGGGGAAGAGCGTCAGTGTCCTGCCTTTCCGATAGGAGAAGAGAGTTAATGGAAAGACAACATAGGGCCTGAAGAATGCGATGACATGTAGAGAGGGAATCATTCTGAATGGTTTTCAGTTAGGAAGGTGTGAAAGTAGAGAGAACTTTGGCTTGTAGGTTTGGAGAAGTGGAAGAAACAGGAAAGAGTACAACGATACAAAAACACAATCTGGGTTATCTTTGTTCTATTTTAGTGGATTATAATTCTGTGAAACCAAGTTTGTATATTGAATTACATTAAGGAGTGTTCTTTAAAAAGAAATAAATATACAATTACATGCATGAGGTGTCTAGTTTTCATGTGTTGTTTTGTTTTTTAATTTCCAAATTTGGTTTCTGATGAACCTTTAGGGCTATAGTATGCCAATGCATTTGCTAGGTCCTGCCATTTCTGGGAAGTGGTAGATATACATGTTTGAAATCATCAGGATAAAGGTTCTCCTTTTGGCTATCTGACAGATAACATGTGAATAACAATACTCTTTTAGAAATAAAAATTTTGAGTCTAGACTTAATAGTATTTGAGTTTATCCTTGCCAGTATTCTAGCTTATTGTGATAAAGGTCCTACCCCTAAAATGGAATTGCCATAAATTAATTCATCCAAGGTTGAAAAGACAGATGTTTTTATTTACTTTTGAGATACCTATAGTTCATTAGTAAATGCCAAAGGAGTTAAAGATAAAAGGAACTTTTATCTTTTTCTCTTATAGCCCTACCATCTTCCAAATTCCACATGCTCAAATCTCCATAGGCAAAAATTTTGCCAAGTTCACTATGCTAATGAATCACTAATGTATCATGCAGAAATGACCTTTAAGTCACATGTTATTTGTTATAAGAGTAAAATCTGATGGGAATATATTGGTCAAGAGCTCTTAGCTTTTCCTCTCAAAATGATAGGTTTATAACTCATCTAATCTTAAGGTTACAAAGTGATGATTGTATTCTCAATTTGGGAGCAAACTGTATATCTACCAGACTCTTTCATATAGAATGTTCTCTGAAGATGGACAAATTTTTATCAAGTCCCCTAATAGCGCTCTGTCACAAGCCAGAATCTTAGAAGACTTTAACCTTGTGTATCTACATAGCTCATTTACAGTCAAATAGATTTTATTTCTAATCCAGCCTCCCAATTTGTGTGTCTCATTTCTCCTGATGATTTTGTTGTACCTCCAACTCCAGTTCTAAATGCAGTAACTAGGTGCCTTCATTGTTTCAGACTCTTACGTGATTTTGATATGCTGGAATATCCTAGGCCATCTAATAATCCAATATCTTATTCCAATTGAAAAAAAGAACTTGAATTTTTAAGAGCTTTGTAATATGATTTCTAAGGAGTAACAATGAGGAATCCTATTTTTGTAGCTATGGATCACAATTACTGAAAAAATAAGAAATTTGCATTCTTCAGTTGAGAAATGAATAGCCATAGTGGCTAGAGGATTGCACCTGGAATCCAAAAGACTGAGGTTCAAATCATTTTTTTTTTGACATGTAGTAGCAGTGTGAACCATGGGTATCACAATCTTTCTGAGGCTGAATAAGCCTTAAGAGTGATATTAAGGCTTATTAACTAAGGCTTATTAACTAAGTTATAGAAAGACTGTAAACATAGAATCATAGATTTGAAGTTGGAAAGGACCTTAGAGGTCATTGAGTCCAATCATTTTATAGATAAAGAGACTGAAGCCAACAAAAGCCAAGTGAATGCCCAAAATCATAAGCTGGTAAGTGTTTAAGGGGGAAAGGGGGTGGGATTTGAGCCTAGGTCTTCCTGACCTCAGATCCAAAGCCTGTTTCACCTTGCTACCTCTCAAGATAAGTCTGTCTTTGAGGGCTTAAAGTACAAATTTATTTTCTAGCATTAAATGTTGCTTAGTATTATAAAGCTGTTTTTACTATCCCTCCAAAATGCATTAATCATGGTCCTGCCTTTTTATATGTCATTTCCACTCTTGAGGTTATCGATTCATCTGGGTCATCCAAAAGCCATTTTTACAGCAGCTGGATAGCAAAGTGTTGTAAGTGGCAGGGATGCAGTATATCCACTATTTTAATTTAGAAAGAGTCAATGAGCATTACTGTTTCCACACTGCCATGATTTTGTTTTTCTTTTTCAGTGACAATTCTAAGTGGCACGGGAGCTTAGATATCAGGTTTATTTGGAGTTGCACAACAAAGGTTCTCTTTGATGTCCTTTAGAGTAGGAAGAGCTCCATGCATCTGTATTTCCATGTTCTAAGTAAAAGCTCTAGGAAATTCAGTAGTCAGGACAAGTTTGTCCATTTTAGTAGGTGTTCAATAAATATTTGTTGGTTGGTTGATTGGGAAAATTTCCTGTAGCTCTTGGCTTGCTGTTACCCAGGTGACAAGCAGAAATAATGCAGTTAAGCCCAAGAATTAAGTCCAAGAGGTAAGAGAGGCTATGTGGTGTAGTTTAAACACTGAACTGGGGAGTCAGGAGTCTAAGAAGTTTTAGTCGATGCAGCCACTGTGTTGGGGGTTGTGGTGATGGAGGAGCAGAATTGTTCAGTTACACTTGTTTTCATCTTACCATACAACTATTAGGTGACCCAGATGAGTTTTCTCAGTATAAATGTACTTTTCTCCACCCTAGAAAGGATAATGCTACTGTACTATAGGATCTACAATTTCATCTTTTCGTTAGTTCAGAGCCCTCAGAGACAGCACTTCTGGAAAAATACTTTTGCCTTAGATCTCTCATCTGATTCTCTTTCTCCTTCCCCACTCTGTTTCTCTCTTCTTCTATCTCTCTCTCATTCTCCTCTCTCATCTTTTGTTTCTCTCTTTCTCTCCCTCTGTCTTTGCCTCTCTTCTTTTTCTTTTTTAGGGACATCTCTTTCCCTCCACACCTAAGGTGGCTTCCTCTCAACTATATTTCCAATAAGTGCCCCACTAACAAAGATAAACTAAACATTTAAGACAAAGGTAAACACCTTTCTTCCAGCTGCCACACTCCTACACTTAACGGCTTTTTTCTTTGTTGCCATTGCCTCTGGCACTCTCTCAGCTCCCAGTGGTTTCCTGTAGCTTCCATGCTCCATTCTGTCAGGAGCTAGGTTTCTCTTCCAGTCTCTCTCTCTGACCACTCAATGAACCAAAATGACCAATCTGACAGACTACCTGGAGGCATGACCTAGCATTATTTATTTTATATATTGTTTCCATTCTGATTCAAGGGACTAATTTTCCCCTCATAAAGCGATCATTTGTTGCGTTTGCACCCTATACAGTTAGTTTAACACCTCACTATAGTGCTTTTTCTGTTGCTAGATTTTGGTCCTTGAAAAGGACCTCTCCTTTACATCCAAACTAGCTATATCACCTTGAACAAATCTCATTCTGTGTTTCCTTTTTCGATTGCCCCTGATATCTAGGGTTCTTTCAAGCATTAACAGTTTAAGACTAGAGTTCATGTTATTGAAGTCATAGCCACCATGACAAGCAAGGAGTTGATGTAATTTTGTGATTCCTTCAGAGAGAAAACAAAACCAGAAATCTATGATTGAGAAAAAGATTTGAAGAGCTCAATTATCCAAGCCCTGAAATCAGCACATAGTTTGCTCTCCTCTGCTTATCTTGGTACTTTGGAAGTTTAAACTTCATACACAACTCAAATTCTTGATTCCCTGGGCATTCTTGAAGCTTTCAGGTATGCCTTTCATCAAGAAAAGTAACACTAATATTGTTTAAGCCATTTCATTCTTTGATATTAATTTTTTACCACAAGTCTTAATTATCCTTTCCTACATACAAAATATTATCTTATCTCACAACCACCTTGTGAGGTGGATGCTATTATAATCTCTATTTTACATTTGAGGAAATTGAAACGGACAAAAATTAAATGACTTGACCAAGGTCAGCTAGTAAGTGTCTGAGGTGGAATTTGAATTTAGAGCCTTCTGAGTCCCAGAAGAAGGCTCTATCCACTGGGCAACCTAACTGCCTTTCATACTTTAGAAGCTATTTCATAGATTCAATACGCTACACTTCAATAGATCTATGACCCTAATTAAATTCCTTCTTGTAATTATGAAGAGTACAACCCATTGATACTGTTTCTTTTGGTTAATTTTTTTGCTACACATCTATTTGTTGTCACATAGAGATAATCCTAGTGTCTTAAGTGTTGGAAGTCAGCAGTTGTCTCCAAAGTGGGGAGAGCATGGAGTGACCTTGGAGGGACATGGCCTGACCCTCAAGGGAACGCATTCACCCGATTAAAGGGTGAAAATAGGGATAAAATCCTACCCTAGCAGTAATAGCCAGTTGTGGGGCTTGTTTCCAACATGTTTGTGCCCTTATCCTCCAATCTTTCCCCCTCCCTACTTCACAAGGCTATTTAAATTCCAAACCTTCAGGGAAGTTAACACCTAAACCAACCACATTCTTCAACAGCTGCACACATGCTACTGGGAAAAATCTGTCCCCATTCCTATTAACTCTAAGATCAAATATTAGTTCACTCTTATCTCATCCTTTCTAATTTCTATTTTTGTATGTTTTATACTGCATACAATCATCAGTACCTTAGTACATGTATACATGTACATCATTATAAATAAGTATATATATACATATATTAGGGGTATGCTTAAAAAATGTTTTACTTTAAAGTACATGATCAAAAAAAGCTTGGAGAGTTCTGATATAGTGGGTAGAGTGCCTGAGGTTGTTTCAGGAAGACCTAGTTTCAAATTCCACCTACAACACTTAGTAGTTCTATGATGCAGGCAAATCACTGAACCTGTCACAGTTTTCTATTCTGTAAACCAGGCAAAAATAATACTTCCTATCTCACAGGGTTGTTGTGAAGAAAAATTAGATACTAGATAATATGAGAGACATTCTACAGACATAATTTTAAAAATTGAATGTGTTACGGATGATGTGATAAAACTGTTATTATTAGAATTTAAGTCCAGAAGTCAGGTTTAATGTGATTAACATAAAAAAATTTAATAAACATCTTCTGATATATCACATTGCTGACTGTCCTGAAACCAGCTATATAGCATTTGAGAATAACACAGTCAAAACCTCTGATTACTACTGGGGATTCCAAAATTGGATACATTGCATGCGCTCAGTTCCTGTCCTTGACATTGGGTTTGGGTTGGATGAATAAGGTAAGAACTGAAAGTAATCTTCCTATGCCCACACTTCTCAATCCAAGGGGGGATAAAGGCCAAAACAAGGCCCTTCTCAGCTTAAAGAACTTTCTTTTTTTCCCTTTTTCCTTCTAATAGTTTCTATTTTCACTATCTTGGGACCTTGTCAAGAGGAAGTTAGAGGAATCTAATCAGTTTCACTGTTAAAATTCAGCAACATCCCCACAAAAACCAACTCCACATTTTTTAGACATGTGACGTCCTTCAGTTAAAATGTCTATTTTGAGGCTAACCCGTAACTATAAACATGAATGTAAACAAAGCTGTTGGGTGGGTAAGGGTTACCGGAACAACCTAGGGTAGCATTGAAGACATTCTGTCCACTTCTTTCAGGCACAGGGTTGGGCAGTCCTGGCTGTTTTTAAGGTTTAACATCAATTATTGGTCATCTTTCTTGGGCTTGGAAAGTCTCAAGGGCTTCAACTGGGCTTCTTTCCCTTTACTTTTTTACTTCATGTGAATTTCTTGGAAAGCCTGTTCCTTAGTCATTTAGACTGCTTCACTAAAGCAATGGGAAGGTCAGGAAGTCCCATGAGGCTTATTTCAAAGTCTCTTCTCTTCCTCTCCCCTTTAATAGGGAACTTTTGTGTTCGCTCCTCAGGCAAACACCTTCCTAGGCTGATAACCTTGGTGCCACCCTAGACTCCTCACTCATACTGCCCTCTTCCCCGTATATTAAATTTGTCAGCAAAACCTATTGTTTCTACATTCATAACTTTTCTTAATATATGTTCCCTTCTCTCTACTGACAAAGCCCCTATGCTGGTGAGAGTCTCATCACCTGGAACCTGGAGTCTTACACAGTATAACAGACTTTTGATTGTCTTCCCCACTGAAAATCTCACTTACCTTCAGTTCATCTTTCACTTAGTTGCCAAAATGACACTGTCCCTTATGTCTCTCAATAAACTGCAGTGGCTTCCTGTTACCTTCAGGATCAAATATAAAATCCTCTGCTTGACATCTGAAACGTTACACAACCTGCCTCCCTATGTCTTCAATTTTCTTATTCTCTACTCCTCTCCACACATACTCTAAGCATTCCTCACATGTGGTACTCCATCTCTCACCAGTGCCTTTGAACCGGCCATTTACCCTCATCACTTCTGCCTCTTAGTTTTTCTAGTTATTTATAACAACACTCAGGTCAAATCCCACCTTCTATAGGATGTCTTTCCCAGTCAATCCTCCTTCCCAATGCCTTCTTTATGAAATTACCTTCATATAAGTGACTAAAGGTCTTAATGAAGCTTTAGGCTTTAAGAGCTTAAGTTTACACTAAGGCTTCTGGGATACCCACTACATATTGTACATGCATAGTTTTTATATGTTGACTTCTCCATTAGAATTGGAACTTCTTGAGGAAACTTACCTTTCTTTGCCTGACATATGGTGCTTAATAAAAGCTTGCTGACTGACTGATTGACTAAGTAACTTATGTTCAGGAAAGGTGGATAGACCATGATGCATCAAATACTCAAGGACTAATAAAAGTGCTTTTTCTCCCCATGTTTGTTCCAGCAAGAAGCAAGAGGAAACCTGTTGGCATTTAAAACATTCTAGTCATGGGTAGTTTTGCTTTTGCTCAGCACAAAATCAATTATATGCGATGCCCTTCATGGATAGAGTAAGCTGCCACTGCTCAATGAATATACAAGGTAGGTTATTGACAACAAGTACAATATTTCAATACCTCAATGCCTAAAGGATCTTTGTTTTCCTTTGTGTGTGCAGTCTGTCCAAAACTCTGCTGTGCCTTAGTAGGCAGTCTTCTCAACTTGCTGTGGTAAAAGAACTCCAAAGTTGGCAATCAATCTGATAATGAGCTTCTCTGATTATGACCAACTTGGTCATTGAACTATAAGAATGATGACCATCCATCGCAGTCCTTGAAATGTTTCCAGTTTTGTAGGACCTGCCAGAGACTGCTCTCTACTGACACAAGCAGTGAGAAGTAGGGTCACCAGCACATCCCAGAAGAGGTATCAGAGGAGGACTCCAGCAGAGGAACACTACTTTCATTGACTTTAATTGTCCATACCTTGCTAATCAAATATTTACTTAGGACAGAAAATGTGTGGCAGAGGGTGGCAGAGCTAAGATGGTGGAGAGAGAGCAACAGCTCACCTAAGCTCTTAAACAAACTCCTTCAGATGCCTCTAAAGAGAGAATCTGACCAAATTTTGGAGGTGCAGAATCCAATAGGGGAGTGCACAGTGCTGTGTGTCCAGCACAGCAGAGCAGGAGGGCCTTGGGGACCTGAGGCAGCAGCAGGTGGAACCGGCGGAGCTGCAGCCCAAGGTGAGAGACCAACAGAGCCCAGCGAGTGACACCTGCTGAGCCCCAGATATCAACTGTAGCAACTCCTTAGACTTTCAGCTCACAGATCAAATGTCTGTAAGTCACCTACTAGAACTTCCAGGAGCTAAAATGGCAGAGTGACTGACAAATGCTCTCTCCTCCCCCTTTGTTGACCTTGAAAGAACCATAAAATATTTCCTCAGAAGAATCCCGGATCAATGGACACAGTGAAGGGGCAAACAGTCTCATAACACCTGAGGCTAGGAAAATAGCTAAGGGGGATTCCTCTTACTATGGCAGAAGCGAATCAGAAGAAGAGGGGCCCTAGGGTGGTGAAAACTCGCACTAGGACCCAGGTGAGCCTCAGTGCTAGGAGAGGAGCTCCAGGAGGGCTGGAAACTCGAACTACAACCCAGGTGTGACTCAGTGCTCCAGGGGAAATGGGAAGACAATAGGGTATCCAGGATCACCAATCCTTGAGCTTGCCTTTGCCTCAGCTCAGCTGAAGAGATCTCCCAGGACCAGACCACCCCTCCCCCACACTTAACAAGCTAGCCTCAGGGCTGATCGAGGAAACACAAAACAAAAAGATAAAAAGACATCTGCCCTTAGCTTTTTTACACCAGTCAGCTCAACACCAAGTTCTGCAGCTTCTAACTGAAAGAACCAGAAGCCACAACACAAATCATCATGAGCAAGAAAAAGCCAAACAAGGGTGAAAAAGCTATAGAATCGTTCTATGGGGATAAGGACCAAAGAAGAATACCAAAGAGGTTAGTAGTGAGATTGCATTCCCATCTGAAACTTCAGAAGGGACCATGAACTGCTCCCATGCACAAACAGCTCTCCTGGAACAGCTGAAGAAGGAAATAGAAGAAAAACTGACCAATGATTTTAAAAGTATGAAAAAAGAATTCACTGATGAAAACATCTCTTTAAAAAGGAAAATTGAACAAATGGAAAAGGAAGTACAAAAACTAAGTGGAGAAAATAACTCCTTAAAAGGAACAATTGGACAGATGGAAAAGGAGATGCAAAAGTTAACTGAAGAAAACAATTTGATAAAAATTAGAATTGGGCAAGTAGAAACTAATGACTCTATGAGACGTCAAGAATCAGTCAAACAAAATCTAAAGAATGAAAAGAGAGAAGAAAATGTAAACTATCTAATTGGAAAAAACAACTGACCTGGAAAATAGGTACAGGAGAGAAAATTTAAGAATTATTGGCCTACCAGAAGGCCACGATGAAAAAAGAGTCTGAATAATATCTTCCAAGAAATCATCAAGGAAAACTGTCCAGAAGTTGTAGATCCAGAGAGCAAAATAATCATCAAAATAATCCACCGTTCACTTCCCAAAAGGGATAACCCCAAGAAATATTGTTGCCAAATTCCAGAACTATCAAGTGAAGGAGAAAATACTACAGGCAGCCAGAAAGAAACCATTCAAACATCAAGGAGCAACAGTTAGAATCACACAGGACCTTGCATCTTCTACATTAAAAGATTGAAGGAATTCAATCAAGAGAAAGAGGCTGGGACTACAACCAAGGATCAATTACCCAGCAAAGCTCAGCATATCATTTCAGGCAAGGAGATGGTCATTTGACAAAGTTAAGGATTTCCAGACCTTCCTGACAAAAAGGTTAGAACTCAACAGAAAATTAGATCTTCAAACGCAGGTCTCAAGAGAGGCATAAAAAGGTAAACGGGGGAAAAGAAAAACTTATTACTCAAGTTGGGCAAACTGTTTACCTCCTTATAAAGGAAAATGATACTTGTTAATCCTGAGAATTGTACACATATTATGAAATATAAAAGGGATATACATACAGGGAATGGATATAAAGTAAATGATGTGATGATAAAAACATGATTTAAGCATGCAAAGGGATTATAACAGGAGAGGTGAAAAGGAGGAAGCAGAAAATGGTAAATTACATCACAGGAAGAAGTACAAAATTATAGTAGAGGGAAAGAGGGGAGAGAGATGAGCATTGTTTGTGAGGTACTCTTATCTGATTTGGTTCAAGGAGGGAGCAATAAACTTAAGTATATAAATCTAACTAGCTCTATAGGCAGTAGGGAAGGGGAAGCTAAAAGGAAGGGAAGAAGTAGTAAGGGTAAAAGGGAGTAAAAGGGAAGGGGGCTGAAAGAAGAAAGGGAAGATTGCAGGAGGTGGTGGTGAAAAGTAAAAACTCCATTGAGGAGGGGAAGGGAGACGGGAGAACTAAAAGCACAAACAGTGGGAAAGAGGATAGAGGGGAAGACACAAATTGTAATCATAACTGTGAATGTGAAAGGAATGAACTCTCCCATAAAATGGAGATGGATAGCAGAATCGATTAAAAGCCGTGATCCAACAATATGTTGTTTACAAGAAACACATCTGAAACATGGGGATACACACAAGGTAAACGTAAAAGGTTGGAGCAGAATATATTGTGCTTCAGCAGATGTAAGAAAAGCAGGGGTAGCAATCTTAATCTCAGACAAAGCAAAAGCAGAAATAGATCTAATCAAAAGAGATAAGGAAGGAAACTATAGCCTGCTAAAAGGCATAACAAGCAATGAAGCAATATCATTACTAAACATGTATGCTCCAAGTGGTTTAGCATCCAAATTCTTAGAGGAGAGGTTGGGAGAGTTGAAGGAAGAAACAGACAGCAAAACTATACTAGTACGGGACCTCAACCTCCCCCTCTCTGAACTTGAAAAATCTAACCTCAAAATAAACAAGAAAGAGGTTAAGGAGGTAAACAAAACTCTGGATAGGGTAGATATGATAGATCTCTGGAGAAAACTGAATGAGAATAGAAAGGAATATACCTTTTTCTCAGTGGTATGTGGCACATATACAAAAATTGACCATGTTCTAGGGCATAAAAAACCTCACAATCCAGTGCAGAAAGGCAGAGATAGTCAATGCATCCTTCTCAGGTCATAATGCAATAAAAGACAAACCAAAAATTAATTGGAAACTAAATAATCTAATCCTAAGGAAGGAGTGGGTTAAACAAGAAATCATAGGAACAATGAACAACTTCATTCAAGAGAATGAAAATAATGAGATAACCTACCAAATCTTATGGGATACTGCAAAAAGCAGTTCTTAGGGAAAGTCTTATATCATTGAATGCCTATATGAATAAAATAGAGAAAGAGGAGATCAATGACTTGGGCATGCAGCTGATAAATCTAGAAAAAGAACAAATTGAAAATCCCCAAGTAAATACCAAATTAGAAATACTGAAAACAAAACGAGAGATTAATAAAATTGAAATTGAGAAAACTATTGAATTAATAAATAAAACCAGTAATTTGTTTTATGAAAAAAACTAATAAAATTGATAAACCTTTGGTCAATCTGATTAAGAAAAAGAAAGAAAACCAAATTACTAAAATCAGAAATGAAAGGGATAAACTCACCTCCAATGAGGAGGAAATTAAAAAAATAATTAGAAATTACTTTGCCCAACTTTATGCCCATAAATTTGACAATCTAAATGAGATGGATGAGTATTTTAAAAAATACAAATTGCCCAGATTAACATAAGAGGAAGTTGAATACTTAAACAACCCCATCTCAGCAAAAGATATTGAACAAGCCATCAATGAACTCTCTAGAAAAAAATCTCCAGGACCAGATGGATTTACAAGTGAATTCTATCAAACATTTAAAGAACAGTTAATTCAAATACTATACAGACTATTTTTGAAAATTGGGAAAGAAAGAGTCCTCTCAAATTCTTTTTATGATACAAATATGGTTTTGATACCTAAACTAGGAAGAGACAAAAGAGAGAAAGAAAATTATAGACCAATTTCTCTAATGAATATAGATGCAAAAATTCTAAATAAGATCTTTAGGAAAACGAATGCAGCAACTTATCATGAGAATAATACATTATGATCAGGTAGGATTCATACCAAGAATGCAGGACTGGTTCAACATTAGGAAAACTATTAGCGTTATCAACCATATCAACAACAAAACTAACAGAAATCACATGATTATCTCAATAGATGCAGTAAAAGCTTTTGGCAAAATACAACACCCATTCTTATTAAAAACATTGATGAGCATAGGAATAAAGGGAACTTTCCACAAAATAATAAGCAGTATCTACCTAAAACCTTCTACAAGCATTATATGCAATGGTGATAAGCTAGATGTATTTCCAATAAGATCAGGAATAAAAAGGATGTCCATTATCACCACTATTATTCAATTGGTACTAGAAATGTTAGCTATAGCAATTAGATAAGATAAAGAAATTGAAGGAATTATAATAGGCAAAGATAACTAAGTTATCACTGTTTACAGATGAAATGATGACATACTTAGAAAATCCTAGGGATTCAAGTAAAAAACTACTAGAAACAATAAACAACTTAGGCAAAGTTGCAGGTTATAAAATAAACCCACACAAATCTTCCACATTTCTATGTATTAGTAACAAAGCCCACCAGCAAGAGATAGAAAAAGAAATCCCATTTAAAGCTAGAGTAGAAACTATAAAATATTTGGTAGTCTATCTGCCAAAACAAACCCAGGGACTATATGAACACAACTACAAGACACTTTCGCACAAATAAAGTCAGATCTAAGTAAGCAGAAAATCATCAGTTGCTCATGTGTAGGCTGAGCCAATATAATAAAAATGACAATTCCCTGAATTAATTTACTTATTTAGTGCCATACCAATTAAACTATGAGATAATTATTTTCTAGAGTTGAAAAAAACAGTATTAAAATTCATCTGGATGAACAAAAGGTCCAGAATATCAAGAGGACTAACAAAAAGAAATGCTTGGGAAGGTGGCCTGGCACTACCAGATCTCAAATCGTATTATAAAGCAACAATTATCAAAACCACTTGGTCCTGGCTAAGAAACAGAAGGGTAGACAAGTGGAATAGACTAGGTACTCAAGACACAGTAGACAATGTATATGGCTTTCTACTGTTTGATAAACCCAAGGACCCCAGCTTCTGCGATAATAACTCACTGTGTGACAAAAATTTCTGGGAAAACTGGATAAAAGTGTGGCAGAAACTAGGCATAGACTAATGCCTGACACCATATACAAGAATAAAATAAAAATGGATACATGATCCAGTTATGAAGATGGATACTATGGACAAATTGGTGGAGCAAGAAATAGTGTATTTATCAGATTTATGGAGAAGGGAAGAATTTTTGACTAAAGAAGAGATAGAAAACATGATGAAGTGCAAAATGGATAATTTTGATTACATTAAATTGAAAAGTTTTTGCACAACCAACCCCAATGCAACCAAAATTTGAAGGGATGTAGAAAACTGGGAAAGAATTTATAGCTGATCTCAGGGATAAAGGTCTCATTTCTAGAATATATAGAATACTGAGTCAAATGTACAAAAATACAAGTTATTCCCCAATTGATAAAAGGTCAAAGGATGTGAATAGGCAATTTTCAGAGGAAGAAATTAAAGATATGTATAGTCATATGAAAAAATGCTCTAAATCACTTTTTCTTTTTCTTTTTTTTATATAAATTTATTTATTTCACTTTTTACATTCATTTTCACAAGATTTTGGGTTCCAAAATTTTTTCCCCATTTGTCCCCTCCCCCACCCCAGTACACTGAGAATTCTAATTTCCCCTATCTGCCCTCTCTTCTGTCATCCCTCCCTTCTCTTGTCCCCATTTTCTCTTTTGTCCTGTAGGGCCAGATAACTTTCTATTCCCCATTACCTGTATTTCTTATCTCCTAGTAGCAAGAACAATACTCAACAGTTGTTCCTAAAACTTTGAGTTCCAACTTTTCCCTATCCCTCCCTCCACACCCATTCTCTTTGGGAAGGCAGGCAATTCAATATAGG
>CM053770.1:423890795-423964214 GCA_028658325.1 Potorous gilbertii | reverse complement strand
CAATATTTTCTCCTTGACCTGGGAACTCTGGAATTTGGCCACAATGTTCCTAGGAGTTTCTCTTTTTGGATCTCTTTCAGGCAGTGATCGGTGGATTCCTTGAATACTTACTTTGCCCTCTGGTTCTAGAATATCAGGGCAGTTTTCCTTGATAATTTCATGAAGGGTGATGTCTAGGCTCTTTTTTTGATCATGGCTTTTCAGGTAGTCCCATAATTTTTAAATTGTCTCTCCTGGATCTATTTTCCAGGTCAGTTGTTTCTAAATCACTTTTGATTAGAGAGATGCAAATCAAAACAACTGTGAGGTACCACATCACACCTATCAGATTGGCAAACATGACAGAACGAGAAGATGATAAATGTTGGAGAGGATGTGGGAGAGTTGAAACACTAATATACTATTAGTGGAGCTGTGAGCTGATCCAACCATTCTGGAGAGCAATTTGGAACTATGCCCAAAGGGCTACAAAAATATGCATACCCTTTGACCTAGGAATAATGCTTCTAGGACCGTATCCTCAAGAGATCATAAAAATGGGAAAGGGTCTCACATGTACAAAAATATTTATAGCAGCACTCTTTGTAGTGGTCAAAAACTGGAAATCAAGGGGATGTCCATTAATTGGGGAAGGACTGAATAAATTATGGTATATAAATATAATGGAATACTATTGTGCTATAAGAAATGATGAACAGGAAGATTTCAGAGAGGCCTGGCAAGATTTATATGATCTGATGCTGAGCGAAAGGAGCAGAGCCAGGAGAACTTTGTGCACAGCAACGACCACAGTGTACAAGAATTTTTTCTGGTAGACTTGGAACTTCATTGCAATGCAAGGACTTAAAAAAAAATTCCCAATGGTCTTCTAAGGCAAAATGCCTTCCACATCCAGAGAAAGAACTATGGACTTCAATAGTAGATTGTAGTAGATCATTTGTGTGTGTGTGTGTGTGTGTGTGTGTGTGTTGTGTTTTGGTTTGTAAGATGATTTCTCCCATTCGTTTTAATTCTTCAACACAGCATGACTATAGTGAAAATATATTTAATAGGAATGTATGTGTAGAATCTATACAAAATTGTATGCCTTCTTGGGGAGGCAGGGGGGAGGGAGGCAGTAGGAAGGGGAAAATAATAATCTAGTCATATGGTAGTTATTGTAGAACACTGGAATAAATAAAATTAACTAATAAAAAATGTGTACTTACAAGATTTATAAGGCTGATATTTAGTGAATACTTTTAGAAGATATAGTAGCAATGGCATTGGCTGAAAGTATTTACCTCTGAAAGTATTCTTTGATCAACATCGGTGAATTTTTTTTTTTGTTTTCCCTCTTTTGCCAGTCAAAGATGCTGCCTATTAATACAATAAGAATAATTCAAAATGAGACCTCCTGAGTTTGCATGGAAATAATTCCTGCCCTTAAGAATCTTATACTCTACTATGGTCCAGACAAGTCTTCTGTGCACATTTCTTAATAACTTGTAGATATTTAAGTAGAATGGCTCACAACTTTGATATTAACATGTCTTACAAATACCCTAAAATTCAAAGTAAAAGAGATTGCAAGAATACAAGACGAAATACAGAAAGAACACCCCAGAAACTGTACATTAACCCTAATGGACTTGAACTGGAACACACTTGAACTTGCATCAGGAGGAAGAATGAGAACTTTTATATGGTATAACTAATGCAATGGTACAATGGACTCCGAAGGTGCAAATTACACTACAACCAAACATGAGTGTGCATGCTTTCAACACCAAAATGACATACAGACTGTTAATTAAATCTTGCTGCAAATGGGATTTCATTTTTATTTTTGATGGAAAAAAGTGGTTTTATTACATTTATTTGGCTGCCATCCATAGATCCAGCTCAATATGAATCAAGCAAAGTTAAAGGCCTTCTGCGAGAACATATGGCTTGTTTGGGAAGTATGAGTCATAAATGGAACCAGATGCAAAAAAAATGGGAGGGAGAAAAAAAAGTGATAAGAAGGAAGCAACTGTCCTGAGGCAGATGCTGATGCTGTTACTTCTACTGCTGTCTCTATCTCACTGGGAGAACATTTGCATCTATAGAGTGTTGATTTATTGCTTACCCTGACTGACCAGTTTATGACCTATTAAAATATCACTCTTTGCATTGTTCCATCTTCCCTATTCACTGTTGTCCTTCATGGTCTTCATTCACTTCAAAACTTTGCTATTTATATAGACTTTTTTTTTTTACTATTCGATCATCCAGTTGACTGCATAAGTCAATTGTCTTGAGATGTGTGTTTCTTTTCTCTTGCCTGTCCTTCCATTGCCCTTTTCTCTAATAATCTGCTAATTTAAATACTCACTGACAGTTTCATCATTAGCACCAAATTAAACACACTTTCCCATGACCAAAACAATTTGTTGAAAAAGTGAAAAAAAATTATGCTATTAACTATTTATTTGGATCACTCGTTTGACATCTTTTTTTTTTAAATTGAATATAAGCAAGTTTTGAATGAATTGAGCATATACTGTGATGTGATTTAGACATTGCTTCACTTAAGACACACTGGGCAGCCTAGCAGAAAGTTGAAACAATGGACTCTGAGAGGGTCAGGAAAGAACCTGCCAGGATGGGGATGGGTAGGTAGATGGATCTACCCAAAAAGTCATCAAGAAAGACTTTTAAAGCCAATGTAGTTAACTGGCTTTGCCCCCCTGAAACAGAGTATTTACCAGTTGTCAAGCTTAGAGAAGAAGGACAGTTCTGTGGAGGTCAGAACTCGATTGATGCTGCCCATTCTTAGCATGAACTGATAAGTGGGGTACAAGAAAAGGGCCAGCTGAGCTATTGTTTGATCCTTCCAAATCAAGTCTTCATGATTTTATGTTAAATTAGTCTCCCAACATCAGCCACATTCTCAGGGTAGACCCAATGATGATCAAAAAGATTACATTTATGAGATGCTATGGGTTTTAGATGCATTTCAGAAAGCATGTAGTAGAGGGAATTTGAGAGAGAAAAGTACCAACCAAGAGGGAGGAAGAGGGAGAAGGAAAGGGGGATAGAGAGAGAAATATTTGACAAAATGGTAGACACAGGAAGCAGTTATTTCTATGGTAAATAATCTGCAGGGACCAGATTGGAATGATGGTGACAGCAACAGCTGAGAAGAGAAGTGCCTGAGGTTTCCTGAATTAGGACTGTGAGAGTTACAGCTACTTGGCTCGTCTGTGCAGATGAGGACAGGTCAATAGACATAAACTGGGCACCTGAAGATGTTACCACTCCATCCCATGTGCAAGGACTTTTTATTTGATGTTGTGACCTGATTCCTTGCTATAGGATCCCAGTCTGCTTCACAGTTTTATCCTTGTGTGTTTTTGTAATCAATATGTTAATGTTCAAAATACTTGCTGGTTGCCTTGGTTGCTAATTCAAATACTCTGGAAGGGAGTCAAGAGCAATCCTGGATGGGGACATAAACCATATAAAGATGTTATGATTGATAAGCCTCCAAAACTGGAGCTAATCCATCTCTCAGAAACTGACAGACTGGTTACACCTATATGTAGAGCACTTAATCACATGCTATCAAAATTGTTATAGACTATTGAAGTCATTTAATCCAAACCATACATGAATAAGAAGCCCCCCTCTACCACAAACCTAGTAAGTAATCAGCTTATGAGGCAATTGGTGGGGTAGCACATAGAGCATTGGGCCTGGACTCAGGAAAATCTGAGTTCAAATCCTGCCTCAGACACTTGCTAGCTGTGTAAATTTGGTCAAGTTGCTTAAAACTCAGTTTCCTCAACTGTTTGCCCCAGTTTCCTAAACTGTAAAATAATAGCAATACCTACCTTGCAGGGTTGTTGTGAGGCTCAAATGAAAGAACATTTATATTTAGTGCTTAGCATAGTGCCTGGCACATAGTAGGTGCTGTTGTTGTCATTCAGTTGTTTTTCCTTCCTGTCCAATTTTTGACCCCTTATGGTGGATTTTCTGGGCAAAGATACTGGAGTGATTTGTCATTTCCTTCTGCAGCTCATTTTACAGATGAAGAAACTGAGGCAAAAAAGGTTAAGTGATTTGACCACTTACAGATAGTAAGTGTCTAAGGTTGGATTTGAACTCAGGTCTTGACTTGAGGCCTAGCACTTTACCTACTTTACTACCTAGCAGCTCCTGAAAGATATATAGTTGTTGTTCAGTCATTATTGACTCTTCATGGCCCATTGTGGGCTTTTCTTGGCAAAGATACTGGAGTAGTTGGCCATTTCTTTTTCTAGTGGATTAAGGCAAACAGAAGTTAAGTAACACAGAGCTTAGGTGCTCTAGCCATTGCACTACCTAACATGACAAATGAGGAAGAGTTTAATTACCTGAGTATGTTTAACCTAGAAAGGAAAAGATTTAAAGGGCACAAACTAGCTGTCTTCAGTTATTTAAGACTGTTATGGAAGAAGCAAAAGACATATCTGGAGCCTGTGGAGTAATTACAAGAAAAGTGAAAGTTCCAATGAGGCACACAAATTTGATATAAGGAAAAGTATTCTAACAATTAGTAATCACAAAGTGGAATGGGTTTCCTCCAAAGACTGTGAGCCACCTCTCACTATAGATCTTCAAGGAATAGCTAGATGATGGGGGGAGGGGGAAGAAACAAGCACCTAAATAGCACCTAGGGGGCACAGTGGATAGAGCATTGGGTCTGGAGTGAGGAAGATCTGAATTCAAATCCAGCCTCAGACACTTACTAACTGTGTGACCCTGGGTGAGTGTAAAGCCAATCTCTACAGCACACCTGAGGACTGTGAAGGCTATGAATGATTTTAAGGGTCTAATCACATAGTATAATGAAGTCTCTATTCAGCAATAAACTAAACCTTGTTCAATAAATTAAAGCATAACATTCATAACAAAATCCTTAAGCAAAATTTATCAACTAATACATACGTGTGTCTCATAACACTCAATATGTCACATGGAACATAACATATGTCATTGCATCCCCAAAGTCAGGGAGTCCCAGGCTAGTGTCTTCCCTAGCACAACACATCTTTAAGGGCTAGCAGAAAATATCATTCACCCCTAGGTCGCTGTAAGAACAATCTTCTTAATCAATACATAGTGACTAAGTAAAATCCTGTCTCATCTTGACTCAAGGCTGACTTCCAAACCAAAGCTCCTCTTTCTTGGGCTGATCACTCCCAGCTCTTGCCTGGATTCACACGCAGGCAGCTCTCTGCTCCTGTTTCTTGTCTCAGCTCAAGGGCACTGTTCCACTCCAAACTCATCCTGCTTCTGCCTGATAACAGGCTCCAGGGGCTATTACCCACAGCTGTTTCTAGGAAAGCAAAGCTTAACAGGGCTATAACAATATTTATACACATTACCAACACTATCATCTCAATTCACTCATAAAGACCAACAGACAGGACTTCTGTCTGAGAAATTAACACAGATCAACAGGGTGCCAACATCGCAAACATTCTTTTCGTTAGGCCTCCCCACAGGTAAGTTTCCCTACCCTGCTCATGGTCACTTCTCTCCCAACTCTGCTTCTGACTGCTCTCTTCTCTTTCCAAGCAATAACATATATATACTGTTTCCAATGAAAGATTCTTGATTGATTCAAGCAAAGGCAAGACTCAATCAAAGGCACTTGATTGGCTAAAATTCAATCCAGAACAGCAGCAAAAAAATCAGACTTTGCTTGCTGTTACAGTGAGTCACTTAATCCCTATTTTTCCTAATTCCTCATTGTAAAATAGAAAAATGTTTGTATGTTTGTCAAGAAAAATCCATGTATAAAGTTCACGGGTCACAAAGAGTCAATCGGACACGACTGACTGAACATTTGGCATGCCAAATCAACCATGAATATCAAAGTCCTTCACCATCCTGTTGCACTTTTCTGGACACTTTTCACCTTATCAATGTCCTTCCTAAAATGTAGTGCCCAGAATTAAAGACAACACTCCCTATAGTGTCTTACCAAGGGAGAATATGTAAGAATTGTCATTTCCTTGGTCCCTGATACTGGGCTGTCTTTTTTGTTCTTGTTCAATCGTTTTTCAGTTGTGTCTGACTCTTTGTGACCCCATTTGGGGTTTTCTTGGCAAAGATACTGGAGTGATTTGCCATTTCCTTCTCCAACTCATTTCACAGATGAGGAACTGAGACAAACATGGTTAACTTGCCTGGGGTCACACATCTAGTAAGTGTCTGAGACCAGATTTGAACTCAGGAAGATGAGTTTTTCCGATTTCAGGTGCTTTGTTCACTGCACCACCTAGCTTTTGACCTTTCCTTTGAGGAGGAGGAAATAACTTTGATTTGGCTAGATCAGGGAGGATGTCCATCCTTCTTTCCTCTACTCTCCTTTCTTTCCTCTTTTTAAATCCTTTGCAAGTTTCCAGAAACTAATTATTACACAAAATCCACTCCCAGGAAGTATTAAACCTATATTTTCCACAAATGCTGGGTTTTTCAATCCTTGTGCATTTCCACATTTTGCTTCTTATTTTTAATGAGCATGAACCTTTGTCAACCAAGATGATAAGACGGTTGGTTTTAACCTTTCTCAATCAGAGTTTATTCTACGTGTGGTACATCAAATCAAAGAGACAACATGAATATAGAGAAAATATATACCTCAGACTAGTAATCAAAGGAGAGAAGACTGGAAGGGACTTTATAAAGATCATCTATTAGAATCTAATCATTTAATGAGAGAGAAAACATATATGCAGAGAAGTCTATTGGCCTGCCCAAAGTCACTTAGATAGTAAGTGACCTTGGAATCTGAGTCCAACTTCGGTGTCCTTTGCACTACAGCAAACTTACTCTCCCAAGAAAGTGCCACCTTTTATTTTTCAACTAAATTTGATCCAGTGGGATACTGACAATATATTTTCAGAGAAACAGATTGCAATGTTAACTGCTACTCTGAAATCAGAACATAGTCCCTCTTTCCAGTCCCTTTGACCACTTTTTTTCTTTGTTTGATCTGTTTCAGTTACTAATTTGTAATGTCATCATGAATTAAAGGCTCCAATGTTGCAAGTACAGATGTGCATATTGCGATAGGACTAGGGATAGGCAAAAGTAGCCACTGCCTAGGAAAGAGCAGTGCATCACTTGGGGGCAAAGGGGTGGGGGAGGAGGGGCAAATGAGGCATTTTTTCCCCTTGCTATTTTAAAACAAATATGTATATTTTTGTAGCCCAGTAGGAGAAATGATAAAAATTAATTCAGGGAAACTGGGTTCAAATTCTGACTCTTGTCATTTACTATCTATTACTTTGGGCATGGCACTTTACCTCTCTTGGTTTTATTTTCCTTGTCTATAAAATGAGAGGGTTAATCTGGATGGCATTTGACATCATTTCCAGTTTTAAAGCTATGATTTTGTAAATATCCTGTTGTTATTTATTTTGTCATAAGTCAAGTCACCTGAGGGAAATAGGACATTTTGGAAGTAACACTGTATTTGGAGTCTTAGAATCCCAACTCTGCAATTTACTAGCTGTATGAAAGAAGGAAAATCACTTTATCTCTGTGACCCTGTTTCCTTGTGCATAAAAGGGGATGTAGATAACTTCTACAATTTCTACTTTGTTGTGACGAAAGCACTTTATAAATCTTAGAACACTGTATAAGTATGAGAAATAATTTTGTTTTCTTTGTTTCACTTATTGCCTTGGCCTAAAATAACTCACTAACAAGTGGCCAATCTCTCAGCGATGCGTCCCTCTGTAGTTAGCTAGGTTGGTCCTTGGAAAATAGACTCAGTCTGTTTCTAGGACCATAGTCAAGCTCATTGTAGAACAGTGGAACCCACCAGAATTTATACTCTGCTGCCATAGCCTTTGAGAACCCCAGATTACCTCAATACTACTAGTGAAAATTTTCAATGGACAGCAACATAGAAACAAGTGCAATTTTCACACATTATCTCAGGTGTGCAAGTGCTTCAAGTCAGCTCAGCATGAAGCAATATCTATTAACCCAGAGACCCATCTACACAGGCACTTATTTATATATCTCAAATCAGTGAAGGAATTCCAACTATACAAGATTTCCCAGACTAGTGGGTCCAAGAGGGAATGATATTTTAAAAATCAACTTCCTGCCTGCTCAAACTTGGGCCTTGTTCACTGCATCTTGTGTAAAATTCCATGGGCTTATCTGTAAACTCTGCTGAGTTAAGAAAGAGCCTTATCTTTCAAAGCAAGGAGACTCATGGAAACACCATTTCCTTAGCTTGCATGAACAGAGAGAACAAATGAAATGATTTATTTGGAAAAGGATCTGATATCATTTTATGCTTCAGGATATACCTAGGATCTTCATATGGGTTTTTCTTCTCTGTTTGTTTACTGTCAAGGTGATGGAACAATCATGCACTGAGAAAAGGAAGGTTCTACCTGAGGTATCATAGAGGCTGTGGTAGACAATCTTGGATCATTCATGAAAACTGATTGGGGCTTACTGATACTGGAGGGAAGCCAGGGGAAAAAGAAAACAACAGAGTATTTAGAGCCAATTGTTTTGAAACTGAAAAGTCTGTGGGAATGCAATTTCTTACATGAATGTTCAGACTCACATGTCCTACTCTTTTTCTTTCCTTTCATTTTTTCCTTTCCTTTTTCCCTTTCTTTTTCTTTCTTTCTTCCCTCTTTCCTTTCTTTATTCTTTATTTTTCTTCCTTTCTTTTCCTTCCTTCCTTCCTTTCTTTTTCTTTCTTTCTTTCTTAGCAATAATCTGAATAAAATGACTTGTGAGACTTAAGCTCCTTTTCTCAAGACTGTATGTTTATAGGCAGAATGGCCTTTGCAGGACATCGAGTCCAGTACCTCATTTTATGTTCCAGGAAGATAATTGACTTGCTTAAGGTCACACAGCAAGAAAAGAGCAAAGGAGCGATTTAAACTCAGGTCCTCTGACTCCAAATCCAGCACACTGAACATACATTAAATTGATTCAAATTTTCAAGCCTAAGTAATTAGACCTTCGTGCTAAATGACTCAAAGGTTTCTTAGTCTGGACAAATACGTTGCTTGGAAGTTCAACCCTTGAAAAGGCATCTGGCGCTTTGTAACTCAAATCCAGTTGATTTCGTGGTATATTGTTAGAGATTTCATGGTAGCAGTCTTCAGTGAGGTGCAGCTATTTGTAACTCTGCCAAAGGTGATGTTGTGCAATTTGTTACAATTATTGTAGGTCACAATCTTTAATTGTTGGCAGGTGGTATGGGCATGCCATCCCTGGAGGAACCTCAGCTAATCCAGTTGGGGAAAAAGCTTTTCTGTCCAGTTCTTAGGGATTCCTTTATGCTTCCTACACTAGCCAAATTAGCAACATCAAGCTCATTTGTTAAAAACCCCATGAGACTCAGAGAAGGTATTTCTAAGACCTGGGAAAACCTTCAGAAAGTTCTTCATATCTCCATCTCTTCTGAAAAGATTATGGAAACAGAGAAAGGGACATAAATCAATATAAAATTTTTACTGGAAAGAAATAAACTAACCTATTCTTTGTGGCCATCAAAATGAGGCCCAGACAAGGTCAAATAGTTATGGAAGATATTCCTTGGAGGCTCAATTAAAACAAGTCAACAAGAGAATCATCTGCCATCTGGTGGAAAAACTACTAGTAGGGCTAAGTTCAAGAAATGGAAATGTTATCTGTCTTGTGTTGAAAGGGATTGGGAGTGTTTTTGAAATGTAGTTCATTTCTCTACAGCACTGATGTAAATTGATATATCTTGTCCAGGTAGCAGGGATTATGTGATCCCCTGGCGGGGAGAGAAAAGCAATCTTTTCTGAGAGCTGAGAAGGGGTCCAAGATGAGGGAAGAACCAGCTGTGAACAGAAAAGCCGGACTTAGTTGGTTAAAGGGTGTCTTCCAAGCACTAAGACCCAAAAGACCTAGACAAGCAGGAAGAAAAAGAGGTGAGCAAAGGTTTGATGCATGGGAGGGTCCAAATTAGATTAAGAAACTGAGATCCACAGAGACTGCCAGACAGATGACCATTCATTTGACTCAACCTGACTTAGCAAAGTTTCATTCTGCTTATTGCAACACTTTGTGTTCCCCACTCCAGTCTAGTGCTACTCTGCCAATGTAACCATGGGCAGGGCCATCAAACTTCTTGTGGACTCAGCAAATCCATTTTTCATTTGCATAATGACCATTTCTTTGCGAAAAAGACCTCTCTGAACCTTGAGGTTGTAGCTTGATGGAGTAGCATTGGTGGAAGGCTTCTAATCAGTTCTTAGCTTATACATTATGTACTCTTTCTCATGCCTTCTCTTTTGTCTTATGTGTGTGTGTGTGTGTGTGTGTGTGTATGTGTGTGTGTTCATCCTTCGTTGCTGAAGAAGACCATGCCATCAGAGAAATAATGACATGACTTGCACTTGACTTTGTTTTGAGTGAGGGAGGGCTGTGCAGGTCACCAGCCTCACTTCTCCTCCATAACCATCTGAATCCAGTGACCAGATATTCATCAGAATGGCTAGAGATGACCCAGGATGAGGCAATTGGGGTTAAGTGACTTGCCCAAGGTCACACAGCTAGTGAGTGTCAAGTCTCTGAGGTGAGATTTGAACTCAGGGCCTCCTGACTCCTGCACTGGTGCTCTATTCACTGAGCCACCTAGCTGCCCTCTTTTTGTCTAATATCAAAAGAGATAATAGAACAGTGCCTTGTACATAGTAGGTCCTTAATAAATATTTATTGATGATTAATATTTATAAAGCACTTAGCATAGTGCCTGACACATAGTAGGTATTTAATAATTGCTTATTTCCTATACTGCTTTCCAATTCACTAAGTGTGGTGGCAGTGACCCCATTGCTGCCCAGAGTTGAGGAGCTCCTTCACAATACATCTTTCTTGTCTACCAGCTTTAGCAATGGAGGGTGAGGGCTCAGAAAGTATTATTTGGAATTTAAGGGAGTCCATTGTATCAAAGGTTGGATAGATATGGAATAAGAGGGAATACCCAGACACTGGCCGGTAAACTGCTTATCTTCCTTATTGAAAGGGATTGGGGAGGGGGGGTGGGTGGGGAGAGGAGGGTGCGGGGAGAGGGGGTGCTACTTAACCTATTCCCTGAGTTTCAAAGAAGATCTGTGAATGTCAGTGTTGTGAAAATGTAGTCAGCCCTGGTCTTCATGTTCTAGGACACCTCAGGGCTTCTGTATAGTTCTATACTACTTGGGCCATTGGGTAGGTACTTTACAAGTCAGCCTCCACTTCTACCATGTAGTCATTTACTGAAGGGCTATAGTATGTGAGATGAGCACAGGACAGATCGGTTAGGGTAAAAACCTTAATACATTTGGAAGGGCATCTTCTCAAGAGTCCTATAGTATGGAATTCACTGTCTCAATAGCAGGTATAGTATAAAAGATACTGTTTTAAGGGTTGGTCCCTACGTGGTAAGTGCTCATTAATGAAGGATATATGCAATAGCAAGGTGAATATTTACCTAAAAATCTATGAATAAAAAAGTTCAGAAATGTGTGATAAATTAGGGGTTTCAATTACAGGTCATGTGAAAGGAAGAATGTAGATCCTTTAGGAATAGGGAAGAGGGGAAGAGAATAAATATTTATTAAGTTCCTACAACGTGAAAGACACTATGCTAAATACCTTACAAATATTATGTCACTTGATCTTCATAACAATGATAGGAGGTATGTATTATTATTTCTATTTTACAACTGAGGAAATGGAGAAAGTTGGATTAATGACTTGTCCAGGATCACATAAAAGCTAGGAAGTAACTGGATTTGAATTCAGGTCTTCCTAATTCCAGACCCAAGTGCTCTATCAGTGTATCTTTGGCTGTCTAAAGAAATGAGGTAGTGTAGCTAAACAAAATAGTAGCTCATTTGGAAGAACAAATAACATAAAATCTCAAGGCAAATTAAAAGTAGTAAGGGAAGGAATGGAAATTATATTTCTGAGGAAGATTGAAAATGTGCCACAAAAAATATAGCTACAGGACAATGTCTTACAGAAGAAGGTATTTCAAATGAGGATATTAGCTAAATATAAAAATATAAATTAAATATAAAAAGTCATATCATATAAAAATTAGAGGAAAATGAAAGAGGTACCTTTTTTTTATGTCTAAGAGGGAATGTTAGCCTAACAAAGGCTAGAAGATATTACAAAAAATAAAATAGCCAATTTTGATTATATAAAACTGAAAAACTTTTCAACAAGCAAAATCATTGCTAAGATGGGAAGCTATCAATTAGGAAACTATTTGTTTAAGTATCTCCAAAAATTACTTGATATTCAAAAGATGTAGACATAGATGTATATGACCAAAAACCAAAAACCAAAAATTCCAAATGGACAAGCAGCCAAAAGATGTAAGTAAATTGTCCTCAAAAGAAAGACTACAAACCATTAACATTTTCCAAATCAGCAATAATAAGAGAATTACAGAGGAAAATTACTTTTAAGGTTTCATCTCCTGTCCAATAAATTTGCAAAGTTGGAAACAGATGATGAAAATGAATGTTGGAAGTGCTGTGAAAGAATAGTCACACTAATGCATTTTTAATAGAACTATACATTAGCCCAAAAACTCTGGACAACAGTTTGGAAGTATGTGAAAAAAGTGACTAAAATGTCCATATCCTTTAACCCAAGGCCACCCTGCTTGTATATGTCTAAATCATTTAGAATTCAGAATTTAGATCTCTGATGCCAAGGACGTTACTATAACTAGATATGTGATCTGCAGAACATAATCTGTTTATTAGAATTTTGTCTGGGGGAGAGGAGAGCACTGGGCTTGGGGTCAAGGAGACCCCAAATGCTACCTCAATCACTTGTCCGGTACTAATCCTGGGCAAAGCATTAGATCTTTTTGACCCTCTGTTTCATTTTCTGTGAAATGGAGAAGTTGTGGTGAAGATCAGATAGGCTGTTACTTGCAAGTGTTCTGCAAACCTTCAAGAGCTGTATAGATATGAACTCTTTTCATATTATTATTATTTTAAATGTGAGGTCTTTGTCCAATGGACCAAGAAGTAGATATATTTTGGGAGAAAATAGATCAATCCTGACATTTTTACTATACAGGAAACTATAATATGAAAGGAAGCCAATGCTAAATGGAATAATGGTTCACAGGATCTCCTTGGAATGGCAAATAATCTATTGATACAGTTTACTTTTATCATTTTTTCCAAGGGCAACAAGATAAAAGAAAAAAATTCAAAAAAATTCACTTAAGTTCATTTTTAATGTTTTCTATCTCTCTTTCCCCCCAGTTTTTATTGATAATATTTGTTTTATACATCATCTGGGCATAGCAGAGAGCCTGCAAAAAGCAATGAAGAAGAAATATGCAGTGCTGAGTTTAGGGAACATTTGATAATTCAGTTGCATAAAGAGTGGAATTCTTAAAGTGACATGATACAAAAAAGGAATGTAAAGTTAGATGGGGAACCCAATTGCTGAAAGCCAACAAGTTGAAAGAAAGGAAGAAAGAAACAAAGGAAGGAAGGAAGGAAGGAGAAAAGAAAATTTGTATTTGCTTTCTACAGGCAATGGGAAAGAACACATTGAAGATTTTAGAATACTGAAGATGATATGTTGAGAACTGAGCCTTTGGAAGAAGATTTTGTTAGTTGAATAGAGGTAGAGTAAACAGAAATGTTTCAAGTCTTTGAGTAGGGGACAAATCACCATCTTCCTCTGCCTGTTTGCTGACCGTAGCAGGACATTTTGTCACCTCCTATTAAGGAGGCTTATAATAAGCATCTGCAACATTACTCTGAAAACAATTGCAGCTAATGTGCAATCCGATCTTTTGCAGAGTTTGAAGAAGTGAAGAAATTTTATGAAGAATTCAATAAGATTCTCCAAATCAAATGGCGTATATTTCAATGAAAGTACAAGAGAGTAGAAAGAATAGTGTATAAAGCATTGGACTTGGACCCAGGAAAAGCTAAGTTTGGATTCTAGTTAATAGTTATTTCATCCTGCACAAATCAGTGCTTCAGGTAAATTGCTTTCAGTGCTTCAGGTATATTGCTAAGACTTACCTATGGATAGGTTGTGATATGTGTTATAGAGAAGTACAATAGAAAGAGTTCTATACTCTGAAGAAATTCTTCTCTGACAATGTCCCCAAGCCTTTCTCCTTTCCACACTTCCATATTACTGTCAACAATATCACATCATTCCTCTACCAAGCTCACTACCTTAGGTATCGTCCTTGACTTCTCACTCTCCAATCCATTGGCCAGGCCTGTGGATTTTATCTTTGTAACATCTCTTGCATGGCCCCTTCTCTTGTCTGACATTGCTTCTGCCCTGATTCAGGCCCTCATCATTTCGTGCCTGAACTATTATACTAGCTTCATTTATCTCTCTGCCACAAGTTTCTTCCCACTCCAGTCCATTACATTTAGCTGCCAAGAGGGTCTTCCTAAAGTTCTGTCTAACCATGTCAACCTCCACCTTCTCCTACTTGCTAAACTCCAGTGCCCCCCTATCACTTGCAGGATCAATATACAATACCCTGTTTGGCATTATCCCTTCATAACCTTGGCCCAACCTTATCTTGTCAGTTTCCTTATACCTTATATCCCTATCCTCCATGTACTCTGTGATACAATGGCACTGCCATTGCTCTTCTTCAAGCAAGACTCTTCTCTTCTGATTCTAGGCATATTTACTGCCTGTCTTCCATGTCTGCACAGCTTTCCCTTTCCATTTTTGTCTCGGCTTTTCTGGTTTCTTTCATGCCCTAGCTAAAATTCCACCTTCTACAGGAAGTCTTGCTCAGTTCCCTCTTAATTCTAGTGTTTTCTCTCCGTTGTTCTTTTCTTATTTAGCCTATAAAATGTTTGTTTGTACGTAGATACTTGCTCATGTGGTCTTTCTAAGTAAGCTTCTTAAGGGCACGGGTTGTTTTTCACTTTTCTTTGTATTTTCATTGCTAAATACAATGCGTGGCAAAGAGAACAAAGGGCCGATCAGCCACACAAACACACACACACACACACACACACACACACACACACGCAATATG
Source organism: Potorous gilbertii (assembly GCA_028658325.1). Lineage (NCBI taxonomy): Eukaryota > Metazoa > Chordata > Mammalia > Diprotodontia > Potoroidae > Potorous > Potorous gilbertii. The sequence goes on along the minus strand of CM053770.1, from coordinate 423,949,141 downwards.
TTGGAAAGTATAAATCAAGAAAAAGAAATGAGAGGTCTAAGACTTGTACAGAAGTCTCTTACTTATATGTCATGAACACTTCCTTTCAGAAGAGAGTTCTAAGGTTGAACATGGTGAGCACCAAATGATATCATGAAAAATAAAACTGATTATATTTTAATAGCCCGGAAGTGGTTGGTTATCAGTGTGGGAATGATCTCCAAATCAGTTACTTGGGTACAGTCGGACCACCAACTTGTTAAGAACAAAGATAAAAAATCTACACCATACTAAAATGAATACAAATGAGAAGATAGGACATACAACTGAGGCAAGTCCAAGCCGGCTTATTTAAACAAACTCTTGATGCTGAAGGAAGCATCTAGATGGTTCAGTAGATAGAATGTTGAACTGGAGTCAGGAGTTCAAACCTAGCCTCAGACACTTACTAGCTGTGTGACATTAGGCAAGTCATATCACCTCTGTTTGTCTTAATCCACTGGAGAAAGAAATGGCAAACGATTCCAGTTTCTTTGCAAGAAAACCCTATGGACAGTTACTATCATGCTATGTATGATCCATGGGATCATGAAGAGTTAGACGTGACTGAACCACAAAATTAATATTGAAATATATGACAAGGTTTTAAAAGATACATTGACATTTTAAAGGAAATTTAACCATCCTAAATCATTTGCCAGAACAGAGACAAGAAAGGCCTAAAAACTGTTTTAGTGAACAAATATTTGATCTCATTTTCAAATGTAAAGGAATGATAGCAAAAGACAATGCTATTTTAGAGTATATACCCATTTGTAAGTTTTTATGGAGGAAGATGAGCAATATCTCTTCATAAAACAGAAAGAAATATATAGTAAAAGATACATTTGGTTGAGACTGAAAGGATAGCAAAAAAAAATTTGCAAACACTTTATAACAAACTTTTTATCATCAGTAACACTAGAGGCAAAATATTTAGGCTTTAACAACATCGTCTGTTGTGCTACATGAGGCCTTAAAGAAAACAAAGATATATAGGACTCAGTTTCCATCAAAGAATTCCATACTGGAAGAGACACCATTTTTGAGAGCATTGAAGTATCAATTATAAAGATCTGTGAAGGAGGAGAGGATTCTAAAGGAATCAACCCTTTTTTCATTTTTTTTTTTTACCTCTAATGAGATATCTTATATTTTTTGCATACAATGAGGAATTGTCTGTTTTCTCATCTCTCTACAAAAGAATTATCTATTTGATAAGCACACATATATCAGATATCTTTTAAAATATGAGGAAGATATAGTCAGACTTTTACAGATGAAGTTTTAAGAGCACATTTTTACTGTCATATAATTTTCTGAAAGATGAAAATATAAAATCCTACTATGCGTATTACTTGTTGACTATATAGCAAAATTCATCTAATTGAGTAAAATGTCATTTAAAGGCTCTCTTCTAATAAGATTTCTCCTATGTGTCAAAATCCCACAAACTTTGAAAGTTAAAATAATGAACATAATATTGTTAAGCGAACTTTGAATATTAATATCAAGAGATATTAATTTCCACATGACATAGGCATGAGGCTTGCAGAAGCTGTTTTCCTAGGCTTCTCTAGTGTTGCACTCTTTGGGGAATGAGTATTGAGAAGTGGTTTCTATTATTTTGACTTGCAGTGAGTCCCAATTAAATATTTTACTGTCTTAATTTATGGTTCCTGACAGGTTTGTTAGTAAGGAGTAACATGAATTTAGATGACTTTTAGAAATTCTCAAGAAACTGAGTGGAGTTCAAGCCAAATGAGGTAAATTATAATCATTCAAAATATGTCAACACTGAACTCTAATCTTTGTGAAAAGAGTTGATCAGAAAGCATATTACATATACTTTACTATTGAGCTTACTCAACTCCCATCTTCCTCCACTTCTCAAAATCTTTGTGTCTTCTTACATTCTTTCTTCCTTCCTCAGGGATTCCAAAGATGATGTGGTTATCCTTCCAACCAAAATGAACACATTCACCTTTGACCTTGATCTCATCTCCTTCCATCTCTTCCAGGAAGGTGGAGATCACTTTAATTTTAAATCATAGGATTAATGTTGAGTAATGTTTGGATTTTTATTCTTGAAGTCATAGGCCTTGAATTCAGTTCCTAACTCTAGTATTTACTAACTATATGACTTTAGTAAGTGACTCAACATTCCTGAGCTTCAGTTTCCTCCACTGTAAATTAAAGGATTAAACTAAACAATCTTTAAGATCTCTTTTAGCTCTAAATTCTAGGGCCTCTGTGGTCTTGTGAGTCATTCTTCTCTCTTTCCTTTCCCTCAGCCCTCATGAATGAATGAAAAAACATCTATTAAGCACTCACTATGAACATGTTGTTCAGTCGTGTTCGACTCTGGGTGACTGAGATTTTCTTGGCAAAGATACAGGACTGATTTACCATTTTCTTCTCTAGCTCATTCTTGCAGATGAGGAACTGAGGCAAACAGGGTTAAGTGACTTGCCTAGGGTCACACAGATGGTAAATGCCTGAGACCGCATTTGAGCTCAGGAAGATGAGTCTTCCTGATTCCAAGCCCAATACTCCATCCATTGTACCACCTAGCTGCCCTCCACTGTGAGCCATGAACTGTGCTATTCCCTGAGCATATAAATACAAAAATTAAGAAAGCCCCTACCCTGAAGGAACTTACGTTCTAGTAGGTGGAGGTAACATAGTTAGGGGAGCGGTGGTGGCAAGAATACTTTGGTTTGGAAATTACAGGGATGGTAAGTAGAGCCGTAGGAGAGTAAGTGGAAATATCTTTCTGAACAGCAATGGCAGATTCATTTGACGATGGCAAAGAAATGAAGTGAAGCATAATTGGAACCAGGCCTACATGTAGTGGGTATGTGTAATTATTTATCAAGTTCTGCCAAATCTATTTCTGACATATGTTTCACATTTTTCTCATCATTCCTACTTCCACCACTACTATTCTAGTTTATCTCCCACCATCTGCAGATGACACCCAGGTCTATATGCTGTGCCCTAACCTCTTTTCTGAGCTCTAATCTCCCATCATCAACTGCCTATTGGACATCTCAAACTAGTTGTCCTGTGGGTGCCCTAGACTCAACAGAGGATAGGATAAGAGATGGAGCGTGGGAAGGGACCTCACATACTAGTCCAGTGGCTGGCAACCTACTTACTATCTGTTTTCATATGGCTTCTGAGTTATTCTTAGTTGGACCAGTCCAACCCTCTCATTTTATAGATGAGGAAACTGAGTCCCAGAGAAACTAAATAACTTGGCCAAAGTCATGTTCCAAACAGAACTCATTATCTTTCCCCAAACCCACCACTCTTCAAAATACCCCTAGTACTATCACCATCCTTTCAATCATACAGATTCACAAGTTAAATGGCCTTCTAGACTCTTCATACTCTTCCTGACAAATCTTGCCATTTCCACCTCCACCATACCTCTTGAACACACCTTTTTCTTTCCACTCACAGTCATCCCTCTAGCGCAAGCCCTCTTTGCCTCTTGCACATACTAGCTAATTAGCTTCCTAATTGTTCCCTCACCCTCAAGTCCCTTCCCTCAAGAGTTCATCCTCTGCATGGCTGCCCAAGTAATTTTCTTCGAAGTTCAGGTCTGGCCATGTCACTCCCCTACTCAATAAACCTCGGTGGTTCCCTATTACCTAGAATATCAAATAGAAAGCTTTTGGTGGTTTGGCATTTAATGCTCTTCACAATATGGCTCCTCTTTGTCTGTCTGGTCTTAAACACTAGTCTGCCCCATGTACTGTAAACTCATGACAGACTGGTCTACTTGTCAGTCCTCTTTGCACTGGCTGTCCTCTAATCCTGGAAGTCTTTCCTTTCTCACTTCTGTCTCTTAGAATTCCTGGCTTCCTTCAAGCTTCAGCTCAAGCATCACCTCCTGCAGGAAGCATTTTTTTGGCCTTTCCAGCCCCTAGTGAATTCCTCTCTAAGTTGATCTCACATATATTCTTTCTTATCTTATATATGCCTACTTATGTACGTGTTGTCTCTCCCATTAGAATGTAGTGTCTTTGATGTCAGGGACTGTCTTTTCTTTTTCTTTGAATCCCTGGATACTTGTAGGAAGATATCAGCACTGATTAAGCACTTATTGTGCTACAGTGCCTGGCACACAGCCAGAGCTTAATAAATGCTGATGATTGATGGATGAGGAATTTCGGTCATATGTATTTCCTTGTATTGATCTTTTTTCTCATCTTATGGCATTATTCAATGAAATACTAGACGCCACATAATTTATTCTGACATTTGTCAACTTTCAGGGCTATAGATTATTTTCAGGTTTTAACTATTACACATTAAGCAATTATGGATATTTTTGTATTGCTCAGCCCCTTTTTCCTCTTTATGATAGCTTTTAGATAAAATTTTAACAATAGAATTACATGGTCAAGAGATGTGAACTGTTTTATGATCTTAATTGTATGTTGTTGTATCAGTCTCTAAAAACCTGCTCTGGTGTAAGTAGAAGGTGGTTCTTCCACTTTATACCCTATGAAAGAAAGGAAAGGGATAGAACATTTTCAATGCTATAAGAAAACCAAAAAGAGTTGTTAGAGAATGACTACCCTGTCACTTGCTGAGTCTTGCCTTTCTACCTTCACAATGTCATTTATATCCAAGCCCTTCCTTCTATGCATACACCTACCACCTTAGTTCAGACCTTCTGCACTTCATTGTTGTATGCCTGTGAAATCTGGACAATATACCAGTTCTGTGCCAGGAAACTGGGTCACTTCAGTTTGGATTATCTTAAAAAGATTCTGAAGATCACCTGGCAGGATAAGGTACCAGACACTGAAGTCTTTTCTTGAACTGAATTGTCACACACTCAAACTCTACTGCAGAGAGCACAACTCTGTTAGTCTGGCCACGTTGTTTGAATGCCAAACATAAGCATGTCTAAAAGATCATTTTATGGAGGAGACACACAAGGCATGCACTCATATGGTGGTTAGAAGAAGTCATACAAGGACACTTTCAAGGTCTCTCTCAGGAACTTTGGAATTGATTGTGTGATATGGGAGACACTGGCACAGGACCGCTCAGCATGGCATGCCCACATTAGAGAAGGTGCTGTGCTCTGAGAACAAAGCAGAATTGAAACAGTTCAAAGGAAACACAGCATGCGCAAATTTAGAGAATCCACCCCACACGTTCACATGGACTATTTGTGCCCAACTTATGGTAGAACATTCTGAGCTCATCTTGGTCTGATCAGTCGCAGTCAGACACACTGTACCTTGACTGTAACATAGTTATGTCATTTTGGTCCTCTTCAAGAATGAAGGACACCAACCAACCAACCAACCAACCACCACCACCACCAAGCACTTTAAATCTGCAAAATATTTTTTTTAATAGAGCCAGCATTCAAATTCATGTTATTTGATTTTAAACCTGGGGTTCCTTGTATTAGAATACACTCCTAAACACTAAGTATACCTAATTTTATTATCAGAATTGTTTCCGAGAGAGAGAGAGAGAGATGGATAGATGATAGATAGATGGATAGAACATTTATTATACTCTTACATGTGCCAGGCACTGTGTTATGTTCTGGGAATACAAACAGAATGGGGGGAACACAATGGTCCCTACCTATAAGGAGCTTACATTCTCATTATGGAAGATGACCCATAAAAAGGAGATGGAAAGTTAGGGGAGGGTAAAAGAACCCCAAGTGCAATATGACAACCAAAGGGGGACGTTAGAGTGTAAATAATGCCCAGAATGAGAGAGGCAACAGTCCCACTATGCTTTTGCTCTGGTTGGAATATTGCATTCAGTTCAGGACAGTAAGTTTTAAGAAGCTGATGAGTATAAAGTAGGGGATGACCAGGAAGATAAGAGATTTCTGGATCATGTCATATAACTATTACGTGAAGGAACTAGAGATAGTTAGCCTGGAGAAGAGAACTGAAGTAAGAGGGTCAAAACTGATTTCAAGTCTTTAAGGACTGCCTTGTGAGAAAGATATTAGATTTATTCTGCTTGGCCTGAGAGGGCAGGAACAAGTTCAAATGTAAAGATGATTTCAACTCAATGTTTAGAGCAAACAAACACATTCCTAATAATTAGAGGTATATAAAAGTAGAATGGGTTTCTTCAACTATCAGAGGGATTTCCTTCATTGGAAGATGTCAGTGAAGACTGTATGACTACTCACAATGTGTCTTGCAGAAGAGATTCCTGTACAAATGCATGTTGTGGAAAGCATTTTTTGATTCTGTGACCCTAGTTTTAAATATGGGCCAATGCTTGTTACACTGTCCTCTGGCTGCTTTCTAGTTTGGTAGAGTAGGCTTGAGTTTTTAAGTCCCATCAATTTACTTCACTCTTAATAAGCATAATAGAATGATGCTCCTAAAGCACTTTAGCAGAGAGCCCTTACCATAAGCGCACTGACTCTCCCATAATACACTCCTCTGAAGGGGAGGTAAATGAGGGTTGGGCATTTTGAAAGTGTCAGGAGGATTAAGGGAGGTTTCTGGTGAAGTGAGCATTAATGTGCTCCTTTTCCTTTGGAGTGGAGGGAAAGAGTAATCCTAGGAAATCATGTGATGACAGTTTCCATTTACCTTCCTGTAAATTGCTGGGATTGAATGCAAAAGGCACTTTAACAGGTGCAACTTGAAGCTTCAGTGGCTCCCTATTAACACTAGGATAAAAAAGAAATTCCTCCAGCACTTTAAGTCTTTCACAGCCTGGTTATGGCCTATCTTTATAGACTGATTTCACATCACTCCCTTCCATATACACTCTTTTCTGAATAAACTTGCCAACATTCCACCTCTCATCTCTGTACCTATGTACAAGCTGCCACCCTTTTTGCTTGGAATGCTCTCCTGCCCCAAGTTCCTTCTCCAAGAATCCTTTGCTTCCCTCAGTCACAGGACTCTACTGAGTAAGTCTACCTTGATGGTTAGCAATAACAAGCATTTATGTAGCACTGGCAAAATACTCATTTGATCTCATTTTATCCTTATAACAACCGTGGTAGATAGATGATATTGTTATCCTCATTTTACAGGTGGGAAAATTTTGGCAGAGGTCAAGTGATTTATCCAGGGTCACGTATATGGCCAGATATGATCTCAGGATTGCTGATGCCAGGCCCAGTACTCTATTGATTGCAGCCTATCTGGTCAGGTATCTTTCTAATGTCAAATATGCTCTTCTTGCAGTAAGATGGTCTTAGACTCCTCCATAATAAATTCTCTATCCCTCTCACTACAGCCATGTTCTAAACTTTGTTTTCTTTCCTCAAATCTCCCTCTGAGATAAGGAGTTTTTAACCTGAGGACCTTGAACTTGTTTGTTTAATTTTTTTTTTTTGCTAATTACCTTTCAATATAATTAGTTTCCTTTATAATCTTATTATTGCATATATTGAGAAACATTGCTCTGAGGGAGGGGCCATGGACTTCATATGACCATGGATGATCTAGGATTGCCAAAGGCATCCAAGTCACAAAAAGGGTTAAGAATTCCTGATCTAAACTGAGAATCCCTTGTATACAATAACATTGTGAAATGACTAACTTTGATAGACTTAGCTCTTCTCAGCAATGCAAGGATCAAAGATAAGTCCAAAAGATGATGAAAAGTGCCATCCACATTCAGAGAAAGAATTTTGGAGTCTGAATACAGATCGAAGCTTACTATTTGTTCTCTTTTATTTTTTTTCTTTTAGTTTCTTCTTTCTCATGATTCCTCCCATTGGTTCCAATTCTTCTTTACAACATGATTAATGTGAAAATATCTTTAATATGAATGTATATGCAGAGTCTCTATCGGATTGCACACCAGAGTATGGGGGTGGGGGAAGGGAAGGGAGAAAATTTGGAACTCAAAATCTTATGGAAATAAATGCTGAAAATTAAAAATAAACAAATTTAACAAAAATAAAGATAAATAAGCTGAAAACCTTGACTTATGCTTTACTAAAAAAATGGATGTCATTTAATATGCGCTTTCTTCACCCTTTATTGAGATCCTGTATTTTCTCCAACATCATTGCACACTATCTCTTTCTTCACCCCAGTCTCTTCCTTCTGGTCTCTAGAAAAAATATTTGTGTAACTTTAGTTTAGGTGATGAACTGAGGTAACGGAATTTGTGTACAATTCTATATGGAAGAAAACAGGAACATTAAAAAAAGGAAAGAACCATTCTTCATGGTTGGCACTAAAATAACATGATATGAAGGAGTCAGAATTATGTGCCTCTTTGTTTCTATTCTCTAAGGAGAATAATCAAACTTCTTGCCAAAGTCACATTCTCTACATGCCCCTTTGATCCCATTCTCCACTGTCTTCTCCAGCAGATTCCTATGATTATCTCCAAACTCTACTTTTTTTTCATTTATTCTCTTTATTCATTCGTTCCTTCCCCGCTGCTTTCAAATACACTCTCTCCTCTATACCGGAAAATAAAAATAAAAAGCTTTACCTCATTCATCTGCCCCTGCTAACTATGATCCTATAACTCTTTTCCTCCTGAGCTGAAGTTCTTAAAAAAAGTCATATATGTTTGGTCCCTCTCCTCTCACTTCTCAACCTGTTACAGCATGGCTTCCAATCTCATCATTCAACTAAAATTGCTCTTTTCAAAATTATCAATAATCTAGTGGATTTTTCTCAGTTCTTATTCTTCATGACCTCTTTGTAAGATGTTATGCTGTTGACCTACCATATACTCTCTTTCTCTGGCTTTTTGTGATATTTCTTTCTTTTGGTTCTCTTTCTACAGGACCATCTATTTCCCATTGTGGTGTCTTCATGCTGGTTGTCTCCCATGCCTGGGGTGTATTTCCTCCTCATCTCTTAAAAGGCAAAGAGATGGAAAATGGATAGCCATGTGTGAGGAAGAGTAAGCATCTCCATTGATTGAACCATAGAGAGCATGAGCGGGAGTAATGTATAATAAAGCTGTGAAAGTAGACTGAGATTAGATTGTGAAGGACTTTCATGGCCAGTTTATATTTAATTTTAGAATTGCTAGGAAGCTAATGGGGGGTTAAATATATATATATATATATATATTTTTTTTTTGATGGGGGGGAGTGACATGATCAGAAATCCTTTTGGAAAAATCACTCTGAAAATCATATGGAGATTAGATTGGAGTGGGAGACATTTGAGACAAAGAGTTCAATATGGAGGCCATTTTAATTAGTTAAAATAGGAAGCGGTAAGGACCCTACATAGGGTATTTGCTGTTCAAATGATAAAAAGGATTTCATAGACGTGGACACAGCATTTCAATGTCACTGGCACACGCAGAAACTTCCAAGGAATACTAGAACCCCTTTCCCCTATCTCCATGCTGCAGTACCACAAACAAGTTTCACTCATCTCTCTTTTGAACATAACTAGGTTTGTGATTGTAGTGCAATTCTGGCCTAGATTAGGTAAAAATCTAGCTACAAATAGTCTCTCCAAGGAGCGGGACTGGTACCTTATTCAGTCAAGGCTGCTCCCTGCCTTCCTCCACAAATCAACTGCTCTGACTTTTTTATTGTGGTGCAGTGAGATTATATTGAACATCTCTGTAGGCTGTCCAAGAGAAGAAAGGTACAGAGGGACTGCCCCTTGCTTAACCCCTTTACATGGCACTGGGTACATAACCTCATAATGACATATTTTAGGTGACTAAATCCCCCAAACATCTAAAATCACCATTAAAACAGCACTTGATAACCATTTATTTGAATATGTCACTGTGTGAGGTTTTGTGTAAAGAGAAATATAATACACAGACCTGCCTCTGCACACTAGGAATTTACAGTTCAAGGCAGATATGGTGATGTAAACAATCATTTATAATACATACTGATCAATTCAGTGTGGACATTTATGAAGAGAAAAGGCGGAAATAAGCATTTATATAGCAATTACTATGTGCCAGACACTGCTTTTTATAAATATTATCTCAGTTGATCCTCATAATAACCCCGCAAGGTAGGTACTATTTATGATCTCCTTTCTCCATTCTGAGAAACTTGAGACAAACAGGGTCAAGTGAGTTGCCCAGGGTCATGCAGCTACGAAGTATGAGGTCAAGTTTGAACTCAGATCTTCCTGACTCCAGACCTGTATCTTCTGTGCCATCAACTGTCTCTTATGAAGTATCAGAACTGTGCCAATCATTGGGGCTATAAAGACAAATCCAGTTCTGACTTTCAAGGAGTTGATAGTCTTCTGGGTAGAGATGAAATATGCAAAGATAAGCATAACAAATTAAGGAAGGTGTGAAGGATCATAGAATTGGAGCAGGAAGGGCCTCATGGTCCAATCTACTTGTTCTACAAATAAGAAAACTGAGACCTAGAGATTCACTTGCCCAAGGTCACACAGGTAGAGTGTCAGAACTGGAATTTGAAGTCATATCTTTTGACTCAAATTTCATCCCTCTCCTCATTATTTTCTTGCAATTACTCCTTTAGACAAAACACTTTTTAAGAAAGTATCATATGGGGTATCTAGGTGGCACAGTAGAACGAGCACTAGCCTTGGAGTCAGGAGGACCTGAGTTCAAATCCAACCTCAGATACTAGCTGTGTGACCTTGAGCAAGTCACTTAACCCTGATTGCTGGAAGGGAGGCAGGGAAGAAGGAAGGGTCATACTAGCTAAATTTCTGGGGAAAAATACTTTGTTATTAGTTAGTAGGTACCAAATAGATCTTAAGTAGACCTATATAGAGGGCAAAGGACAGGGCAAAGTGCTCTGGAAATATTTAAGGAAGGCAAGCAGAAGATTCACATTCTCTGTGACTAGAGCAACAGAGTGATTTTGAGGTGTGATGCAGAGGAGATGAAGGGGCTCCTTTTAAAAGTAAGAGGAGGTAGCATCTTTTGTGGAGGTTCAGGGTGAATTTGAGGGTTGAAGAGAGAAGGAAAGGCAGGGAAGAGTCATTGCAGGGTCTATGATAGAGAATCAGTCAGGGATATAATACAAGGATTGCTGTGCAATTGGGAAACTCAGTTGAGAGTAAGTCATATGGATGGATGGGTAGGATTCTCTTTTGGTGTGGCTTTGTTACTTCCTCTAGTCAATTTCAGCAGCTTGGGAATGGTATTTATAGCCAATAGAGAGCAAGGATAAATACACGTTAGGGGTGGAGGACAAAATTGAATGAAAAAATAACCAAAAATAATTCCATTCTCTGTTTACCTGGAAGTGAGGTAGTGAGTAGAACATTAGAATCTGAGACAAGAATCCTGGATTCAATTTTGACCTTTGTAGTTGTTGTTTAGTCATTTCAGTCCTGTGTGATTCTTCATGACCCTTTTGGAGTTTTCTTGCAAAGATATTGAAATGGTTTGCCATCTCCTTCTCCAGCTCATTTTACATATGAGAAAGTGAGGCAAAGAGAGTTAAGTGACTTATCTAATGTCACACTGCTGGTAAATTTCTGAGGTTGGATTTGAACTCAGGTCTTCCTGACTCGAGGTCCAGTGCTTTATTCACTATACCACCTAGTTCCTCAAATCTTTAGGCACTAATTAATTGTGCCATCCTAAGCAAGATGATTAAACTTTCTGAGCCTCAGGTTTTTTAATCTATAAAATTCAAGGATCCTACTGAATGATCCCTAAGGTTCTTACCAGCTTTAAATCTAGAATAGTCTGAAAAGCATGATTTGGGGCAGACCCTCTTCTGCTTTGCAGTAATTATGTTTTCTACTGCCTTCACTGAAAAGGATAAATGTATTCAGCTCTCTCCTAGCTGTCATATGGCCTGGCACCAGCTACCCATAAGGACTAAGGAATACTCTTGTTAACTATATGATGCCTGAATGGAAGGAGGTATATCATGAGGTTTAGGGATACAGGAGGTCCTGAGCTTAGATGCTGTCACTATCACAGGACCACAAACTGTGACAAGGTAGTATATAGACAGTCTGTGGGAGGTAACATAGGGGAAAGAACCTGGATTTGGAATCTTTAGACTGGGGTATAAGTCCTGACTCTGTTAGTTCCTGCATGACCCTTGGGGGTGGAGTGGAGGGAGGATTTTTAAGCTTCTGAGTCTCAGTTTAACATCTCCAATCATACTTTCAAGTGGGTTAATATTATCAAATGGCGATAATAACTGTACTATGTATCATGGAGTGGCTGTAAGAAAGGTGATTTGATAACTTTGGGGAGGTTACATAAATGTGAACCAGCCATGTAGGTCAAATACCTTGTAGTTATATAAAACTCAAGACCCAGCTTCTTGCTTTTCTGAAATACAGTTCTCCTGAACTTGTACTCATTCTTAGTCATTTCCTATTTTGACCAACATAGAGAATAAGAGCTCCCTAGGAGGGAGGGCATTCCATCCCCCTAACAGGAATATACTGAGACACTGTGTCATATGTACTGTGTCTAGAACTGAAGAAATATCTCAGAGCTTAGGAAATAGTAGTAAATCAAAACAATGGGGTAAGCAACAAATCATAGGATCCTAGAATTTAGAAATAGAGATAATCCTTAAGATTATTTAGTCTGAGGATCATAGATCTATAATAAGAAATTAGTTAACAAGAAATTATTAAGTCCTCTAGGCATTATGCTGAGCCTTAGCAATATGAAGAAAGACAAAAAAAAACCAGTCCCTATTCTATTGTGGGAGACAACATGCAAATAAAGATGTACAAAACAAGATATACATGCTCACATATATGTATACATGTATGATTAGAAAATTAGGCTAAGAGAATTAGCTATCTGATCCTCCCCAGCTCTGTCATATGACAAACTAGCTATTTAACCTCTCAAGTGAAATTGCTTCACTTCTCTATGATTCAGTTTCCATTTTTGGACATATGAGTGGGGAATAGTCAGACTGGTACATTGGATCACATAAGGGCTATAGAACCAGAGGATTTAAGTTCAAATCATTTCTGGTATGTGTGTGTGTAGTTATATATATTATATTGCTATATATGTGACATTTAACATGTATATGTGTTTACACACATGTAAACATATGTGTAAACACATGTTTGGGGTAGGGTGAAGAAGAGAGAGCAGTCAAGGATGATACCTGGAATATAAGCTTGAGTGACTAGAAGGTTGGTAGTGTCCTCAACAGTAGTAGAAAAATTAGGAAAAGGGAAGAACTTGGGGGAATAGATGAGTTCAACTTTGGATCTATTGAGTTCAAGATTTCTACAGTATTTCCACTTTGACATGTCCAATAAGCAGGTGGAGATTTGAATCTGGAGATGAGGAGAAAGCTTAGATCTGGAAATCATTAGCATGGAGATGATAACTGAATCCATGGGAGCTGATGAGGTGAAAGAAAATGGTTTAGAAGGAGAAGGGATTTTGAAAACATCTTTCCCACTCTCTCATTTCACAGAAGAGAAAATTGAGGTGTGTGGAGGTGAAGTGATTTGTCCAAGTTCACACCAGAGGTGAGATTGGATTTCCTCTGATTCTAAAGCCATCATGTGACCCAATGTACCAGTCTGACTACTCCCCACTCAGGTGTCAAAAGAGGAAACTGAGTCATAGAGAAGTGAAATGATTTCGCTTCCACGGACAAATGCCTAGTTGATGGCAGAGCTCAGGATGGCTAGGTCTTCTAGTTATCTTAGTTCAGTTCTCTAGTCCTTTTTACTATAAAACACTTCAATGCAAGCACTCCAAGTTGAAATGCATGTAGCATTAGAGAATCTTAAGAAAACAAACAGGGAAAAGTCAGAGAATCATAGATTTAGGGTTAGAAGGAATATTAAGGATCATCAAGTCATCCCCCCCATTTTACAGAATGAGGAAACTGAGGCCCAGAGAAGCGAATTGATGTATCTGAGATTGCACAGAAAGTAAAGGGTGGAGCTGGGGTTCAAATCCAGGTCCTCCCACTGCACAGGCAGCATTCTTCTCGCTGACTCATGCTGCCTCTAGTCAATGCTCCTGTTGTATAGAATGGGGCAGCTAGATGGCATGGTGGATACAGTGCATGGCTTGGACCAGGAAGACTCATCTTCATGAGTTCAAATCAGGTCTCAAACTCTTACTAGCTGTGTGACCTTGGGGAAATCATTTAACCCTTTTTGCCTCAATTTCCTCATATGTAAAATGAACTGGAGAAGGAAATGGAAAACCACTCCATTCTCTTTGCCTTGAAAAACCCAAATGGAGCCACAAAGAGTCAGACACAGATGAAACGACTGAACAACCACAAATTGTGTAGAACACTGAAGGAAATGCTGGGAGAGATAGAAAGTACAGTTCAAAGTTTGAGGGCAAAGTTCATTACTGACCGAGGTGGGATGCAGAGAGGTTAATTAGGGAAGAATTTCACTTGAGTTTTTACTGTACAGCATCTTTTGGGTGGAGAGAGAATGTATGAACAGAGGCATGTTGGTTATGGAGAAGTTGCAGAGAATTTTGAAGACAATTGTATGTTACATTTCCCTGCTGTGCCTAGTATAGTGTTAAATAGCTAGTCAATATTCAATATTGGTTAGTTGAATTAAATTGGGAATTTGAAGCCTATAGTTTTCAAACACTCTTTAAAGTTGTACCTACTGAAAATAATAGCCCATATTTTTGTGAAAACGTTATATAGCAATATGCCTTTCCTAGAATCCACAGTACCAAGGAAATTCATTTCTGAAATAATTTCCCCTGATCCACCAGTCCCCCCTAAAACCGTTTTGCCTCTTGCTCAGTTTTCTCAGCTGTGAAATGAGGGGTTAGATAAATGACTTCTAAAGTACTTTCTGCCTGAAATTTATCATCCCACCCATAGCTTAGTTTACAGAAGCACTAAATCATAAACTATTAGAATAGAAAGGAACTTTAGACCTCTTGTCCTACCCTCTTAGTGAACATTATCTTAGAGGTGAAGTACCAAATGATGAAAAAAAGTCACTTTTCAGTTGTACTGAATTTTCATTTCTCATTTCTCACTCTTTATCTAGCATCTAAGGAACTGACCATGGGGGAAAAAAAGCAGGCTGTCATAAACTGAAAGGAAATTATTTAGCTCAGCTCACAAATCTGACAGGAGGTTCATTCCCACCCAAAGGGAAATGGCAGAAAAATACAGACACTCCTTAAAGTGAAGATGGATTTAGAATGAGGAGTCAGGCTTTTGACCTCTGTAGCCTCCATCCTACTGACCCTTTCTTGAGTGGCCAGGAAGGAAGTGACACAGTGTGAGGACAGATACGAAGCAGGAGAGGTGGGAGTCTTTTTCTTTAACGTGGATAAAAATTTTATGTAACCTCAGTCTCTGTATTTAGCACATCCGCCATCCATCATTTGCAGAGGGAGCAGTGAAAATGTGGCAGCTTTGTGTGGGGATGAAGGAAATATGAGTGACTTTCTTGGTAGCGAGGCATGGTGGAGCGAGACGACAAGAAGCTATATATAATACCTGTAGGCCAAGCCTGCTGGTGTCAGCTTAAAAGCAAATTTGAGAATGGGAAATTGTTAAATTGTTAACATACGCTGAAGCCTTCTGAGGTGTGAGTGAATGAAAGGAGAGCTGTGAAAATGTACAGTTCCAGGCCTTCTGTTCTTCCGAAGAATTTCCCAGCCTCCAGACTCAAAGATCCCAGCAATGGAAAATGACCTGTCATGTTAGGACACAGAGTCTATCTCCTCATCAGGATGATGTTGGAACTTGGGATATTGAAAAGGGTTGTGTCCAGCCAACTTGACATGATAAATGATGAGACTTCCTTAGGACTATGACGTAAGAGTCAGAACTGTCAGTGAAACCTTCTAGACATTCGACTGCATTTGTACAGTGTAGGTGTATCTGAGATCCAAAATTAGTTTACTGTTTCTATTTATTGTCACCCCACAATTCTTTTGGCTTTACTGAGGGAACTTTAAAAAAAAACCAGACTGTACTGAAGGCCCACACTGAGAGGGATCTGTCTGTGCGAGAAGCTTCATTTGACATTAAGTAACCTGTTTGAATTTCACTAGACCTGAAGTCAGGAGACTTGGATTCAAGTCCAAGTTCAATTCAAATCCAAAAGCATTTATTAAGCACCAAATGTGTATAGCCAGGCACTTAGGTGGTGCCAGTGGTTAAACTTCAAGGTCTGGAGTCAGGAAAACTCATCTTTGTGAGTTAAAAATCTGGCCTCAGACATTTAATAGTTGTGTGACTCTGGGAGTCATGTAATTCTGTTTGCCTCAGTTTCCTCAACTGTAAAATGAGCTGGAGAAGGAAATGGCAAACCACTTAAGCATCTTTGCTAGGAAAACCCCAAATGGGGTCATAAGGAGTTGGACAAGACTGAAATGAACAACAAAAATGTGGGGACACAAAAACAAAACAAAACAAAAAATTTATGAATACAGCATATATGCAGATAATAAATATGAGGTAACTAAAGAAGTGAGTATTATTCCACTTAATGGGGGTAAGGGGAGGGAGGGAAAGAGTTCTCAAAGGAGGTGTTTGGTCTTAAAGAGAACCAAGGATTCTAAGAGATGTAGATGAGGAGTGAGATCATTCCGGGTATGGATGACAGCCCAAGGGGGAAAAATGTTGAGGAGAGGGATGCTATGGTGAATTTGGAGAACAGCAAATAGGCTGGTTTGACTTGAATATAGTGTTCAAAAGAGAATAAAGTAATACAAATCTGAAAAGGTAGACTGAAGTGAGATAGTGAAGGATTTGGATAGCAAGGTGAGGGTTTCTTACAGGCAATATATGACCACTAAGGATTCTTGAGCAGGGGAGTGACATAGTCAGACTATATTAAGATTGTTTTTCTTTTTTTGATTCTTCTTCTTCTTCCTCCCTCCCTCCTTCCTCCCCCATCCTTCCTTTCCTCTTTCCTTTCCTCTTTCCTTCCCTCCTTCCTTCCCTTCTTCCCTCTTTCTTTCCTTCCTTCCTTCCTTCTTTCCTTCCTTCCTTCCTTTCTTCCTTCCTCTCTTTCTTTCTTCCTTCCTTCCTTTGTTTCTTTCTTCCTTTCTTTGTTTCCAGTTTTTAAGGGAGTACAGGGCATGCCTCATGTTCTTGTATGATAAGTTGGCAGGATCTGATGAAGTATGCAAAGCACTTTGTACCATAAAATGCTATAAAGACAAACAATTTTAAGATTGAGAGAGGAAGAAGGATGTCTGGTGTATATGCAGATGTCTGTATTCATCTTTACAAACACATGTATGATTGTTCATTCCATGTTATATGTACATATATGTATAATTAAAAATTTAAGTAAGAATATGTGATGTCATCATTTTGTGTATTTGTTCTGTAGAGAATATTCCCAACATGCTGGAGTTGTGTGTGTGTGTGTGTGTGTGTGTGTGTGTGTGTATGTGCATTTTATAGGCAAAAGTGAAGCCCCAGGGCTGTTCATGTGCTACTCCTGCTTCTTCTTGATATGTGACCTTCCTGTCTCTTTTTTCTGAGTAATGTTTATGGTTCTACTTATGTGTATTTGGTCTTCATTGGTAATAAGCCCCACAAGCTCTTCAAAATGCGGAATGGCTTTCCCTGAGAGATGGTAACTGTACCTCACTGGAGGTCTATAAACAGAATGTGATGACCACTTGCCAAGTACGTTATAGTAGAGATTCCTTTTTGGTATGGGTTGAGACTTCTTTCAAACTTCAGATTCTGTGACTCTGTGATGTAGTGTGGTATAGTGCAAAGAGGAATGTCATTGAAAGCAGAGGACTTGGGTACAAATCCTAGCTTTGCTTCTTATTCTCTCCTCTGGGCTTCATTTTTCTCAGTTTCTTAAAACTGAGAGTTGAATCAAATCAAATCCAACAAACATTTATTAAGTGCCTTCTTTGTGTGCTTGGTGCTAGAGGTACAAAGGCAAAACCAAAACCAAACCCTAGTCTCTGCCCTCAAGGAGGTGGGGAGGGCAAATGCAACATGCCAACAGAGAGGGGATAGGAACAAGTGGGGGAATAATGAACTGGGTGGGCCTTGAAGAAAGCTAGAATTTCAAGAGCAGATGTGAGAAATGGGTGCAATTTAGGTGTGGAACACAACCTGAGCAGTGAAAGAGGCAGAAGGTGGAGTGCTTAATTTGGGGAAGAGAAAAGTAGGACAACATGACTTCTAAAGTTCCTTTCAGTTCTAAATCTGTCACCTTTTTTATTTCATTTTGCACAAGGACAGGACTTTTGAGAGTTGAGGAGGACCCCAGCAGTCATCTAATCCAACTCATATCCAAAAGGAATCCTTACCAAGACACATTTGAAGAATGGTCATATAGTCTCAGCTTAAAGACCCCCAAAGACAGGTGCCTAACCTCTCTAGGGAACCCACATCACTTTTGAATGGTTTTAAATTGTTAGGAAGTTTTTCCTGACATCAAGCCTAAATTTATCTCTTAGTAACTTGTACCCAATGCCTCTAATTCTGCCCACAAGGGTCAAACAGAACAAATCTAAGCCCTCTTCTACTTGCCAGTTTAATAAATAATAATAATTAACAATTAGTAAAATACTTTTGAATTACCTCTTAATGGATCTCCCCACCTTAGGTCTCTTCCTTCTTCAAGCCATCCTTCACACAGGTATGAAAATAATTTTCCTAATGTATGTATCTTACTAGTTCACTTCTAGACCCCCAAATCATCAATGAGTCCTGTGAATAAAGGACAAATACCTTAGTTTGACTTTCTCTATGGATCCAGCTTACCTTTGAAGCCTTGTCTTACATTTCTTGTCTTCATGATAGCTAAATTGGATGACTTGACATAATAGATTCCTGTCCCTGTGCTTATGTTGACTCTATCATTTATTTGTTGTTGTTGTTTAGTCATTTCATTTGTATTCAACTCTTCGTGACCCCATTTGGGATTTTCTTGGGAAAGATAGTGGTGTGGCTTTTCATTTCTTTCTCCAGCTCATTTTACAAATGAAGAAACTGAGGTAAACGGGGATAAGTGTCTTACCCAAGGTCATACAGTTAATATGTTTGAGGCTGAATTTGAACTCAGGTCTCCCTAACTCTAGGTATGATGAGCTATCCACTGTTCCATCTACCTGCTCTGTATTAATCAATTAGTCAATCAATAAGTATTTAGTAAGTGACTGTTATGTTCCCAAATACCAGCGGATTCGAGGGATACAAAAAAAAAAGAATGAAACAATTCATGCTTGAAATAACTTTGACTCTCCCTTTCCCTATTTCTGTCTATTTTTGTCTTGGCCTTTTTTCATCCTTTCTTTCTTCTTTATTTCTGACAATCTGTACAGTGTGATGCTTTTTATTGAGATACTTGCAGTGGCTGCAATACACACTGAGGTACTTTTCTTATATAAAAATCGGAGCGGCTTTAATTAATTTCTCCATGATAGCCACTGGGAACTGAATTCAGAACTTTTAGACATTGTCCTTCTTTCAAGTGTCACTTGGTACCTTCTCTAAGTCACTTATCCTCTTTAGGATTCAGGTTTTTAATTTTTAAAATGGGGGGACAGATGAGGTGACATTCTGCTTGACTTTCATTCACAAAGGAGGGACTATTTATCTAAAAATTGAACAAGATATCATTGAATTAAATTGTCACTAGCACTGTCTCCAATTTAGATCAGGAAAAAAAGAGTCTATCATGAATAGAAAAGAAGATTGACCTGGAATTCTGAAAGATTCTCATTTATTTCATGTATTTTTACTTGTCCAGTCTTGAATTTAATTTTGCTTATTATTTTAGAAAGTTTGCTTGTTATTACTAGAGGCCTTTGGGTCATGGTAAAAGCTGCCTTCAATTATATGTGGTTTTTCAGAGATATAGATGACCAAGATCTAATTTTTTTCATTCATTGTGCTACATAACAGAAGTAAAAATTATGTTGGGGTGCAGGATTGTGGCACTCAGATTATTTCATGGCTATCACTAGTGTGGAATGATCTCTATCAAGCAAGTAGAACAAATTGGTGTGGTGGCTGAAGCGATGAACTTAAAGTTCGGAGGATCTGTGTTCAAATACCACCTCAAGTACTGTATTGTTAATGTATTTTTGCTTAATTTGAAGATCTTTCCACCCATTAATACGCCCATGTCACTTGCTTAAATCACATGGAAGCCTAAGTCACATGTGGTAGGAGGACCTTGCTGAAAAGGTGGAACAGAAAGGGCTGAGCAGAGCTGGTTAAGGTGGAGGAGAGAGAACATAAGCAGGTACAGCTAGTCTTGTGAATGTTTGCTTGTGAGAAGGCTTGGGAATGGTGCTGTCCCCTGCAGTGCTGAGGTACATTGACTTCTCGGTTACTATGATAGATTTGGCTTTATGGTTTTGGGATTTGGCTTTCTGGTGTCTGAATAAATGTTTTTCTTCTGCCTTCTATGTAGAGAGTCTGTTATACTTTGTGATTCAGAACTAGACTTCCATCTCCATAGTCAAGGTAGGTGCTATGAATATTGCCTCAGTGATACAGGAAACTACTAGCTGTGCAATCCAATTGCATATTGGACATCTTGAATTACCTGATGCTAGCATGAAATATAGTTATGTAATTTGTCTATAACTGAATTTTATTGATGTGCTTTTTGTTCAAACATTGCTCAGGTCTGCTATATACATACTTACTTGCTATGTGTTGAAAAGTAAAAAAGTCATTGATATTTTCCTTATTTGAATTCATGTCTGTTGTTTAATATTACGTTGCTGATGCACAATACATTAATTCCATGGAACATGGTTTGCTGTAATAAGGTAATTCATCGACTGCATTAATATTCAAGTATGGTGCCTGTGGCACAATATCTCAAGCATAAATGGGCAGTTGAGTTCAATTTTTACACATTTACGATGGAAAAGCACAGAGATCTAATGCTGGGAAAGGAGCTAGACTTTAGGTATGAAGACATTCTAAGGTAGGGGTGTTGTGAAGCTTAAATGAGATTATAGATGTAAAGCACTTTACGAACCTTAAAGTGATATATTAATGCCAGTTATTGTTATTGCTAATAATATAGTTGTTATTGCTATTAATAATGAACATACTTATTACCCTGAAGTTAAACAGGATTCCAGGCTGCTAATACTTTCATTCCCTGAGCCTTCTACTGCATTCCTGCTAAGCTTAATAAATATCTATGGAATAATACATGGGAATGCTGGTAAAGGTTTAATAACTGGGTTTTCCAGGAAGGAAAGTGTATAGGCACACTTTGAAGTTTAATATGAATTATTAATAGTTTGAAAGCCTAAATAATCAATAAAATAACAAATCACACCTTGATTTGTCGTAAATTCTGACTTCTTATGTGTAAATACTTATGTTGAAAATTTAATAACAGTCCACTCAGAGTTGCTCCAGGATATGCTTGTTTAAAGGGTATTGTGCAAAAATATGAATGATTTGGAAGAGTACACAATTACAGTCATCAGTTTTAAGACAGGTCAGATGTGCTTTGATGTATTGTACATCAATAAATCCCACACATTTTGATCTCTTTTTAAAAAAATGGCACCGTGTTGAAAGACCATATAGAACACTAAGGATTAAAATGAGCATATACTACTTCAGGAGAGCTACAGATCAAAAATAAACATCACAAGTTACCAAAATAACTTTCAGGGATAGGGAATTAAAATCTTAAATCCCCAAATCTACTAATATAAACATTTAGACAAGGAGATGGAGGTGGTTTAATCTTTGTGTGTCTCCCAGTATATAATTCAGGGCTCTGCTCTTCAAGGGGACTTAAAAAAATGCGTGTTGAATTTCTTAGTACTGAATGAGTTACCTACTTCTTTTAGTCTTGATGAGTGAATGTCGAGTCTACAGAAAAGGGAAATGCCAAGATATCAAGTGAAAATGAAAGCCCCACTGAGGCCCCAGAATTCTCATATGTAACACAAGCCAGAAAGAAGGTACACAAGTTTTTTGATGGGGAACTATGGCACAGTGAATTGGACATTGGACTTGAGGTCTGAGATCTGGGATCGCAATGGACTTCTCTACTCTAACCTCCAAAGTGGGAAATCCTTTTCTTTTTCTGATTCAATTGATAATCCCTATGTAATCTGCCTCAACAGATACACCTCATTGCACTGTGTTGTTTCATTTTTCAAACATTTCACATGACTACTAAAGATAAAGCTTAACCACTTCCCCCTTTCTGTGCTCTTCATGCTGGATCTTCAAACAAACATGAACTTTCTCACCAAAGGTTTCAGTTCCTATGCAAAGCATGGAATTTGTCATTCAAAGGAGTGTTATATTCCTGCGTGTTAATAAAATGCTATGTACCAAAATTTCAAGCCGATTGAACAGGCTTGTTACTCATATAATCTATTTATCTCCAGATGCAGGCACTTTGCCTAGTTCAATGAAATGTATGACATGCAATGAAAATGACATTGCATCTTCTTTTCTCTAATAACTTTCTTCTTTAGTTGACTCCGTAGGCTCTAGAGCTGGGTGGGAAGAAGTAACTGCTTTACTTTAAAAAGACTCAGGTTCCTTTGTGGGGGAAAAATAAGTCATTACAGAACTGAGAAATTAGAGAAACAAGAGTTGGAAGTCACCATAGCTATCATGTAAGACAATGTAAAAGGTAATACAATGTGTTATGTTTGTCTCCTTTCTACAACACCTGCTCAATGGTCATCCAATCTCTGATGGAACCCCTTTGATGTTAGGGAGCTCAGTGAAATGCAGTTGAAAAAAAGTGCTGGATTTAGAGTCAGAAGATTTGGGTTCAAATCACAGCTCTGCAGCGCAATATCCTTGGGCAAATTACTCAAATTCCATGGACCTCAATTTCTCCATCTGTAAAATGAGATTGTAGGTCTGGATGACTTTTAAGTTCTATTCCAAGCTGAAATGAACTCATTACCTGATAAGTTAGCTCGTTATTTTTTTAGACAGCTGTCATTTTTAGAAAGTTATTCCTTGAATTGAATTAGTATCTGATGCCCTATATTTTCTATTCATTGGTCATGGTTCTGTTCTCTGAAATTATGCAGTCCATCTATTCTTCCTTCTAAGTAAGAGCCTTTAAAATGCTTGAAGATGGCAAGTGTATCCTCTCTAAATCTTCTTCCAAGTTTCTTCAATTGCTCTTTATATGATATAGTTTTGAGTCATTTCAAGATCTTGGTCACATTCCATTGCACTCATTCCAGGTGGTCACTGTTCTTCCAGAATTTAAGCATCCAGATGTAAGCCCAATACTTTCTGGGATCTGACCGTTACTAGTGCATTAGTTCCTCCTTTGCTCTGGACTTTAGGCTTCTATTCATGACTATAGTCATAATATTGAGCTTTGTCAGGTGCCAAAACCCACTTGGTCCTTTTTATTCCAGAACCCCAAACTTCATTTAGAAGAATTGAAAACACACACTTTGCCTCCATGTTCTTCAGCTTTTGGACAAGAATGTAACAGTCCCTCGAAATCCTTTCTAGTTTTTTTTTTTCCTGATACTATTATTTTTCCTCATATGGGATCACCAGAAGTGGATGAAAGCAGCAACTTGGGTCAACCTCATTAGGCTCTTCGACAGATCATAAACACATGTTCCCTGACTGTGAGAGTCAGATTTATGTTTCGAGTCCTCTCTAGGAACCCCAGCTGGGTGTGATTGAAAAACCAAGATACATCTGAGGCAGCTAGTTGGCTCAACGGATAGAGTCTTGGACCCAGAGTCATTTAGAATTCAGTTCAAATCCTGCCTTAGAAACTTAACTAGCTATGTGAGATCAATCATTAATCCCCTTGAGTTTCTGTACATATAAAATGGATGTAATAATAGTACTCAGAGTTGTGAGGATTGAATGAGATCACATGTAAAGTGTTTTCGATATGTTATTATATAAACGATGACTTTATAATTTAATTTATGTAATAAAATTAAAAATACAAATTGTTATTATTAATATCTTCTACTTGAGGTCAGTAAATTTTCTTTAAGCTTATTTGTGTTGGATACTAGCTGATTTTATCAGAATTTCTTTGGGAAGAAGGAACTCCTCTAACCTGGAGAATAAACTTTTCTCTCTCCCTTTGATGCTATTGCCTCTGACTGTCAAGGGAAGAAATCCTCAAAGGTATTCTAAAGGAGAAGTATAAATCACAAAATCTCATCAGAAGGAGAATCTAAGCTCCCACGATCAGGGATCTGAGGATCTTGCCAGGAACTTAAATGAAGGCAGTACCTGGTGATGAGAAGTTTTTGTTTCACTTTGAATTCTTATACCTAGCATGTGTTGAGACCTGAAGATAATGCTGTGGTATTCACCTAAGAAATTGCTGATGACTGATCTCATTTAAATTACTAGGACTCAGTCGTAAGTTCTCAATAATATGCCTAGCACCCAGGAAAACAAAAGTGTCATAAACAAATATCCACTAGACAAATTGACTTGAGTCAGATTCTGAGAGAATTAGTGAAAGGGAATAAGATCTTTCAGCAAGGCCAGTCTTCGTGTACTTGTAATAGTCATGTTGTATATTTTGAGGGTTCTGTTGACACAAAATATCTTCCCTAGCCAGGTCCTGGTGACTGAAATTCTACTGTTGCCTCGGGTTCTTGTCTGAGTTCTTTCCTGTACAAATGCAAAACCATTTGGGAGGAGTAACACATTACATTAACTGACACTAAGGTATTTATAACTTTTGCCATAGTGAAAATGTTTAGAGTGAGAAGGGAAAGGACACAATAAGATGGAGGGAAGAGCTGAAACGAAAAATTTTAGTCTCAAAAAATTTGTAAGATTGTGAAAGAGACTCAAAACCCAACATGCATGTGGAATAGCTGGGGATTTGTTGGAAGTATATCAACCAGTGGACTTCAGTACTCCCAATAAGAGAAAGCCCAGAGGGAAAGGATAACTACGAAGGTAGGTTAAGAGCAGAAAATTAGAATAGATAGTGAAGAGAAGGCAAATTTATTAAATTCCATTTTGCTTTCCCTTTTTCTACCAAGGAGAATGAACTTTGGGCCAAGAGAGACTATACAAGTAGTCGGCATGCATTTAAAACAACATAAATAGTAAGAGTTGACCTAACTGTCCTTTAGGGGATCACATGATCACGTCTGGTTAAAACTACATCCCAGAATACTGAAACAAACAAACAAACTAGTGGGTATTGTTATTGATCCACTATGAGTGATCTCTGAAAGAGCATGGAGAAAGATAGATGTGCTATAAGGTCTGGTGATGGGCAAATGTCTTGATTTTCAAAAAAACAGAATGGAGTAGAGTTGGTCAGTTAAGGATTGGTGAGATTAGCTTTGGTTCTTGACAGCATTCTAGAATATGTTATTAAAGGACTGGTTTGTGAGCATCCAAAAATGGATTCAGTGATATCCTTAAGAGTAGATCTTTTAGATTACTGTCATTCACTTCGTGTATAGGGTTACTCGATCTGCAGATTAAGGATTTAAGTAAGGCATTTGATGAAATCTCTCATGACATTGTATTTGAGATGGAAAGATGGAGGAAGACTAGCATGATGGCAAATTTAAGAGGAACTGGAACAGATTGAATGATTTGCCTTAGAGCATACTCATTAATAGGTCTTGCATATAATAGATACTTAAGGCATAATTAGTCAAATTGAATTTTCTTTCTACCAGCTAACCAATAAACATTTATTAAATAGTTACCATGTCTCAGGCAACATGCTAGGCATTAAGGACACAGATAAAGAAAAATGAAATAATCCCTGGAGGGATAATATGTATAAATATAAGTATATACATAATAATTTTATATATATATTGTGTATATATATATATATATATATATATATCTATAAGGGATTTCACAAAAGAGAGGCAAGGGTAGAGCTCATTCCAGTCATGGGAAATGGACAGTTAAGAGGCACAGAGATGTGAGAGGGACTTTCAGGGAGAAGACCAGTTTGATGAAGCCATAGATTACAGAAAGAGGAATCTTGTAAAATGAAGCTGCAAAATAGGATGAATGACTTTAAAAGACAAACAAAGTTTATCCTTAATCCTATAGGCAATAAGGAGTCTGAAGTATACTGAAGCAGCTAGGTGACACAGTGGATAGCATGCTGGGCCTGGAGTCAGGAAGATTCATCTTGCTGATTTTAAATCTGGTCCCAGACTCTGGGCAAGTCACTTAATTCCATTTGCCTCAGTTTCCTCATCTGTAAAATGAGCTGGAGAAGGAAATAACAAATCACTATAACATCTTTGTCAACAAAATGTGAAGTAGGGTCACAAAGAGTCAGACACAACCGAAAACAACTGGACAAAAAAAAATGAGGTATATTAACCTGGGGAGTACCAGACCTGTGCTTTAGGAAGATCATTTTGGCAGCAATGAAAAGGATGGACTGAAATGGAGAGAGACTTGAGACAGGGAGATCAAAGAGAAGGATGATGGTAAATACCCAAACTGCCTCATATTTGACAAGAAAGTACATTCACTCATTTATGATTTTTTTCCTTACTTCTTCTAATTTTGCAGTGGCTTTCTCCTAAATTATGCATTCATGCGTCCCATAGAATAATGGATAGTAGAATTGAACATAGAGCCAAAACAAGCAAGATTTGAGGATAGATGAAATTTGTTTGAGGAAGCCCCTAGATCCTCTGCAAGTACAAAAAGACAATGAGATTGCCTTTAGGAGGATGAGGGTTAGGAAAGATATACATTAGAAGTTTATTGAGGGAAGCAACCAAATAAATCTTTTGGATGCTTCAAAATTGATTGAATGAAAGACCTGACCTGGATGAAGGGTATGAAAGTGATTTATTTGGGAAGTCAGGTTGACAGATTCCTGTGAAAGTACCTACCTGGGGAATCTAAAAATATAAATCCTGATGAAAAGGTCACCATCCCAGCTATCACAACTCTCCCCATAGTTCTTTTCTGACTCCTGGTTTGTCCCCCTTTGGGAAGAAATTCCCCTTCTGAATGCAAATTTCCTTCATGTTTGCTGTCAAGGCAGGAGACGGAGGGTAGTAGTACCAGGGTCAGTATGCTCTGACTGCAGTTTCTGAAGAAGCCAGAAACGGTAATGTAAAGTGAAACCTCTCTCAGACAAAAGAGAGATGGGACTCTTTCCCTTTTCTGCCTTTTAAGGCATTTCTAAGGGGCTGTGTAAAGAAGCAGAGCCTTGTGCATACCCATGCATCTCCTGGAGGCCTCCGGAAGGATTTCAGGACAGAGACAAGGGGATCTTCTTGGGTAGCTTATGGCCAAGTCAAATAGTTTGAGGTTTGTTGTTGGATCATCTCCAGACTCATGATTTTGGACAAGTCACTAAACATTTTTCGTTTGGAATTCTTACTGGTGTTCATTTTTGATTTGGAAACCAGGGAAAAATGAATTCCTTGACTTGTGTTCCTCTGCTGTCCCCAAGGCAGATAAAACTGTAGTGTC
This sequence comes from Potorous gilbertii, assembly GCA_028658325.1. Classification (NCBI taxonomy): domain Eukaryota; kingdom Metazoa; phylum Chordata; class Mammalia; order Diprotodontia; family Potoroidae; genus Potorous; species Potorous gilbertii. The sequence goes on along the minus strand of CM053770.1, from coordinate 423,921,783 downwards.
TGCCACTCCTCAGAGACAGTATGGAATGACCCCAGGAACACTGTGACTGGGAAAAGTTAAATAGCCTCCCAGAAAATCTCCATCATTCCTTGCCAGGGAAGGTGCCTATTTTTTAAAAAATAAATCTTGGTTATTAAAAAAATAAAACTCTGATTTTTACAGTCCAAAGACTTTCTTAGCTTCCCTTGGGAAACTATTTGACATCCAAACACTCCTTGATATTCAACCTAAATTTTGACCTAAGTGTGATTGCACCTCCTTCTTCACCTGCATCTCATGTTATTTTCTTTTCATCTCTGGTGTTGTTAGCTTTCCTGCCTCAACTCAGACATGATTAAATCAAGTTATCACAAGATCATAGGCTTTAGAACTGAAAGGGATGTCAGAGATACACTTAGCTCACTCTTTTTATACATGAAGGACCTGGGGCCCAGATTTGGGAAGGGACTTGTCAAAGTTGCACAGGTGGACAAGCAGCGAGTCAAAACCAGGTCGGAAGAAATGAAATCTGATGCTCTTTCCTGTGCAATGCACAGTCCTTAAAATAAAGATCTTTTAATATTTTTGGAGACTGAAAGCAGTCAGGTTATCTGGAGAACCCATTAAATGTATTGTCTGCAGCATGGGTTCTTTACCTGGGGTCCATGGAACCCCACCCTCCCACAGGGGGCCATAAATAGATTTTAGGAGTGTCTATAAGCTAGAATGGGGAAAAATATAACATTTTCACTAAATTTTGGTATCCTTTGAAATATGAAGCATTTTATTTTATGGATTTAGAAACATTATTCCGAGAAGGGATGCATTGTCTTTGTTAGACTTCCAAAGCAGTATAGGACTCACAAAAGTCCTATTTTGCATCAAGTGAAACTTCTAATTGGTTTTGAGGGGGAGCTGAGGCTTCTTTTCTCTCACCTAACTCGTGGACAGACCATGAGGTCCCAGTCGTAGTGAATTAGGAAAAATTCCTCTGTGTGTCTAGGATTTTCATGTCACCCCTTTGTATAAACAACAGCATAAAGACATTGTAAAGATTTTTGTAACATCTCAGTACCAAGTCCATTCTCTCTGGCTCATTCCCAGATTTCCTCTCTAAGGTGCCTTTCACCCACAATATCAGGTACCCTCTGATGTTGCCAGGCTATACCTGATGGGCTCCATATTCCTGGCTTCTCCTGTCTATAGGAGTGATGCTCAGTACTTAGTTTGCATTAAAATTAGAAAGGATTCCTAAATAATGTCTTTGCCTTCTAGGAGAAATCTCACCATGGGATCATGAACAGGGGAGTGCTAGAGCCAGCTTGAACCTGCTTAGCAATCAGTGAGAGCTGACTTAAATTTTCAGCATGAGCACCAGCACCTTGGAAATTAGCAAACATGATAGATCAAGACTCAATTTATTGTTTTGGGGCTGGTCTAGACTTAAGAAAGTGATGTAGAAAGTGTTAATAATGCAAATTAAACTTGAAAGCATGTTGTGGGTACCTTATGGCCCTTGAAAGTTGGTTGTTAAATATTTACCAACATATTGCTAATAGTATGTAAAGCTCAAAGAGAATTTAGAAATTATATAATTCAACTCTTTCATTTTAGATATGATAGGACATAGATGAGTTGGAGAATGTTCAGCGTAGGACAACCAGGATCATGAAGGACCTTGATATCATGTTGTGGGAGGTTCAGTTGAAGGGCTGCTGCCAGAATCAAATGAGATAACATATGTAAAGTGCTTTGCAAACTCGGGCTGAAAGAGGTTAAGTGACTTACACAGGACCATGTATCTCATATCTAGTAAATATCTGAGGAAGGATTTGAACTCAAATCCATCACTCTATCCATTATGACATAACAGTCTGGCAGAGAAAAAGCTGGTGATGGGGCTTGTAGAGGCTAATTGCTTTCAAAGTATTTGAAAAGCTGCCATATTAAGGAGAAATTAAACTTGATCTGTTGGCCCCAGAGGGCAAGAGTAGGAGTAAGGGTGAGAGCTGTAACAAGGCAAATTTAGACCTGACTAGGAGGTGGAGGTGGGGTGGGGAGGGATTTCTTGTTTAGTCATTTTTCAGTTGGATCTGACTCTTCATGACCCAATTTGGGGTTTTCTTGGCAGAGACAGTACAGTGGTTTGCCATTTCTACAGATGAGGAAACTAAGGCAAACAAGGTTAAGTGACCTGCACAGGGTCACACAGCTAGTAAGTATCTGAGGCCAGATTTGAAGACCCCAGGCCTCATGCTCTACCTACTGGGCCACCTAGCTGCTCAAAGTCAGAAAACTTCCAAAAACTAAAACTGTCCAAAAAAGGAATGAGTTGTCTTGGGAAATAGTGGTCTTCTCTCTTTATTTAAAGACTGGATGACCATGTCAGGGCACTTTTTGGGGATTCTTTTGGGGGCTAGACTAAATGGTCAATAGGATCCCCAGAGGCAGCTAGGTGGTGCAGTGGACATAGCGTGGGACCTGGAGTCAGTTAGACCAGAGTTCAAATTTACCCTAACATACCAAGCAAGTCACTTACCTCCTTTCATCTCAGTTTCCTCAGCTATGAGGATAGTAACAGCCCTCACTTTGAAGAGTTGTAAGGATCAAATGAGACATTGGTAACAGTTTTTAGCGCAGTAGATACTCTATAAAACCTCCAGAAACATAGGTGGCCTATGTGCTTCTCACATTTCTTCAGGCGTTTGTTCCTAAAAAAAGTTGAGGAAGGCACTAATAAGAAAAACAACAACAACAGACATTTGTCTTGCGCTTTAAAGTTTGTAAAGCATTTTATGTCATTAATATGAGTAAAATAAGCTTATGAGGTAAAGCACTACAGGCATTCCCCTCCTCATTTTAGAGGAGGGGAAACTGAGGAATGGAATAATTTCTGCAAGGTCTTATAAGAAATTACTCCCTCATATTGATTTTTAAATGTAAACATGATAATAAATGCATAGCGCTCTAAGATTTTCAAAGTGTTTCATATATTTTTTCTAATTTGATCCTCATAAGGTAGGTATTATTATTCTTCCAGTTTTATATATGTGGAAACCAAAGTTGCCAAAGGTGGAATAAATTGTCTATGATCATATAGCTATTACGTACCTGAGACATGATTTGAACTCCATGTCCAATAAACTAGCCATTACGACACCTTTATATATGTATATACATATGTGTATGTATACATATATGTACATACACACACATATATATCATATGTACATGTTGTATCTATCTCCCAACAGAATGCAAGTTCCTTGAGGACAGGTACTCTTTCATTTTTACTTTTTCGCAGTGCCTAGTCCATAGTACACACTTAATAAATGTTTGTTGATTGCTTAAAATGTCAGTGATAGAATTAGAACATTGATTTCTCAACCAGAACACTTTCTACTATGTCAAGTTTCAAACCTATGTGCTCCAACACCTAAATCAAGAGCTCTTTCCACTGTAGCAAATTAACTCTTTTTTTCTCTTTGTTAATCATCCCTGGACTGTTTCATTACTTGTACCTACAAAGACCCCTAAGTAAGTCAATACCTAAACCTAGAGTAGAACCCAAGTTTTTTGACTTCTAGGCATGGACTTTATATCAGAAAAATGAAAAGATCAGATCTCAGATAATTCCTGGAATTAAGAGAATCATCAGGAAAAACCAAACCAAAACATAACCAAAACTAAGTCTACTGTTTCAGATCTCCTTGCTCCTCTAATTTTGACAAACCACTGTTCCATCCCCAAAGGATCTCTGGTTCTTCCGGGCATGCCAATCAGTGTCAAAGGAATATATGTTATCATCATGTCACTTGCCCTTCTTCTCATAGCCCCAGTCTATGTAAACCACTCTCACAGGACAGCTGTCAGTACAAAGATTCTATAGATAAGCTATTTCTGGTTATTTCTTTGGAGAAAACCATACTGACTATGGTGGAGAATAAATCTCTAAAGAATGGAGCCAGGAAGAAGTTCAACTACATTTCTGATAGCATTTCAAGCATTTTTTCCATCTGTGGTTTAGAGAGCTCCCAGCAAGCAAGCTCCCTTCTTTTCCTTCAGATATATACTTGCTATGCAACTTAAAGAATCAGCTGGCATGACTGTGACCCTGGGGTTACCTAGGCAGGTAAGTATGTGTCAGAAATGCGATTTTAAACCCTAGTCTTCCTGACTCTAAGGACACGTCCCTCTCCTTAAGCCACACCACCTCTTGCAGTGATGCTAGTATTACTAATTCTTTATATAAACTACTCCACCTACCTGAAAAGAGGCTTCAGGCACAGGGTGTGATTCATATGGAACTCAGAACATAGTAACAACACAACAAACAGAAAAATAAAGCTGCTCTCTGAAATCACATAAAGGTCTAAAATTTAGAAGGCACTGTCAAAGGGAAAAACATGGGAAGGAAGTTAAGGGGATGGGAACATATTTGAAAGGAATGTTTTAATGTTGATTAAAGGAAGGCTAGTAGGAAAGACGTAGAGTCCCAGGTTGGATTAACTGGTTTAATTCCTATGATATCAAATCATCATGTAGGACTTTGAAAGCTACATTTTTAGAGATGTGCAGTAGTAGTGGTAGGTGAGAAGGGTGAAGGATAAAGGGGGGAGGGGGGAGAGGCTGACTCAGTAGCTATTACCTCTGACTACTCCAGTCAGATTTGTTGTTGTTGAGTTATTCAGTCATGTTCATCTCATGACTCCATGGAACATAGCACACCTGGTCCTTCTATCCTCCACTGTCATCCAGTCAGTCCAAGCTCATGTTTTTTGTTTCCATTACACCATTCATCCATCTCACCCTCTGTCATCTCCTTTTCTTTTTGCCTTCAGTCTTTCCCAGCATTAGGTCTTTTCCAATGAGTCTTGTCTACTCATTGTGTGGCCAGACTAGTTTCCTTCAGCTTCAGTATTTGTTCTTCCAATGAATATCTGAATTAATTTTTTTAAAGTATTGACTGATAAAAAGAATTTAAATACTCAATCACCTGTGCATCTCTTGGAGTACCCCTACTTGGTCAGAGCTTCACTACAGAGACTACCATCAGGGGAGAGGTCAGATTCTGATTATAGGATTCAAGCCCTCAGTGGCATCTTTGCTAAAGATGGAGAACCTTATCTGGCAGTTTTGGTACAGGAGACATTATTATCTATAGCGATGGAACATACTACAATCTTCTACATGCATTGCGAAGATGAGGGAGCTCCAAATAGTCTAGGATTTCTGCTTATGGTTCTTGAAAAGAATCAGTATTCACTTCTCTATAACTTTATTTTTTTCTTGGGAAGAAACTTCTCAAGATTGTCTCAGGTTAAAATTTGTTTGAGTTCACTGGAAGTGCTTACAAAGTGGGAAATAGAATGTCCTTGAACCCCTAAAGAGTATTTTTTTAACTTTATAAAATTGGATGTATGAACTAATGATAAATAATTATTTTAATGGTGATGATAGTGATGATAGTTTAACACTTAAGTGTTTGCATAGATTATTCCACTTGAATCTCCCAACAATCCAGTGAGTTAAATACTATCATTATTCCCATTTTACAGATAAGAAAATGTAGACTGAGAGAGAAAAAGAAATTTGTCTGGGGTCATATAACGAGTAAGTGTCAGGAGAAGAATTCAAAGCCAGATCGATTTCACTCTAAGTCCAGAAACCAAAGGTACATACATTTATTCTGGCAGTATCTTTTCTGAAGCCTGACTTTTTCAAAAGTCTTGGAAAATGATGAAATAAAAGAGAATGTGAGCACTAATTTCCCAACCTGCATGCCAAAAAACTCTTAATACATACATATATATGCATGTGTGTATTTAATGGAAATTTACTCTGAAGGTAATATGAAATGAAATTCTAATTAAAAAGGGAAATATTAAATACCAGTGAACTTTCTTTAACAGAGTGTGACAAGCATGAACCTCTTCCTTAAATAACATGAAGGCTGATCTTAGTATAAATGGACTTAGCTTGAGGTTTTCAGTTGGGTATTCTTTTCTAACTGGGAAATTATGTAACTCCAGACTGCCACAGTGTGGCAATGATAGGTGTTTGCAGGCAGGTTTTCCTAGGTTTTATAAAGATTTATGAGTTGGCAGAGTTTACTTTTTTTTTTATATTTAAGACCCTAAAACCCCAAATTTATTTGTAAAACAACAGTCTTATTTAAAAGACCTTGGGAAAGGAAAGTCAAATTAAGGCTTAGCAGTTGGCATTGTGAACGAGGTCTAATTTGTATCCTGACCACTTGGGTACCTCTGGGCAAAGTAGCCCTAAAACATAACAAGAGCAGACAATCCCACTTTCAAGATCTCTTCACTTCGTTTTAAACAAGTCCCATTTATTTCACCAGCATTAAGTTCAAATATGGTAACAAAATGCGCTTAATAGTTTCCCCACTGCTTTTCTGGCAGCTGCCCTTATTAGGAAGGAAGCCATTTTCTGTATCTCAAGTTTAATTGGGCTCCACTAAGCCCAAGCCCCCTGAACTTCATAGACCAGGCTTGTTTTTTGTCCAAATTGCTTTGGAAATAAAGACAAGGTTGGGGGTGGGGGTGGGTAGGGCTGGAGCTTGTAACCTTCAGCTGCTAAATGTTACCTCCATTTGCCTATCCATACATAGATCAGTTTCTCTCTGGAGAAAGTGAGAATTTGGATGTGACTTGGTAGAAGAGGACAGTGACAGTGGGTCCTTGATTTCGTTCTGTTGACAGAGAATTCGGTCTTTGTGTAGTGTGCCCTTCCATTACCTTTCTGTAAACAATCCTCTCCCCACCTCTCAAGCCATTTTCAAGGTCCCTGTGTCCTATTGAAGCATTTTGTTCAGGCTGATGAGTGAATGTGGGGGACCAGGGACTTCCCCAACGTAGACCCCAGGCAATCTTAGTTTAGGTGGGGAAGGACAGGCTGGACTGCAGCCAGAGAAGCAAACACAAGCTGAGTTCATAGCATCTGACTCTCCTCAAAGAGATGACTTAGACAAAAAAGGATCATATGTCTGGCAATCTAGGCACAATGACAACAGGGACAGGACAATGTTGCTCTGATTGGATTAAAGAACTTGGAGGCAGCTGCAACAGCATCAGAGACTTTTACAGAGAAAAAAAACACACCCACTGACAGACAGTGTGATTGTATGTGGTGGTGCCAGTGTCTAAGTATATTTCATAGGGGCTGATGTAATGGCTCCTTCTCATCCGAGCCTAAAAGGCTGACTTTAAACTGCTAGGCCAAAAGGTGAATATTAACTTTAAGAAAAGTGATTTTTTTCGTCTCCTTCCAAGATTTGTTTTATCCTTGTTTCACTAGTACACATTCTTAGGGGATAAATGAGTATCTCTTAACAAGGGATTAAAACGTTGAGGCAGTGGCTTTAAATGCAAGTTGGCCCTGAGGGAAGGGAACATAGAAACTGTTATGGATTTGCTTGCTAGCAGGTTTGAGGTTGTTCAGGCCTTTTTCCTCTAGAACCATTTCCTCTTTCAGATAGCATTTCCAAGAACAAGAGCTTTGAATGAGTAAGACTAAGGATATTCAAGAATAGATCCAACGATAGGGCAGGGTCAGTCAGTCAACAGCATTTATTAATTGCTTACAGTGTGTGAGGCACTGTGCTAAATACTAGAGATACAAAGAAAGGCAAAGACACAGTCTCTGCCCTCAATGGAACAGAAGGCAGCCTTGATTTAGGAGGCAGTTCGGTTTCTTTCTTGCCAAGGAAAATCTTTTTGTTTCTGTGGGTGGTTGTTAAAAACCTTACCACTTGGCAGAATAGGGTAGTTGCCAATGTGGTATGATCTGAGGGGCATTGAAAAGTCTGATTGTCTAAATAAATTTCTTTTACCTATTCTGCCAGTGAGTAGATGAATTAAATATGACCTTAAAAATACAAATGTTTTCTCTTGGGCTAAGATATTAAGCCATTATCTGTGCCAAACACCTTACCTAGAACCAAAATCTAGGTTAGGTCACCTCGAGGGGTTCTGAGGGAAGTCATGAGGAGTATGAAGGAGTTGAATGGAGATGGTCAAGGGAATGGCTTTAAAGTGGGATAGAAACAGGGAAAGAAAGTGAATGGTTCTTTAAGATGAGTGATACAATGGTAGGACCCTGAGCAGCCAGCAGAATCATGAAGCACTGGCTACCAAAGATCCAGATTAGCGTAGTTTTGCTTGCTCTAAGATATAGTAACCAGGCAGGGGAGGTTGCTGGTTTGAACTGAAATTCTCTTCCTGTTATTAAGAGTAGTAAATACTGCCCTGTCTGCTACTTCAGAATTTGTGCTTCTGAAAAAGGAGAGAAGAATTTCCTGCTTGGAAGGGACAGAAGAGGCCTTCGGGCTGTACTTCTGCTTGATGCAACACTCTCTCCCTGGGGAAGCAATCCGGCTGTATGCCAAAAGTCTTTTGTGTTGTCCAGGGGTGAGGTCAAATGAGAGGGATTTCTCCTTCAGTTTTATTTCTTTATTTGAAAAATGTCTGGTACTTCTTTGTTTTGAGTCCCTGTACAGGACCAGAACAGTCCTGCATCTGAGTGGGGTGTGGAGAAATAAGACACATTTCAGATGCATTCCTAAATCATGAACTTTCCTCATTGACGTACATGCCATCGTAGACGGTGCAGCTGTACACCATAGATCTTTAAGACTTGATTAAAAACAACTTCAGAAGGACTTCTCTGGGAAGGCTGTAATGAAACTGTCTACGTGGCAGAGTTGGCCATTGTCTTCAATGGGACAGAGGTTAATGATATTTAAAGAATAAGCACTGGGTTTGGTTGTAGCATTGTAAAGGTAGATTTGAGCGGTGGATTAGGACTCGGGAGAATTGATCATTGATAAACTTAATTTATGTCTGTCGATTTTCCTTGCTGGCTGTTCTTCACACTCTCTGCTGCTGCATTTCAGGAAATGCCTTGATCTTGGTACTCAAGCTGTAGAGTCCTTTCATGCTTCCCTCCCCCCACTGCCAACTATAATTATTGCTAAAATGGAGTCTCCATATTAACCCCCCTCCATATTGGCTTTAAGAATTTCATTGTTTTCTGGGCTTTTTTTTTTTAAAGCCAAAGAAAGATAAAGTTTATTAAAGATTTACCAAATTGGGTTGGCTCTTAAGGAGCCTAAGCATTTGTAATGCTTGTATTCACAAGTGGGCCAGATAGAATCTCAGCTAGACAGAGTCTGAGTTGGATTGAATCTGAGCAACTTCATGGGGGTGAGATGGAATTTAAATACAGGAAAGACTATAGGAGAGATCTGGGAGTGGTCTTGTAGTCTAGGGTAATGAGAGGAGGGGTTTAGGGAGAGTGTTGAGAAGTCCCAGGAGACCTCAGTGGGACTAGGGTGACTTCTCAAGGATTGGAAACAACTAGAGGCAATCAGGAGATACAATCTGGAGATATCAGACAATGGAGAGCTTGGGTGGGAAGCAGGTGGGGCAATCCAGAGATCTTGATGGGGTGATATGGGAATGACCACTAACCTGGGGTGAATACGGATAAACTCTAGGTAGGATCTTGATGGGAGTGGTCAGCAGGCTGGGGAATGGGGCTTTGATGGAATGGGGGGGGAGGGGGAAGAGGGAGGGGGGAGTGCAACAGAGACCTGAGCACAGTGATAACAAAAAGTCAGTGGACTTCCTGAGAGTGCCGGAACAAATGGGAAGATTAGATTTGAGTAAGAAAGACCAGATTAAGAGGGAAGGTTCAAGGGGAGCTCAAGAAGGCTCCCAGAGTCAGAACCCCATCATTTCCCCCCAAACAGATTGGACCCAAATTCTTTTTGGAGTAAAGGGCAAAGGTCTCAACTTCTAAAACTGCTTCCTGTTGGCAAGGGGTGTAGAGCTGTCTCTTCTTTGTGGGTCCTGTTCAAGGGGTCAGACTTCAGAACCTGGGGGGTGCCAGGTCCAGTGGACTGGAGACCTTGAATTCAGTCAGAGGTTGGTATATAGCCTGAGCTATCATCTGCAAGTTGATGGCTTGCACTCTGGAAGACAAACCTGGCAAAGAGGTTAGACAAAGACCAAACAGGCACAAGAAAAGTATAAAGAAAAGACAATTTTCTGGCATAAAAGACAATTTCTCTGGAGACAATCAAAGATGACTATGGCAAGGTCAAAACAGAGAAGGGCATGTTTCATAGGGGAGTTTTTTGCTGTCAGATATCCCCTTTCTTTTCAGATTGCTCCATAGGCATGTGGAACAAGAAAAGTATATTTTGAGTAAATAAAAACATCAACTGGCCTGGAGTCAGGTCCTAAGGAATGGGTTAAGACTCCCAAAGTCTGTCCTCTCCTTTCATCAACATACAGAGTGAAAGGTTTTCCCAGACTGGGCAGGTCTAGTGATGGGGTGGTGGTCAAATTAGTTTCCAGAGTCTCAAAAGCTTTAGCCTGGTCTGAGTCAGTGCCCTGAGTAGGGTCATAAAGGGGTTTAGCAATAAAACATTACTTAGGGATTCAGAGTCCACAAAATTCAGACTTGACTAAAAACACTCAAACTTGCTTCTTAGTGGCTGGAACAGGAATAGATAGTCCTTTTTCTCTCAGAGGTTAAGGAGAGAGAGGTGGGTGTGAGTTCATGGCCCAGATACTTTATAGACTGGCATGCTATCTGGACTTTGTTTAAAGAGACCTATAGCCTCAAATGCCTAAGAAATTAAGGGCTTCTGTGGCAGCAGCCAAAGAACCCGCCTGGTGGAGGGGGTGGGGGGTGGTTACATATAAGAATATCATGCACATACTGAATTGTTTTTACTTTTTTAACATTAGAATCCTGGCAATTACTAATCATCTTTTCCCAGGGGTTCCACTATCATTAACATACGTGAGTTTATCTGTCCCCTTCCGAAGCCTTGTAAGACCACCAAGAATTCTGCCTATAATTCCTCTTAAACCCAATACTCCATTCTTGAGATGGTAAGTGTTAAGAGATACAGGGATGATGGGGCTGCTCATCTCCTTTTATATGCTCACCTTCTCAATCACCGTGGACAATTCCACCACTGCTTTCAACTGCTCTTGCTCTCTTAGGCAAGAAACCACAGAGTAATTTTTGACTTATTATGATCCTTCATTCAGCACATCAAATTCAATATCTTTTCCCTTCACAGTACTTCCTGAATGTTCCCCAGTTCATTTGGGGCTATATTTTTAATGATGGAAAACAACTGTGTTTTTAGAAAATCTTTGACATCCATTTAGCCTTTTCTCTAAGAGGGAATATAGTTTACAAGCACAATTTACTGGGATCAAGATGATTCAATTGTAGTTAGTACCTGATTGCAAAGACATTTTTGGAGATGCCCATTTATTTCTCCTTCGCCTGATGGACTGTCCTTTGCTATCAAATGAGACAATTTGTACAAAGTGCTTTTCAAAGCAAAAAGTACTATATAAATACCAATTGCCATCACTTTTATTACTATAATTCGCTTTGTAAACTAAGATGTGGCTTCATACCCAGCGAATGGGACAGGTACCCTGGAATGATGGGCTGTTAATATGACTTAGCAAACAGAATACAGGAACTGAAGTAGTAAGACCTGGATGGGAATCTTGCTTTGGATGCTTTCTAGGTGTATGGGATGTGGCAAGTCACTTAACCTTCCTAATCCTCATTTTCCTTCTCTGTAAAATGGGAATAATTTTAAGTAGTAGTCAGGTAGTATTGGGTTGTTGTGAGCAACAAACAAAAGAACGTATGTAAACACTTTGCATGAAAATGAGAGTCATTGTTATAGTAATATAAGTATATTATATTATAGTAATAGTCATAATCTTAAAGTCTCATCTGGATTCTGTTGCAACAGAACACATATGTTGTGAGATTGCTGTTTGGAAACAAGGTATAGTCTCGGATTATAGAATAAATGGTATCTCTGAGTGAAGCTAACTAGGCTGTATGGGGATTGAGCATGTTAGGTTGGCATTACTGGCCCCTACTTGAAGCAATGAAGTCAGTCTTAATCATTAAAACAGTTATCTTCACTATCTGTGAATAGTTTCATTGTTTAACAGCTTAAAACTACACTAGAAAGCCCTATATATTTTTCAGTGCTTTGGTGCCTGGATAAAAGAACACAATCATTAGGCTAGAAAAGAGGCTTTTTCAAAAATATTCTTTGGTATCTGGAACTTAAACAAACCTTATTGGTCTTAGGCATGATTTATTTTAAGGGTTGTGTTAACAGAATGTTCTCACATTGAATTTACGCTCTGAAATTGGTTGAAATTGAGAGCAGATACTTCACCTTCTCCCCAAAGGGCCCTCAAAGTTGTGTATTACGGAGATGCTCAGAACTGAACTTGAAGTGAGTTTGGTTGGAGGTTAGTACATCTATCAAGATATACATGCAGGCTCCAAAAATGTGCAATGACCAACAGTAATACCTTACCATGGTTTTAGCATTCTAGATTCTTTTGGCTCAACTCCAAAGGTAAATGAGTAGTATTAGTTGGCTTTTATTTAGCACCTACTATATGCCAAGGATTATGGTAAATACTTTATTAATGTCTCATTTGATCCTTACAGCAACTCTGTGAGGTAAGTACTATTATTATATCCATTTTGCAGTGGAGAAAACTGAAACAGACAGAGGTTAAGTGGCTTGTCCAGGGTCACACAGGTAATGAATCTCAGAGCAGCGATTTGTCCTCAGGTCTTCTCATTCCAAATCCAATATTTTTGCCATTTATCATTTGGTCCTGGATCCAGGATTAGAACCTAGTCTTCTGAAAGGGATGGAGGGAATGGAGACTTGGGTTTTGGTCTTTGTCAGCCACACCACTACTTAGTTGCGCAATCTCGAATAAGTTAATTCATTTGGCCTATAATTAGGGAGTTTAGACTAGATAAACTCCTAGGTTTCTTCCAACTCTAACATTCTGGAAATGATAGAATCCTAGAAGATTATTGTTCTAATAATCTTTCCCCTCTGGATCTGGTTGAAGTGTTCCAAAATTACTGAAGAAGAAAGCAATGACATTTGTCACAAGGCAAACACTTTGTCTTTCTATCTGAAACTGATTTAGAAACTGTCATATAGCTTATCATCATGCTGGTATAGAGGAATTCTTCAATTTCAGGGGTAGGCTTTTTTGTAAGCCTACCTGGGTACTGCCCTTTGTGGATCTGGGCAAAAACAAAACTGCAAAGTTCAGAGACTCATTCCCCCCATCTCCCCCTTTTCTTCCACACATAGCTTCCTGTTTCTATGGCAATGAATAGGATGTTTTGCACTAAGAAATACTTTAAATGCCACTGGGGGAAGGTAAGATCCACACAGAATTCTCTATAGAGCAGGAGAGTGAGGTAAAAAGAGAGAAATGAAGGGATGCTGAGAAGCAAATCGAGCAAAATAAGGAGAGAAAACGGAAAGTTTGGAATGGGGGTGGGGAGAGTGGGGCAAAGGAAAGAACATAGCTTAGAAAATGATGTGGGAATCAAGAGGTGTAGCTATTAAGTAGGAACATTCATACATACTACAGGTGCAGACACAGATGAAGAATCTGGAGTCTGGAGGGGATGACCCTTACCTTATTATTGTATCTTATCCTCTGAAATGCTGATTGCCTTTACTTTTTCTACTTTACTAGGTATTCACAGGAGTCATGATGGGATTTGTGGCTCCCACTTGGTAGTGGTGGGTGGTGAGGGAAGGGTTCTTGGGAAACAATGCTGTAGGAACTTAGGGTCTCTCTCACTCTAGGAATTCTTTCAAGGGGTGCTCCTTTGATTAAACTCTGAGTGAATGAAGCTCTTACGGGGTCACACTATATTTGCAGATCTAATCCGAACTCCTAGGATTCTAGGGCCCTTCACAAACTGACTTGAGCTTTCTAATTTTCCCTAGACATTCCTTGTTCTCTGTCCAGACTTGATTGGACCTGTGCACGAGACAGTGTTGTGGAATGGAGAAAAAGCTTGGAGTCAGAAGATTTGGGCTCAAATCCCAGATGCTGTACTAACATCTGTGTGACTTTCAGCATCACTTAACCTCGTTTCACTGTAAAATGAGGAGTTTGTACTAGATGACTATCAGCTCCCTGAGACTGTTGTTTCATTCTTTGTAGACCCAGAGTCTAGTTCAGTACCTGGTACGTAGTGGGAACTTCCTAATTGCTTCTGGACTGATTGTGGCTTTAAATACTGGGAACCTATTCTCTGTTCTCTGAATAAACCTTGAACTTTCCTGCACCTCTATTTTTGCTCCTATCATTTGCAGTGTCTCAAAGTCCCTCCCACCTCTTTTCTCCTATAGAATTCCTGCCCAACTCTTTAAGATCTAGCTCCACTTTCACTTCCCTGATCCCCCCATACTAAGAATGTTCTTCTTACCCTTTGGAAATCTGTAAAATTTTGATGGACTTCTCTTTGAGGCTTATCACATTCTGCCTTGTATCAAGGTTGTTTGTGTGTCCTACTAGGTTGTAGATCCCTTGAAAGTAGTTTTTGTATCCTTATTTCCCTTACCAAAAAGCACAGTTTCTGAGGCAAAGTAGGCATTCAGTAAATATCTGTTGGATGAATGAATAAAATATAGCCCAGAGACAGGCATCTCAAAGGTGTTAAAGATCCCTATACTTCAGGTTAGAACCTTGAGTCTGATTGTTGTAATGTTTATTATGAATAGGTTAATGCAGGGGTGGGGAAACTGCAGCCTGGAAGGCCACAGATGGCCTTCTAGGTGCTTGGGTGCAACCTTTTGACTGAGTCTAAATTTTACAGAACAAATCCTTTTATTAAGGGATTTGTTCTGTGAAGTTTGGATTCAGTCAAAGGGCCTTACTTGGGGATCTAGAGGGCAACATGTGGCCTTAAGTCTATAGGATCCCCACCCCCTGGCTGGCTAGAAAATCTACTACCTTCCCTTCATTTTTCTTACCAGGTTGGTGGCATTTCCAGTGGTTGATATAACCTGATCACAAGAGTTAGAAGTCACAGGGATTATTTTATTTGAGGAGAGAAGTGCAACATTGAGGGAAGTAGAAGGGCTCTAGGGATTAGCAGCAAACGTATCTCAAAATTGTCATTAAACTTTTTAATGAGAGGCAGAAAAGCATAGTGGACAGAGCACTGAGGCTGAAATAAGGAGGACTTGACTTCAAATCCTACTTGGCTACATCCTGGTTGTGCAACCATAGGAAAGTCACTCAATATTTTAATGCCTCAAGCAACTCTCTAAGGCTAGAAATTGCAGATGAGTTTCTGATTTATACCAATAGAAGGAGTTTTCGCATCAGGAACTCCCCATAACAAGGAAATGATAGTTTTGAGTCTAGACAAAAATTTAAAAAAATATATCCTTATAAATCTATGACCCAAGTAGATACTTTTCCACCTTCTTTTTATTTCTATCACTGTTATCTTTTAGTTGCCAAGTAAAAATAAATTGCAACTAGTTATGAGTTCTTTCTCAAAAAAACCCCAAACACCCCAGGAAGGTGTAACCTCCTTAAGAGCAGAGATTGTCTCACTTTTTTTTAAATTTCAAACACTAGTGACTAACACAGTGCCTGACACATAATAGTATTTTATTGATTTTTGTATTGATTGATTGATGGTATATGAGCTAGATTGAAGGAAGAGATCCTGTCAAAGTTTACTGGGAAACAGCAGTGTATTCTAGTCAAATGAGTTGACTCTGTAGAGAAGACCTTCTGGTATTTGTGATCAGGGGCCCATAAAGAGGTTCACCTCCAACTGCTGCATGTGATAACTACTTTCTTGTGAAGGAAAGTTGACCAGGAGTCCTATGAGTCTATGACAGGTGGATTGGAATTAGGCCCACAAAAAAGGAAAAGGATGCCAAAAAGTTCAGGAAATGGCCAGGGTCCAGTCCAAACAGCCAGGGGCAGGGACTGAGGTGAGTATCAGTCCCAGGATAGTTACAGGGAGGTGCCTCTTCCTAAGGGTTTGGCTAAGGGGAACAGGTTTATTTTCAGTTAATCCAGGGATGCCCAAATTGACATATAGCTGCCACAAATTGGTATGTTAACTTCAAGAAGCCCTCATTTATGTGTGATAAAATAAGCTCATTTATGCATCTTACTAGAATAATATTCAAGTATATTTTGTTACACTCCTAAAATACAGGACAGATCCATAAATTTGTTGTAGAAAGGAGGTTAATGATAGATTTGAAGTTTCATGTATAATCATCTTCTTTATTATGCTATATTGTGGAAATGTTTGCTTTGTTCCATAAATTAAAAATAAAATATATTTAAAAAAAAAAAGAAAGAAGGGAGAGGAAGAAAAGTTAGAATTTCTTTATGTGATGAGGAGTTTGACCTGAAATCGCCCTACTTCCCAAGTTCATAATTCCTTCATAAGCCATGAATGGCAGAAGGAGAATAACTTTCTTCTTCTCTTTTCACTTATAAGAGATATGGGAACAAGAATAATGTGGATCCTGCAGCTGAACATCCCCCGATACCACCAACTGACCAGCTATTGGCAAGCAAAGTAAATATTGCTTCAATAAATATTTGTTGGTTGATTAATCATGTTGAAAGAGTATGAAGATAGGATGTTTTTAAAAAGCACTTTTCATATCAAGACTTATTCTGTTTATTTTAAGCCAATATCACTTCATGACTTTATCACGTCAAAAGCATCCTATATGGCTTCCATGAAGTATCTTCCCACTATGGTACCTCCTCTCTATATTGCATCCCAACTAGCAATTTATCTGTCATTCCCCTGCATAAAACATTAAATGGATGCTTGCAACTGACTTTCAGTCCTTTTTATAATCAGGTGCTGCCCTAGCTATTTAGGCTTCTTTCTATTCCCTTACATGTACCTTCCAACCCAACCAGGAATAAAAATACTACTACTGTTAATATTACTACTAATAAACCAACAATGACTAATAAAACACTTTAAGGCTTGCAAAGCACTTCACAAATATTATCTCATGATCCTCGTTACAACCCTGGGAGGTAGGTGTTTTATTTATTCCCACTGTACAGATGAGGTAACTAAGGCAGAGAGGGATTAAGTGATTTGCCCACGGTCACATGGCTAGTAAGTATCTGAGATTGGATTTGAACTCATACTTCCTTACTCTAAGTCCAACATTTTATTACCTCTGACACCAAGCTGCATCAGTACAGTGTGCTTAGTTCCCTCTGAATACATAATACTCAACCAAGCTTCTGATCCTTTATTCATGGTTGTCCCTGTCCTTTCATCTTGGTCTATATAGTAAATTCAATTCTTCCTTTAGGGAACAACTCAACTCCCTCCTCTTTTCAAAGCCTTCATCGAACATTCCATCACATAGGATAATAGAGAAGTATCATCACAGAATTCCAGGGCTGCAAGGGACCAATATATTTTCAGATCCACCCTCCTACCTCTTCTTTTACAGAAAAGGAAGCTTAGGCCTAAAGAAGACAAAGGACTTTCCCAAGGTCTTATAGCCCAGTTAACAAGAGAGCCAAGACCAAGATCTCTTCATCTTCAGGTCTTTGGACTCTGGACCCTTAGTCTCAGGTTTTCACAACTGGACCATTCCTTTTTCTGAAATCTTCTATCACTCGTATTCTGTACCACAAAAGTAAGCACCTCACATGTCTATGTACATACATACATGTATACATACAAACATATATATATAACTGAATGACATATGTATGTGTATGTGATTTAGTCATTTCAGTCATGTCTGTTTGTGACCTCAGTTGGAGTATTCTTGGCAAAGATACTGGAGAACTTTGCCATTTTCTTCTCCAGATCATTTTACAAATGAGGAAACTGAGGAAAACAGGGTTAAGTGACTTGCCCAGGGCCACACAGGTATTAAGTGTCTGAGGCCAGATTTGAACTCAGGTCTTCTTGACTCCAGGCCTGGTGCTCTATCTACTGAATCACCCAACTGCTATATCTGTCTCTCTATCCATCCATCTATCTATCTATCTTTCTATCTATCACAAATATGTTATATACATAACAATGTTGACAACAATATTTTATATATACATATGATATTGTTATGTATAAAGAATTTTTATACATATATGTATATGTGTGTGTATGAAATTGTTCAATAATTGCTTAGGTATGTTAGACTTACCTTCTTTGCTAAACTCCTGGGGATCAGGGATTCTGTCTCATTTGGATCATAGACTTCAGAGAGGACAGTGATCTTATGTATCATTTAGTCCAAATGTTTCATTTTACAGTTGAAGAAACTGAAGCCTAGTGAGTATGATACTCATTTTCGCATAGAGCTGGGGGAAGGAAAGAACTGTGACTTTATTAGTTTGGAAACTGTGCCCATTGATGGAGATCAGCAGCTCATCTGACATAGACTGTAGTCAAGTTGGGGCGTTTCAAACATTACATGACTTTCCCTTGGTGATACAGCTGGTATATGTCCTGGTTTGTATTTGAACCTATACCTTCTTGACCTGGAAGTCAGTTTTTTATATTTAGACTTTTTGACTTTTACTCCATTTAACAAGCATTAAACCCTTTCTATGCACAAGACATTGCAATAGGCCCTGGGCATACAAAGACAAAAACAAAAAAACAGTCCTTCCTCTAAAAGAGATTGCATTCTGCCAAGAGGTACAAGAGGTATAAAATATATATATGTAAATAAAAGATAATTAGATGTAGTAGAGCTCACTAACAATAAGGGGCATAGGAAAGGCTTCCAGTGGCAAGTGACACCTGAGATGAGCCTCAAAGAAAGCTAAGAATTCCAAGAGGTGGGAGAGAGAAGGGAGGGCATTCCAAGGGCTAGTGCCATTTTGTTGAAAAGCACAATAGGAGATGGGATATAGTAATTGGGGCCATTTGGGTTCGAACACAGAAGGAGTTATAAGAAAGGACCAAAAGTAGGTCAACTCAGGCATAATTCTGCCTAAGAAAAATTGGATGGGGTTGAAGAGAATGTGGATTTTGAAGAATTGATAGTAACAAGTACTGATAACTTTTTCAAAAATCTGCAATAAGGGGAAAAGTTCAGACATTGATAGAGGATAGAGATGAAGGGTCTATGGAAAGCCTTTTTTTTAAATTGAGAAGACCTGTATGTGTATGTAAGCAGATGGGAAGAAACCAGTGAAACCAGAGAAATTAAAGAGAGAAAGAAAAGATGATTTCTGAGTAAAGCATTAGGAGAGGTGCTAAGGATTAGGACTGGGTGAAGTAATTTAATTGAACAAAGAGAAAGTTTATCTTTCTTTGAGACTGGGTTGGGGGAGAAAAGAGAGAGCAGTTAGCTGTTGCTTTCTTCCCATGTCCCCTTGCTGTTGTGGCTTCTACTGCTGTACACTGGACTGAGTCATAAAGGCCAGGGTTTGCATACTGCCTTGGATACTTACTAGCTGTATGACCCTGAGAAAGTCACTTAACTTGTTTGAGACACATTATTAATAAGTAACATTTATCTAGCTTCTATCAAGTTCATGGCAATGAATTAGGTATGATGTGTTTAATATCTCCTTTGTCATGCCTTTTCTAATTAAGAAGATGTACAGAGTGTGGCAATGCCCACAGGAATGGTGTGAACAAAATTCTTATTATGGGATTATATTTGAGCCGTGCATATGAAACATGAAGAATTTGGGTAACAGTTTTCTGTGACCACACATGTGGAAAATCCTTTAATATGCCTTATGCTCTCTGCTGAATTTCTCTTCTATGCTTTGGGACTTCCTGTTGCCCCCTGCCAAAGAAATGTTTTTCTTTCACTCTTTTGAACAATTTCTATTTTATTTGGGTGTGGACTTGAAGTCCTCCAATTCGTTTAACTGTGGGATTGAATATTGGTGCAGATAATTATAGCATTGTATGTTTAAAATAGAGTAGGCTATTTGCAATTAATAGAATTAAAGTAATATTTTTCTAAGAATCACTCATCAGGAAAATAATTTTGAGGAAGCTAAAAATCCATGAAATACTATTTTATAGTAATCACTAAAATTTATTTGTGAGCTGCTTGCTGCCAAATTACTGGAGGCACTGTGCATCAGCATTGGTACTCATTGCAAATTAAACGGAAATTTTAACCAGCCACGGTCTAAAGCAAAACCAGTGGGAAAATACAGGCCTCCATTGGGGGAGCCAATGGGCATTTCAGAAAGGAAAGAATGTTCATTTTATTAATTATGGAGGCCACAACTACAGCCAGCAAGGATCTGAGTGGTAACAAAGAACTTTATCTTGTGATAAAGATTCACAAAATTCTGTTTTATTTTGTGTTTCATAAAATTACATAATTCAAAGCTGAAAGAGACCTTAGATATTATGTAGGGCAGGGCTTTTAACTGGGAGTCTGTCAACTTTTTTTAAAAAAAGCATTTTTACAACTGTATTCAATAATTTCTTTTTATAATTCTATGTATTTTATTTTGTGCATTTGTAAATGCCATTCTGAGAATGATTCCATTGGCTTCACCAGAAGGTCAAAGTGTCATAGATACAAGAAAGGTTAACAACTCCTAATTTATTTAAACCTTTTCAGTTAGTAAAAGGGAAAATGAAGTCCAGAGAGGAGACACAAGTTATTAGTAACAAAACAGAAATTTGAACTCAAGTTCTCTGACTACCAAATTACCTTCTCTGTGTACATTTTTATCCAAGTAACTAGATTATAAAGAGTTGGCTTATTGATTTATTGAAATGGATTAAAAGGCCTGAGTCAATCCTTTTTAGATCTCTCCCAGTGTTTGGTACTCTATTTACATGCGGTGATGATAAATGTTTGCCTCCAGGATAAAACACAGTCTTCTTGGTTTGATTTTTAAAGATCTTCATGATCTGGGTCTACTTTCTAGATTTATTTCACATCATTTCCTTTCACTCTTTCTGTGTTTGAACCCAAATGGCCCCAATTGCTGTATCCCATCTCCTTCTTTTGTGCTTTTGAACAAAATGTCACCAGTCCTTGGAATGCCTTCCCTTCTCTCTCCTACCTCCTGGAATTCTTAGCTTCCTTTGAGGCTCATCTCAGGTGCCACTTGCCACTGGAAGCCTTTCCTGTGCCCCTTAGTTATTAGTGAGCTCTCCCACACCTAACTACCTTTAATTTATGTATTTGTTTAACTCTTACACCTCTTAACAGAATGTAATCTCTTTTAGAAGAAGATTTTTGTTTTTGTCTTTGTATGCCCAAGGCCTATTGCAATATCTTGTGTATACAAAGGGCTAATGCTTGTTAAATGAAATGGAAGTCTAAATGCTTTAAAATGTATAAATAACATACATTTAATAGGAAACTATTTGGGTCAAAGACATATAGAACTTGATGGAACATGAAAAAAGGTAGTGACATTATCCTAAAGGGACCCATAATAAATACCACATCTTCTCCTTCCCTTGTCATGTTCCTGCCTCATTCCTGGGTTATGTACTTAACTCCTGATGGTAACTTAAATGTCTATCCTGACAGTTCAGCAAACTGCTTCGAACAAATAAGTTTTTTAAATAAATTATTTTTATTTTTAAAATATTTATCAATTACATGTAAAAATTTTTAAGCAAGCATTTAAAAATTTTTGCTTTCCAAATTCTCTCCTTTCTACCCATTCCTGCTCCTTGAGAAGGCAAGAAATTTGATTTTGATTCTTTATGTAAGGTCATGTAAAACATACTTCCATATTAGCCATGTTACAAAAGAAAACACAAACAAAATAAAACTATTTTTTGGAAGAAAAGTAAAAAAAAGGCATCCTTCAATCTGCATTCAAAGTTCATCAGTTTTCTCTCTGCAGGTGGAAAGCATTTTTCATTGTTAGTCCTTTGGAATTGTCTTGGATGGTTCTCTTGGGCAGAAGTAGCTACATCTTTGACTGTTGATCATGGTTACAGCATTGCTGTTGCTCTGTACCATGTTCTCCTGGTTCTTCTCACTTTACTTTACATGAATTCGCAAAAGTCTTTTCAGGATTCCTCCAAAAGATTACTTTTAATTAAAGTTTGGTACATTGATGTTTAAATGGTGTATGGGCAGAAGAATGGAGTTCTAAGGAAGTGAGAAGTGAGTAATATGGAGGGGAAAGGGGGTCTGTAGCATTTTGGCTTTTACCTCCAGCCCTGAAGGTAAACATATCCTAGGCAAGGTGTGGGGTGGGGAGAGGAAGGAGAAAAGAGCTGTTATAAATATTGTTGGGAGGGTATGTTACAGGAGATGGATCTAAGTCCTTAGGCTTCCCGTACTGTGAGAAATATGTAATTCTTTGGTTTTTCAACTGAGACAGAAGATGGATCAGCTTCTCTTTAGTTATTTCCCTGTCCCCCCTATCCCCCAAAGGAGAAGTCACAGGGAGAAAATAAATTAGAACTTTGAAGTGGGGTATTGAATTACATTTGTTTCTCTAACAATAAAAGCAATATTGCTTTTAAAGAACTAACAAACAAAAAGTAACCTTGACACAGACATGCGCAGAGATTGGGAGAAATTTACATGAGTTAGTTTAGATAGCTCTTAGAATTGTTCAATGTTGGCCTTATACGTAAGTGTGATAGACAATTGTCTACAATGTATGATTTCAGGTAAGCAGAGAAATTTCCACCTCATCTCCTGACACCTCCCAGCCTTGCTTGTTAATTCTTAAAATTTCACTAATTTTTTTTTGAAATTTAAGCCTTTGAGAACCATTACCATGCAAATAGGACTGACTGAAGGTTAAACTGCTAGCATTTTCAGCTGAAGGGATATCTCTTCTTAACTTGCAAAGTCTTTGTCTGTACCAGTCATTTGGTATTTGGCATGTAATGCCTTTGATTGCTCTAGTTCATGAGTGTAGGTGTTGTCTTCCCAAAACATGTATGCATGTCTTGTCTTCCCAGACTACTTGGAATTTTCCCTGAATCAGTAACACTGATGTTATGGCAGTAGAAACCCATTTTTTTTGCTATGGTTACCCCAAAAGTATTTGGCTATATTGATACATTTTTAGTTTGTAATTGGGTCAAGGATATGACCTAAGATTTAATTGATTTAGATTGTGATTGTATCTGCTTTTATCAGCTTCTACAAAAGTTATTTATACTTGCCAGAGAGTTGAGCAGAATGAAATGTTTGACCAGGTGTGCTGAAGCACACTAACTTCCTATCTGAAAAAGTGTGTAACATAACACTGGTGTCTGCTGTATGGCAACCATCTTTGTATCAGCACTTCCTGAATCCCTGGACTGGGTTTCTTGGAAATTCTTCAAGGTGGGAGGCAACCTATATTCCCTTCTGGATGTTACTTGGCATTCTGGGAACTCCATCGTCATTCTCTCTTACCCTCTTGCCCAAGCTAGGCTCTTGTATTGCTCTTTTAAGTTCATTGCCTTATCCCCAGACTTTCACTCAGATCTACCATAGATGGTATATTGTGGAAATATGGACATCATTTCTTCAGCCTTCATTGATACTCTAGATGAAAATCACAGGATCATAGTGCAATGGAGGCTTGGTGCATGCCTAGTACACCTCATGGAAGATGCTGAGGATATGTTTCCAGGAGACTGATGGACCGGAGCATGTATGCTTCATTGGCCATCACATGGTTGAGTGCCCTTTCCCTTTGGTTTAGGAACTGGAAATGTTGGCATCTTCAAAATGGCCTGATGCGGCCACTGCTAGAGCTTTTGCTGCATTTAAGTCTGAGAGTGAAAGATTTCTTATGAGATAAGGGGAGGGGCCTGAGGCCTGCCTCCTTTTCTTCCTCTTCCACCTTAGACCATATGACCCTGAGAAATGGGCTTGGATCTTGGGGTCTTTTGTTTGTTATTTTAAGTCTGTTTATCGTTTGTTTTTGCTGTATCTTGGAAATATGTACATATATATAAACACATATATATATATAAACACATATATATAAACACATATATACAATTGTGTGTATGCATATAACATCTATATCTATATGTGTATGTGCTTTTTAAAAAGCTAATCAAATATGAAATTACTAAATGGAGCTAGGACACTGATCATCAGACCCCTTAGATGAAGGGCAGAAGGAAATGCAGCTAGTGGAGACCTGAGCTGATGCTAGAAGAGACTCCCTAACCCTCTCATGGTACCAAATAACTCTGTGAGCATAAGTGAGAGCAAGTAACAGTAAATCAGTTTGCAAATGGCTCATGTTTTATAGGGGAGGTGACAAAACAGGCGTGGTGCTGAAAGAGTGGGAACAGAGCAATCATAACTTGATAAAATCATTGATCTAGAGTTGGAAGAGACCATATAGAACACCTTCTACAGTGGATTCTTGATTGGGGGACCTTAAATTATTTTTTAAAATAACTTTTACTCTACTGTAATTGGCTTCCTTTGTCATCCTATGCATTTTGTTTTACGCACTTAACAACATTATTCTCAGTTGAGATTCATAGTCTTCCATAGAATGCCAAGGCTTAAGAACTCTTGATCTAGAGTCTAACTGCTTCATTTTACAAGTAGGGTAACTGAGACTCAGAGATGAAAAAAATTCCCAAAGTTACACAACTCGTCTTGTGGTGGCATATAGGTCTCCTGACTGAGTCAAGTGCACTTTCCTTTTTCTAGTGCTGAATAAAACCTAAGAAATATTTATTGTAGTGTACAGTTTGCATTTGGCTGTTTTGGAGACTGTCATTTGCTTTAGAATTCAACCTCTCAGAAGTAGAGATTTTCCCTTTTAGCTCACCTTGGTGCTGTCCTCTTAGCACAGCACATGTGGTCTCTATTAGTTTGATATGTGTGTTGATGACAATAACACATAGATATTATAAGGATTTTCTTTGAAATTGGCTCTGTTGGGGGCAAAGCTGGTGAAAATTTTATAGGCTAATGAAATTTTTGTAGGACAATAATTCTTTCTGAAGTGACTTGCAAGTTTGGTTTAAACACAGGCTTGCCAGGAATCAAGGACTATCCTTTTACCCCCAAGAGTCAATGACTTCATCCATTTAATGGAAACTTGTTTCATAATATATACCTCTTCTTTATTTATTGCTGCTGTTTGGGATTGTCTAATGCTACTCTATGGGTTTACTGGAAAACTAGATAGACGTTTGGACTTTTACACAGGTGTACCATCATTAGAAAGGTTTTTAACAGACTTGTTTTGGTGAGGTGTTTTTGTGATTATTGTTTATTTTTAAAGGGACAACAGGCTATTGAGATTCTGAGCAAATAGCTTTCTTTTTTTCTTCCCTTCCTTCTTTCCTCCATTCCTCTTTTCTCTGTTTTAGTCTTTATTTTCTGCTTTCCTTTCTTTTGCTCTTTTCTTTTTATCTTCCTTCCTTCCTTCCTTCCTTCTCTCCTTTTTTGTATTTGGCTATCATTAACTTGAATCCCTTGAACTGGTTGCCATGGGGTCCTTAGTGATGCTTGGCTTGAATTTCTAAACACCAATCTGGCTATCTGGTGAATAAGATTTTATGCCAACTTTTCAATGTAGTCCATCTACCAGATAACCAGGAGGCATTCTGTTGAAGATCTTGGAAAGGGGAGAAAGTCCATGGTGACACTCCCTGTCAACTTTTCTGACATGCAGAAAATATTTCTTCCAAATACCAAGCCTGCAGACACGGTCTCAGCAGGAGTTGGGGCAGACTGTCACGTTCTCACATTTAGCATCATTGACTGTTTTATGATGCTTCAATGTTGTTCTCAGAGCTATCAAATGCCACAGAACTGCTGTTTGAACATTTCTGCACTTCTCTGACTATGTTATCAATAAACTAGCAAGTATTTCCAGGTCCTGTCTTTGGTACAGAGTACAATCTTACATTTGTTGTGTTTGTCCTTTGTTGGTGAAGAAGATCATGACATCAGAGAAATGACATGACTTGCACTTGATTTTGTTTTGAATGAGGGAGGGCTGTGAAAGGTCACCAGCCTCACTTTGTCCTCATGAGTCATCTGGGATCAGTGACTAGATATTCATCAGGATGACTGGATATGGCCCAGGATGCAGTGGAGACCTTGATCTTTTTAGGCTAAGACCCTTTCAGGTACTCACTTAAAGGGAGGTAACACCCATTCAATGAATAGGCCTGTTTAAGAAGTAGTCAAGGAATGGCCCTTTTAATGAGACAAAGAAAATAACTTAATCAAGCTGGGAGAGAAAGAAAAACTGCTACTATTGATAATCACTCTAAGGCAGCCATTAAGTGAAGCTTGGGCAGACACCTATTGTCCAATCTATGGGCTTCATAGTGCACTGGGTTTAAGATTTTGGGAATGACAAGAAAGAGAAAAAGAAAGAGAGAAAGAAAGAAAGGAAGGAAGGAAGGAAGAAATAAAGGAAACAAAGAAGGAAGGAAGCTAGGAAGGAAAGAAGGAAAAAAGGAAGTCTGGACATATTAGGAGCTTATTCAATGTTTGTTGAATAGAATTGTATTTTACTAATTAACATTTCACTACAATTTTGATAGTATTAGAATACACAGCTTGAGGAAAATACAGGATGGAATAGTCAAAAAAACACTGGAATTGGAATCAGAAGAACTAGTCCAGTACTTAGCACCTACACAAGATTGGACAAATTGTCGTTGTTTAGTCATTTTTCATACATGTCCAACTCTTCATGATCCCATTTGGGATATTCTTGGCAAAGATACTAGAGTGATTTGCCATTTCCTTCCCTAACTCATTTTACAGATGAGGAAATTGAGGCAAACAAGGTTAATTGGCTTGCCCAGGGTCACACGGCTACTAAGTGTGTGAGGTTGGATTTGAACTTATCTTTCTGACTGCAGGCATAGCTCTTTACCCACTACACTACCTAACAGCCCATAGAACAGATTACTTTTCCCCTTCCTGGGCTACATGTGAGTCACATCCACTTTCACTCTACTGAAAGCATCTTCCAGGATTAGAAAAGTTTAAGCAATGAAAACCAAGTTCTGTTTATTTTTTTTGGTCTAACATTCAATCTATTAACAAGCAGTGATTAAGCAATTACTATGCTAAATAGTGGGAATAAAAAGAAAAAAAATAAAAAATAACCTCTGGCTTCAAGGAGTTTACATCTAATGGAGAAGTAACGTATTTCTATATCTGTACGTTAAAGTTAAATACAATCTAGACAGAAAAAATATAAAAAAATTACCAATAATTCAGACTTTTTAAAGTCAATAAATATTTATTGATTGTTTATTATGTGCCAGACACTTTGCTAGGCCCTGGGGTGCAGTGCCTACACAATATTCACAGCATCTACAGAGACCATGAATATACCAGGATAATTCTGAATCACAAAGTATAATAGAGTCTCCACATGGAAGACAGAACCAAAACATCAAGCCCCTTTTCTTGATACATTTTGTATAGTTCATTAGTTGTAATGCCATCTATGTTTCCAAAATCTACTCCTACTGTCAATAGAGCAATAAACAATTCTTTTCTTGTCATCTATTCTGACTTTGAATCTATTAGCTAGTTTACTCTCCTCTCTCAAAGAAATTTATCTTTTTCGCTGATTCTCATAATCCAAGATATCAATGATTCTCCCATCCCTTGGGTGAACCGATTGAAAATTGCAAATGACTTCCATAATAGCACAATTCTGAATCACAAAGTATAACAGACTCTCCACATGGAAGACAGAACCAAAACATTTATTAAGACACCAGAAAGTCAAATCCATCGTAACAAAGAAATCTATCCACAATAACAATGTAGAGGACAACACCAGCCCCCAAGCCTTCCCTCTATTAGGCTTCTGACAAACCAGCTTCCTTAAACCAATCACAAACAGGCTCCCTCAAACAAAGCTCTCTAATTTATGCTAGCCAGCTGTCTTTCCCAGCTCTGATTGCTCTCTGACTAATTTCCTCTCAGCCCTGCTCCAGATTTGTCCCTTCCTGTTCTACCTTTCCTGCTCCATACCTCCTTATTTCATGTGACTTGACTCATGTGATTCAGGCTTCTATGTGACTTAAGCAGGCCACATGGGACTATTAATGGATGAGAAAGATATTCCCATTAATAAGCAAAATTACATGAACAAAAATGCATTATCAATACATGGGGATACAAAGAAAAAGTGAAACATTACCTCTTCTTATTTATTTATTTAAAATGCATATATTTTCAGTTTTCCACATTCACTTCCACATAATTTTGAATTTCCAATTGTCTCCCCATCTCTCAACCCCAGGACAGTGTGCATTTTTATTATTCTTTCCTCCAATCTGCCCTCCCTTCTATCCTGCCCACCCTTTATCCCCTTCCTTTTTGTTTTCCTGTAGGATGAAGTAGATTTCTATACTCCATTTTCTATATATCATATTTCCTAATTTCCTGTAGAAACAATTTTTACCATTCATTTTCAAAGTTTTGAGTTCCATATTTTCTCCCTTTCTCCCCTCTCCACCGATCCTCACTGAGAAGACAAGCAATTCGATATAGGTTATACATGTGTGGTCATGTAAAACACTTCCATAACCGTCATGTTGTGAAAGACTAACTCTAATTCCTTCTTTCCTGTCCTGCCCTCTATTTATTCTACTCTCTCCTTTGACCTGTCCCTCTATCAAAGTGTTTGCTTCTGATTACCCTTCTGCCCAATCTACTGTTCCTTTTATTATTCACACTCTCTTATCCCCTTTCCCCTCAGCTTTCCTGTAGGGTAAGATAAACTTCCATACCCAATTGAGTGTGTGTGTGTTATTCCTTCCTGCAGCCAAATCTGATGAAAGCAAGGCTCCCTTATTCCCTCTGCCTTTCCCCTTTTCTCCCTAGATTGTAAAAGCTTCTTCTTGCATCTTTTATGTGAGATGATGTACTACATTCTATCTCTCCCTTTCTCTTTCTTCTAGTACATTCCTCTCAACACTGAAATTTCTTTTTTAGATATCATTCCTTCATATTCTTCTCACCCTGTGTCCCCCCCTCTCTTTATGTATATACGTATACATACATATATATGTATGTGTGTGTATATATATATATATATGTGTGTGTGTGTGTGTGTGTGTGTGTGTGTGTGTGTGTGTATGTGTGTGTATGCGTGTTTCCTCCAACTATCCTAATATTGAGAAAGGTCTCATGAGTTACAAATATCATTTTTCTATGTAGGAATGTAAACAGTTCAACTTTAATAAGTCCTTTATGGTCTCTCTTTCCTGTATACCTTTTCATGCTTCCCTTGATTCTTATACTTGAAAGTCAAATTTTCTATTCAGCTCTGGTCTTCTCAACAAGAATGCTTAGAAGAACTCTGTTGCATTGAAGTTCTATTTTTTCCCCTGAAGTATTATTCTCAGTTTTGCAGGGTAGGTGATTCTTGGTTTTAATCCTATCTCCTTTGATCTCTGGAATATCATATTCCAAGTCCTCCAATCCCTTACTATAGAAACTTCTAAATCTTGTGTTATCCTGCTTGTGTTTTCACAATACTCAAATTGTGAGTATTTTCTGGCTGCTTATAATATTTTCTCCTTGACCTGATAACTCTGGAATTTGGTTAGATTATTCCTAGGAGTTTTTCTTCTGGGATCTTTTTCTGGAAGTCATTGGTGGATTTTTTCCATTTCTATTTTACTCTCTGGTTCTAGAATATCAGGGCAATGTTTCTTCATAATTTCTTGAATGATGATGTCTAGGCTTTTTTTTTTTTTTAAATCATGGCTTTCAGGTAGTCCAGTAATTTTTGCATCATCTCTTCTGGATCTCTTTTCCAGGTCAACTGTATTTCCAATGAGATACTTCACTTTTTCTTCTATTTTTTCATTCCTTTGGATTTGTTTTGTAATTTCTTGATTTCTCATAAACTCATTAGCTTCCATTTGCTCCATTCTAATTTTTAAAATTTATTTAACTTTTCAACATTCATTTCCACCAAATTTTGAGTTCCCAATTTTCTCCCTATCTCTTTCTTCCCCTCACCCCAAAACGCTAAGCATTCTAATTACCCCTATCACCAATCTCCCCTCACTTCTAACATCCCTCTCTTCCCTTATCCCCATCTTCTCTTTTGTCCTGTAGGGCAAGATAACTTTCTATACTTCATTACCTGTATTTCTTATTTCCTAGTTGTATGCAAGAACAATACTGAACAGTTGTTCCTAAAACTTTGAATTCCAGCTTTTCTTCCATCCTCCCTCCCCATTGGGAAGACAAGCAATTCAATATAGGCCATTTATGTGTAGTTTTGCAAATGACTTCCATAATAGTAGTGTTGTGTAAGGCTAACTATTTCCCTCCACCCTATCCTGCCCCCCTTTCCTTCTATTCTCTCTTTTGACCTTGTCCCTCCCCAAAACTGTTGACTTCTAATTGCTCTCTGCTCCCATTGCCCTCCCTTCCATCCTCCCCCCTCACTCAACTTATCCCCTTCTCCTCCACTTTTCTTCAATGTAAGATAGGTTTTCATACCAAAATGAGTGTGCATTTTATTCCTTCCTTTAGTTGAACGTGATGAGAGCAAGCTTCATGTTTTCTCTCTCACCTCCCCACCTTTTCCCTCCACTGAAAAGTCTTTTACTTGGCTCTTTTATGAGAGATAATTTGTCCCATTCCTTTTTTCCCTTTCTCTTCCCAATATACTCCTCTCTCACCCCTTAATTTCATTTTTTTAGATAAGATCTCATCCTATACAACTTTCCCTGTGTTTGCTGTCTCTCTCTCTTTCTCTGTGTGTGTGTGTGCAACCCCACCAACTACTCAGATCCTGAAAAAAGTTTCAAGAGTTACAAATATTGTCTTTCCATGTAGAAAGGAAAACAGTTCAACTTTAATAAGTCCCTTATGATTTTTCTTTCCTGTTTACCTTTTCATGCTTCTCTTCATTCTTGTGTTTGAAAGTCAAATTTTCTTTTCAGCTTTGGTTTTTTCATCAAGAATTCTTGAAAGTCCTCAATTTCATTGAATGACTATTTTTCCCCTGAAGTATTATACTGAGTTTTGCTGGGTAGGTGATTCTTGGTTTTTGTCCTAGTTCCTTTGACTTCTGGAATATAATATTCCAAGCCCTTTGATCCCTTAATGTAGAAGTTGCTAGATCTTGTGTTATCCTGATTGTATTTCTACAATACTCCAATTGTTTCTTTCTAGCTG
>CM053770.1:423790920-423889969 GCA_028658325.1 Potorous gilbertii | reverse complement strand
TCTCTTTCAGGCGGTGATCGGTGGATTCCTTGAATACTTACTTTGCCCTCTGGTTCTAGAATATCAGGGCAGTTTTCCTTGATAATTTCGTGAAGGATGATGTCTAGGCTCTTTTTTTGATCATGGCTTTCAGGTAGTCCCATAATTTTTAAATTGTCTCTTCTGGATCTATTTTCCAGGTCAGTTGTTTTTCCAATGAGATATTTCACATTCTCTTCCATTTTTTCATTCTTTTGGTTTTCTCTTGTGCTTTCTTGGTTTCTCAGAAAGTCATTAGCCTCCATCTGTTCCATTCTAATTTTGAGAGAGCTATTTTCTTCAGTGAGTTTTTGCACCTCTTTTTCCACTTGTCTAATTCTGCTTTTGAAAGCATTCTTCTCCTCATTGACTTTTTGAACCTCTTTCGCCAATTGAGTTAGCCTATTTTTCAAGGTGTTTATTTTCTTCAGCATTTTTTTGGGTCTCCTTTAGCAAGGTGTTGACCTG
Organism: Potorous gilbertii; assembly: GCA_028658325.1. Lineage (NCBI taxonomy): Eukaryota > Metazoa > Chordata > Mammalia > Diprotodontia > Potoroidae > Potorous > Potorous gilbertii. The sequence continues at coordinate 423,889,483 of CM053770.1, read as the reverse complement.
TTTTCATGTTTTTCTTGCATCTGTCTCATTTCTCTTCCCAAGTTTTCCTCCACCTCTCTCACTTGATTTTCAAATTCCTTTTTTGAGCTCTTCTATGGCCTGAGTCCACTGAATATTTATTTTGGATGTTTGGGATACAGAAGCCTTGACTTTTATGTCTTTCCCTTATGGTAAGTATTGATTTTCCTCATCAGAAAGGAAAGGAGGAAACATTTGTTCCCCAAGAAAGTTACCTTCTATGGTCTTATTTTTTTCCCCTTTTCTGGGCATTTTCCCAGCCAGTTACTTGACTTCTGAGATTCCTCTCCACCCTCGCCTCACCTCTAGATCCGCCCAGCTAGTGCTTGGGGGTTGAGATTCAAATGTTGCTTCCCAGCCTCAGGATTTTCAGCAGGAGCAGGGCTGCTATTCAGTGTGAGACTAAATTCATGTGCTCAGGTGAGGGCAGGGCAACTATTCAGTGTGAGATTAAGCTCAGGTGTTTGGGTCTGGGCAGGGCTGCCATATAAGGCCCAGATCCCTCCGCATGTTTATGTGGAGACCTTCAACAATGGATCCGAGCTCCTGACTGCTTTGGGAGCGCCTATCCACTGCCGCCTCTCGAGGGGGCCTGAGTTATGGAGATACCCCTCTCCCCTCTTGGCCAGCCATAAAGATTCTCTCACTAAGTTTTGGCGTCTGTGGGTGGAGGGACCTGCATGGACACTGGAGATTCTGTCCCTGAAGCCTGATCTGCTCCTCTTATTGCCATGGCCAAGGCAGGGCTGGGCTCTGCTCCAGGTCCAGTGCATGACAGACCTTTGGTGTCATTTTTTCAGGGCTCTCTGGGACAGAAATCTCCTCCACTCCATTATTGTGTGGTTTCTGTTGCTTCAGAATTTGTTGGGACTTCTTTGTTTCAGGTATTTTATGGGCTGTGATTTAGGAGCTAGCATATGTGAATCTTTCTACTCCACCATTTTGGCTCCTCCAAAAGCTTCTCAAGTTAGCCTATTTTTAATGGTTTTATTTCCTTCCACATTTTTTTGTTTCTCCTTTAGCAAGTGTTAACCTGCTTTTTTGCATCTTACTCATTTCTCTTCCCAAATTTTACTCCACCTCTCTTACTTTATTTTCAAAATCCTTTTTGAGCTCTTCCATGGTCTGGGCCCATTGAATATTTATTTTGAATGTTTGGAATACAGAAGCCTTGACTTTTATGTCTTTCCCTGATGGTAAGCATTGTTTTTCCTCATCCAAAACGATGGGAGAAGATATCTGTTCACCAAGGAAGTAACCTTCTGTAGTCTTATTTTTTCCCCCCTTTTTGGCATTTTCCCAACCAGTTACTTGACTTTTGGGTCCTTTGTCAAGAGTAGGATATGCTCTGGGGACCTGTAAGATCTCAGTTCCTCCAAGGTGGCACAATTAAGTGTGTACACTGGTCTGGGAGCAAGTAGAATCTGAGTAGTAGAGTTTCTTCTTCACAACCACCTGGCCTCCAGTTCCACCAAGCCAGTAGCAGGGGCTTAGATTCATATAAACTGCAGGGACAGGGCAGCCATTCAGTGTGAGATAAAGATCAGCTGCTCAAATCCCCCAGGAGTATTAGGTGGGGGCAGGGCCTTTACACAGGGCTGAGGTAAGAATCAGTTGCTTAGTGGCTCCAGGGGCTTTACTATCTAACAGTGGATGTGGGCTGCTGTAGGGGCTTCTGTGGTAGCTGCTGCCACCCTTCCAATGTGTCCTCTGTGGTTGCCACCTGAGGCCAGAGCTATGGGAAGCCCTTCTCCCTTCTCAGCCAGCTGATAAAACCCTGTCACTGATCTTTGGCACCTATGGGTTGAGGGATCTGTGAACCGCTGCTATTGTGACTGGGGATTCCACTTGCTCTCATCCTCCTCCCAGAGCCAAGCCATGTAGCCAGGGCTGGGCTGGGCTCCACTCTGCATCCGGTGCAACAGACATTTCCTGTCAGCCTTTCAGGTTACCCTGGGCTGGAAATCTCCTTCACTCTGTTGCTCTGTGGCTTCTGCTGCTCTAGAATTTGTTGAGAGTCTTTCTTTACAGGTATTTTATGGGCCGTGGGGGAAGAGATAGTATATGTGTGTCTTTCTACTCCACCATCTTGGCTCTGCCCCTCCATTCTTATTTTTAAGGAATTGTTTTCTTCAGTGAGCTTTTGGATCTCTTTTTACATTTGGCCCATTCTAGTTTTTTAGGTATTCTTCTCCTCACTGGTTTTTTGGACCTCTTTTGCCAATTGAATTAGTCTAATTTTAAAGATGTAATTTTCTTTAGCATTTTTAGGAGCTTCCTTTAGCAAGCAGTTTTCATGATTTTCTTGCATCACTCTCATTTTTCTTCCCAATTTTTCTTCTACTTCTATAACTTGGTTTTCAAAATCTTTTTTGAGCTCTTCCATGGTCAGAGAACAATTCTTATTTTTCTTGGAGGCTTCAGATGCAGAAGTTTTGGTTTTGCTGTCTTCTTCTAGCTGTATGTTTTGATCTTCATCATCACTGAAGACATAAGAAAATACCTCTTCACTGAAAAAGCAAGAATCTACAGTCTGTTTCTTTTTCCCCCACTTGGTCATTTTCCCAGTCAATTAATTGATTTTTGAGCTTTTTGTTAAGTGAAAGACTCCAGAAGCAGCCTTGGCTTCAGCAGTATCTCCCCACCTGTGCCACCAGGTGGCCATGAATGCATAGCAGCTAAGTTTCTTCGCTTCTGGTGATGTTTATTCTTTCCCAATCACAACTGAAGGAATATTTGAGATTCAACAGACCAGATTGTAAGTTTTGAAGGGTGAGAAGAACCACCAACTGTAGTTCATAACAAAGTATGTATAGCAGAAAACTCTGGCAAGAAGCCAACCTTGAAGAATGGCCTACATTATCCAGTCCAGCAATGAATCAACCTACCCCCCTAGATATTGTGTCCTCAGAGTAAGGAACTTGTCCATCGGCTATGCCCCAATCAGAAATGAACTTAATAGATGGAATAATGGTGATCATCAATTTAAGCTTGCGTCTGCTTTTCATATCATCTGAAGCAATAGAGGAGAGTAGGTTTTTAGTTTTTAGAAGCTTTCTGTACTTTGGTTATTACTCTAGCTTCTCAGTAAATATTCTTTGTAAAAGCTAATTGATACTAATTTGTTAATTGCTATTGAAGAGAGATCAACTAATTGATATGATACTAGGGCAATAATCACTGAATTAGATGATATTGAAGGGATGATATTTGGTCAATTGATATTGAGGTAATCATCACTGGGGAAATATTAATGGGCAATTGATATTGGGGGAATACTCTAGATGTGATCTCAGGAATAGTGTTAAAAAAAAACTTCCTTAGAACCCTGATGGGAAAAGTAGTTAGTCTTGTTCTGGGGTATTGAACTGTCAGTGGAGTTCAGGCAAAGAGAGTAAGTACAGAGCAAATAAGTGTCTGGATACACTCCTGGCTGTTCTGGAATGGCAAAGTGTAGAAAATTATACTTAAGCTGAGCTTTGAAGGGAATTAGATCTTCCAAGAGATAGAGGTAAGGTCATCTAGTCAATCACCAAGCACTTATTAGGCATGTACTGCTATTGTACCAGCACTGTGTGCATCAAAGGCACACTGTTCATCAGTCAAGATACAAATATAAGTAAAAAGAAATACAGTCCTTAACATCAAAAGGGGCTTGTTTTGGGTAAGGGGAAAATAACAAGAAAGCTGAAAAGAGGGGTTAGGGTTTATAAGTCACAGAGAGGGGTGATTACACATGTAGAAGTAGGATACTAAAGTCAGGAGAATATGAGGCAGAGCCAACCTGGATTCCTCCCCAAAATGAACCCCACAGGAAACTCACCAATGGGCAAAGGGAGCCTCAGGGATATTTGAGGATGAGAATGCTGCGAGTATTGAGGGAAACTCTAGGATGAGAAGGCATCTGAAGCATGGCATCCAGAGAGAGGATGAGTTCAGACAGCAAAGAGATCAGGGAAAGGAAAATCAAGAGAGAATTTCAGAAATGGACAGAGCCCAAAGGAGAGGAGGATTGTCATCTATGTACTTTACAGGCAACAACCAGAAAGTTAAGTTTCTTGAGATAAAGAATTTACAAAGAGGTGTAGTGTGAAATCAGAAGTATTGCCTGTTAGTCTGATATGTGCCCACTATTAAATTATACACTCTAGGAGGTACAGAAGAAACAAGTGGAGGAGACAAGGGTTAAGATTTTATATAGCCTCTACTATATGATAGGTGCTGTGATAAGCAATTTACAAATATCGTGTCATTTCATATATGGAATAGCCCTGTGAGGCCCATACTACTATTATCTCCATTTTGCATTTGAGGAAACTGAGGCAGATGGAGGTTAAGCAACTAGCCTAAGTTCACATAATGTCTGAGGCTGGATTTGAACTTAGGTCTTCCTGACTCCAGACCCAGTCTCTATCTAGTACACTACCTAACTGCTACTGAAGAAGCATAAGACATGATTCTATGACTTTGAGAAGCTTACAGTCTAGCTGGGAAGACAGTATTAACACAGGTTAGATTTTCCTTAATGTTTTTAATGCACTATAATTGCATCAGTATAGTTCCCAGTGAAGAGGATCAGTACCTTCTTTGCAATGTGGAATCTGAGAGTTGCTTGGGGGGCAGTGAGAAGTTGAAGCACTTGACTAGTGTATCAGAAGCTGGCCTGAAATCCCCATTTTTGTGACTTTGAGGTTGCCTCTCCTGTACAGGACAGACAGCAAATGCTGTAGGAATTGATGGCACGATAGGACAGAAATAGTCAAGAAGGACTTCATGGAGGAAGAGAGTTATGAGCTGAACCTTGAAGTCAGGCTTCAGATTAGAATAGTTATGACCTTGAAAAAAGTACTTAAATTCTCAGGACCTCATCTGTGAAATGACAGAACTGGACTTGGTAATCTCTGAAGACTCCTTTAATTTTAATTCTATGATCTTATGATTATTTTCCATTGGTTCAGTATTTATTAATCACCTACTGCATGCAGAACCTTATTCTTGGTTCTGGAAGAGATACAAAGATTAGAAAAGAGTCGCTGCTTTTACTGACTGATAATTTAAACCTAATGTGTCATCTTTAATTTCCTTTCGTGTATCTCAAATTGGAGAAAGTAGGATATAAACTGATCTATCCCATGATATAGAGTCTAGGACCAGATGATAATCTTCCAGTTCAGTGATAATAGAAAAATTTTCCATTTGAGCTGTCACCTCTCTGGGAGAGGAAACATGTTGTAGGGGAAGGAGTACTGACTTAGAGTAAAAAGAAGTGGATTCAAATCCTGACCCACCTACTTAAAATAAAATGACTTTGGCTGGTCATTTCCTCTGTCTGGCCCTGAGTTTCCTGATCAAAAGAGAGACTTGCCATAGATGATCTCTAAGGTTCTTTCTTGGGTTAAGTCCCACAGTCCTACAAATACTGTCCAAGTTGTTATGTTTGCCCTTTGTTGCCGAAGAAGACCATGCCATCAGAGAAATGATGACAAGACTTGCGCTTGACTTTGTTTTTTAGTGAGGGAGGGCTGTGCAGGTCACCAGCCTCACTTCTCCTTCAGAGCCACCTGAATCCAGTGACCTGATATTCTTCAGGATGACTGGAGATGACCCAGGATTCAAGGAGACCAGTGACACCATACTGAAGGATACATGGCAGGAAGAAGCTGTAAAAAGACTAGCAAGGTAGGAGGGGCTAGGTAATCATGACTTTGATATAGGATTTGAATGGCAAACAACTGAAAAGAAGAGGCAACATCAATGAAAATGCAGATGGATGGTTACAAAATTCACATTTTTAAAGGATTTCATGAGCTCATAATATTGGAGTCAAGTGCATGTAGTTTCATGTACAAGGTGTTTATTTCAATGGAAATTGTTCATTTAAATGAATTAAAGGGCTATTATATTATTTATCATGAATTTGTATCATTTTTATTTTTTAACCAGACCTTTGATTTCACTGACACTGACAACTCCCTCTACCAAAACAGGCCAGCACCTTTTCTAAAATTTAGATTTTTGGGAAGTTGCTCAGGGAACTGAGAATGACTTGCTCAGAGTCATACAACCAGTCTCTCTGAGGCAGGATTAAACCCAGGGCTTCCTAACTTAGGGCAGTCCTCTATCTATGCAATAATGGTTCTCAAATTGTAGTTTTCACCTTACAATGAACCTTGGAAAAAGTTAAAATGATTTGGTTTGGAAAGATCTTTTTGAAAGATCTTGATTTGAAATAGCTGAAAAAATTCAGAGGGATGAAGAAGAAACATATTTGCATTACTGGTAGATAGAATTATTTCTCATCTTCTCACACCTGTGGTAGCTCTTAGAAAATTAATGTGCTACAAGTTTAAACCTTTTGAGTTTGAGCAGCTTTTCACTTAACTGAATTATTTCCTTACATGTAAAACAAGAGCAAGTATTGATATGAATAAATATCTATAGTAATGAATAAATTAATGGCAAGAGGAATAAAGTACAGTCACAGATGTCAACCAATCAGTCAATACACATTTATTAAGCTCTTTTCTATGTGTCAAGTGTTGTGTTAATAGCTGGTGGTATGAGCACAAGAAGAAAGATAGTTCCTGTCCTCAAGGAGCTTATATTCTAATGGAAAAAACAAAATATAAAAGGAAGCTTAAAAGTGGGGGGGAGGAGAAGGGGGAATAGGAATGATGAGATAAAAGCTTGGCATAGAGAAAAAGTCTCTTGACAAAGAAAATCTGGAGAGTGAAGAGTGTGACCTGGAGAAGAATAAGACATGGTTGGCCTGGTTCTCCTTAAATGGAGGTTCCGGGAGGAACCAGTCAATCAGAGGCAGAGGCTGAAGAAGTGAAGGCTGCTTTCAGTATATGAAGTCCAGTGTGGGAGTGAACTTCCAGGGAGAAGAGGTTTCCATGGCATGGTGGAGAAAGCCTGGAGAGAGAGAGGAGTGCATCCAGGAGAAGAATGAATGTCACAGGGAAGAGATGTGCCTGGAGGTTGTGGGAAGTGGTTTGGAAAATAACTCAGTGAGGTAAATTGATGGAAATGTTAAGATTCAATCCCAGATTACCTTTCTACCATTTATTTGATGTCTTTTGGAGCCCTAAAATGTTTTATCTGTTGCTGTTTGGTTTTACAAAAGGCACAGGACTGTAACATCAGGAGAGCAGACATTCTTTATGGCTTGCAGAGGAGAATTTCAGGACCTCCAGTGTAATGGAGAGGTCAGGGGATGTGGTGAAAGAGGAATGGAAGAGATGTAGCTATGTTCACAAAATGCATGCATCTGCACTGTAGGTAACGACCAGATGAGATGAATTACAATCATATGTTTTCTGCTATTCATTTCAACCCACTTAAATGACTCTGGGTCAAATTTTAAAAAAGACTTTGCTGGACTTCCTCCTTTTCTTTCTTTCTTTCTTTCTTTCTCCTCCCTTCCTTTCTCCTTCCTGTCTTCCTTCCTTTCTTCTTTCCTTCCGTGTGTGTGTGTGTGCGCGCGTGCGCACGCACATAGTATTAGATAAAGCAGGGTATTATATAAAAGAACTGTTTTTACTGGTCTTCAGATAACCAGCTAGGCTGCATACTACCAACATGTGATGACCTTCAAAATTTGACACAGAACTTGTGGTCATATTTACCAATGCCTTTCTAATCATCAGGTCAGATTCCAGTGTGCAAGCACTTAGTAACTAAGGCTTGTTAAATATATACCTGAACTCTTAGAGAATGAATTTCATGGATCCTCTTGTTCAACCCCTTCATATCACATCTGTGGAAAGTGAGGGGGGAATTCCCCTCTTTGGGAATGGACCAGGTTCATAAAGCTAGTAATGGTTATTAGTAATCCAGGATCTTTGAATCATGGAATAAATGCTGTGGAGGGACCTTACAAATCATCTAGACCAAGCCCATCACTTTAGAGATAAGGAAACTAAAACCTTTGCCAATGAAGTGACTTGACACATGTATAGGAAATAGTAGGATTTCAACCCTGGTTCTCTGACTCCAAGTCCAGTAACATATAAGACTAGAACTAAGGTTTCCTGCTGCCCAGTAAAGTATATTTTCAGTATAATCCATGGTGTCTACCAAAAGATAAGAGAGGAAGATTTTAGGTGGTCAGAAATGACTTGATAATCTTTAAAATGTGATATAGACTTTGTGAATGTATTTCCCTTGGGCCTGTTCAGTCTTTCCAAGCTTTAAATGATAATAGAAACATGTTATTTCCCTCATTGTTCTCCTTGTTTAGTAATAGATAATTTGAATATTGTGCATCCCTCCCCCAAAATTATCTCTGTCACTTAGCTAAAATTTCCAAGATGTTAATACATTCATCAGAAACCAAAAATAAAAATGGAAAGTAGTTTTACTTTTCACTAAACAACAACAAAATTTATGCCTTTAGTAAGTTGTATTCTCTTATCCCTTTCCTTTAAACTTGCTACCACTCAGGATGGTAAAAATCGACATCTGGATTGTCGCGAATCCATCGCTTTCTCTCCTTCTCCCCAAGATGTTATTATATTTCACTCATCTGTAAATAACATGATTAGATAATCTCATAGGTCCCTTCCAATTTTATGAAACAAATCAACCCAAGTAGTTAAGTCAATAAGCATTTATTAAGTACTTACTATGTGCTATTATTACAGGTGATGTCTCAACTTTCATGTGAATCAGATTTAAGTGAGACAGAACTGAGTAAGGTCCTCAGCCTCACTATCTTCCTGAGTCAAATTAAAGTCCAGTGGCAGGACAAAAGTCAAGACAGCTGGTGATGACTTGTGATACAGTGGATGACCTTGGCATCTTCAATGCCTGACTAAGCTGTAAGTGCTCCACAGTGCCTACCTCAGTGACTAATTCCAGAGCTAAAATTTAACTTGTTCTGTGACTTTCAGAGAGTAACTGCATCTCTCTGATTCTAAGATTTTCCCTTCTTTAAAATTGGGACTTGTACAGCCTACCTCATAGAATTATTGTGAAGCAAACCCTTTGGAAAACTGCAAGGCAGCTACAGAAACTGTTATTGCTTGGCATGAGTTGGTATTGTTCTTGAAGACGATCATGACATCAGGAAGGTGATGCCATGACTTGTAAGTGAATTGGATTTAAGTGAGGGAGGGCTGTACAAAGTCACCAGCCTCACTTTCTCTTCTGGAGTCATCCGAGTCCAGTGGCAAGATATAAATCAGGTGATTGGAGATTACCCCATTTGGGAAGAAAAAGACCAATGTGTGTGTGTAGGGGGTGGTGCTTCAACTCAAATGGCAAGGACAAGAATAAATTGAAAATGGAAAGCAAAATGCAAAGAGGTCTGATTTACCAAAAGAAACCCTTCTTCCACAAACTCAGATTTCTCTTGAGTCACTTGATTCTTTCCAAGTTTAAAATGAGCTAAGAAACAGACATCATTTTCCTGTCTTTTCAACTACCTTTCAGAAGCCATGGTGTTTTGTTTGTTTGTTTATTTGTTTTTTCTTTAAGGAAACTGATTTTAAGGAAACTGGGAAGAATGTAAGTCCATAACATTGTTCAATTGAGATGACAGAATTGGGGGTGTGGTAGGTGGACAGACAGACTTTTTTGGGCAAGGAGATAGTAAGAGCAAACTCCTGAGCTCTTATGGACAGATAGATGTGATGACATCGTGGTCCTAGGATCGGAACTATCTGTGGTAGGGTTGTGCTGGAGCCAGCTCAATCCAACTTTCAAGAGATTCTTAGTTAATTTTTCAATGTGAACATTAAAACCTCAGCAATTGCTAGTTGCTACAAATAAGGGTTCAATTTATCATACTGATGGTTTCTAAACTTAAAAAAAGTGATGCAGAGGATGTTAATAAAGCAGATTAAACTTAAAAGTGTATTACACGTACATTTTTCCCCCTGGAAAGCTGGTTGTTAAACATTTTCCACCACAGCCCTAGAGCAAGCAGGGAGAGATAAACAGATGCTTCCTGAGAACTGTTTTGTGTCAAGAAAAGCTATATATTCCAGGTCTTTTTCATTCTACCTGTTTTGGCCACAGCACACAATTCCCTTTTGCTTGTAAGTTTTGTTGCCCCCTAAACAAAATACTTTTGGAAATGCATACTAGTACAATGGCAAATCTTTTGCCGTGAACCTTGCATTCACACATGCTTAGTTAATATATTCACTGAAACTGAGATTTACATGCTGAAATTCCTTTTTCATTACTGCCTTCCTTCTGCCCTGTTTATTGATGCCACAGTGTTTAGTCTCCAGGAAGCTATCCCAAGTTCCTGAAATGAAAACCAGCTCCCTGAGGCATAACTTTTAGCATAGTGACTCATAGGTTGGCACTTATATCTTGGCATATAAGTCAAAAGCCAGAAGTTTTGGAGAGACTTTATTTTGGTATCCAAGAGAGAAGGAAATACCTGGTACAACTTGTCAGCTTTCAGAGGAGAAAAGAAGGAATCATAATAATTTTTAAAGGTGGTATCCTGGGTGAAGATAGGGATATTTACAAGCATAAAACACGTGAGAGTGTTACTTGGCCAAATGGCCCAGGTATCCATCGCATTTGGTAGAAGCTGTTCTAGGCTTGTGAGAAATGTTTTTCAACCCCTGGATGTGCTCTTGAATGCCTTACTAGATGACTTAGGCAGGAGAAGGCTGGAATAGTCTTTTGGAAAAAAAGCCAATTGCAGTACTGGCAGAGGGGAAATCCCCAGGGACTAACATAGAAGAGTGAAGAGATGTTTGCCCTGAGTGGATTGAAAAAAGATGTTAAGACCCTTTCCAAGCCTCAGAAAACACTTACTAGGAGAAAAAAAAATGATTGTTTCCTTTCAGAATCAGCTTTACATTTTATTCCGGGGTGTTGGGGCAAAGGAATGAGGTGTGAGGAGAAGGCTGGTGTAAATGGGCAGAGATGCCATGACCTCCCTCCTCTCAACCAATACCATTCTCTAGCAGGCGCCTAGGCGATCCCTTGCTTTGCAGATTAGCAAGGTCATGTGGTTAAAGATGGGCCCCAGCTAGGGAGTCTAATCCTTGCCAATTCTAGTGTGCACTTGGCTTCTATACTTACAGAATCAGATTTGGAAAAGATCTCAGGAGATATCTGGTCCCACCCTTACCTGAAAAATAATCTTCTAGACAACACCTTTTTGCAAGAAGCCATTCAATTTCTGCTTAAAAATCTGCCATCAAGAGAACTGCCCTACCTTGTTGCTCATTTTGAACAGTACTAATAATTAGTTTTTCTTATGTTGAATCTAAATCTGTCATTTTGCAATTTAGAGGATCATAGACACAGACTTGGAGGGGATCCTAGAAGTCGTAGTGTTTAATCCGTTGATTTTAAAGATGAAAACTGAGGCAGAGAAGTTAAGTGATTGTACAGGGCCATTAACTATAAAAGGTAGGATTAAAATTCACAGCTCACTAGATGGCTTTGAGAATGTTACTGTTACTGCTCTCCTGGTGAGAGCGTGAGAGATTTTTGTCAAGTGTTTTCCTGACATTTAGAGAGATGGTGTTTGTCATTTCCCTGATCTCCTAGATTGGGAACCCCACAAGAAAGGAAATTCACTTAATTTGGTACGTTTCAAGTTCTAAGCTGTCTTTGTGGTGACCATGACTTACTTCTCTTACTATATTCTCAAAGGAGAATGGGGTGGTAAAAGCTCTACTTTCAATCTGGAGGGATCTGGGTGCAAGTCCCAGCTCTGACATATACTAGCTGTGTAACCTTGGGTAAATCACTGGGCTTTAATTTCTATGGAAACTTAAATTCCTCATCTCTTGAATGACAACTTATTTCTTGTCCACGTCCTTTTCCAATCAGAATTAATCAGATCTCTCCGGACATCAGTCTCTTTAGACTCCTCCCTTATCAGAAGAAATTGTGACTGGCTAGCCAGAGTTGAGCTCTTGAGAACTTCCCTTTCCTCTTATATTTACTTCCTTTTTAGAGTTCAGTTTCACGGATTATTTTATCTATCATATCCCTGGATTTTTTTGCAATTGACACATGTCTGGTGTCCTTATTTATCATGAATTCAAAGTAGATTCTGACCAAGTCACCATCTCCCTCAGTAAATTCCAGTGGCTCTCTATTACCTTTAGAATCAAATTAAAAAAAATTGTCTGCTTAGTTATCAAAACCATTCATAATCCTGGCCCTTCCTCTATTTCCAATCTTTTTACATTTTACTCCTCTCTACACACATTACTGTCCTACCACACTAGACTTGTTACTATTCCTTACATGGGATGCTCCATCTTCTGTCTCCTTCTTTGCCTTTTTATTTGGTGTCCCCTAGCAGCTCAAGGTAGCTCAAATTCTACCTTCTACAGAAGAAATTCCCCAATTTCTGTCACTGCTAGTGACTTCCCTCTGAGCTCACTTTGCCTTTGCCTTATTTATATCTTGCATGTACAACTTTTTAATGTTGTCTTCCCCATTAGAATGTGAACTTGAGGGAAGAGACCATGGTTTTGCCTTTTTTTCTATCTCTAGAGCTTTGTACAGTACTCAGCACAGACTTAAATGCTTCGGAAGGCTTGTTGATGGTGGCAAAGAACTGGAAATTGACGGATGCCCATCAGATGGGGAATGGCTGAACAAGTTGTGTTATATGAATGTAATGGAATACTATTTTACTATAAGAAATGATGAACAGGCAGATTTCAGAAATACCTGTAAAGACTTAAATGAACTGATGTTGAATGAAATGAGCAGAACCAGGAGAACATTGTACACAGCAACAGCAATACTGTCCATTATTTAACTGTGAGAGCCTTGCCTCTTCTCAGTAATACAATGATTCAAGACAATTCTAAAGGACTCATGTTAGAAAATGCTATCTAGAGAAAGAACTATGGAGTCTGAATGTAGATTGAAGCATACTATTTTCACTTTTTTGTTATTTCTTTCTTGTGGTTTTTCTCTTTTGTTCTGATTCTTCTTTCACAACATGACCAATGTGGAAATAGGTTTAACATGCTTGTACGTATATAACCCATATCAGATTACTTGCTGTCTTGGGGTAAGGAGGGAGAGGAGGAAGGGAGGGACAAAAATTTGGAATGAATTTTGGAAACTATCTTTGCATGTAATTGAGGAAAAAATAAGGAAAAAAGGCTAGTTGACTGACCACTGCCTTCCAAGGTCTACATCATTTCCTCTTCTTCAGCCAAGTGATCTTATTAGTCAGAATCTGGTCACAAATAGTAGCCTTTCTTTTTGACTTCTCTACTTTCTGAAAGTTGAAATTACCAACAAGGCAAATCACAACTTCATCAGATGCTCTTCTTTCTAGTAGAAAGAGGATTTCAGTGGGCAACTGTATATAGTTGAAGTCTTCTACCTTTGTGACTTATAACAGGAATTCATTATCCATTTTCTTCTGGTCAGGTGGTTTGTAATATAATCTCAGGATGATATAACCTCTTTTTTTCTTTTGCTCTTCAGCCATTTATTCCCCACCATGTTTCCCTCCTCAGCCCAGGCAAAGTGGGATCTTTTGCTGTTTTCTTTCTGGTGTTCAGTTTCCCAGGCTCATTAAAAATATCTGAAAGCTCAATCTCTTGAACCCTGGTAGTTCATAACTGTGCTGACTTATGTGCGTTGTGATGCCTTTTGACTCTGAGCCTATTAGTTGAAACCTATATATACTGGGAGGTTGGTACTTTACTTTGGGGATTTTGCTTATGAGAAGGATCTTTTGATTCTCTGCATGGGACTCTGAGTACCCATTTGTTAAGAAGCCCCCAATTATTCAGATGCTGTTGGTGCTTCCCCATTTGGTGGTGTATGTAGGTGGTAGTTTTACTTTGTCAGACAGTTGAAGGCCTGTCTGTTGATCTTTGTGTTAATTTCTCTGCTTTTATTTTCTTCATGTTAAGGGTGTTAACCTTTCTGATATTTCTTGAAATAGTGAATGACTTGTATATATTTAATTAAAGAAGGATTGTTAACCCCTTTGAAGCTGTCTTTCCTTTGTAAAGAAGATCAAAGAACCTGTGTTAGCAGGTCATCCTGGGTGTGCTAGGATGCTTTCTAATATCCATCTTTTCCACTTTACATATTCTTCTTGAACAAAGAATAAGCTATATTTCTTGACCTCCTGGAATTTTCTACTATTTTATAAGATCCTTTCCAAGGGAGATGCCTAACAGAAATCCACACCAAGAGAAAGGTTTTGGTAGAGGGAAGAAAGAATTCCAGAGCATAGAAGAGCATGAGTGGATGAGATGGTGTAATGAGACCTTTATTGGCATTAGCACTGGGTAATTGGTAGCCAGATGACAGGTAGCATAACAACACAAAACACATTGTCCATATTGGACAATGAAGTGTATTGAAGCAAAAGGTAGAAAAATACCTAAGAAAAAACTATAGCTCCTTCACAATTTTGTCTTTACCCCACCTAGATAAAGAAGACAGAATAGAGTCTAGATCAGTTTCATGTGATGGGTCACTATGCTAACAAGTGCCAAATCAAAAGAGTGAAATGGAAACACTATAGTTGTCTTATTAGTGTTTCCAGAAATGAATTCCCATTGATGCTTGTTAATTTAGGTGACTTCTTCAGACATGACTATTTAAAGATAAGCATTGTTTGCCAAAGCTTATATGGCAGGAAAGATCTTGCAGTGCAATACATTTAATGTGTGGGGAAAATGAAAAAGAACAAAAGAGTGGGCCAGAATCTTATTTTCTTTGCCTCTGAAGGTTCAAATTGTGTGCACCTGCTTAATCTGTCCTTTCAAATGGTGTGGAGTTTTTCCACCTGTCGAGAACACTGATGGGGATACAGATTATGTCAGAAAATGGTAAAGGTTGGTCTAGGAACAAGAACCCTGGTTGATAATGACTTCATGAATCTCAACCAAAGGACAGATAGAAAAATATATTCCTTAATTAACCCTTTATAACCTATCATTTTGTTTCCTCAGCCATGAGAATGCTTATGAGATGTCTTAAATGATGTTTCAGAATCCTACTAGTCTGCCTTCTGCTAACTGGATCATCCTGAATTTCCTAGAATGACTTCACATTTCCCAATGAGAGTTAGCATGAAATAGGATTCCAGGACTTATTTGGGCATGAGATAGTCCCTCCGAGGAGGGTCAAGCACTGAATGTCGGGAGAATAATGCTCTGGTTGAACTGGAAAGAATAATGTCCGACATGTGGCTTAGTCATTTGAGAAAGGTAATGTTAACTTGCAGTATGTGATTCCAAGCACAGCAAAGCCATATAGTGTCTGCTTGTTTCCTAACCATTCTTAGATTAACACTCTGCAATCTGTTACATAAATCTCTATTTTCTTATTTTAGGTTCAGCCAGCATTTTGCTAGTGAATAAATCAGACATCCCAGATGTCATTCCTCCCTGACTCGATATAAATCACAACCAAATGGCTTGGTGGGTTTGCTACAATTGCTTCACATGTCAATGAAATCTAATATTACTGCTCCTGGATTATTTTTTTCAAGGAGTAACAGTATCACTCACCATCAACTGGGCATTAGAGAAGTATATTTGAGTCCTGGTTTGAGACCTAAATGCTGTGGGGCCTATAACTAACTCCTCTCCCAGGACTGTAACATTTTTAACTGAGCAAGATATACCTCTCATATGTACAGATCTGATGCTTTTTTCTACCAGTAGTACACTATATCAAAACTATAGAGGCCTTGCTGATTGGAGTAAGTCTCCCTATATGGTCAGGGCAGGTCACTAAGTGAATTGTTAACATGCCCTTTCATTATAATCCATTGAAAATCAAGACCTTGTTTAGCATGTATAGTGGGTTCCTCAGTTGATCATTTCTTAGACTAGGATGCAACAGGGGACTCTTACACATTACAATTTGGACTTTGATGGCCTCTGAGCTCCCTATCAGCTTGAAGATTCTGTGAGTCATGGTAATATCATTGTCAGAGTAATAAACTATTCTGTGAGTCATAGTAATAACTCATGCGTATGTATGTACAGTGCTTTAAAATTATAAAACATATTGAATTTCCTTATTTGATCCTCACAATATTATTGTGAAGTAGGTAGAAGTATTGCTAACCTCATTTTACAGATCAGGAAACTGAGGCTCAGTTAGGTTAAATGACTTGCCTGAGGTTATACAACTATTAAGTGACTGGGCTAGGGTTTGACTCAAAGTAATTTGGCTTGATGTCCAACTTTTTTCTGTATCTAAAAATGGATATTTTATAGCTGCATTTAAAAAATGCTAAAAATGCTATTAAAATTTTAATTTTTTATTTAGAAAATCTATTTTCTCTCCTCCTTACCTCTCATTATTGGTGAAAAAGGAAAAACAAAAAATTATTGTAAAACAAAAAAATAGACTCTCCTTTTAAGTATAGTTAAACAAAACATACTGAAATATTGGTCATATGTGACAGAATATACTTAATTCTGTACCTGTAGTGAATTAGTTCTATGCCTAGAGGATGGAGACGCTTCACAGCCAAGCCTATGAAGTCAAATTCAGTCACTACATTGAGAATTTTGATGTCTCTCAATGTTGCTTTCCTTTATGTGATTGCCATCATCACTCATTTTTCCTTACCTCACTCTGTATTTGTTCATACTTGTCTTTCCAAGTTCTTTATATTTGTCATTTCTCATAGCTCCAATGTTTTCCTATTTTAGCCCACTGCTTCTTGAGAGAGGTCTGCTATTGACACTCAAGGTGCTACAACAGCAGCATATTCCTATTAATTCACCTACTCCTTCATTAACTCACGTGTGCAATCGTTCAACAGAAATTTCTTGAATACCTGCTCTGTCTAAGGCACAAAGCTAGACATTTCAGTACACTTAATGGTAGCTAGCTTGCTTGGACGAGTTAGCACAGTTCAGCTCACAACCGGAAAGTAGTTATTATTGAAGAATCTGCTTCAGGGTCAATTGGGTAGCTTTGAAAAGAAAAAGATGTTTGGAATGGGTGATTTTTAAATTTGTCATTGACATTCAAATGCTGAATATGGACTGAATAAAAATATGACCTTCACCCCATTGCTGTTACTGAAAATCAATATTCTACTGGCATATATATTCATATAAATAAATGTGCATATATGTCCTCAAATGTATAAATATGTCGATATATAGAAGAAATCTCTGCCATGGTCTCTCTGCTAATTAGATCATTGGAATGAAATAATTAAATGCAGACAAAGGCTTTCAAGGGTCGCAATGTTTAGAGAGAGTAGTAGGAGGAGTGTAGCTTAATGTAATATTTGGCAAGAAAGAATGAAAGTTTCTATTTCATAAGTCAAATTAATTTATTGTATATTCACTCTATCTGGGAAATTATTTCAATTAGTAGAGTAGTTAAAATGCACAAAGTAGGTAAAACTTCAATCGGCTTTGGAGTTTCATTTGAAAATCCCAAACATGGGCTATTCTCTCAAGTTTGGTGAGCTCAGTTATGCAATGGGATCGTGTCATTCTGAAGCAGAGAAGACAGGGCCTGTGCCCAGGTGTTTAGGTGTTGGGCTCTGCCCTATGCAGGCCAGTAACATGTTAAGAGAATGAGGGCAATGACTTGAGAATAAAGCATAATAGTAGCTCATATTTAATCATTGCCTTGGAGTCCGCAAAGTTCATCTCAGTGAAATCATGAGGTGTTTAGTTCAAGTGTAATTATTCCCACTTTGCAGATGAGGGAACTGAGGCTCTACCTTTCCATAGGTCCTACAGGTGATATATGACAAAGTTACCACCTGATCTTAGGTTTTCTTGCTTCAAGTCCGTAGAGCTTTTTGCTGCACCAGGCTGCTGGATTGTTGCTCGTTTGGATTAAAGAGCTGGTTTAAACATGCCTTCCTAAAGACACAAGCAGATTTAGTTCAGTATACCCCAACCCCTCCCCACAGTTTCTGTGTTAATACAGACATCAGGAGGTAGAATAGGGAATAATAGGAACCATTCTATCCAGTGACCGGACTTTGCTGATTTTGTGAGAAGCAATATTTTTCTGCATTTAAGAATTAATTTTCCTTTTGTTTCCACTTATCAAGTCACCATTTAAGGATTGTTTTCCTGTATGGCTCCCCAAGGTACGTGACCAAAAATCCAAATTGACCTCAGCTTGGAATGTTGAGAGAGAAATCTAGAGACTGAGAGCTGAGTGACTCTGAAGTCTGAGTTAGAAGGACCTGTTTTCACCTCCAGCCTGCATCACCAATGTTTGGCTAGAGATTTCTAAAAGGATGTTCCACAGTCATTTAAAACTCAGTATGTCCCAAATAGAACCCATTATCTTCTCCCCACTTCAATTATTTCTCTTCCCAGGGCACCCCATCTTCCCAGGTATCCAGGCTGTCAACTTTATAATGAACTTATCTCTTCATTCTGCCACACCCCTAATATCTCATTAGTTGCTAAATCTTATTAATTCTACTTTTACAGCATCCCTTATATTCATCCCCTCCATTCTTACATCTGCTACGTTAATTCAGCTCTCATCATCTGTCATCTGCACCATTTCAATAATTTCTCAATTGATCTCCTTGCCTCAAATTTCTTCCCTCTCTAAACTATCTTACATATGGCTGCCATATTGGTATTCTTAAAGTACAGGTCTGACCATTTTATCCCACTTAATGCTGAAGAAATTTTCATAGCCCTGGATTAAATATAGACTTCTTATCTCGACATTTAAAATCCTTCAAATTCTGGTTCCAATGCATTTCTCTAGATCAGGAGTTCTTACCCTGGGATCCATGAGCATGGTTTTTTTTTAATATTTTGATAACTATTTCAATATAATTGCTTTCCTTTATAATCCTATGCATTTTATTTTATGCATTTAAAGATGTGATTATGAGGAGTCCTTACATTTTACCAGACTGCCAAAGTGTTCTGTGACACAAGACAGATGAAGACTGCTTTTAGACTGGTTTCAATTTATTCCCATTCACACAATCTAAATCCCACTGGAAGTGGATAAGTGCCATTTCATTGGGTACCAGTCTTCTATCTTTGAGGTAAAAGGAGAGGTGCCATTCTATCAAATCAAACCATCTGACTTGTCTTTTGCCTTCTGTGTGAAGAGAAACTATTTCATGATATACTAGTCTCTTGCATTTGGAGTAAGGGAAGAAAAACCTTGGGGGAAAAGTAAAAAAGGGTAGAAACTGTCAACTGGACATCTCTATGGACTGGGTGTTCCATATATATCTTAAATTTAATATATCTAAGACTGAGCTCAGTATCCTCCCCCTCCACCAATTTCCCCACTTTTGAACTTTCTTGTTACTGTTGAAGGTGGCACCATCCTTGTAGTCACCCAGGTTTAGGAGCTAGGTGACATCCTTGACTCTCTCACCACTCATAAACAACTTCTTATTCAGTCTCGTCACTTTTATATTCATAAAATCTTGTCTGTATATACTTATCTCTCCACTGACACTGTCCCCATTCTGATACAGGCCCTCATCACATCACACTTAGACAATTACAATATCCATTTGGTTGGCCTCCCTGCCTCAAGTCTCTCTTTACTTTAGTCCACTTTCCATTCAGAAGTCAAATTAGTCTTCCTAAAGCACAAATCTGACCATGTCACACCTCTCCCTTCAATCAAATTCCACTGATATCCTATCAACTCCAAGATCAAATATACAAATCCTTTGGTATTCAAAGCCCCTTAAAATCTGTTCCATTCCTACCTTTCTAGTCTTGTTATTCCTTATCCCCTGCCATATACTCAGGGATACAGTGACACTGATCTCCTTTCTGTTTCTCACAACTCCAGGAATCTTCACTGATGGCCCCATGCCTGGAATGCTCTCCTTTCTGATTTCTACCCCCTGGCTCCCCAAATTTCCTTTCTAGCTAAAATTCCACCTTTCCTGATTTCTCTTAATGCTCATCACTTTCTTCTATGGATTATCCCCAGTTTGTCCTTTATGTACATTGTTTATTCATAGTTGTCTTTTGTGTCTCCTTCACTAGACGGTGAATTCTTTGGGAGCAATCTTTCACCTTGCTTTTCCTGGCACATGGAAAGCACTTACATGTGTATTGACTGACAGCTATTCTGGTCAAACTGCTGTACTTACTCTTCTTCAAGTATGAAATTTCATCTTCTGATAAGGTATAAGCTACTTGAGCACAATGGATGATCATTTGTAGTCTCAATGCCTATACATAATACTTGGACCATAGTAGATGCTTAATCAACACATCCATTGACTGTATTCCACTCTAGACCCCTAGCATCAAAGTATCTTTTTTTTTTTTAACTATTTTTTTGGCTCAAGTTCTTTTTTTGTGTTGTTGTTCATTTTCCTTTGGCGGACATCTAAGATGAATGAATAGGTATGTTCAATTTAAGGGTGCAGTAGTGAGCCAGAGTCAGCCTTTTCACTGTGTTCTATGACAACACCTCTACACAGTGCAAGGAGAGGTCAAATCTGATGCCTATTTCTAGCCCGGTCTAGGATCCCCTAGCCATATGGAATCACTCATGAAACCCCCTGATTGGGTTGGTAAGGTAGTTATGCATCCCCTAGCCATAACCTTTCATCCATCAGTTTGTTATAAAGAGTCTGTTTAACAGCCCAACAGAACTGTTTCTCTTTCTTGACTGGATTTGTTTCCAAATTAGTGATTTCAATTTGGAGGAAAAGCAAAACCCAAATCCCATCACTTCCTCCATTATAAATCCTTAAGTCACTTACCCTTCTACTTGTTTTTTTCATTGTCTTCCCATATATCAACATGGGGTGATTTATTCCCTGCCCTTGCAGAGATTTGAGACTGAGAACAGCTGAGAGACCATACGGGGAAAAATAGATTTCTCTTGTGTTGTTTTCTTTTCATGAACAGAATTTTTTTCACTAGATTATATGTTAACACTAGTAAATGTTAAAAAATGGGCACTTTATCAGAGTTTCTCTTTTTTCCTCTCAAAGATATATACTGAAGAATTAAGTGGAGTAAGTTTGAGCATGAGAAGAATGCAAAAGAGAAAGAAAGATTTAAGGTAGCATGTGGCATCAGGATCCTAGATTTAAAGCTAAAAGGGACCTTGAAGGTTATCTGTTTCCAATCACTCATTTTACAGATGAAGAAACTGAGGCATATAGAAGTGAAATGACTTGTCAAAGATCAAGGAGACAATAAGTAGCGATGTCCTCCCACTACTCTGAATCTAGCATTCTTTCCATTGTATTGCACACTGCCTTTCATATATTAGAGAAATAGTCATAAAATTGAGGGCACCTGGTGGTGCCGTGGATAGAACGGCAGACCCGAAGTGAGGAAGACTCATCTTCCCGAGTTAAAATCTGACTCCTGACACTAGCTGTGTGACCCTGGGCAGGTCACAACTCTATTTTCCTCAGTTCCTCATCTGTAAAATGAACTGGAGAAGGAAATGGCAAACCACTTCACTACCTTTGCTAACAAAATGGGTTATGAAGAGTCAGTGCTGAAAAATTACTGAACAATAAATTCATAAAATAGAGATCTATTAGGTAAAAGGACAGCATTATAATTTTATGATAATCACAGCTCACATTCTGCTCTGGTGGGGCAAGGGCTGTTTTACTTTTTTTAATAGTCATTGTTTGGCAAAATGTCTTGCACACAATAGGTGGTTAATAAATAATTACTGATCAATTGACTAATTAAAGGTTTCAAAACATTTGTTTGCTCCAATCTAGTGAGGCAAGCAGTGCCATTAATGACATTTTATAAATGAGGAATCTGAGTGAGGCAAATTGACTTGCCCAGGGTCACACAGATTATTTATGATTATTATTATGTGATACTATTATATCACAAAGTTATTTTCATCTAGGTTCTCTGAGTCCAAGTCTAGAGCTCTTTCCACTGTAGAGTGTTCCTTCATTCTGTGGAGCACATACTTCAGCTTTCTTTCTTAGACATTTCATTTGGTCTATTTAAAAAAAAATCTCTCCTTAATGGAAATCACAAATATATGAAAAAACAACTGAAGAGTTCTTTCTGCCTCTTCCTTCCAGTTTTCAAAAGGATTATTCCTTTGGATTCATTCCTCTCTGAGGAAGTGACTACTTTCTAAGAAGAGTCCTTAAGACCCAGCTGACAATGTGATATTTTTCTTCCTCTTCTTGGTTACATCAGTGAAATTTAAACCCAACATTGATATGTCTAAATTCAGGCTAATGCAGAGATTTAAGTTAGATAATGGGGTGTGTTGGTTGGGGTAGTCCTTTCCTTAACTACCATCTTGTAAGATTCAAAGGAACTCCGAGTCTTTTTTGTTATTTTTCAGTTGTGTCTGACTTCATGACCCTTTTTAAGGTTTTCTTGACAAAGATATTGGAAGGCTTTGCCATTTCTTTCTCCAGCTCATTTTACACATGAGAAAACTAAGGCAAATAGCATTAAGTGACTTTCCCAGAGTCACATAGCTAGGAAATATCTGTGGTTGATTTTGATCTCAGCCCTTCCTAACTCTTGGCGCAGGACTTTACCCACTGTGCCACCTAGAGTCATTGGGTAGCAAAAGAGATATATGTATATGCATATGTGTGTGTGTATAACCATAACATCACAATGCTCAAGCCTCTCCCTAATGGTAAGTTAGAGACATTTGAAAACAATTGGTGAGGTGTTAAAGGCTCTGGAATAATCAATCAACAAGGCGCTTATTAATCACCTAACATGTGCCAGGCACTGTGGTAAGTGCTGCGTAAACAAAGATAAGACATTTCCTGCCCTCAATAAACTTACATTCTAACTAGGAAACCAAGGAACATATATATGGTGGTGATTATCCTTCATTCTTTTTTTTTAAAAGTTAATTAATTAATTAATTTTCAGTGTTCCACAATTATTACCGTACAACCTAGATTTTTTTCTTTCTTGCCCTCCCTCCCCCTCCCTCCTCCTATCTACCCCCTCCTTCTCTGAGATGGCATACCATTTTATATAGGTTCTACACATCCATTGCTATGAAATACTTTTTCACCATTGCCATGTTGTATAGAAGAATTAAAATGAATGAGAGTGTCCTTTGAGAGGTCACTTTTCCTGACCATGACATGACTGCTTGACTTATGTGAGTTCTCCATAAAATAGTCTTTTAGACAAGCATACATTTGACATTCAAACAATATGGCCAACCCAACACAGTGGTGCTCTCTGCAATAGAGTTTGAATGCTTGTCAGTTTAGTTTGAGAAAGGACCTCAGGGTCTGATACCTTATCCTTTCAGGTGATCTTCAAAATCTTCCTAAGACAATCCAAATGAAAGGGATCCAGTTTCTTGGCATGATGTTGATATACTGTCCGGTTATCACAGGCATACAAACAATGTCAGCACAATAGCTCTGTAGACCTTCAGTTTGGTAGTCAGTTTAATACCTTTTCTCTCCCATACTTTCCTTCAGAGCCTCCCAAACACTGAGCTAGCTGTAGCAATGCATGTATCAACCTCATTATCAATGTGTAGATCCCTAGAAGGTATACTGCCAAGATAGGAAAACTTACTTGTAGTATTCAAAACTTCTCCATTTGCTGTATCATCTATGACTGGTATGGTGCTGGGTGGTGGAACATCTTTGTTTTCTTGGTGTTAACTGTTAGGTAAAATTACCACAAGCAGCAGAGAATTGATCCATACTTTGTTGCATCTCAGCTTCAGAGGTTGTATTGAGTGCACAGTCATCTGCAAACAAAAGATCGTGCACAAATTATCCCTCTACTTTAGTCTTGGCTTATAGCCTTTTCAGGTTAAATAATTTACCATCATTAAGGTAGCTGACCTTGATGTTCAGTATTGGTCTTCACTGAATACATTTGACAACATGACTGAAAACATCATACTGAAAAGCATGGAAGCAAGAACACAGACTTGTTTCACTCCATTGTTGACTGGAAAGGTGCAAGAGCATCATCCATTGTTTAGAATCCAGAGTGACTTTTGCTGTTTTGTTTTAGTATAATCAAGTATCTCTAATTGAGTAATGTCATCAAAGAATATCTTCTCCACCCATTAATGGCCTGAGAAGATTTGTAGGAAGGCCTACACCTTTTTTTAATGAGGCAATTGTTCTCAAGGGTTGTGATGCCCTCTGGCTCTAAAAAGTGTATAAAGACTCTGAGGTGGGGTTTTATTTTGGGTCTTAGTTTTTGGAAGAAGATTTATATGCCAGATGAGACTCTGGGAAGCCACTAAGCAGCCCTCCTGCTTTGAAAATCCAGATGTTGGTGATTCCCTCTCTGGTAGCTATGTATGTATGGCCAGGCAGTTATATCTGTCTATTGATTTGTGATATATGTATTGCTTATTGTCAAATAGTTTGGAAGTGCTGTCTGTTGATTTAGGGTTTCTTTCTATTTTCTCTGAAGTTCAGAGTGCTGACTTTTCCCCTTGAACTAAGTGAATGATACACGTGCTTGATTAAAATGATTGTTGACCCCTCAAAAGTTTCTTTCCTTTTAGAAATGCAGATCTAAGAACCTGTGATAGCAGATGCCCCCTGTGTATGTTGGGGTCCTTTCTTTTACACCCAGGCAAGCATGTTGTCATGAAATTGACATACAATAATGATAACTTCTCCATGCAACCAAATTTTAACAAAATTTCTCATCAGACCTCACAACTGATATTATCAAAGGCCTTGGTCAGATTGAGAAATGTTATGTATAGACCTCTGTTCTGCTCCTGGCATTCTCCCTGGAGTTATCAGACAGTAAACACCATATCTACTGTTCCCCCATCCTTTTTGAAGTCACACAGGTAGATGACCATCTTCAAGGTGAAAGATCAACCTATTAAGGAGGAGTCTGTCAAGAATCTTGCCAGTGATGACTAAGATGGAGGAAACCCCTTCCCCCCATATCCCTCATGACTGTCACAGGGTAATCTATTTCCTTTACCTTTGTAGAGATGTACTATGGAGACATCCTTGTACTCCTAGGGGATAATCTCTTTTTATCATATAATCTAGAAAATTTTGGTTAGCTTTTGTTTGAGCAATGAACGGCCCGCCTCCACTTTGTACAATGAAACTGGAATAGAATCAGCGCCAGGTGCTTTGCCATAGGCGAGGAACCTAATGGGGTTCAAAACCTCTTCTTCAATTGGAAATTTTCCACAGTAGGATTAATTTAACCTGAGGGAAATGGACAATGACTTCAGCATTGATTGATGACAGTCTTTTGAGAACACTGGATATGTTCAGCCCCATCTTTCCAAGATCATATCCTTATCACTAATCAATGTGGCTCATTAGCACTGAGTAGTTGAGATGTACCATAGGTCTTTGACCCATAAATGGTCTTCTGGGCATCATAAAAGTGCTTTGAATTGTTATTATCAACATAAAACTAAATATCATCTGCCTTCTTACTGAACCGAGAATCCTTCATCTCTGTAAGCTTTGCTTGTACTTTACTTTTGATGGAATTAAATGCTGCCTTCTTAGAGATAGATAAACTATCCTTCTGGTAAACCCTGTGGAGTTCTCATTTTTCATTTAGCAACTTCTGAATTTCCTCATCATTTTTGTCAAAGCAGTCTTGATATTTGCAAGTTTTTTAATCCAGATAAGTAATAAATGCAGTGCTGTATACCAAATCTCTGAAAGCTGCCCACTCCTTTTCTGCTCCATTATTGCCATATGTTGACTCAACTTTCCCTCTAAGTTAACAACAAACTATTAGGGCTCAGAGAAGTGCTCTAATCTCTTGACATTAAGTCTACAGGTAGTCATTTTGCCTTTGGGTCACTGATTTTGTTGAATGTGAATATTTAGGTTGATGTCTATGATCAGTCCAGTACTCTGCACCAAACATTGCCTTTGTCATTCTCACCTCATGCTTGTCTCTTCTCCTTTTGATCACATAGTCTATTAAATGCCAATTTTTGCTGCAAAGGTGCATCCATGAGTTTTATGAAAGACAGTGTTGGTGATAGAAGGTCATGAGATGTACAAGTCTCCACCAGAAAGTGACCATTGTTATTGCTGTTTCCAACTTCATTCCTCCCAAGGACTCTTTACCATGTCTGGTAGTCTGTGCCTCCTCTTGCATTAAAGTCACTCAGAACTGCAAACTTGTCCTCTTTTGGGCACATTGATAATGAGGATCTCCATGTCTTCATATAATTTTTGACCTCATTAGTTTCTTCATGATGGGAGCATGGACACTGATGGTGGTAGCATGGTGTTTTCCTATAAGGGACAATCACATTGTCATAAGCCTATTATTGTTCACTCCTTTTGGTTGGCATACACGTTTGTTCACTAGGTTAGCTTTGATTACGAAATCTACACCAACTTCATGGTACTCCACATCACTGCAGCCTCTCCAAAAAATGTGTATGGCTCTAACTTCAGTAAGCTAGCCTTCATATGTCAACATTGTTTCATTCAGGGCTGTTATTTGGATGTGACACCTGCTGAGTTCTCTCACAAGAGTTGTTCATTATTCAGATCTACTGGATTTTGTGTTGTCTATAAGTATGTGCACTTCATCTTCACAGTTCTCCATTAGTGCTTTCACTGATGGTGAGTGAGATTATCTTTACAGAAGATTTTGTACATTTTGGGGGGAATCTTTTCTAACCCCTTCCTCACATCAGGAGGTGAACAGTGTGGTCCTTAAAAGGCTGCTCAGACACTCAGGGTTTCTGCTGAATCCCACTGCTACTTCCAGTAAGAAGATGACCCTATGACCTGGGCCATCTGTAGGCAAGGTTGTGACTACAACTCCCAGTTTATCTGTACTTGCTGTTTTATCACTTGGTTGTCACCATGGGACTTTGAGACAGTAAAAATAGTAAAATGGTATAGGTGATGTCTTTTGATTGCATAACTGGATTCAAGTGAGGCAGAACATCACTAACCTCATTGTCTCTTTCAGAGTCATTACAGTCCACTGCCAGGACCAAATCAAGATGACTGATGAAGGCTCGAGATTCGGTGGATGACCTTGTGTCTTTGATCTCTAATCAAGCCCTAAGCACTCCTCAGTGCCTACTTCAGTTGCCTTCATGGCTATAACAAACTTCTCATCCACTCGTTCCATCAGAAGATGTCTTTACATACTTGGGGTTCATACCTGCCCCAACTCATGGATGGAAATGAGATCCCTTGGTTACTCTCTATCTAGCTTAGCCCATCTGCCAAAATGCTTTCCTGGGATGCTTCTTGGAGTCACGGATGAGAGAGAGGTAGATCTGGTAGACACTAAATATGGAAAACCTCCCTGAAAAGACTTCAATAACCCACATACTAGAGATATTAGTCTTCCCTGAACCCACTCTCACCCCTCATATATACCTCTACCTCCAATGATCTTATACTCTAATAAAGGGAGGGAGGCAGGAGATGAAGTACCATGTTTGGGGAATATCATGTAGGCTGTTTCAGCTGGAACATAGTGTATGAGAGGGAATAGTACCAATAAAAAAAGGGAATAGAATCAGGCAAGAAAGATGAATTAGATCCAGATGGTGAAGGACTTTAAATGTCCAACAGAGGGGTTTGTATTTAATAGGGAGTCACTGAAGGTTCTTTAGGAATATCTGTTTGGCAGTTGCCTGTAGGATAGCCTAGAGAGGTTGGAGGCTTAAGACAGGGAAGGTGGGATGGGATGAAATATCTGGAAGTGGCCATGAGAATGAACGTGAGTGGATGGATGGGAGGCATATTATGGAGCCATTTACTGAGCATTAATTAAATGCCTCCTATATAACAGGCACTAGGCTAAGCATAGAAGATACAAAGAAAGGCAAAAGACATTCCTCATTCTCAAGGAGGTTGTAGTCTAATGGGGGATTCAACATGCAAATAACTATGTAAAACAACACATATACAGACATGTATACACACATGTATATATATACATATAAATGTACATACATATACATAGTACGTGGCACAGTGATTAGTGTGTCTGGGTTGAAGTCAGGAAGACTCATCTTCCTGAGTTCAAATCTGTCTTCAGACAATTACTAGCTGTGTGACCCAGGACAAGTCTCTTAACCCTGTTTGCCTCAGATCCTCATCTGTAAAATGAGCTGGGGAAGGAAATGGCAAACTACTCTAGTATCTTTGCAGAGAAATCCCCAAATGAAGTTAGGAAGAGTCAGATATGACTGAAACTACTGAACAACAAGTTCACACACATTTATACATATGTACACACACACACACACACATATATATATATATATAGTTATATATATGTAAATATGATGAATTGGAAATAATAGATGAAAGACTAGCATTAAGGGGAACTGGGAAAAAGTTCTTGCAGAAGGTGGTGGGGCTTCAGGTTTACTTGAAGTAAACTAGGGGAACTAGGAGGTGAGATGAGAAAGGAAAGAATTCAATTAGTAAAAATGCTCAGTATTGGGAGATGTGCTAAGCATAGTGAGGCAGTCAATGACCCTGGATCACTGAGTATGTGGAGAGGTGTAAGGTGAAAAAGTACTGGAAGGATAGGAGAAGATCAAGACATGGAGGGCTTTATAAGCCAAATAAACAATTTTATATTTGTTACTGGAGGCAGTAGGGAGACCCTGGAGTTAATTGAATGGAGGGATGTAGGTGGCTTGGTCAGACTTACATTTTAGGAAGACATTTGGTAGCTGAGAAGAGGATGAAGTGGGATGGGGAGGTACATGAAGAGAGGAGATCAACTAGTAGGCTGTTGCAATTGTCCAGGCATGAAGTGGTGATGGCTTGCACCAGGGCAGTGACAGAAGATAAAACTATGAGTATATAAGAGGTATTTATAAAGGTAAAGTTGACAAGACCTAATAGTGGATTGGATATATAAGGTGAGAGGATGAGTCATAATGGAGGACACATCTATGTTGTGAGCCAAAGATAACTAGGAAAATATTGTTAACCTCCACAGTAAAATCAATAAAATTTGTATTGTATATGGCGATATAATGCGGTAAAGAGTTGAGTCTAAAGACATTAACTTGGGGGGCTGGAAGATTGTTACTACCCTAGGGAATGGGAAATAGGGAAAGTAGAAATAAGGAAGTTGGTAAGACGAGTGGTTTGGAGGGAGAAGATAATGAATTCTGTTTAAGACATACTGAGTTTAAGATACCTATGAGATATCCCAGTGGACATTCTGTCAGTTGGTGATATAGGACCAGAAAGAGATAACAATTCCTACAAAACTGAAAAGACTTGAGATATAGGTCTGATGATGACTTGTATTTTGAAGATAGTAGAATTTGTAGCTGGAAGAATGCTTAGAGGTCATCCTTTAATTTTGTAGATAAGGAAACTGAAGCCCAGAGGGTTTTACTTGTTCAAGGTCCTACAGGTTATAAATAGTCGGACTGAGAATAAAACATATTCTCTGCCTCCAAACTTAATGCTCTTTTTACTACAGCCATCCCTTCCACACCCATAGGGGTTAGCAATATGGCACCCACAATATCTGAAAAATCTGTGTAAAATTTTTGACCCTTCTTTCATACCAGGGAAGAAGTCTGAATTACTACAGTATTAAACAATAAAATATGCTGATATTATACAATACTATACATATATCTTATGAATTTCTGATTTTCTAAACTTTTTTGTGTTATCTGCTGGCCATTGTGTGCTGCCTGTGGCTTCCACAAAACTCCCCTTAAATTCCCATTTGATTTCTTACTCCAACCCACAGTATATCCAAACTATGATGCAGAAAGTCATGGTGTAGAAAGAACAATTGTACTTTAAATTGCTTTTGCCAGCTGAAGACAGGCCTGGATAAGTCTAGGGAGGCTCATGACTATAAGGTTGATCATCAAGTGATGATCTTTTTGTCCATAGCAAATTGTGAATTTTTTTTAACTCAGGTGTAGAAACATTGAAATCTCTGTGTGTAGAGTTAGTACTCACATTTAGGAAATCATAGACTGCAGTATTAAAATGTATCTATTATTATACTTTGTTTTGTTTAAAAAATTAGTGATTTGTTTTTCCCCATGGACATTTCCTGATGGTGGTCCTCTCAATGGAGTTCTCCTTCAGTTATGCAAAACCAACCAATGCAACAATTGCATTTTATATTGTATATGATATTTGGCACATGTTGTCTCCTGCCTCTCTACTCTTGACTATATTTTATGATTTGTCCTCTGAATTCAATATTGGTCACTGATTTTAATCTGTGCTTAGCTACCTTTAGTTGTCTTCTACATAATTTTAATTCTTATGTGACATATGGTAAAGCACTTAGTAAAAGCCTGAGTTGACTTGGTTTGCTCCCCCATTTCTGTATCAGTTTTGAAAGTCTTCTCACATTTCTCTGAATTCTCTCCATATCAGATATTTTGCAGTTAAAAACACCTATTTTGGTTCCTAATTTTTGTTGTTGCCACAAAAAGTGCTGATATGATTTCTTGGGTATAGCTGTAATTTCACTTCTGTCTTTGTCTTTCTTGGGTTACAGTCCTTGTAGTGGAATGGTTGGATCAAAACATATACGCAATTTAGTTATTTTACTTTTTTTGGCATACTTAGATATTAATTTCTAGGATGGTTGGACAATTCACAGCTCTACCAAGAGTGAGTTAGTGTGTCTATTTTCCACACCCTCTTGAACCCTATTTCTATCTTTTATCGTCTTTGCCACTTATTGGGTGTAACAGTGATATATTGGAGTTGTTCTCCCATACATTTCATTTGTCACTTGATGATCTTTTATTGTCAGTAATTTGGAACATTTTTTTCTTATGATGGTTAATGGTTTGCAATTCTTTTTGAAAATGCTGGTTTATATAGTCTGACCACTTATACTAAGGAACCATAGTGCCTTTCAAATGACATGTAGGAGCATCCCAAAGTACTTTCTTAGCATGTCATCGGCATAGAAATCACTGGGGAAGAGGTAAGATGCTCAGCTGTCATTCCCCATCTGTGTAATGGGACCTCAAAGGACACAGCCTAGTTAATCATCTGACTCCTGGAATCATATCTGCTGTTGATCTTCATTCTTTATGGTCAAATGGCTAGGTAGAAACTAGGTATTTTCCTGGAAAGCTTCTATTCTTTTATCTCTGTCTCAGGAGCATCCTGAATTCAGAGTGGTGATAGAAGCAACATCCAATCATCTTTTTGTGTGGCTTTCTTGGGCCAGGCAGGGTATTGAGGCCTTTATTAGGCTAAAAGCCAAAATCAATAAGTAGAGGGCTAAGGACTGTTAAAGCTGCACTCATGTAAAATGTAAGATGCCACAGGCTTCATAATGGCTTTCCCTACTCCACACTTAAGCTTCTCCAATCCATCTTTGCTGCTGTCTGTGCAATCTGTCTAATGTCCTACTCTGATCACATCACTCTTTTATGCAAAACTATTCATTTGCATAAATTTATTATCAAATGAAATATGAACTCATGATTCTGGTATTTAAAGCCCTTTGCAAATTGGCTCCAACTTAACTTACCATTTTTATTCCACAATATTGTCTTTCATACTCTTTACCTCTGTTCCTATGACTGGAATTAATTGGTTCCTGATCCAACTCTGCTGGCTGAAATAATTTACTTCAAGGCCCAATTCTCCTGCTGCCTCCTTCATGATTTCCTTCAGTTGAAGATGATGTTTCCATTTTCAAATTTCCCATAGAATTTTGTCTGTTCTTTGCACATGTTGCATTTGGTAGAATCAAACAATAGGTTATTATTAAGCTTCTACTATATGTCAGGCATTATGGTAGATGCTGTGGTAACAAATACAGTAGAGGAAACAGTGCCTTTCCAGAAGAAGCTTATATACAAAAATGGTGTGTGTGTGTGTGTGTGTGTGTGTGTACCAAATAATTATATATAATACATATCACAAAAAATTATGGAAATAGAAAAATAGAAAAAGCATTTAAATACAAAATAGTTTGACACTGAGAACACTAACAGTTGAGGGGACCAGAGAAGCCTTCCTATAGAATTTTATTGCTTTAGCTATGGAAGGAGAGATTCTATGAAGTGAAGGTGAAGAGACAAGGCATTCCAAGTAAGGGGAAAAGTCAATACAAAAAAATGAAGATGGGAGATGGAGTATTGTGTGTGTGATAAACAGAAAGAACACTAGTTTGGCTGGATGGCAAAGTACAAGAAGGGGAATAAATATATAATGAAGCTAGAAAGACAGGTTGGAACCAGGCTGCGAAGGGCTTTAAAAGATCCTAAAAGGAGTTTATATCTTAATCCTACAGACAACAAAGAGCCAGTGAAGATTACTGAGCAAGGGAGTGATATGGACTCAATGATGATGAAGACTGAGTTTAAAAAAGAAAGAGACTTAGGGGAGAAATGGAATGACATGAAATTATGGTCAGATAGAGGAATGTCAGAGATTTCGATCAGGGAAGTGGAACAGTTGAGGACAATAGTGATCAGCCTATGTAGGTTTTGTTTTACATGAGTTGAAAAATAAATTTAATTAATATAAGATGAAATATTAGTTTTTTTTAAAGATGAGGTTTTAGCAAGCTAAAGATGAATCAGTAGTGTGATGAATTGAATATAGTAGCAAAAATACCAACTTATGCTACATTGTAAGAAGCATAATGTCTAGGGTTATTTGGATTCAATTCATTTCAGTTCAACAAGAACATGCAAGGCATTATGCTTGTTATGAGACTACAAAGACCAAATTTTTAAAAAAATTGGCCTTGACCTTAAGGAGATAAACATTCTATTGGGGGAGGCTTAGGATATCTATACAAAACATATAAACATATAAGTAAATACATGATAACACGAGAAGAGAAAAAGCTTATCAGGACACATACCCAAGACAGGCATGGAAGGTGGACTAGGTTGGATACTGTCCATGGTGAGTTCAGGCTGGATTGCACTTAGGAAACCGTGTGGTCTTTTCAAGGCTTCTTATTTGCTTCCTAGCCTTAAAACCCATCTTTTTTTTCTTTTAAAGTACAAATGTGCTTTGGATAATGGCACTTAAGAAGATAGATTCAGGTGATGTTTCTCCCGTTCTCTTCTCTGAGAAGAACAAATCTAGGAAGGTTGATGATAAGGAGAAGAACATCCAGTAGATGGCAACCTGGAAGATGAATAGCCCTGAGATCACACCATGTGAGCTAACTGTGGATGTTTAATCTGGAAAAAGTACATGGTAGCTGTCTTCACTTATCAGAAAAGTTATCACCTGAAAGAAGGACTAAGTTTATTCTTCTTGGTAGATTTAGGGGCAATGAGTGGAAACTAAAGAGAGGCAGATAAAAGCCTGATGTAAAGCAAACCTTTCTAACGATTACAGCCATCCAAAAGTCAAATGAGTTGTTTTAGGGGACAGTTGATTGTTCCTCCCTAGAGGTCTTCAAGCAAAATGCTGATTGACTACTTGTTTGCTATGTTGTAAAAGATTTACTCACAGATAGACGCTGAGCTAAGAATGCCTTTAAATTTCCTTCTTATTCTGAGATTCTATTAGCTGGGTCCATATAAACATAAATAAAATGAGGTAATATTTGTAAAGTATTTTGCAAATCTTAAGGCACAATGTAAGTGCAAGCTATTGCTATTATTAGATGCCAGAAAAGTCTAAGGCAAGACCATTCATAGTTTCCAAGTACTTATGGCACTGAAACTTGTTATGTGAATTCTACCAAAAAGAGTACATTCTTATGAAAGGAACTTGTTTCATTTAAACCTGGTGGGAATTTACTAAACGTATCTTTTATGTTACATTTCCTGGCATTACCTTAAAAAAATAGCATTTTTGTTTGTGTCTTTGGATTTTCTGGAAAGAGTGAATCTCTCTTCTGTTCTCCAAGTATGAGATGGAAATGTGGATGCCAAATTAGAATGGTAAGCTCCTTGATGGCAAGGGCTTTCTGTGCTTCTGTATTTGTATTGTCAGTCCTTGGCACTGTACTTGATACATAGTTAATGTTTAATAGATGTCCATCTATCTATTCATTTACTTAACTCACTCAAATTCTTACCTTATAGTAAATTTTCTGGTGAAATAAAAAGGAAGAGGATAGAAGAAGAAACAGAAAAAGTTACAGTAAAATAATAATTTTTGAATTAATACTGTTCAAAAGATGAGGCAGACTTTGTTATGTGAAAATTTGGAGCTCTTTAGAGATAGAACTGGACACAAATAAACACAGATGTGTGCTGAAACAATTCAGGAAAGAGGGAAGATAATTTATTGGATAAGTAGGACAGGGATTCATTGTGTAAATCTTTGGAAAGATCATGGATGAGTCATGGAAAATTGTGATAAAACATAAATTTTAATCAAAATTTTTGACTCAACCAAGTCATCTCAAAATTAACAGCACAAAACCCAACCTGTAATTGATCAGTACAAAAGAGAAGTCCTGAGGGAAGGAGAATTTTTCTTTCTGATCTCCTGGAGGAAAAGAAGGAATTTAATGATGTTTAAATAGACAAGATATAAATCTGGTATCATTATTTTTTGGTTTATTTCAGGGTAAAGACTGAGGATTAGGAAAAGACAAAAGAAAAATTCAGAAGTTGTTCTTCCACAGAACAGATAAAGGGGAATTTGGTGCCTTCTCCTTTTACATCCAACATCTGAACTAGTGTTTCTCTTTATTCTTTCTCCTTCTCTTTCCCCCCTTTCTTTGTTTCTTTCTTTCCTTTCTTCCTTCTATCCCTTCTTGCTTTTCTTGTCTTCCATCCTTTCTCTCTCTCCTCCCTACCTCTCTCCCTTTCTCTTTCCTGCCTTACTTTTTATAGATTTTTTTGTTTTGTTTTTACATTTAATACATTTCCCTCTTTGTCCTTCCCTCCGAGAGTATCACCCCTTATAATGAAGACATTTTAAAACAGAAGGAAAAGAGGATTAAGAGAAAAACAATTTAACAAAACCAATCAACATACAAAAAAAATGTTCGTTTCAGTATTCCACATGTGTTGATTCCTTCGAATCAATCTCTCGAAAAGAAGACAAAGGGAGATATGTCAGTGTTCTTTCAATATCATAAGTACTTGAAGACCATGAGTTGTTTTGTCTCAGATTTTTCTGGAATCTAGTAGTAGTAATAGCATTTATATTGCACTTTAAGGTTTGCAAATGCTTTACAAATATTATCTCATTTTATTCTAACAACAATACTGAGAATTAGATGTTAATATTTCCCCCATTTTAAAGAGGAGAAAACTGAGGTAAACAAAAGTTAAGTGATTTGCTCAGGGACACATAACTAGTGAATGAGCCAAGCATGCTATCCACTGCACCACCTAGCCGCCTCGGTAAATGTTTTAATGTGATGAGCAAAAGGGAAAAGAAATACATTTGTTCACTTCCCCTTGTAAATGCTTAATAAACTCTTGTTGGTGGATTAACTAAGAGGAAGCTATAGCATGAAATTGTAAACAAGACTGACCCTTTGAGACTTTAGAGTGCAAAGGCAATATTTAAAAAAAAATTTCTCCCTCTACCCTAAGTCTGGATGTTACCCAGATGTGGAAATAAATTTCTGTTCGTGTTTTATTCATTTGAGTTCCATGTTGTAAGCTGTAAGACTCAAGAGTACCATTATCCCTAAGTGGTTGTCCAGCAAGGACAGATGATTGTATTAGAGGCCTGCTTGTCTTTACTTATTTACCAATATCTGACAAGAGTTAGTTAATTCTCATGAGACAGCTATGTATCTGAGGCTATTGAGAAAACACTAGTCTAAGCCCTTCTAAACCACCTGCCTCTCCTCCAGTCATTGCCTCCTTCCCATTCACTTCTGAAGAAGCTGTCTGTCTCTTTAAATGAACATGGAAGAGTGGAAAAGGGGGAAGGGAATAAGCATATATTAAGCACCTATTTTGTGCCAGGCCCTGTTCTCTACACTTTAACGATTATCTCATTTGAGTGGGAAGAGCAGAGGTCAGATTCCTGGGCATGATTCCTATTTCCAGCACTGACTACCTGTTTAAGCTTAGCTGCTTAATTTTCTGAGTCTCAGTTCCCTCACTTTTAAAGCAGGGATGATGATAGCTGAGAAAGGCATGGCCAATCAATAGAGTTGGAAGGGGCTTCAGAGACCATCTAGTTCAGGGATTCTTAACCTTTTCTTGTGTCGTGAACTCCTTTGGCAGAATAAGAAAATCTCTGGATCCTTTCTCAGAATAAATGTTTGTTGCCTGCATTCATAATCGAGGGAAATGCTAAGTTTCAATTCAAGCTTAATGAAAATAGCGGTGTAACGATTTCCTATCCAAATATACAGACGTCTTGAAATCTAATTCAAATCCCTTGTTTTTACAAATAAGAAAACTAAGGCCCAGAAAGTTTTAGTGACCAGTCCCTAGCCATGCAGGTTGTAAGAAGCAAAGACAGAATTTGAAACCAGGTTCTTTGAGTTCAGGTGCAATATTTTTCCTACTGTGTTGGAAAAGGACTATGTTTTCCAGGATGCCTAGGAGATGAATTAAAATGTTGATCGGAAGATAAAGGAATCCAATTTCATGAGACAGTATGTGCCCACAACACAGATTCATTGTGTTTGCATGATTGAGGAACATCTTCATGTGAAGGAATAACAGAGGTCTCTTCTGAGATTTGTGACCACGAGACAGGAGAGACCGCTCATGCTGGGGACATGATGGAGATGAGCAGAATGGGGAGCAATGATAATTTCCTTATGCAAGTCCATCCAAGCCAGGAGCTTCATGGAAACCAGAAATAGTCAGGAGCAACAAGGAGCAGAGAGTATCTACTGACACAAACTGTTTCAAAACTGAGAGGTCAAACCTACATACACTGAAGCAATCAATCAAAACCAACAGTCATTTATTAAGTATATACTATGTACTGAGTTATGAGGCTACAAATACAGAAGAAAGGCAGTCACTGCCCTCAAGGAACTTATATGCTACTGGAAAGATTCATTGTGTTTCCTAAATACATAATAAATAATAACAATAAATAGCTCAATAAATAAAAAGTAATGTACAAAAGAAATTCAAAATGAAAGGGGAATTTGGAACTAACGTTTTAAAAATGAATGTTAAAAAAATGTAATTGAGAAAGTCATAAAGCATTAAGGACATTGATGGTATCATCAAAGGCTCCAACTCCCTTGTTTGCACTGGCCATTATTCTCCATGCCTGAAACACATTCCCTTTTCCTGGTGGAATATCCTAGTTCCTCTAAGACTGAACTCAAATTCCGACTTTACATGAAAACTTTCCTCATCTTCCCAGACCCTTGTACCCTCCTTCCCCAAATTAACTAGTATTTATTGTGCATCTATATCTATAGCTATACACGTACACACACATACACATATATGTGTATGTGTGTGTACAGATACAGTGCATATATGTATATGTATGTATGCATGTCAGTATATGCATGTGTGTATGTGTACAGGTGTGAATACACATACATATGCATGCTTTCTCCTCTGATAGGATATAAAATCCTTGAAAGTGGAAACCCTCATTTTTGTCTTTGTATAATAAACACTTGCTGATTTATTGCTGCTGATTGATTCTGGTATCAGAGCAGATCTTGACCAATAGGAAGCATGACTGTTTTGGAGGTGTTGTTTTCTCTGTGGAGAAAAGGAATACAATTATTCATTTGGGAAAGTGACTGAAGTTGTTGTTATTGTTGTTTTTTTTCTTCTTTACTATTCATTTCTGGCCAATTTAACCCTTTCATTATTCTTCCTTTCTTAGGTCTGTCTGGTTAAGTTTGGAGAGAAACTCAATGCCTATACCTATGTTCACTTCAGAAGTTCCCAGTTTCCTAGTAGATAGAGGCAAACAGTGAAAGAGGTAAATTACCATTGAAATGTACTATGACTTGAAGTAAAGATTATGAAGATCTAGTTAGAATAGGAACCCTGAGCTATATGCCTATAGCACCTACCTTGCTAATGTATAGCATTATGAAAATCGGAAAGTACTGTATCAATCATTCCATAAAAATCTATTAAGCACTATGTGTCAAATGCTGTGCTAACTGCTGAATATGCAAAGACTAAAGGGGGGCAATCCCTGTCCTCTGTTCTTAATAAAGAATGTAAATTCTGTCCAGGAAGGGATTATTCTGTCTTTTGTACTTATATCCTAATATGTCTAGCACAATGTCCCCCAGCTTGGTGGGGGATGACCAGTTGTACTCTAAAGGCACAAAAGAGCCCTTACTCAGTTAAAGCCCTAACAGAATTTGGCAACCTACATCTCTACCTGGGTCCTGGGACCCTCACTTTTTTCAGAATCTCCCACAGTACTCTTACTACTGGTATGACAAGTATGCTAATGGTAGTAATAAAGTGTTTGGACAAATGATCATTTCAATTATGTCAAGTTTTACCCAGTTGGAGTCCAAGAAATAGCTGCACCATCATGTAGTGACTTTAGAGCAGTTGTGATACCCATTGTATGGGATGGGGAGGAGGGAATGTTTTGCGATATTTTTCCAAAAGAATTATTTAGATTTGAGTTACCTGTACAGCAAAGTCATAAGAAATGACTTTTGCAAAACTTGTAGACTTTGCAAATTTGGGAAGAAGCTGCTTACTCCTGTTTACCTCAGTTTCCTCACATGTAAAGTGAACTGAAGAAAGAGATGCAAAACCATATTGGTATCTTTGCCAAGAAAATCCAAAATGTTGTTTCAACATGACTATTATTAATACAATTCTTTTTTTCCTTTTTAAAACTCATTTATTTATTTTTAATTTCAACATTCATTTCCACAAGATTTTGAGTTCCAAATTTTCTCCCCATCTCTCCCCTCTCCCCACTCCAAAACACTGTGCATTCTGATTACCGGAATTTGTCCTCCCTTATATCACATCCTTCCCTTCCCTTATCCCTATCTTCTCTCTTTTCTTGTCGGGTAAGATAGATTTCTATATCTCATTGCCTGTATTTCTTATTTCCCAGTTGCATGTAAAAACAACATTCATTCCGAAAACTTTGAGCTTCAACTTCTCTCCCTTCCTCCCTCCCCACCCATCCCCACTGAGAAGGCAAGCAATTCAATATAGGCTGATAATAGTCATGTTGTGAAAGACTAATTATATTTCCCTCCATCCTGTCCTGCCCCCCATTTGTTCTATTCTCTCTTTAGACCTTATCCCTCCCCTAAAGTGTTTACTTCTAATTACTGCCTTCTCCCATTTGCCCTCTTTTCTATCATCTCCCCCACAGCCCACTTATCCCCCTTCTCCCCTACATTCCAGTAGTGTAAGATAGATTTTCATACCAAATTGAGTGTGCATGTTATTCCCCCCTTAAGCCAAATGTGATGAGAGTAAGCTTCATTTTTTGCCTCTTACCACCCACCTTTTCCCCTCCATTGAAAAAGCTTTTTCTTGCCTTTTTTACTGAGAAATTCCATTTCTCCCTTTCTCCTCCCAATATATTCCTCTATCACCCCTTAATTTTATTTTTTTAGATATCATCTCTTCCTATTCAACTCACTCTGTACTCCCTGTTTATGTATGTGTGTATATATAATCCCTCCAACTATCCAAATACTGAGAAAAGTCTCAAAAGTTACAAATACTATCTTTCCATGTAGGAATGTAAACAGTTCAACTTTAATAAGTCCCTTATGATTTCTCTCTCCTGTTTACCTTTTCATGCTTCTCTCGATTCTTATGTTTGAAAGTCAACTATTTAGTTCTGGTCTTTTCATCAAGAATGCTTGAAAGTTCTCTATTTCATTGAATGACCATTTCCCCCCAGTTTTGCTGGGTAGGTGATTCTTGGTTTTAATCCTAGTTCCTTTGACTTCTGGAATATCATATTGAACACCCTTCGATCCCTTAATGTAGAAGCTGCTAGATCTGGTGTTATCCTGATAATATTTTCACAATAATTGAATTATTTCTTTCTTGCTGCTTACAATATTTTCTCCTTGACTTAGGAACTCTGGTATATTCCTAGGAGTTTTTCTTTTCAAATCCCTTTCAAGAGGTGAATTCTTTCAATATTTATTCTACCTTCTGGTTCTAGAATGTCAGGACAATTTTCCTTGATAATTTCATGAAAGATGATGTCTAGGCTCTTCTTTTGATCACAGATTTTAGGTACCCCCATAATTTTTAAATGGTCTCTCCTGGATCTATTTTCTGGGTCAGTTGTTTTTCCAAGGAGATATTTCACCTTGTCTTCTATTTTTTCATTCTTTTGGTTTTGTTTTGTAATTTCTTGGTTTCTCCTAAATTCAATAGCTTCCATCTGTTCCATTCTAATTTTTAAAGAACTATTTTCTTCAGTGATCTTTTGAAACTCCTTTTCCTTTTGGTTAATTCTTCTTTTTAAAGCATTCCTCCTCTTCATTGGCTTTTTGGACCTCTTTTGCCATTGAGGTAGTCTATTTTTAAAGGTGTTATTTTCTTCCGTATTTTTTTGGTCTCTTTTAGCAAGTTTTGACCTGCTTTTCATGATTTTCTTGCATTTCTCTCATATCTCTTCCCAATTTTTCCTCCACCTCTCTTACTTGATTTTCAAAATCCTTTTTGAATTCCTTCATGGCCTGAAACCATTAAATATTTTTTTTGGCGGTTTTGGATGTAGAAGCCTTGACTTTGATATCTTCCTCTTATGGTATACTTTGTTCTTCCTTATCTGAAAGGATGCAAGAAAATACCTGTTCATCAAGAAAAAACTTTCTGTAGTCTTATTTTTTTTCCCTTTTTTGGGCATTTTCCCAGTCAATTACTTGACTTTTGAGTCCTTTGTCAAATGGAGGGTATACTCTAGGGACCTGTAAGTTCTCAATTCCTCCAAGGTGGCACAATCAAAGAAGAGGAATTTACTCCTCTTCTGGCCTGTGCTCCAGTCTGGAGGAAACTCCAAGCTTTTCTGCTCAGCATCTGCCAGTACAATTCTCTCTCCAGAGCCTCCATCAGTTCCATCATGCCAGTGCTCTTCCTCACCCCAGGACTGCCACTCAGTGCTGAGACTCAGATTAACTGCTCATTTCCCCTAAAGTCTTTAGCTCAAGTGCTCCAAAAAATGGATACAGCTGCTGCCTCCACCTCCTGGGGCTGGGGCTAGGCCAGGTGAAAGAGTTTTCTCACTGACCTTTGAAGCTATCTCCGGCATTTGTGGGTTGAAGAATCTGGGAACCACAGCTGCTACCTGAGATTCTGGCCCCTGAAGCCTGCTCCAGTCCTGTTTGAGCCGTGAGGTTAAGCCTGGGCTGTGTTCTATGGGCTGTACTCTGCCCTGAGTCAGGTGTGGTAGACTTTTCCTGTAGGCCTTCCAGGATGTCTTGGGCTGGAAATCTCTTTCACTCTGTCATTTTGTGGCTTTTGCTGCTCTAGAATTTGTTTAGAGTAATTTTTTACGGGTATTTTAGAGACTGTGGCCAGAGAGCTTCTACAGGTCCATCCTTCTACTCTGATGTCTTGGCTCCACCACCCTATTAATATAATTCTTTAACCCAAAAGGAGTTAGAAAGAATTTCTGGTGCCATGTCAAGTTAATGAGGAAACACATCCAACACAAGGTTCTCTTTCCACATTAAATAAAAGTTGCATTCTTTGTGTATTATCAGTCACCAGAATTTTTTAATCTTTCCTTGGAAGTAACTAAGTACAAAACAAATTTCTTCTTTGTATGGAGGACATATTTTCTGGCATTAAATTTATGTGTATTTGTAAAAAGTAAGAATATGGTCAGAATAAATAATATTGGTCCTTTTTCATGTTGAACCCCAGGCTGTCATGCCTGCCTCTTCTTGTTGATTCTGTGAAAAGACATTTTTGGTCAGAGAGGTTTACTCAGGTCATATTGTGTTAAAAGAATTCTCACTTCACCCATGAGTATGACAGGCTCTGATAAGAAGATACATTTTTATGTATCCATGAACAAGAAGTAGCCTAGATTCCAGGGAAGAGACAGATTTAGAAATATTGATATATATTTGTATCTATTTTTAAAAATTTTGAGATTCAATATCATTAAAATACACAGTTTACCAGGTACATGGGAAAAGGGTTTGGAAGAAACTACTGAGCAGCATATGATTAAGTTTTATGGGCTACCAGACTTGTTTTTGCAAGAATATGACTTAGGAATTGAGAGAAATGGTTTCTATTTTAATTGTTTTAAAAAAAATCAACCGCAAATCTGATATACCATACTGTGTGGACTTCTTTGGTTAGGGAAGAGGGAGAAGGGTAGTACAGGGGCAAGGAGGGAGAAAAATACTTCTGTTTAATGATTTGCACTTCATTTCTAGATTTTAATGCAGTTCTAATTGCAACCAAGTTCATTGTCCATGTTACTAAAATTTGTCAGCCTAACAAAATGTAGTAATTGCAACCAGATGTGGCATCAAGACAAGGTCAGCAAGTTATCACAAAGAGGGTGGTGAAGGGGGAGATGTCCATGTAGGAATGAAAGAATCATTAACACCCCTCCCTTCTATGCTCCCTCGCTCTCCCCCAGCTACTGAAAGAGATCTGCTGTGAGGAAGCAAAACAGCTCATGGAATGGATGAACAGCACAGTCCTAGTCTGCAGGCAGCACAGTGAAAATCTGTTCATTGATGAGCACAGTCTTCAGCAGGAAAGAAAAGGACATGAATCCCTCTGGGGAAGGAAGTGAGGCAAGTTGGAAGATCACAGGATCACAACTCCAAGGCTAGAAGTATCTGGTCCAACTGTTCATCTTACAGATGAGAAAACTTGAGTATCAGGGAAGATCAATGAGTGGTTCAAAGAAATGCAATAATAGCATCAAAGGTAGGATTTGAACCCAGGTCCAGAGCCAGGCCTCCTTCTCTTATACTACATGTGTTGGCCCAGAATGTTGTTGTTCAGTTGTTTCAGTCATGCTCTACTCTTTATAACCCCATTTTGGATTTTCTTGACACAGATACTGAAGTGATTTGCCATTTCCTTCTCCAGATCATTTTACACATGAGGAAACTGAAGCAAACAGGTTTAAGTGACTTGCCCAAAGTCACACAGCACACATACCCATGGACTCATGAAGATGAATCTTTCTGACTTCACGCAGAGCACTCTGTCCACTGACCTATCAAGTTGCCCTCTTGACCCAGAATAGAAAGAGTTTAAATTACGATATTGCCTTGACAATAGGAAAATAATATTTTAAATGATTAACTGTTTTGCCTCTTAACCTGGGGTCTGTGAACGTGTTTTTAAAAATAAATATTTCAGTAACTGTAGTTTGATTTATTTCCTTTCTAATTCTACATATTTTATTTGGTTCAATTAATTTATGCACTTAAAACATTATTATCAGAAAGAGTCCAGGGTTCGTGACACAAAAATGTTAAAAACTCATGGTCTAATATGATCTGAAATGAAATGCTTTTATTAGATTAAGTCTTCTTGGGATTGATCATTGTTTGGTCAAAATAACTCTTTCCCTAGTTTGAAGAACAAACTGAGAAAAGGGAAGGAAGGAACGAAACAAATATTTGTTACTTGCCTGTTACATGTGAGGCACTGTAGTAAGAACTTTGCAAACATTATTTCATCTGATTCTCTTAATAATCCCGGGAAATAGGTACTATTATATTTGCTTTATTTGATAAAACAAAGGACTAGATTTTATTCAAGATTTAAAATTTTACAATTCTATGCAGGGATTGCCATGGTGTATTTGTGTGTATATATACACATATACACATATATGTATGTGTGTGTAGATAGATATAGATACACAGACATATATACACGCATATGTGTGTGTATATATATATATATATATTATATATATGTATCTTGCTAATCAGTAGTATATTTTGCTATGATAATGAACTTGTAAGTGTGCAAATGAAGTTCCCAAATTGAGAGGGCTTGTTGATGTCAGCTTTCTGGAACTCATCATCAGATGCATGATAAGCCTGTTAATTGTGTAGAAGACTAGCATGCAGCTTCAGCTTCAGCTTAGAGGATACAGAGTAAAGATGGTGCAGTAAGAAATTGCTATGCCGTACCTACCCTATGGTTTTGGCCAGCAGTAAGACATTGGTGGGGGAGGGGGAGGTCAGTGCAGAGATGGAGATGCAAAGATGTAGATGCAAAAGCTGAAGGAAATGAAAATAGGCTGGCATGGCTTGTTCTTGATGAATAATCCATTTTGAACAGAGATGAGGTTTACAAGACGTTTTCCTATCAAAGGAGAGACCATATTTCAAATCTTTAACTTTCATAGCACATGTAACTTGCTGGAAGGTGCTATAGCTGAACATATGCATGGAGAGATTTTTTAAAAAGCAAAATAACAGAGCAGTTGTAATCCAAGATGGGTTCTTAAATATTTTAGTTCTCTTTTCATGGTACCATAGATATAGATTTGGAAAGGACTCCAGAGGGTAGGGAGTTTTCTAGTCCCCATTTAATCCCCCTCTCCTTGCTCTTATTTTACGGAGGAGGATATTGAGGCCCAAAGATTAAATTACTTGCCAGCATTATACTAGTAGTAAGTAGTAAGCATCAGAGATGGGCTTTGAACGTGAGCCTTTTGACACCTTGGTTAAAACTCTTTCCTTTGTATTACAATGAAGGAATTTCTGTAAGGGAATGTAAAAGCCTCTAAACTTTGCTGCAAGTAGCTCCAAGATCACAAAACTGCTTGTGTCAAAGTAGCTAAAAAAGCAAAATTACTTCATCTTTCTAGGTCTCTGTTTCTTTTCCTATAGAACAAGCATGGCAGTCTATAACAGACAGCTAGTCAATAAATGCTTATTTTAAAAATTATTTA
This sequence comes from Potorous gilbertii, assembly GCA_028658325.1. Lineage (NCBI taxonomy): Eukaryota > Metazoa > Chordata > Mammalia > Diprotodontia > Potoroidae > Potorous > Potorous gilbertii. The sequence continues at coordinate 423,844,800 of CM053770.1, read as the reverse complement.
TTTAGTTTTTAATTTATGGAACAAAACAGGCATTTCCTTAATATACTATAATGAAAAAGACAATTGCACATGAAACTGCAAATCTATAATATACAAATGGATAGTTTAAATTATATTAAATATAAAAGCTTTTGTACAAATCAATAAACATTTATTAAGTGCAGGGGCTCAAAATCTAATGGGGAGACAACATGCAAACAAGTAAGTACAAATAAGATGTATACAAAGTAAACTGCAAATTTTGTTGTTGGTCCTTTGTTTTCAAAGAGGATCAATGACATCACGATATTGGTGTAAGATAGTGGATGATAGTGGATGTCTTGTCCTACACATGAATTAGATTTAAGTGAGGCAGAGTTACGCAAAGTCATCAGCCTTACTCTCTCTTCCATAGTCATTGAAGTCAAGTGGCAGGGCAAAAGTCAAGGTGACTGGCGATGACTTGTGATGCAGTGGATAATCTTTGGTGTTTTCAATGCCTGATCAAGCTCTAAGTGTTCCACAGTATCTGCTTCAGCCATCTTCATGATGCTTGGAACAAATTGTTCTCATCCTCCCATTTTTCTGGGAGAAGTCTTCAAGTACTTTGAGCAGAGCCCCTCTAACTCACCAATGAGCAAAAGAGGAAAGACACTAGAATTTACAGAGATTGGGAAAGGCTTCTTGTAGAAGGGGGCTATCAGTTATAACTTGAAGGAAATGAAGAAAGCCAAGAAATGGAAAAGAGGAAGGAGAGTATTCCAGGTATGTAAGACAGAGATTGAGTGTTTTCCTTGAGTAACAGCTAGGCCAATGTCATTGGATCATGCAATATGTGAGAAGTATAAGGTATAATAAGAAAACTTGAAAGGTAAGAGGAAGGCTAAGTTATGAAGGGCTTTGAAAGACAAACAAAGGATTTTATATTTGGTCCTGGAGGTAATAGGGTGTCACTAAGAGTTTATTGAGGAAGGGAATGACATGGTCAGACCTATGTTTTTAGGAAGATCATTTTGACAATTTAGCAGAGGATGAACTTGAGTGAGAAGAAACAGGGCAGGGATCAGGCTATTGTAGTCTTCTAGGCATGAGGTGATAAGAACCTGCATCAGGGTGGTGACAATGTCAGAAAAGAGAAGAGAGCACATGTAAGAGATTTCACAAGAGTAAAATCAAAATCAACAACAGAATTAGATTGCATTTAGGAGAAGAGAGAAGATGAAAGAGATATAGAGTAAAAAATGACACTTAGGTCTTGGACCTGGGTGACCTTGAGGGTGATGATATGTTCATTAGTAGCAGGAGGGGAGGGCTGGGGGAGGAACAATAAGTTCAGTTTTGGATATGTTGCGTTTAAGATGTCTGATGAGATAGTATAAAGGAAGAAGAGGACAGAGCCCTGGTGGACATCCACTGATAAGATGCAACAAAAGAGACTGAGAAGTAAGTCAAATAAATATGAATAGAATTAGAATGAAATAGTGTCACAAAAATCTAGAGAGAAGAGGGTGATTGACAGCATTAAGGCTGAGGAGAAGTCAGTAAGGATGAGTTGAAAAAGGACATTGGCTTTGGTACTTAAGAGACAACTGGTAGCTTTAGAGAGAGTAGTTTCAGTGGATTGATGATGTAGGAAGCCAGTCTATAGAATTAAGCAGAAAATGAGAGAACAATAAATAGAGACATGGATTGCAGTTGACTTCCTCAGAGAGTTTAGTCATAAAAAGGAGTAGATATAGGATGATAATTAATGAGAATGAATGGATCAAGTAAGTTTTTTTTTAAAGCATAGTAGACACACAGGCATGTTTGTAGACAGTCAGGAACCAGCCAATACACAGAGATAGGCTGAAGATAAGTGAGAAAATAAGGAAGACAGAGAGGCAGGCTAATTTGCTGAAAAAGTTGGGATGCCATGGCATGACGTGTGTGTGTGTGTGTGTGTGTGTGTGTGTGTGTGTGTGTGTGTGTATGGGGAAGATCCACCTCTTCATGTGGTATGGAAGTGAAGAGACGATGCATCTGGATGATGTGAAATGAGGAGGAAGAGAGAAGAATCTCTCAGTCAAGGACCTCAATTTCTTTTTCCAGTGAAACACCATGCAAAGTTTTAACAGAGAGAATAGGTTTGGAGAGCTATGGGTGAGAAGGGATGAAAAGGTTTGGGAAAACTGCCATGCTAAATGAAAAAGCCAGTAAATTAAGGAACCATAAAAAAAAAAATTAACTTCCTTTAGCAAGGACATATAACAGAAATTTGTATTGTTCTGTGATTTTCTTCCAGCTTCATTAGTTAGTATGTGAGTAGGGCTGAAGGTAGGAGATATGGGGGTGATCCAAGGCTGAGATTTGTTAGGGCACGACTGGTGACAGGACCAAGAGGCAAAGTATTGGAAAGAAAAGGACAATATAGATTGAGTAGTTTTACCAAGGGACCAGAATGTGGAAAGGAGTAGAAGGTAGCTAACATAGCTGGTCTGGGAAAGAAGTGAGAGATTGAGAGATGAGGACAGTGTGAGGGTGAAGAACAGCATTTGGGGTCATGCGGTAGAAAGAAAGGTGGAATCACCACAAATTGTGATTAGATAAAGGAATTTCAGGATTCAGGAACATGGAAGTGGTACGTTTATGCGTGACAGGTCAAGGGTATGACCATCTCCCTCTGTAGCTGAGGGGTGAGGGATGATCAAACTAGTAAGAATGAGAACCATTCTCTAATTGATAAATGATTTAAGGATATGAACTGGCAGTTCTCAAGGCAAGAAACACAGGCTATCTATAACCACATGAAAAAATGCTCCAAATCACAAAAAGAAATCTGCAACTTAAAACAATTCTGATATTCTACCTCCCCAAAATCAGATTGGCAAGGATGACAAAAAAAAAAAAATCAAAATTATAGATGTTTGAGTAGCCATAGTAAAACAGAACACTGATGTGCTTGTGGTGAACCTGTGAATGGATACAATCATTCTGGAAGGAAATTTGGAATCATACACAGCAAGTTACTATACAAGGCATGCTGTTTGACCCAGCTGTATACCATGTCTAGACTCATACCCCTTCAAAAACCAACTAAAACCAAATAAACAACTCATTTTGTAGTGGCAAAAAACTGGAAACTAAAGGGATGCCAATCCATTGGGGAGTGACTGAACAAAGCATGGGCAATTTTTTCTTTGTATTCCCAGTGCCCAGCACAAAGTCTGGCACATAGTAAATGCTTAACAAATGCTTGTTGAATTGAATACATCTTCTATTTACTAGTTTAGGTTTTGTATCTTCAGGGAAGTTGGTGAAATTGTAGCACTCTAACAAAACTCTAGATACATATAATGATGTTTTGTCTAAGTCGGAAACAAAATAGAAACATTCCGGAAGAAAACAAACTCCATACCACTTTACTTTCTAGTTTTAGTCAGGGAGAAGGGTGGGACCCTGGCCTTGAATTACTTATTAGAGCTACCATACATTAGGCCTGCTGGGTGAGACACACTCTTTAAACCTTGAGAATACAAAGACAGATATGATTCGATCCTTGTCCTCTAGGTGTTCTTCTTGTGTATTCAATATCAGGATAAAGTGTGAGAAGAGGATGGGGAGATTCACTGTGCTATCTTGAAATGGGTAAGATTATATGTAGCTGGAAGGGAGTGCTGATCTTGGAAGACCAGGAAGACATTTGAGTTGGGCCTTGAAGAAAGTGGAGTATTTCAACAAGAGATGTGCATGGAGTGAGTTCAAGATGCCAATTTGAAAAGCTGTTTAGTCTAGAACCAGAGCTATTATGTATGATTGAGGAAAACAAAATATAATGAGTACTTAAAGTGAAGTATTCTTAGTATCATATGACCTCCAGAGGCAGGTAACATAATTATTAATACCGCATAGCACTTACAGGATCTGAAAATGGAAATGTTTTAGTTGATGGTTATTGCCATAGATTTTCCTTGATCTCTCTTCTAAACTCATTTAAAATCATGTCCTCCCTACTTTCATATGGTCCATGATTAAATTACCCAGGCAAAGCAGCCAAAAGCAATCAAAAGTGATGGAAATCAAGATGAGAAGTTTTATTTACAATGCAAATGATCTGGTTCACTCTCCACTACAAAAGCAAATCAAATCATACACTCTTCAAATTGAGTGGAAGGCCCTGCACATGCCCCTGGCTGCATCCGCCTAAGCTGGCTCTACATTGATTCTTGGCCTGGGGACGATCTTGGACGGATTTCACTGCAACCAGGGTCTAATTTACAGTATGTCACTAAAGTGAAATCTGATGGGATGAAATGGAAATGTGCTCCATCACAGTATGACAGAATGCAAGTGGCAAGAGTCTGTCAGAATACCGAAGTATCCACATGACAAATATCCCAGGGAAATGATCCAAAGTACCAGAGGCTGATGGACTGGAACTTCTAAATTCTTGGATGCGCTCAAATGGTGGTTATGCTATCAGCAGGACCAATTGCCAGCCATGTAAGCATGGACAAATAACTTCATCTCCCTTAGTTTTAGCCTCCTTATTTGTAAATTAAGTGTAATAATCTTTGCATTACCTAGCTTAAAGGACTTTTCTATTGTATATCCTATATGGGGTGAAGAAAGGAGTGTGTGAAAAATATGTCAATAGGTGTCATAGAAACATTGATATAGAATTAGAGGTAGATCTTAGATATTATATAAACCCTTCATTTTACATATGAGGAAACTGATATACAGAGAGATTAAATTACTTGTTCCAGGTCACACAACTTATAAGTATCTAAGGTGGGACTTGAACTCAGGTCTTCTTGTATCCAAGTCCAGCTTTCCATCCACTATACCATGCTGCTTCTCCAAGGCTATCATTAGAGCTCAGGAATAGCCCAAATACTGAGTCAACTAAGCATAAACTAAAGGTGTCATTGAGTTGGGAATTTATATTTCTATAGGGGATCAATACCCAAGTAGGAGAGAAGGATCCAGATATGAGAGCAAAGTAATGCTGGGTAGGCCAGGACCAGAGCATAAGGCAAGATATTAGAAATATAAAGGAGATAACTGTGATTTAACTTGCTGCCACAAAGCTTTGGTCTCTTATGGCAGCAGCATGCAATCATTTCCCCCATGGCAGTAGAATCATGGATGCAATAGGATATGCTATGACTCACCCATGTTAAGGGATTTAATACTTGCAACATATCTCAGTTGATAATTTATAAATTTTAAAAACTTTATCAACATAAGTTACTATTACCACCATCATCCCCATCTACCATCTTCTTTCTCCTCCTCCTCATCCTACTTTTTGTGCAGTATTATGTTTCCTCAGAAGTATCCAGTATACTTTTTTCAGTCTTTCTTTTGTATCTCACACCATTGATCACCATATCCTAGATGCTCTTTCCTCTCTAAGTTTCTAAGGTACTGCTCTCATCTGGTTCTCCTCCTACCTGTCTGAGCATTCCTCAGTCAGTACCCTCTTGGTTCTTTATCCATGTCATAACCACTAACTTTTCATGTCCCCCAAGGCCCTCTTCTCTTTTTGCTTCTATTCTATCTCACTTGACAATCTCATCAGCTCTTAAGGGTTCAATGATCATTTCCAAGCAGATGATTTCCAAATCTGCATATCCATCTCAAACTAAATATTTTACGGACATCTCAAATACAGCATGTTTAAAAGAGAGCTCTTTATCTTTACCCCCGACCTCTCCCATCTTCTGAACTTCTTTATTATTGTCAAATGTACTGTCATCCTCATAGTCACCCACCATCTTAACTCCTCACTCTCATCCCACATCTCCAATCCACTGTCAAGTCTTTCCATTTCAACCTTTACATCTTCCATGTATGTATCTTTTTGTCCACTTACACAGTCACCTAGCTCAGGCCCTAATTAAATCACCAAGAGTATTTCAATAGCCTTCTAATTGATTTTCTTGCCTCATCTCCTTTTGAACTCCAAGTCATCTTCCATTCATTTGCCAAAGTGATTTTCCTAAAGTGTAGGTCTGGCCATATGACCCAACTCCTCAGTAAACTCGAGTAGTTCCTTAGTATCTCTAGAATCAAATATAAACTCTTCTATTGGGCATTTAAAGGACTTCATAACCTGCCCCCTTCTTACCTTTCTGTGCTTCTTATGCTTTACTGTCATTCACAAACTCAACAATATAACTATACTGGCCTATAGGTTATTTCTCTCATACTATACTCCATCTCTGATCCTAGTGCCTTTGCTGCAATAGTTCCTCATGCCTGGAATACTTTCCTTACTTACCCACCTCTTAGTTTCAGTAACAGCAAGGACCCTGGTATATATTGGAAGGCCTGCTGTACAGATTTTTAGATCCGCTTTTCTAAAAGGAAAGCAACTTTTGAGGGGTCAACAATCTACTTTAATCAAGCACATATATCATTCACCTAGTTCACGGGAAAAAGTCAGCACCTTGAACCTCAGAGAAAATACAGACAGAGAAATAAAGACCAACAGACAGGGCTTCCAACTGTCTGACCATAAGAAATACATGCATCACAGATCTAACTGTCTGACCATTGCATACATACAAAATTACCAGACAGAGAAGCACCAACATCTAGGTTGTCAAAGTTGGGGGGGGGCTCCTTAGTGGCTACCCAGAATCTTACCAGGCCAAACCAACACTTTCCTATGAGTAAGCCCCAAAACAAAACCTCACCTCAGAGTATGTATTCACTTTTTAGAACCAGAAGGTATCATAACCATGAGAACCAGTGTTTCATTGGAAATTAGCAAAAGATGTAGGCCTTCCCATGAAACAAATCTCCCCTAATCAAGCTTTTCTTAATGGGCAGGCCCATTAATGGGTAGAGAAGATCTTTAACTCTCAAATTAACATTGTAGTTTCCTAGTCTTCCTTCAAAACTTAACTCAAATCTCACCTTCAAGATACCTTTATCTGAGATTTCATTTCCTGTCTGGCTGCTCTCCTGGACTTCATGACTCCAGAAACATATTGTTCCACATGACTAAATCAATTCTGATGCTCACAGCCCCTGAGCATCTCCTACCCCTGGGATCCCTCCCTCCTTTTGTTGGAGAGGTGCACACTGGGGAGCTTCCTCTAGATCTTCCACTCTTTAAAGAGTGTTCTCAGGGCATTCACCTTATTTCCTACCTAGTTACTCTCCTAGACTTCATGATCTCTGAAACTCATCTTCTTGTAAGAGAAAATGAACTCTATAACTCATACTTCCACGGATCATTTTCCACCATTGACTCAGGACTTCATCATCCTACAATACTGGTACTCTTCCCTTACCTCCCTTTTCAGTTTCTTTTTTATTCATTGTTTTCTCCCATTGGATTGTGAGTTCCTTGAAGACAGGGACTGTTTCATACCTTTCTTTGTATCTCCAGTACTTAGCACAATACCTGGCACACAGTAGTCACCAAATAGATGTTTGTTTACTCTGACTCATCATCATCATCTTTATTATTCTTCTCCTTATCATCCTCATCATCACCATCCTTTTCCTCCTCCCTTACAGAAAGAAAGTTGGCATGACCAGGAATTTCTTTTATTGACACGGAGTATGGTTATACCAGAGAAAATGCTATCCCATTGTGCAAAGGTAACTTATCCTAAAATACAGAGTTGAGGGTCATTGAATCACATATTTAGACTAGGAAGTTACCTTGGAAACCATCCAGTCCCACCCCTTAATTTGCATATGAGGAAACTGAGGCCAAATGGGATTGATTGATTTACCCAAGGTCACACTAGTGTTGTTGTTGTTTATGTATTTTCAGTCAAGTCTCTCTTTGTGATCCCATTTGGAGTTTTCTTGGCACAGATACAGGACTGTTTTACCATATCCTTCCCATCTTACAAATGTGGAAACTGAGGCAAAGTTAAGTGACTTGCACAGTTATATGGTTAATAAGTGTCTGAGGCCAGATTTGAACTTAGATCTTTCTGACTCGATTTTCAGCACTTTCTCCACTGTGCCACTTAGCCTCAGAGGAAATTGTAAGAGTCCAGCTATGTTGTATGATAGTAAAGAGAGAGTAAGCCTATATTAGAAAGGAAAAATACAAGAGATATTTTAAAGATAGAGTTGTGGTGATTAAAAAGATATAATTTCTGGGTAATTTCATCACTTTATTAATAAGGTCATCAAGTTATTAATAAAAGGATGGCCATTTGGCAGTCTTTCTTAGATCAAAAACAATCATGGAGGCAGACTCATAGTTTTTATACCCTTCAAAGAGGGGCTAAAAAGACAGAGAAGGTACAGTTAGAGCTAACAACCAAAAAAGAGAAAGAATAAAGCTGTAGAGAAGGCAAGGAGGGTATGTAGACTGAAAAAAAAGGTCCTCGGATTTGGCAAGGAAGAAAGAGCTTCATTAAAATGGAAAGGATAGAAGATAGGTCCCAAGTGATTGAGGGGAGGCAAGTAGAAGCAATGGAATAAGATAGTTTTTAAAAAGAGATTTGGTCGTAAAGAGGAAGAAGGTGATGGGGTAGAAGATGAATGGAATAAAAATCTCATTGCAAGGCTATTTTAGGATTGGAAAATTTAAGTGGGCTTTTAGGGAGATGAGAAGGAGCCACTGGAGTGAGAGAACCTGAAGATGCATAAAGAAGATGCTTATTGGGTGCAAAGCCCTGGAGGAGACAGACGTGAACAGGATCCAGGGAGTTGGTAGAAAAGAGTAGAGGCACTTCTTTCTCTAAGACAGGCAGGAAGATGGAGAAAACAGGTTAAAATGCTTAGACTTTTTGAGGATGTCATGCCTGACACATAGTAGGTGCTTAATAAATACTTATTGGTTAATTAAAACAGTAAATAAATAAAATACAAGGGCAGCCTGGATACAGAGATCGTCTCTCTGAGAGAGGCAGGTTAAAGCCTGACTTCTAAAACCTACTCACTGTATGACCCCAGACAATATCCAAAACTTCTCAGTGCCTACTTAGCTCTTAAGTACAATAAGAGATTAGGAACACAGAGCAGGTGCCTATATGGATCAGCAGAAGGTATTTCTCTGTTAGCAGTTCACTTCACCAGTGAAGTAGCAGCCAGATGGCTCAATGGACATCGTGCTGACCCTGGAGTCAGGAAGCCCTCAGTTCAAAACTGACCTCTGACACTTACTAGCTGGGCAAGTCACTTAACCTCTGTTTGTCTTAATCCACTGGAGAAGGAAATGGCAAATCCCTGCAGCATCTTTGCCAAGAAAACTCCATGGATAATATAGACCATGGGGTCATAAAGAGTATAGCATGACTGAACAACCACATGCCAATGAAATCACAGGTCTGGGTCAAACACAAATTAAATGAAAAAAAAAATCCGACACAAAAGATTAAAGTAATTCTTGAGGCTCTTTTAAGCAGCCTGAAAGCCTGGAATGGGGTATAGCTTGAGGTAGCAATGGCTGAGTCAGAAAACTTACTGTGAGTATTCTGTGTATGTGACTCCTATAACTAGCATTTCTAACAGCACTAGAAATATGAAAGTGAGTTTTTGTTGTCAACTTCCCATCCTGTTCCTGAGATGTGAAATAGCTCTTAGCACAATGTCAGGTCATGACTGGTACACTCTTTTCCCTTTCAATTCTGTGAGGGGATATTTCTTGTGTCACAGCATAAGTGAAAGTAGGAAGCAAGTGCAGTGTTCTCTACTCTTATCCATTTTTCACAGTTAGTTAAGAAGCACAGGAAATACAAAGAAATGCAAAAAACCAAATCCTTGCCCTCAAAGACCTCTCATTTCTAATGGGAAGAGACAGCATAAAAATACATACAAGATATATACAGAACAGATGAAAGGAAATTTCAGAAAGCAAGTTACTAGCAGCTAAGGGAGACAGGAAAGGCCTCCTGCAGAAGCTGAGTCTTGAAGGAAGTCAGGCAAGTTAAAAGGCAGAGGTAAGCATTTCAGGTATGGGAGACAGTCAATGCAAAGCTACAGAACAGATAAAATGTTGTGGATGAGGAGCTGGATTGTCTCTCAGTTATACCAGAGGAGAGTCCAGGACAAAAGACCTGAGTTCAAATCCAAGCATTGTTGATTACCTAACTGGGTGACCTTTGATAAGTCTTTTAAATTCTCTGGGCCCCAATTGAACTAGATGAAGGTCCTTTCTAGCTTTAGATATATAATTCTGTAACTAGAGGTTCTTGCTGTGACCTTGAGTTGAATGAGGAAGAGTTTTGGACAATCATAGTATCAGATATGCAGAATGGGCTGTATATATGTATGTATGTATATATATATATATATATGCATATATGTATATATCTCTGAATTACTTTATCATCCACAGATTTGCCTTCATTGACATATTGACTGTCTTCATTGAGGAACTCTAAAATTTAAAACATCTCGGATCATCGCCCTGTAGCAGCAATACCACGTGATGGTGATTAGGAAAATCGCCAGGTCTAAGAGTAATCTCTGTGTGGTGGAAGGGGAACATGAGGCTGGATGGGAGAGAAGACATAATCCAAAGGCTAGCCAGTACCTTATTGGAGAGACAATGGAGTTTTGTAATCCAGGAGAATAAAATGAACTTGTTCCACTGAGGGAATCTTCAGAAAGGCCAAATACAGAGAGGGCAATTGCAAATCTAGTGGTCAGGTAGGGAGCTCAACCCTCTGAGTTTAATCTTCTCCCTAGAAGTTGTGTTTTTATTTCCAAAGTATGCTTTGTCTGCTCAAAGACAACTGGGTTATAGTCAGCCTAATAGTCTATCAGCCGCAGGGTATCTCCAGGCTCTGGTGTTAAAGAGCCCAGGCTTCATTTTCCCTAGGAACACTTACTATATGTGTGACCTTAGCTATTTATCATGTCTAGGTCTTAGTTTCTTTACCTATCTTTCTTTTTTGGATTTGTATCCCCAGTACTTAGCACAGTGGTGTGGTGTCTAATAGGTGCTTAATAAATGTTTATTGACTGGCTGACTAGATGTCCTTTGAACTGCCTTCCAGCTCTATACTTCTGTGATCTTTCTGCCTTAGTCATCCTAGTTAAATGTCACCCTCTGCATCAGTAATGATGGCAATATGCCGTTGACTTGTTCCTAGCTCTGCTTTTTTCCCCTCCAGCTATTATGCTAATACTTTCAAAAGTCATGGCTTAGCTCCTTCTCCAGGAGATATCGAAGGGGGAAATCACAGGGCTAACCAAGGCTGTAAGAGTCAGAGACTTCAATTTTAGGCAATCAACATGGTGCCATGGAAAGAAGCATCTGGGAATCAATATTCTATGCTCTCCCCCTTCCTGGCTGTGTAATCTGACACAATTCCTTTTTTGCCTCTGGTCTCAGTCAGACTGCCTGTAAAATGAGAGGATTAGACTATATGACCTCTAATGCGTCTTTGGATTCTCAATTTTTCCAAAAACCAAAAATGGTTTAAAAAGAAAAGACTCCTTTGCAAAGTGGAAGTGCAATTTATTAAAAGCAACAACAATGACCATATAATTATTATGCTATACCATGAATTTACATTTTAGGCTTTTGATTTAATAGTTATGCAAAGAAAATTAATATTATAACTTCTATATTCCCCTCCTCCCCCTGAAGCATTTGAGCACATAAATAAAAGGTAAAAATGAATTAAAAGTGTAAAAATGAGTGATCTCAGTGTCTGCACAGTTGGGGATCGCTGACTTGGTTGATGTAGTGAATTTAATAAAGCTGAATATAATACAGGAAGTTAGCAAACAGAAATGATTTATAAATTCATGAAGCCAGTGCAATGACAATTTCTGATTACGTATGGAACTCACCTACCCTTTTTGCTGCTGGTCTAACTGAGTCTGTGGAATTGACTCCATTTATATGAGGACCCACAAAGGTAAACAAACAGCAGTTTTATGATGTACTTTGCTAACAGTGTACAGATGTTATTAAAGGGTGGTTAAATCTCCATTTTTGCCTTGTGATACGTGGACCTAAAAAGGGAGGTAGCTGAATGATCATGCATTTGTAACTCTAAAGAAAGGTTTCCTGTATATTGACCCAAGGCAAATTTGACAGATCCTAGAGTAAGCTAGATGATTTTAAAAGCCACCATACAGGGTCTCCAACTTCAAGGGGCCATTGAGATAATTTAACTCTTAGTCAGTTGGTCAATAAACATTTATTATGCATCTGCTGTGTGCAAAAGATAGTCCCTTCTCTCAAGGAGGTCACCAACTAATAGAGGAAACAACATGCAAGTAACTATGCATAAACAAGCTATATACAGGATAAATTGGGGGTATTCAACCCAGAGAAGGTACTAGCATTAAGGGAGTTTGATGAAAGCTTTCCATACAAGATGGGATGTCATCTGGTGTTTAAAGGAAGTCAGAAAAGTCAGGAAATGGAAATGAGAAGATAGAGTATTCTAGGCATGGGGGAAAGCCAATGAAAATGCTCAGTCAGGAGATGAACCATTTAGTGTGAAGAGTAAGGAGGTCAGTGCAACTTGGACTATAGGTATTTGTGGGTGGGGAGAAGTAGAAGAAGCTTTGAAAGGGGGAGAAGCAGGTTATGAAGGACTTTGAACACCATATTTGATCCTGGAGGCTCTTATAACATTAAAATGACTATTTTGCACTGGAAGGAAATTCCTTGGAGATCATGGAATTTCAAAGCAGAAAAGGACCCATTCCAAACTGCTTGTTTTTACTAAAATTACTGTCTATATATCCTTTTTAAAAAAAATGCTTAAAATATAGTTTATTTGATTCAAAAGAAGTAGTGTTGTAAGATGAATAAAGAGTGGTCCTATGGGACAGCAAATCCTGGGTTCAAGTCCTACCTTGATACAGATACATACCATGTGGGCAAATCTCTTGATTCTTCAGTTTACAGTCTCAGGGTGTTGCAGGTAGGTGGCTCAGGGGATAGAATGTTCACCCTAGAAGTTCTTCCAGATCCTACCTTTGACACTCAGTAGTGTGTGACCCCGGACACAAATTGTTAAGCTCTCTACTCATCTGTATAATGAGGATAGTAACATCACCTACCTTGCAGGTTTGTTGTGAGACTCAATTGAGATGATATTTGTACAGTGCCTAGAACATAGAAAGTGCTATATAAATGCTTATTCCCTCTTTTCCTTCCCAAATTAGAATTGATGGGGAATGGGATTTTTTCCAATCAATGAAATTATAAGTCTGATTCATAACCATTGGATCTCTGTACACACCAATGTATGAAATAGGTACTGTTATTATTTCAGAGATAAGGAAACTGAGTCTGAGAGAGTCTCAATTACTTGTCTAGGGTCACACAGATAATAAGTGTTTGAGGGAGCATTTGAATCCAGAAATAGCTTGATGGTCCAGTGAGTAGACTTCTGGGCATGGAGTCAGGAAGCTGTTGTTCTGTCATGTCTGACTCTTTGTGATTCTATTTGGAATTTTCTTGCAAAGATACTCGAGTGGTTTGCCATTTGCTTCTCCAGCTCATCTACAGATGAGGAAATGGAGGCAAACAAGGTTAAGTGACTTGCCTAGGGTCACATAGCTGATAAGTGTCTGAGGCCAGATGGAAGATGAATCTTCCTAATTCCAGGTCCTATCCTCTGTAGCTGCTCCAAGGAATCAGGAACATTGGAATTCAAATCTGGTTGCTGGGGATGAGACAAATATCTGTGACTCTACCTGCCTGTTGGCAGAGACTTACCCTAGTCATAGCAGGTGAGAGCTGAGACACACTTTGGACTTTTTCATTAAGAAATAGGGAACTATTTTCACTGTAAAATTTCCTTGATAAAATGCACCCAAACTTTAGACCAGGAGTGTGTTGGAACCAACTCAAACTGACTCAGAAGAGGCAACTGTTAAATTTTTAGCCCAAGCATTTTCATTTCAGAAATTGTCAAAAGTAACACCATTGCCCAAGATACTTCATTAAGTGGAAGCAATGCCCTCTTTGTGTACAATTATATCCCTCCTCACCTTTAATCCCTGGTTTGGCCTGACATGAGTTTAGGTGAGTTGACTGTTTTTTCTACAGAAAATTTAAGGGAGAAGAGCCCTCCTAATTCATGTCTTTCAGAGGAAGAAGATGCAGCCCCATGTGATCTGAAATGGACTGAGGTTGGATTTTTTTCCTTGAGTTGACCTTGACATCATCTCATTGCACAATCTTCCTTCCACTACTGCAGCATTTGGGAAAAAGATTGAACTGCTGGAGACTTTCCTTGCTGGGTGGGGTGGGGGACTGAAGGTGAAATTAATCCTTTCATTTGGGGACTCCACCCTGAGGCTGAGCTAGCCTCATTGGTGAATGAGTAAGCAGAAACTCATCTGACAATATGTTATATTGGTGCTGGAGCAATTCGGGAGGCTGGTAGTAGCCTCAGGTGCTGAATCTAAATAAGGGGGTAGTGAAAGCATAAGGAAAGAAGAGAACGTAAGAACAGTTTGAAAAACTATTTGTACATGTTTCATCTATTGTGTAACAGAGTTAAAGTCATAGTGATTATATTATTTTCCAAATAAACACTCAAAATGCAAGTTATAACTGATCAGTGGTCAACTCTGCCAACTGTTGGTTTTGAAAAACAAATGTTGGCTTATGAGCATGTTGCACATTGTTGAGAGTTCCAGTACGCATCTGCAGAAATATGTGTGTGTAATGACTTGTTTACAGTATGATACTATATGGTTGCATGATGCAATATTGTGTCATCATAAATTATTATTTTTAATAATTTAATTTTATTTATATTTAATAATTTAATGATCATAATTTAATAAAAATAAATAACACAAATTATTAAATTGAAGAGGTCATTTAAAAATATTACATTTTTTGAAATTTAAAATTTTTTTGAAATAAAAAAAAACTGTTAGGTTGAAGAAAGTACATTTCTAGGGGAGTGCTGAGTAATTTTTTTTAAAAAAGGGGTAGAAGGCCAAATAAGTTTGGAAACTTCTGTTCTACCTCTAGGTGGCTTCCAACCAAGCTTAAAATCCCATCTAAGTCATTTGCCAGGACTAGGACCTATCTGGCACTGTAACACTTCATCTGCTGTCTGCTCATATCACTTTTCCAACTTTCCTCTCCCCTCACTTTTTACTTTTTGCTTTTGTTTTGGGGAGAGTCATCAAATTAATCGTACTTAAATTAATGGGAAAGAGCATGAGATCATTTTCTGAACTTAGGATCCACTCACAACCAAAACTCCCTTCTTTGGACACTGTTCCCTTGTAAATGTGCTTTATCCTCCTTTTGCTATGTAAGTTTCTTGAGGGTAAGGACTGTGTAATTTTTGTATTCATATTCCTTATGCTTAGCATAGTGTCTGGCACCTAGTAGACATTTAATAAATGCTCATTCATTCAAGGCATGAAGAAATTCATGAGTGAGTATGTCATTTTTTTTTACCACTTAAAAATTTATTTTATTGCATATAGGACATTATTAAAAATTATCCTAACATATTTTATTGATAAATGTATAGTTTCTATGGTATAGCATAGTGGATAAAAATTAGAGGAGGATCCACTATTTAACAAAACCTGTGGGGAAAATTGGACATCAAATATTGAAGAAATTAGATTTTGTCCAACACTTCATACCTTACACCAAGATAAACTTCAAATGGATAGATGACCTAGATATCAAAGGTCACATCATAAAAAATTAGAAGAACAAGGAAGAAATTACTTTTTAGATCTATGTATAGGAAAAGAGTTTATAGACTAATTAGGTGATAGGACCATACAAGATGAAACAGACCATTTGGGTTGCATAAAATTAAAAAGTTTTTGGACAAACAGATATGATATAGCAAACATTAGAATGTAAACAAGGAATTTAGGGAAATTTTTCCCATAAAAGTCTCATTTCTAACATATATAAGGAACTGATCCAAATTTATAAGATTAAGAATCATTTCCAGTAGATAATGGTCAAAGGATATGAACAGGAAGTTTTTTAAAACAATAAATATAAAGTGTTAATAATCATATGAAAAAGTTCTCTAAATCACTAATAATTAAAGAAATACAAAGCAAATTGGAGGTCCCACTTCACACACATCATACTGGCAAAGAGGACAATAGAAGAAAATAATAAATACTGGAGGGACTGTGAGAAAACAAACACACTGTTGGTGGAGTTGTAAATTGATCCAACCATTCAGGAAAGCAATTTGAAACTATGCCCAAAAATCTACTAAACTATATATACCATTTTACCTGGCTATACTATTACTAAGCCTATTTGCCCTAAGGAATTAAAAAAAATCTATATGTATAAAAATACTTTTTGCACTTCTTTTCATGTTAGCCACAAATTGACAGCTACAGTAATGTGTCCTCTTAGGGAAAAGCTAAACATTGCTTTATGTTATCATGCTGCATGTTATTTTATAATAATAAAATATTATTATGCCAAAAGAAGTGATTAAATGAACAATTTCAGAGAAGACTGGGAAGACCTTTATGAATTGATGAAAAGCAAAATGAATAGAACTAGGAGAACCATTTATGCAATTATAATAACATTATAAGAGAAAAACATCATTAAAAGACTTTAGCTCTTCTTCATCAATATAGTGATCAACCATGAATCCAAAAGAATGAAGACAAAATATGCCACTTGTTATGTATCAGAGAAGTGACAGAAAGATACAATTTTGGACATGGCTAATATGGGAATTAGTTTTGCTATATAGACCATGTATTTGCTAGACAGGTATTAAGGAGTTTGTTTTTCAGGTTTATTTGTTTATTTTTAAATTTAGTCAAGTGAAAAAGTGTGTCCCTTGGAAGGGCAGATTAATAAAAACATTGTTACTTCAATAATAAAAAATAGGAAACTAAAAGTAAATGATGATGATTACGAGAGATAAAGAGAGGACAGATGACAGAAAGTGAGGGTACTCCATCGGTATCCAATTATGTCAAGAGGTCTGGAGAGTTCTTGGTATTTTGAGTTGGGTGGGCCCTCTGTGGATGATTTCTGGAAAGATATGGACAAGATTTTTTCCCAGGATAAGGAGAATTTTTAGCAAAAATACCCACAATGGTATTCTATTGAAATATTAAAGATGCATAGGGGGTATAGTGGTGCGTTTGAAGTGAGGAAGAGTTAAAATCCCATCTTCATCACAAACAATTTGGACTCTGGGAAATAATTCACTTAACTTTTCCAAACCTAATTCTCCTCATCTTTAAAATGGGGATAAGGACCATGGCACCTACATTGCTGGATTGTTGTGAAGTTGAAGGCTTGAATGAAATAATGTATTTAAAGTACTTGGCAAACCTTAAGGCACTATATAAATTCTAGTTATTATTGCATATGTATATATGTAAATATATACATGCCAAACTATATACCACACAACCACACAAATACACAGCATCTGCTTTTCCAATGCACAATTGCCATCTCATTCTATTTGCTTAACTGTTGTGTGTGCTTTTTAGTCCCCATGAATCCCAAGAACAAAGGGTTACACATTCACCCTTCTCAATCCAGTTGTTTTCCATCATGTGGACACATGGTCAAAGGAACCTGAACCAACTTCAGGATTTTCTTTGCTACTGTCAGGCTGTTTTTCCATCCTTGTGCAAATGTTTTTCCCCCTGAGTTTCTTAGGCAGAAAAGTTGCCCATCACTCAGCTCTTCATCTAGCTTATAAAAAGCTCTGTGTCATTTCATCTCTTCTCTTTCATAATTTGGCCACCTTCTTTGCCAACCTCATGGGCAGTCTTGAGGCATGAGTATGAATGCACAGTACTCTGATGGTCACAGTGTCACCTCTCAAAAAAGTCTGTAAAACAGATGGAACCCGAATGGATGGAGAGAAGACCCAAGATCCAATTTCCAAAAGAAAAACACCACAAAGAACAACAGTTCCTATTTAAAACAGAGAACCTCTGTGGCATGCCCATGGGTGGCTGACAGTTGACTAAAACCTTATTTCTTTCTGTCCAAGTAAAGTAACAGGAAAGTCAGATAGATAGGTAAGGAATCTCTATTACCTCTGGAGAGCAGCAAGGGCATATGTAGAAAGGGAAACTTTCTACAAGACTGAGCTCCCATAGAAAGTCATCCACTATTCTCACTTCCATCCCTGTTTCCCATCAAAAAGATCAGATATGAGGACATTAAATGAAAGTGGAGCAGTGAGTGGTCCAAGCAAAGCCTCTTGGGAATTGTGGCTAAACTATGGTTGTCACCCTATAGGTTATCTTTACTGTTCCATGGGCCCATTTCTAGGATTAAAAGAAGAAGCTGCAGTTCAAGCTTGGTATAGTATAGATGGGACATTTCAAACAGTTGGCGCTACAATGTCAAAGTGTTATCTTCTCATCCAAGACTCCTAAAACCAGCTTGCAGCCCACTCCTGATATGGCCTGTGTCTTTTTATAGGATCTTTAACTCCTGGGATATTCCCCAGAACTGACTCCTTATAGGAAATACCCTTTATAAACAGCATGGAAGCAAAGAAAAGGGCTTTGAACTAAAAAATTCAATACTATTTAGAAAAAGATGACCCTAGATAACTTGCTATCTCCTAAACATGGCTTATGATTTTCTATCTTGTGTCTGTATAACTTTCCTTTCATACAGTATACTTTTCCATTATCTCTGAATGTCAAAATACTGCCTATTCTTCAGTAACAACCTACTTTAGTCAGCAGTTAGTCAGCAAGCATTTTTTAGGAATTTACTATGTGGCAGGCACTGTGCTAAGCACAAAGTACAGGGGATATAAAGAAAGGCAAGGAATAAAAAAAAAAACTTCAGTGTGGATATAAAATTATGTATGTAGCTGTCAATAAGGTGTCTCCTGGCAAACAAAGCAAGTTTCCGGTAACCATCATTCTTTTGATAAAATTTCATCTAAATCTTTTAGGTCAGTTTCAGTTTATGACCCAAAGGCCATACTTGGATCTGCATAAACTACCAGGGGTATACATGAAGCAGTTGAGCTGCATACTCAAAAGCCTGATGGACTTCTTGTATCAATGAGCTCCTGGTGTTATTAAAGGGGTCAAGTGAGATTGACTCATTTCCTTTCAATAGCATATCCACATAACACGATTATTGAGTGATTCAACAATGACAGTTAAAAAGTTTCCAATTGTGTCCAACAAATTCCAGCAGTCTTTAGTTTTTGAAGATTCTTTGAATATGGTCAGCGGACAAGTGCTTCTCTGTTCTCTATACCAATATTTCAAGTTGAGACATAATGAGACTCACATACTTGACCGTGGTTCTATAGAAATGGCATTTAATTGGCAGCTTCAGTTTATCATTTTTCATTTTACAGGTGATCTAGCATGTTCATGAGTCTTTTTCTCATGTTTTCCCAACATCTTTCCAAGATGACAAAGCCATCCGAGCACCCCAACAATTCCAAATAGTTCATATCTCTAAATACTTCCTCCATAAACCATTGAAAAGTAGAAAGTACCCTCAACAGACCTTGTGGTACATACTTAAACTGTCAAGATTTTGGTGAGTAGATGAAAACTTTTCCTCCTTTGTTATGGTGACATGCTCATACTAACTCTACCCATTATACAAGTCCAATCATGAAAGCAATGATTGCCTATCAGATAGGTCAGGACATCTTGAGCAGAACTTATCTATTTTAATGCTATCGTCCAAAGTGCATGCATAGATCTACCTTAATTCTCTTCAAGGTCCAACATTCTACACACATCTAGGTCTTTCTGGTCTTCTTCCATATCATCACTATGGGTGAAGTAGATAGACTATGGGGCTTCAATTATGTTACTGACCAATAATTTCTTCGGATATTTTTTGAGGTTTTCCCTCTGAGAAAGCACATTGCTCCAATGGTTACATCTCTATGGGGTGCAAGAGAAGCATGTTGGGCTATCTATATTTGGACCATATCAATATGAGCGCATCACATAAAAGTTGATAGCTGTTGAAGTAGATTTCATGTGTCATCCCCTCCCACACACTCATGTAGTAGATAAAGGCCATATTCATGCTGAGTTTCTTCATCAAAGGATCTTTCCATTTCTTAAGCACTGGAGAATCACCAAAGTCAAGCTTCCTTGGATCCTCTGACAAGGTGGAGAAGTCAGTGCTTCTTTGGCTTTCTTTATCACCACTGGTTTCTACCTTCTTGTGACCTTCTAAATAGGACATATGTGTTGTTAAAGTATCTAGATATTGAGACCTAGCTTGTGACCATTTAGTATTCTGCTAATACTCTGAACCAGCTAGATTTGGCTCCAATTAATGGTGATATATCAGGGATATTCACCAGGTCTAGACCTACCAGAGTCATGATATCTCAATGATACCCATACATAGCTTTCTTAGAGGACTTTAAGCTCACATCGATGTAGACCAAACATAGTTCATCCTTTTTTCTCATACCACAGAGGTCTATCACATACATAGTTTAAAACAGCATCTTTTTGAAAATATCTTTCCTAAAAATGACTGGAATGGAACTGTTATTGGAGATACACTGTCCTGCACTGTAGGGTATTCTATATCTTCAGTCTTCATCTAGTCCTATATGAGATTCTATGAATTCAATCAGTCAGTCAACCAGCATTTAATAAGTGCCTATTGTATTCCAGGCACTGTGCTAGAAAAAAAAAGAAACAATGCTATTCACCCATGAATAGATGTTGGTAGGGTACCATTTAAGCTTTTTTAAGTCTAGGATAACTACTTTATTTGCTCCTATTGATTTCCTACCTCATTTAATAGACATTAGTTTGTTCCAGACCAAGTCTCTTCTTGTCACAAGGGCATTCAATATTCACATGTTCATATATGTCACAAAATAAAACAAAAAACAAGGCTGCTTCTCTGACTATACAATCTCTGGCAAATGTGTATTGCATCTGATTACTATGACTTCTGGTCCCTGGATTCTTTGTTTTTCTGGATGAAGTGGTTTAGTCCATAAAATTTTCTCCTATCTCCTTTTGCCTTCCAATCTAGGTGGTTAGTGGTGGTCCCTTGCCTTGTTTCCATGACTTATACATGAAAAGAAAGCCTGTTTACTCTACTACCAGTCCCTTTTTGGTCCTTCAACTTCTGTTTGAAAAACTTTACTTTCTGCAACAACTTTTGTCCAGTCTGCTCTCTATCTTTCTTAGTTCTAGCTAGGTGCCCCACTCAGTTCTCTTCCTTTAGCAACCTGCAGCCCTCTTGAGATGCTCTGAGGCTATCTGTCTCTTTCATCTTTACTGCTCCTTTGAATATTAGCCTTGTATGTAGCCTTTCCAATATGCACCAAAATTTCCAAAGTTTTTTCTCATTCTTGATGATAGATGTGGAAGAACTAGACACAGATTCTATTTTCCTTCTCTGAGTTGCCAAATTGTCCTTTTAGTCTTAGCAAGCATTCTCACACTGTGACTTCAAGATCCTTTGACTTCAGTATGTATATGAAATCAAATGCAGGTCCCTTAAGAATTTCCTTAAATATCTCCCCATTGCTTCTCTCTCAGTTTTCTGCAACCTTTGTAGTATTTTAATGGCAGGTCCTGTCCAGGATTTGAATAGTTTCTCTCTAGCAGTGTGGATGTTCTCCTGGGAAAGTTTTCAGCTTGAAGGAGGGAGTTCCTTGAATATATAATGGCAATTGTATAAGCTGCTCACCCTTCCTAGCCTCTTTTCTAAGCTAAACATGCTCACTTCCTTCCATCAATTCACATATATCATGGGCTCAAGATTCTTCACCATTCTAATTGTCTTCCTCTGGCCACTCTGTTTTCTTTAACAATGTCCTTCTTAAACAGTGTTTCTCAGAACTAAATTCACTACTCTGGATAAAGTCTCACAAGAACAGAGTACAGTTGTGAGTATTACCTCCGTAGCCCTGGAAGCTAAGCCTATCCCAATACAACCCAAGATTGTAGTAGCTTTTTTGACTTCTATCTCATACTTTTACCTCGTATTGAACTTTTAGACCTCAAAACCCACCAGATTTTTCTCAGAACAACTGCTTTTCAGTCATGCCTCCCTTATTTTGTACTTGTGAAATTGATTTGTGTGTGTATGTGTTTCCAAGTGTAAGACTTTACTTTTATCCGTATTGAATTTCATCTTAATATATTCAGCCCAGTGCTCTATGCTGTCAATATTCTTTTGGATCTTGGCTCTGCCACATAATATGTCACCTACAAATTTGATGAACTCAGTTCCTATAGTACTTATTTTTTCAATTATTAAACACTTGCACTGCCCTGTATGTTCATGTACATATTGTATTGGGCCAAGTACAGGCAAGTTGTCAGATGTAGGTTTCATCTCCAAAATTAATTCTCTTTGAAAAAAAAGCAAAAACCTTCATTCACACTGCAATCATAGACCACACTCATGGTTTTACATAAATCTCTTTTAGAATATAAACATGGCCTACACTTAAGCTCCATCTTGCCTATCTGTTCACCACACTCCCAATTATGGGAGTATGGAGTTTTAATTTTCCAGTTTCTTTTCCTGTTATGTTTGTCTGTTCAGTACCAACATTAACATATTTGGCTCATAGGATTCTAGAATGAAATGATTTTTAGACGTGATCTAGTACTCTCCCTAGAGTATCTAGGTGGAGTTCTGAGTCTGAGGTCAAGAGGACTTGTCTTTGTGAGTTCAAATTCGATTTCAGATACTTTCTAACCATGTGACCTTGAGCAAGTCACTTAATCCTGTTTGCCTCAGTTTCCTCATTTGAAAAATGAGCTGGAGAAGAAAATGACAAACTACTCCAGTATCTTTGCCAAGAAAACCCCAAATGGAGTCTCCAAGAGTCGGACATGATTGAACAACAAAAGTTCACTCCCCTCCTTTTAGACTATAAACTTTTAAGTTATATGAACTGTGTTGGTTTTCATCATTATCTCACTGGTACCAGAGAGCCAGGTAGTAGATAAAGAGTTTGGGTCCTATTTATATTAACTACACATTCATGAATAGGTTGCTTAGCATCTTAACATCTCAGGAAAAATCTCTATCGGCATAAGCTATAGATAAAATTTCTACCTGCATCAATGGAAGGAGTTTCTATATAAGTCTCCATGCTGATAAATTAAATGCCTTAGTCTCACCTATCTTCTTTACTCTCCCACTTCCAAAAAAAAAAAAAAAGATTCTGAACACTTAACAGTGCTTGGCACATAATAGATATTTGTTGATGATTAACAGCTAATCAATTGAATATTTAAAGATTAAATTAGAGATTGAGTAATACAAATGACACTAAATCACACACATATATGCACATATATCTACTATCTAAATTTATAAAAGTTACCAAATGATTGAAATTTAATTACTCAATTTATTGAAGACCAGTTAGGAATAGAGCCCTGGGACTATATGAAGGCAACGAAGAAATGCTAGGATCAGAGAAGAGAAGACAGCTTCTAGCAACTGCTTCCCTTCACTTTCTTAGTAGGCAGGCAGGCAGTAAGCTTTTATTAAGTCTTTACAATGTGACAGGCACTGACTGTGCCAAGCTCTGGGGATGCAAATACAACAGCAACAAAAACATATTCCCTGCCCCAAGGAGCTTGCATTTTAATGATAGAAGATACACAGAAAAGGAACTGAAAAGTGAGTTAGCAGGAAAAATCTATTATCTTCCAAGCAGCTTCTGGAGGAGATATGGAACTATATGAATGCACCATTATGAAGGGTTAGTTAAAAGATTTTGTTGGAGGTTCTCAAATTCTAGCTGTGTCACTATATACCATACTCTAAGAATACACATTGTACACTGTAATGTTATGTAGCAAATTAAATGAATCAAAGTATGTTGCATACTGTCATAGAGTGGATACAATGCATTTTGAAAGCTTGTGTCTTTGTGTAGATTTTGCAAGGTATTATTTGCAAAGCATGAAATCACAGACACATTTTTATTGGAATCATATTCAATCACATTAATTGGGATTTAAATACTACTGCTTGAGAGACCAATTTTGTCTTTCTTTGTTCTTTTGGGTTTCTGCTTTGCCTGAAGAAAAATAAAGAAGTTATGAGACATATTGATTGATATTCTCAAATCTCACTCACCCATTGTCATAGTCATACGGTTTAAACCAGGGCCTCGTCCTCCTTAATGAGATTTATTGTGACATTTTATAAGGTGGCATAATGGATAGAGTCAGAAAGAACTGGGTTCATAGTCCACCTCTGATATTGACGATGTGACCCCATTCAAGGTACTTGACTTTCTGAGGCCCAGTTTCCTAATCTATAAAATGTATGGTGTAATACTGCACAAATGCCCACTTTACAAATATTTAAGGGAAGTACTTGGAGAAACTTCAAAGTAATATAGAAATGCCTCGTTTTCCTCAGCTGTAAAATGAATATAATAGTAGCCACCAATCACATGGGATTATAGTGAGGATCAAAGGAGATAATATTTGTAAAGGGCTTTGTACAGTGTCTGGCACATAGTAGGCATTTAATAAATGTTCCCTTCTCACCCTCCCCTCCATATAAATGTGAGTTGTTATTATAATGCTGATTGCATTATATCTTCATCATGTAGAGCTTGACATCAGGAAGACACTGGTTCAAAACCTGCCTCTGATAATGTTGAAAGTAGTTAACCTCCTTGTGTCCTAGTTGATTTATTATATCATAATCAATAAACATTTATTAAACTCCTGTTATGTGCCAGACACAGTGCTAGGTCCTGAGGATACAAAGAGAGACAAAGGATAAAAGTGTCTGCCCTCAAGGAGCTTCCAAGCTAATAGGGAAACAAAGAAAGCTATGTACAGGATAAATAGGAAGTAATTAACAGAGGGGAAGGCACTAGAAACAAGAGGGTTTGGGAATGGCTCCCTGTAAAAGATGGGATTTTAGTTGGGACTCAAAGAAAGGAAGGGACTTTAATAAGTCACAGACTTCCAAGGCGGGGGGATGGTGTGGACTTTGGGAACCATAAAAATGCCAGGAAATAAACGGGGACTAATAAGGCCTAAAAGGAATTCTCAATTAGCCAATGGTTATTGCGTGTTCACAATGTATAAGGGACTTGGAGGGACACAGAAATGTACATTCAATTTTAGTATTCATTATACAAACACTTATTTAGTGCCTTTTGGGGATAAGACTGTGTGTATTGATGGAGGAAAGTTCCTCTCTAGTTCTTTAAATCAATGAAATCATGGGTCCAGTCTCTGCCAAAATGTGCTAGATCATCCTCTTGTGCCTCATTGTAATCTGAATGTGACCCAAGCTTCTCCAAGGCTTTGCCAGTGGTTAGAAAATGCTGTAAGGTCCGACCAAATGAAAACATTTGTGAGTACAAAGCTGGTGAGGATTTGTGTGTCTGCTAAAAAACCGCTTAGTTAAGTTTGGAGAAATTGGCTGTAAGCTGATGACTTCTTCCATAGCCATTGTTAAATACCAGATTTCCTCAGTTTTGATCTGCTTTGGTATAGGGAGTGTCTACACTGATAAGATTCCAAATCCTTTAGGTAATGAAGAAATAACATTATGGAGAAGAAACTAGTGTAGATATCAAGGAAGATAAGATGATCAATAAATGATAAAATGCCTACAGGGTGAGGAAAAGAAAATGATTGTCATTGTCTGTGGCATCCGGAAGCTTATGATCTAGTACAGACTAGAAGAATTGCAGAATCTTAGAATTAGAAAGAACTTTGGAAGTTATTTGTAGAGAAACTCGGAATTAGGAGAGACCATCTTGTCTAACCCCATACCTGAAGAGATGAATGACTAGTCAACAATCTATATTCTCCTATGAGGAGGAATTCACTAACCCTTGAGGTAAGACCATGGCACTATTAGATTTCTATGTGTGTGGTTTGTCTTTCATTCTTGAAGAGGACCATGACATCAGGGGGATAATGACAAAACCTGCAGTTGACTTTGATTTGAGTGAGGGAAGGCTTTGGAAAGTTACCAGCCTCACTTTCTCCTCCATTGCCATCTCAGTTCAGTGGCCAGGTATCAATCAGGACAGTTGGAGATGGCCCAGGATGCAGTGGGAGACTTTGACCTTTTAAGCTGAAGTCTTTTCAGGTTCTCACTTTGCTTGAGGTAACACCCATTCAGTGAACAGGCCTCTTTAAGAAGAAAGTAAAGGGATGACTTCTAAATGAACAAGTTCTTCCTTAAATTGAGCTGAAATCTACCTCTCTATAAATTCTTCTCATTTCTTTTGCCCCTGACTCTTAGGACCACATAGTGATATTTTAAAAAGAAGGCTGGTTTAAAATCAGAAGACTTGGGTTCAAATTCTAGCCTTGCCACTTGCTGCTAGTGTGGTAGGACAAGTCACTCAAGTTTTCTGAGTTTCAGTTTCTTTATCTCTAAATGAAGGGATTACACTAGATGAGGGGTGGGGAACTTGTGCCCTGCAGGTCCTTAAGTGTTGCTTTTTGAATGAGTCCAAGTTTAACAGAACAAATCCTTTTATTAAGGTTATTTGTTCTGTGAAGTTTGGATTCAGTCAAAAAGCCACACTTGAGGACCCAGAGGGCCACATGTGGCCTTGAGGCTTCAAGTTCCCCACTCCTGCACTAGATGATGTCCCTCTAGTGTCCTCTCTAGGTTTAAATATAGAGTACTTTGATACTAAACCCTGTGTTTTATGTCACAGCACTTCAAGTAATTGAAAACAGTTACTATTTCCCCTTGATTTCTTTTATTCTCCAGATCAAAGATCCCCAATCAGTTAGGTGGTACAGTAGATAGAATTCTAGGCCTGGAGTTAAAATCTGGCATCAGACACTTACTAGATGTGTGACCCTGGGCAGGTCACTTAACCCCATTAGTCTCAGCTTTCTCATCTGGAAAATGATATGGAGAAGGAAACGTCAAACCACTCTAGGACTTTTGCCAAGAAAACCCCAAATGGGATCACAAAGACACAACTGGAATGACTGAACAAACCAACCGCAAAAGGTTCCCAATTCCTTCAACCACAGACTTACCAGAGCCAAGACAATTGGTGCTTTCACTCTCTTAGTTATCCTCCTCTAAATGTACTCCAGTCTGTCCATCTTCTTCATTAAATCCAATGCCCAGAACTGAGCATGAGACTCCACATGAATTCAGACCAGGGCAAAATCTGGCTTTTTTGTAATATAACCCAAGATTGTATAAACTTTTTTTTTAAGCTGACCTCTTACAATATTGGCATATGTTCATCCTGTAGTCTACTAAAATTTCTAGATTTTTTCATATTCATTTTTATCTATCCACACCATCACTCTCCTGTTCTTGGGTGGTTTATTTTTCTTAACCTGGGTGGAGTATTCTATAAAGCTACTACTCTCTTAAATTTCTGCTTATTTGAATTGGCCCATTTTACCAACCTGCTGAGATTTTTGTGGATTCTTTGTGGATGTTAATTATGCTTCTCAGCCTTATACCATCTGCAAATTTGATAATCAGTTCATCTATGCTTTCATCCTAGTCACTGACAAAAAATTTTCAATAGCACACAGCCAAGGACAGATCTCTGGCGCATTTCACTGGATATTTGCTCTCAAACTGATATTAATTCATTACTGATTACTCTTTGGATCCAGCCATTTAATCAGTTCTGAGTATATAGAGCTAATCTTTAACATTCTAGATACAATGCTTATAGGATCACGCCACTTCATCAGAAAACTCTCCCAGTTGCCTGCCTTTGCATCAAAATTCTATTCATGTCTTTTAAAGATCCAATTAGGTAGATAATTTTCCTGTGCATCCTCTGTGATCCTTTTAAACAAATATCATTTTTTTTCTCATCAGAATTGTTTATATTTATGTTGGGGAATTTCTTTCTTAATTTTTCCCTTAAATTTTGTACCAATATTCCATATAGATTTTAATTTAGACCATAACAGCCTATCTAGTCTCTCTGTAAAATCTTTGAAATCTTCTCATTCAAAATTTAAGATGTGCATCAGAGAATTCCCCATTTCCTCTCCTCTATCATAAAATCTAAAAGTAGTCACTTTCTGCCAGGGTTCCCATTATTTCTTCTTTGATAAGGATAAAACAAGATGATATCTGTAGAGTTTTTTGAAAACCCTAAAGTGCTATATAAATGTTACTTATCATCACCATCATCTTCCTCTTCTTTTTCTTCTTCTTCATCATCATCATTTCTTATTGATCAGAATCAGACCCAGAATAGCACTTCCTGTCTTCACTTTCTCCATTATTTAAACAATGAAATTATTATTTAGGAAAGTCAAGAATTTATCCAATGCCTTTCATAGAGACAGTTCAACAGATGAATGAAAAACCACTTCAGTTTTTCAGTATTTCAGCCAATTCAGGAAGTTATCAATAAGGGTATGTTCTTTGACAGTTGCTGTCAGAACTCATGTGCAATTCATTTTATGTGATTTGACCATTTCTTCCCACAGATCCTCAATAGTACATCCAATCAATGTGCTTGAAGCTTTACATGGGTATCAGTGCAATGTTCAGGATATATAAATAAATTGTCCATTATTCTTGCTACATGACCAACCCACCTCCTTTTCTAATTGCATATTTCCTGAATTACATTCTTTTTCCCCTGGCCTTTGGGTCACTTGAAATTCTGAACTCCTTACTATTTTACTATTGCCTTGGTCTGCTATCATTTCTATCATAAGTTTCCTGGAGGTGCCAAAGGCCTCGGGGCTTCACTAGATCCATTTCAAGAAGTCTATATGTGCCTAACTAGGTTCTCTCCTTTCTGAAATGTGGCAAGATTCTATAAGTACTTGAAAATGGAGAGTTTGAGATGAAGAGATCTAAGGAGAAGTGTTAACAATAGAGTTAGGGGGCAGAGGATAGTAGGGTGGTAACTGTAGAGGACACATGAAAAGGTAAAGAAAGATATAAATTTAGGGTTATAATGAATTTGAAAGTGCCCCAAGAGTGTATACTTAAAGCATGCTTTTGACAAGTTGTCATTAGTGTCAAAGTAGGCAAGGTCATTAGTGTTGATACATTGGAGAGAGGTAACAGGGGAAACATGATTTTCACCTTAGTAAATACTGACTGAATTTCAATGAAAAGGGGAACAAGAAGCCAGAGTGTGCCCACTGTAAGACGGTAGAAGAATCAGTTGATCACAAAGCCCTGTGACCATTGAGCACAATATTGGTGTAAAGACAGTGTTGCCAATTCCTATGATTTGCCACTCCAAACACAGTGAAGTTGGAAATATAGAAAGGGTAGGCATGGGCAAAAAGGGATAGCTAGGTGGCACAGTAGATAGAGATTTAGGTCTGGAATTAGAAAGACATGAGTTGAAATCTGACCTCAGTTACTTACTATTCTGTGTGACCCTGGGCAAGTCACTTAACCCAGTTTGCCTCAGTTTCCTCATCTGTAAAATGAACTGAAGAAGGAAAAGACAAAATACACCAGTATCTCTACCAAGAAAACCCCAAGTGGGCTCATGATGAATTGGAAACAGCTGAAATGACTCAATAACCATAACAACAACAACAAATGGGCAGAAAAGGATATATGTCTGAGCATCTGAGTTAGGAAATATCTGATATTTGAGTCTCCTAGGCTGGATTGAACATACACTTGATACAGACCCCATAACCCAAGATGGTAAGGGTGAGGCAGAGCTAGAGAGCATCCTGCATATGAAACAAACACTTGACTCCCTAGTCCTTTCTTGCTGAAAGTGACTCTCTCTCTCTTTTTCTCTTCTTTCTTCCATTCCTCCCTCACTCCTTCCTTCTTTCCTTCCCTGTCTTTTTCTCTATCTCTCTCCATATACAATATTTATTTTTCTTTATTCCAACTATTTTCACACACACACACACACACACACACATGCCCATGCTTGGTTATACTCACATCAAGGTACAGTCAGCAGATTAAACAGTACCTAGGACAGGTATTGATTTATGATTCAATTCCATTGTAATTTTGGGAATGCTGGTATCTCTGCTTCTGAGAGGCTATTATTAAAGATATAATACATGACTAATAGTACCTTTATGGGTTTTCATATTTATATGGAGCTATCATTTTCCCAAGAAGTCCATGTGTAACTGTGCATGAAATCCTCACACTCCCTTACCCTTCATCTCCTGAGCAAAGTCTTCTGTCTGCTGCTTGGTGTTCACCTTCCTAAAGATCCTACTAGTCACTTGCTTAAATAGTTCTGAAAGCTACTGGATAAGAAGGGGGAGTCAGTTGTGCTCCTAAATCCTCTCCTGGATCAATGCTATGAGGACATGTTCTTCACCTATAACATGAAAGGGATAGCCATGAAAACTGTGTAGAATAACTAAATACAGAGAGAGAGGAGGGGAGAGAGGGAGAGAATGAGAGAGAGAGAGAGAGAGAGAATGAGAGAAAAATAGATGCAACTCACTTCTCTAGGATAACATAAGAAATCCTTATCCTGGCATTTAAAATGTTTTACAATGTGATTCCAGCCTCATTTACAACTACATTCCACATGCTCTTTTTTATACACTCTGTGTTCTATTCAAACTGTATCACTAGGTCTGGATCCCTGAACATGGAATGATGTTTTTGATACTCTTAGAATTTCCTTCTAATCTTCTTTCAGATTCCATATGTTGTTTCAAGTCTCAGTTCATGGGACGCCTTTCCCATGAAGGCTTCCCTGATCCATTCTAACTATTTGAAGTCTTTCCTTCTTCACACTACTTTATGGATTGCTATCTGTATGTTATCTTCCCAATTCCCAGGAATATAAACACTTTGAAGACAGGAACTACTTATTTTTATTTTTGCAAAACTAGGGCCTTGCACACAAAAAATACTTGATAAAGTTTGTCATTGGAATGGATTGCTCATCAGAAGGTAAGAGCAAAACTCCTTCTCCTAACATGGCCAACAAGTAGAAGAGAGATGTATAAAATCTGTAAGTCAGTGAGCTTAACTTTGGATCGTGTCAAAATTAAGGGAGAAAATGATTAGGAATCATTTGGGGATATTTAAAAAAGCAGGAACCAGTAAAATGAACATACTTCATCAAAAATAGTTCCTGTCAGACTAAAACATTGCATTTTTCAACAAAATAACTAGAAGATCTTTAACCTGGACAGGAGAGGAATTCAGGAAGAATGAAACTACTGTACTCAATGCAAGAAAGGAGAGTGGGTGGAAATTTGTGTCTAGGCGATCTGCTTGTCAAGCAGGCAGAAGAGGAAAGAAGGAAGGAAGAAGATTATTATGTCCTCAGGGCAGTGAGATGGTACGGTGGATAGAATACCAGGCCTGGACTCAGGAAAACTCATCTTCCTGAGTTCAAATCTGGCTTCAGACACTTACTGGCTATATGATCCTGGGCAAGTCACTTAATCCTGTTTGCCTCAGTTTCCTGTTAACCTCTTCTGTAAAAATGAGCTGGAGAAGGAAATGGCAAACCACCCAGTATCTTTGCTAAGAAAACTCAGATGGAGTCATGAAGAGTCCCAGATGTGATTGAAACCAGTGAACAAGTTATATTCTCAGAGAAATTATTATTCCTCTCGTATTTAATAACTAATTATTGAATTAATCTAAGATTTTTCCCCTTTTCTTCTTCCTCATCAACCAGTGTGAGAAATTTTGGGCAAGATTTACCAAACTAGGAAAGCTAGGATTTAGTCAGAGACAGTAAAGAACTTTTAAGTTTAGGCATTTAGAGGAATAGGGGCATTCCTGCTCATCGTGTTTATTCAGACAGGTCTCTGTCTTGGACTTTCTTCTCCCTCTATGTTATTTCACTTGGCTATGTTATTAATTCTCATGGATTCAATTATCATCTCTGTACTGATGATTCCCAGATCTATTTATCCAGCTCTACTCTCTCTCCTGAACTCTGATCTTGTATCTCTAACTGCATTCAAACTGGGTATCCTGGAGACATCTTAAATTCAACAGTCCAAAACTGAACTTATTCTCCCCCCCAAGAATCGTCCCCTTTCCAGACTTCCTTATTTCTCTTGAGGGCACCACCAACCTCCCACTCACCCAAATTTGCAAACTTGGTTGACCCACACTCTCTCACTATCTTATATCCAGTCCTTTTCCAAAGCCTGTCGATCTGACCTTTACAGCATCTTTCCAATATTTTCCTATCTCTCCTCTGACACTGCCATGACTCTGCTATAGCTCTCCTCACTTCATGTATAGACCATTGTAATAATGTTCTGATTGGTCTCTGTTCCTCAAGTCTCTTTCCACTCTAATACATGCTCCACTCAGATCAAAGTGATCTTCTTAAGGTGCAGGTGTGATCATGTATAAAACCAAGAACAAACATCTTGTATAAAATGATATATAAAAGTCAAATATATGATTATAATTATTATACATATAGGATGTCATATATATATATATATATATATATATATATATATACATACATTTATGTAACCAGGATCTTTTATATAAAATCCTCTGTTTGTCTTTTAAACCCTGCATAACCTGGTCCTTTCCCATTTTGCTTACTTCTTATACTTTGTCCCTCTCCATGCACCGGACAATCCAGTGACATTTGCCTCCTTGCTGTTCCATGAAGAAGAAACTCCATCCCCCAACTCTCTGAATTTTCATGGTTGTTTCTTATATTTAGAATGCTCTCCATTCTATCTGTGTAGCTAAAGAAACTAAGCCCCAGACATGGAATGTAACTTCTCCAAGCTGTATAGTTAGTATTAGAACTGGGATGAACACCTGGGTCTCCTGACTCCAGCCCAATGTTAACTCCATTAGATGTCTTCTAGTTTACTTGGAAAGAAGAGATTGTAAGCCAAGTTAGGAATAAATGAATATTCAATGCATTTTTCTTGAACGGACCCTATTAAGGATTTCTAAGCAGTTAAGATAGGATGAAGATTCTCAAATTCACAGCACATGAGTTTTAGTAATTATGGATGTGTGACAAAAGTTAACACTTTTCAAAAGCATTTTAATAAAGAAGTGTAAAGTTTGGCTTGTGCTTTTAAGCGGCCTCCATCTTGATTCATCCAACAAACTTTGGAAGTCATTCATGTTGCCTTATTCTCATTACACGAGATGCATTTAACATGAGTGCTCCCACAAATAGTTATAAGAGGTCAGTCTGAAATTCTCAAGCCTCTTCTAACTGTGTAATCCAGCCTCAATGAGATTTCCACCCGTGGAGAGGTGTATATTTCACCACATCCAGTTTCATTTCTCTTGTCACTTAAATGCCAACCTCCAGCTTCCCCAAAGGGAGCCCTGCTTCCATCTGTGAGCTCTTAAACCATGTGTCTGTCATTTCCTTTTAATTTGAGAAGAAAGTCCAGATTGCTATCTTGAATTCCTATGTTAATGTTAATGATCCTTTCTGATTTTAGCACTACCATTTGGTGAAAAGAAAAAGAAAATCAAAACACCTTCCTGACTGTTGGGGTCAAGGGAACCTGGAATGCATTTCCAACAGAGTCAGTGAAGTCTCCTTATCTGACTGTTCTTGAGCTGTTCCCAGCTTCCTGGGATGATTAAAGTGCAGGGCTGCCCAGAGGCCCCATATTTTCCAATCCTTTGATTTAGTGACTTCTTTGGAACTTGCAAGAAAAGCAGCAGAGATCTTCAACCTGTTCGTCTCTGCTGCTGGCTTGACTTCCAAGACCCAAGAAAGGACAGCACTAGCTAAGGGCAGGGAAGCACCCAGAAAACATGTGTTCTTGTTTCTAGAGGACTGAAAGATGTATCATCACAAATAACTCGATGGAGAGGACGTTTGGTGAGCTATTTGTGAGAAAATTGAATCCTTTCCCCTATTAATCATTGCCTGGAGCTCTTTTCCACTGGAATAGATCGCTAATTATCCAATGGATTCAGAAAAAGGGTTTGTTTCATTCAGATCTGGGACTAGAGGGAGGCTTGATAGCACCTACAAGCCTAGGGTGCAATATATGAACAGTTAAAACAGAGAACAGTTTTAAATACTTAAAAATAAACGACCATATTTTTGGTGCCAGAAAATTCTGCTCTCCATGATCCATAGGTATTTCTTTTCATAACAAAGTCAAGTTTATTACAATGGGGGCTTTAAGGTTCCCGTAGATGGTATCAATGATAAATATAGTAAAGGCACTTGGAGTTTCTGCTGACCGCCCTATATGCATTATTTCATTTGCTCCTCACAAAAACCCTATGAGGAAGCTGCTAATATCAGCCTCATTTTACAGATAAATAAACTGAGACCAAGAGAGGTTAAATGACGTGCCCTCATACAACCAAATAGAAGATATTTGTGGCTGGATTTGTATTCTTAACTCCAAGTTCAGCGTTCTATCCATTACACCATACTGACTGTGCGTGTGTGTATGGTGTGTGTGTGTGTGTGTGTGTGTGTGTGTGTGTATGTGTGCGTGCACATAATTTTTAAACCCTGTCTTGGGTTCCCAAGCACTTTTTCCTGGTTCTGCTGTCCCCTCCTTACTCACAGATAGAGTTGAGTACACGTGATTGATTCTTATATGGATCTCCTTCTCCTTAAAAAACAGTAACAAAAATTCAACTTTCTCCCAAATATACTACTGAAGTAGCCATTCCTGAACACAGACATACCAGAGAAAGGACCTTCCACTCTTTCTTTGTTATCACATTTCATCCTGCCCCTTTTGATAGTCAAAGCAATTGCCTGACCAATTACCTATTACTGTGGTCTCACCATCAACAAAAACAAATACTTATTGAACACTATGGTGTACAGGATATTTTGCTCAGACCTAGTGTACAAAGAGCTATGTGATTCAATGCCCTGCTTTTGTTATAATAAGCGGGGGAGAGAAGACAAAGACCCTAAATAGTAACTCATATTTCTCCCGTATATCTAGAGAGAGAGGGGCAGTGTAATATAATGGAGAGATCACTGGATTTGGAATCAGGCATTGCCAAGTGTTGTCAATTCTACCCCCAAAACATCTCTTTTATCCCTTCCATGCTCCCCACTCCCAGAGTCACTGACCTGATTCAAGTCCTCATCACCTTTCATCTGAAGGATTGTGTTAATTTTGTAACTGGTCTCCCTGATTCCCTTTGCTTTATAATCTACTCTCCACAAAGTTGCCAAAGTGATATTCTTAATGCATGGGTGCCACTCTATCACTCCTCTGCTCTAAAATCAGATGCAAACTGATGCATTTGGCATTAAAAGTCTTTAATAATCCATCTCTAGGCTATCTCTGCAGCCTGCTTTCACATTATTCATATACTTTTTGTCTCAGTCAAATGAGCCTATTTGCTGTTCCTTATATGTGACATTGCATTGGTCCTGTTTCTGTGACTTTGCACAGACTGTCCCCTACTCCTGGAATAATCTCTCATCATCTCAGTCTTTTGGAATCCTTACATTTGTTTGAGACTCGATTCAAATGTCATCTCTTACCCAAGCCTTTTCCTAATCTTCCCAGTTCTCAGTGCTCTCTCACCTTCTAAAATTATTTTGCATTGGATTTATATATAGTCGTTCATTCAATCAACCATTTATTTATCAACTCTCTATCAATCAACTATCAACAATCTATCCTCTCTATGTATTGTGTATGTGTACTTGTATATATTCATGTTTGTATGTATCCATAGAAGGAGAGTTGTATGCCTTTTTGTTCGTAGATAATTGTGTACTCCATGTAGCCTCTGAAGCTGAGATGCAACAAAGTGTGGATTAATTCTCTGCTGCTTGTGCTAATTTTGACTCAACAATCAACACCAGGAAAACAGGTTCTCCACTAGCGAGCACCACACCATCCATACATGGAACCATCAGTTACAATAAATGGAGAAATTTTGGATACTGTGGATAAGTTCGCTTACCTTGGCAGTATGCTTTCCAGGGATGCCTATGTAAATGATGAAGTTGACACATATATTGTTAGAGCTAATTCAGTGTTTTCAAGGCTCCAAAGGAAACTATAAGAGAGAGACTGAATATTTGCAGAGGCATTATACTGACCTCACTGTTGTATGTCTATGAGAAGTGGACAGTATACCAGCACTATGCCAAGACACTGAATTGTTTTCATTTAAATTGTCTTAGGAAGATTCTGAAGACTACTTGGCAAGATAAGGTACTAGACACTGAGGTCCTTTTCTCAAGTTAAACTGCCAGGCATGCAAACTTAATTGCAGAGATCACAACTCAGATGGACTGGCCATGTTGTTGAAAAGGCAAATGTATGTTTGCCCCAAAACAGACAACTCATGCAATGCAGGCCCTCACATGGTAGTCAGAAAAGGTGATACAAGGACACTCTCAAGGTCTCTTTGAAGAACTTTGGAATTGATTGCATGACATGGGAGACACTGGCAAAGGACTGCTCAGAATGGCATGCCCACATCAAAGAAGGTGTTATGTTCTAGGAGTGAAGAAGCTCAAAAGAAACATGAGATGCACAAATTCAGAGACATCCCCACTCCCAATGTTCATGTGGGCTATTTGTGTTTGACCCATGATAAAGCCTTGTGAACTTGTATTGGTCTGATCAGCCATAGTCAGACACATGGTACCTTGACTCCAACATTGTGATATCATTTTAGTTCTCCTCTAGAAGGAAGGACAACAGTCACAATTACAACATGTATCCATCTATCTATCTTTCATCTATCAATCTGTCAATTAACTCTTTATCATCCCTATTTTCTGTCTACCTATTATGTATGTGTGTATGTATGTATTTATCCATCTACCTATCTGTTTATATGTGTCTATGTTGTTTGCCCAGTAGAAAAGGAGTTCCTTGAAAGCAGAGACTAATTTCATTTTGTATTTCGATAGCCAGCACTTGGCACATAATGAGTGATTAATAAAATACTTGTTGAATTGCATTGAATAGAATTTCCTATAAAGCTTTAAAATTTACAAAATGCTCTCCTCACAATAATCCTAAACTTTAGATAGTACAGTTATTTTTCTCATATTACAGATGAAGAAACTAAGTCTTAGAAGAAGTAGAGTGGAACAAGTATTCATTAAGAGCCTACTATGTGCCAGGCACTGTAGTAAGCACTATACAACTATTGCCTCCTTTGATCTTCACAATAACACTGGGAAGTAGGTACCATTATTAATCCCATTTTACAGCTGATGAACTTGAATCAGATGAAGCTGAAGTAACTTATCCAGGATTACACAGCTAGTGAGTGTCTGAGGCTGGATTTGAATTCAGGTCTTCCTGACTCCAGGCCCAGTACTCTTTCTGCTGTGTCATCTAAGTTAATTTGTGCACAGTTGTAAAGCTGGAGAGTATCTGAGCTAAGAACTTGAACTTAACTTAGAGCTCATTGTACTTTTCATGATGTCATCCTTCCTCTAGGGTATAAATTAAGTGCTGCAGGAAGAGAGCCATCCTCTAGCTACATGAACAGAGTTCAGCTCTGGAACCATCAAACTGGAATTCATGGCCAAGTAGGGATTTATGAGAGATATGAAAACCAGGCAAGACTTTTCCTAGAGGGCTGTTCAGGATCGTTCTTACTGCTCAATAGATAACATTCTAAAGGTAGTAGTGAGGTAGACATACACACACGTATATATACATACATATGTATGTATATATGTATACATATGTGTATATGTATATGTGTGTATGTATGTATATATTATATATATATATATATATATATATATATATATATATATATATATATATATATATATATATGTTTGCAGCTTTTTGTGTTAGGGAATAACCTTTTAGTCTATGAACAATTTCTATAGTTAGATTAGAGGTAGATGTGACTGTACGTCTGTTTCAAAAGATGTAGACCTGAATTTGTGCAACACATAGCTTAGACAGATATTATAGATGGATATGAACTCGAATCAGAATTGGATAGAAGGAAGGAATTAGGCTGCATTGGTTTGGAGAAGTTATGAAGCCTTTCAATGATTCTAATTAAAAGTCCACTTTATTTTCCAATGTTTTCTTCTTTGGACAAAGGGCTGGCTATAGAGTGAGGAAAACTTGGAATCAAGACCTATCTGTGAAACAAACTAGGTGAGTGTCCATGGGCAGGTCGCTAAACCTTTCAGGGACTCAGGAAATTTCCTATGATTATAAATTTCAGATGAACAAGATTATGAATTATAGATGAATTGTCAGTTTATGTTGAAGGAAGGTGTTTCAATGCTGGGAGTTTTTTACAGTGATGAAATCACAAGTCAGGACACATACACACAAAAATGATCCTGATGATATTATATGGTTGGGACTCAATTGTAGATCATACAAATACAAGGGAAGGATTTATTTTATTAATCAATTACTCCAATCTACTTAAAGTGTCAAGTTGCTAATGTCTTGATACTTTAATCTGGTGAATACCTTTATCTATTGAATTAATCAATTATATGCCTTAGCCTAAATGGAGGAAATGTTCCTTATCATTTTAGGTGCTTTTGAAAGCTAATGGGTGAGCTAGACTGTAGCGCTTCTTAAATTTTTTCCACTCCAAACCCCTTTTCACTTTTAGGCAGAATTCCTTGGGGTTACATGGCCTGAGGGCTCTCACAGTGTAAAGTGCACATGCTTTGTATTCAGAATCAAGGCTACAATAAAATTGCAGGATGCAACATGGGTAAAGGCTGCCAGAAACACCTTGGATTCATTATGTATTGGATTTTCAATTAAGTTTTGGTCGTTGCTCATTCAGAGACATTTTATTGTTGTCAATTTTTTTGTGACTCCTATGGGGTTGACAACTTAAGAAGAGCTGAGCTCCTGAGATGTTGCATAGGAAGCATCTTAAATTGGTTGAGGAAACCTGGTTACCCTCTGTGGATCACTTATAAAATAGCCATTCAGTTTGGAATTAAGTATTTGAATGAATGGTAAGCCAGGAGAAAGGTTCCAGCCAAATGGTTGGGAAGGAACCACTTGGCAGTGGGAAGGGGGCTGGAGGAGAAGGGGCTTAGCCTTAGACTTTGTCTCAGTTTCTTCCCTTGACTCCTTGGCTAGGAGAGGACCTTCTCAACTTTGTAGAATTGGAAGATTTTTACTTTTTTAGAACAAGAGGTTGGTATTGTGTTGGTTTCAGGAGTGGAGGATATGAGAAATGAATAAAGGAAGGAAGGAGGAAGAAATTCTTAAGCTTCTATTACTTTCTAGGCACTATGCTAAGTGCTTTATAACTACAATCTCATTTGATCCTCATAACCCTGAGAGGTAGATACTATTATTACTCCTATTTTACAGTTGAGGAAACTGAGGCAAACAGGGGTTAAGTGATTTGCCCAGGGTCATACAGCTCATAAGTTGTGAGGCCAAATCCAAGCTCACATCTTCCTGACTCCATGCCCAGGGCTCAATGCATTATGGTAGCACCTAGCTGCTTGAAATTTCAAGGGTCTGGAGGAAACCAAAGAACTACCCCCCATCTATGGGAAACATCCTGATGACTAGGAAAATAATTTCTGAAAGCTGTGAGAGGTGCTTTGATGCCACCTGGGTTCAAGTCACCAAATGACACATGTTGGCTATGTGCTCTTTGGCAAGCTGCTTAAACACTCGGTGTTTTAGGCCAAACGTGTTGGTA
Organism: Potorous gilbertii; assembly: GCA_028658325.1. NCBI lineage: Eukaryota > Metazoa > Chordata > Mammalia > Diprotodontia > Potoroidae > Potorous > Potorous gilbertii. The sequence continues at coordinate 423,805,346 of CM053770.1, read as the reverse complement.
TCAATACCCCTTTCCAGTCTTCAAAATTATTGAGCCTTTCCTCTCAACCTCCAAAAGAACTTTTGTTTATATGGGTTATACCAATTGACACCATATTCAAAATTGAAATATCTCAATATTGTTCTCAAAATAGTTTTGACCTTGCAGACTCTGTGAAACAGTTATGTTAAGCCTCAGTTTTTTCAGAACATACTTTGAGAACTCCTGCTTAGGCAGCTTTCTAAGACTATAATTTGCTAGGAAGATATAGAGTTGTTTTGGTAGATTTTTCTCAACTAGGAATTTCCTATGCCATTGAATTTACAGCTCCCATCTCTATTTTTAATCTGACTCCATATCTATTCTTTTTATACCCTCTGTTGGGTTAAAGAATTCCCTCTTTTCATATATCTGATACCATTCCATATCTTCAGATTCATTCTTGTTTTCTTGAAAGGCAATCAGATCAAGATGGGAAAATGTTTTTGTGCAAGAGTAAGACAATATTTTCTGTTTTCTTTCTATTACTTGTTTTGATCATTAATATTCTTCCCATCTTTTTAACCGCCAAAGAGCATTTGCACATTGTCCTTGATATGTTATCAGCAATGTCTCCCAGACTCATCTTTTTTGCAAGTTTCTGCTCTCATGAAATCATCTGGTGGTCAACCTGATAATGATTTTCTTTGAACCTGTAGAGACTGATTGATAGAGATCAGACATATCATGACTTGAACTTGAAACCTTTCCAGGGAGGGACGGCCAGATCTTGTGCTCTGAGCACATAGCGTTTGAGTACCCAAGGTCACTTTTAGACCAAGATAAGACAATAGATTAGGTCATATATAAAGGTATCAAGACCAAGCTTAATATTGATTTTCAGGGAACTCCCTTGATTTCATTTCTTAATCCAGAGAAGGGCCTTTTTGTCCTTATCTTTTTTTTTGTCTCTACTCCCTTATCTTTTTTTTTTGCTTCAACTCTCTATTCTTGACCAATCAGGTTCCTCTCTATCCTGAGACAATTTAAAAGAATATAAACTTTGAAACATAACTTTGATAAAGGGTTTTGGAACTTCTAAACCTTTTATATCCAGTGGTTCCTCTTAAGGGACAACTAGGTGGCACAGTGGATAGACCATTAGCCTTTCAATCAGGAGAACTTAAGTTCAAATTCAGTCTTAGAACCCTAATTGTTACAACAAAATCAAAACACAACAACAACCAATTGTTTTCATTTATCTATACTCATATTTGTCCTTTTAAAGAGTTCTAATAGGTTTTGTTGGTCACATATGATATATTTCCCACAATATTTTTAGTTCAAGCATACAGCGAAATTCCTTTTTTTATTATAGATTATATCAACTTGACCAGGATAAAAGACCAAATGTAAATGCATCAAATGAATCACCACACAAACTACTGAGAAAATGTCTGTGACTGATTATTTTTTCACAGCAAACTAATTTGGAATTTTTCTCTTTGACAGTGTCACTTATGCTATTGATATGTGCAAGAAAGACAGATGTGGACTAGAAAACTGGGCAGTTTTTGTGCTTTTGAGCTGGTAAAATGGCTTGATACAGAGAGTTATTATTAATAGTGTGTCAGGAGAGCTACAATTGAGTTCCCTGCAAATCTATCCTTGAACCTGTGTGATTTGATATTTTTATCAATGATTTGAATAAAAGCACAAAAGCATGTCTTTTGAATTTGCAGATGAAACAAGACTAGGAGGATTAGCCAATCCATTGGGTACTAGAGTAAAGATGCAAAGAGATCTTGAAAGAATAAAACACTGGGCCAAGTTTAGTAAAATGGAATTTAAAATGAACAAATATGAAGTCTTGCTCTTGAGTTAAAAAAATCAACTTCATAAGTATAAGATAGGGAAGTAGAGCTAGACATCAGTTATTCTGAAAAAAAAAAGATCTAAGAGTCTTAGTTGTTTGAAAATGCCACCTGAGTCAACAGGATTATACTGACCATGACAATAAAAAAAATGAGAGGCATAACATATAAGGTTAATGAGGATATAGGTGAGATATTCATTATACTGGGCAGACAGCGTTTCTAGTAATATGTTCATATCTGAACCTCATGCTTAAAGAAAGGACTTCAGAGATTTTAGAGGTGAACTGCCTCAAAACTATGCCATAATTGGATTTTTTAAAGAAAATGGGAATGTTTATTGTGAAAGGGAAAAAAAAAACTAGTGGTGGATATGAGAGCTATCAATATTGTATAGTATTGTTATACATGTGTATGCCCTTTCCCCTCTATTGTACTACAATCTCCATGAGAGCAGGGATCCTATGTCAACTATGTTAATCCTATGTTAATCTTTTCTAGTACCTCACATAGTATTCTGCATATAAAAGATGCTTAATAAGTGCTTTATTAAATTGATATTGAACAATTGGGTGATGGTGTGGCCTTCCATAGATGATGTTACTTATAATATTATTACAATATGATATTATTTATAAGATGGATATAAACAATGTTCATATCCTGTACTCTCCATTCTGTTCCCCCTACCCCTCTATCAGTATCCACATCAATCTAGTTAAGGCAAACCAGGGTTAAGGATTCTAGGGCTTTTTTGTCCGTAATGAAAAAGAGTAGTAATATCAAAACATCTTCATGCATAAAAGGACTGATGGCTGTCTTCCCTAAGGGACTCCAGATTAAATGGTTTCAGAAATCCCTGACTCATTCACTGAGGACAGAAGCACAGCAGCAAGACAGGCAAGCAGGGAGAGACATGTGTGCCATTGCTCCATGAATAACTAGGTGATTTCAGCTCTCAGTCCTATCCAGTTGGCACTTGTCTGCAGTTCCAAGTAACTGAATTGCTTTTTAAGGAAAAATGTGCTGCACTGCAAGCTTTTGTGGCCATCTGAATTGATTTGGGCTTCCAAAAATGCCAGCATGAAGAAACATCTGTGTTGGGTGAGGTCATTTATTTGTAAGGCAGAAGTAGTGGTGTTAGTTCCTACAAAGAATACATATTTTTTCTCACTTACCATTATTTTACCAAATATTCTATTTGCTCTTAAAGTGAAGGGATTAAAATAAGGAATCAGAGTTAAGCTAAAGTAGGAAATGGAAAGGTGGCAAATGCAGTATTATGAAACCATATTATGATACACAGAATTATAGTACAGCACCTGGGACATTTTAGGCCAGGCTCTGCTATTTAACTACCCAAATAAGATAATGCGTATAAAGTTCTTTCCAAATCTTGAAACATAACGTAAGTGTTAGCTATGGAAGATATAGCCATGTGATTTGAGTGCAATCCAGTTTACCTCGGCTGCCTCCTCTATAGATTGTTGTGAAAATCAAATTTAGAATACTCTGCAACCAAAAATTCATATTAAAAATGTGAGTGATGAGGAAATCTTAAAAATGTTTTATAATATTGGATTTAACTGTTGTTTACTAAGTACCTACTGTGTGCCAGGCGCTGTGTCAGGCTTTGGGAATACCAAGACAAAAAGGAAACAGTTGTGATCCTCAAAGAGTTTATATTCTATGGAGAGTATGTATGTGTATGGGGAAGGAGGGAACATGTACAGAGAAAAGCAAATTCCACATGTATATAAATACAAAAGATTTGGGGAAGTATCACAAAAAAATCATCAGAATAGACCTCTTGAAAGAGGTAGTACTTGGAGAAAACCTTGAAGAAAGCTTCTAGGAGTCTGAAGTTTATAGGGAAAGCATTGTGGCCAGAGAGGAGATTGTATTCAAAGTCACAGAAATTCAACATAGGATGGCAAGTCCACAGAACAACAAGTACTCCAGTTCCACTATGATTTAGAGTAATGAATAATAAACCAAAAACGTTGTAGCCTAATTGTGAAGGGCTTGAAATATCAAAGCGAATAATTTATATGTTATTCTAGAGGCAATAGGAAGCCAATGAAACTTCTTCAGCATGAAAGTGGAACACTGAACTATTTATTTATACCTGGAAGGCACTTTAGAAATTTTTAAATCTACTTCTCTCCTTTTATAGATGAGGAAACTGAGGCCCTAATGATCTAGTGCCTTGCCCATGTCACATAGTTCCTAAGTGCCTACAACAGGATTGAAACTCAAGTCTTCCTGATTTTAGGTCAGTCCTCTAGCCACTACTACGGGCTTCCTCTCAGTATCATTTTGAGTGCTATGTTCAGGCCTGTATTTAGGAATGTATACAATCTATAATATAGGATATCATATATTACTGTATTAAATAGTTATTGTCTTAAGTTACACTTTAGGAACGTATGTTTCAGTGGGATAGATCATTAGAAATTGAATCCTAAACTTACCCAGTGGTACTTGGAAGAAATTTGGCATTGATAATGTTTGTGAGATGGAGCAAAGAGAACAGCAGTTCACATCAAATCATGGCTTCAATAAAGTCTTAGAGGATGATTTTTAATGTTTATTATGAAAATAACAATATATTTATCAATTTCCTGACATCAGAGTCGAAATTATCCTTAGAGGTAGGGGGACAGGAAGTAACATTAAAACCTTTTTCTATAAGGTTTTTCCCAGTCTTTGGGAAACTTTGACATCTTAGTAGGAACCATTGATAATATAACTTTCATTATTCACTTTTGCCATGCCTGTTCCATTTCCATCTCTGAAATCTGTTAAAGGCAAATAAAACCTCCTTGTCTGAGGATATACTCTATTAAGACAGATAGAGTCAAGCCCTTAGGGACTCTCTCTCAAGACAAGATAACTATATCCTTGAGATACTTTCTGAAGAAATAGAAGCTAAGAAGAAAAGACCAAGAAGGAAGTGAGGGACTTGCTTTTTTGAAAGGTAGAATGATATAATAAAAAGAGCCTTGGACTTAGATCAGAAAACCTAGGTTGGAATCCTAGTTCTTATACCAGCAGTGTAACAAAAGACAAATCCCAATTTCCCTGAGTCCCAATTTTATAATGTGTAAAATAAGAACAATATTGTTTGCCTTGCTTCCCTCCCAGGCTTCTCATGAACTTTGTAAACCTTTGAACACTCTATAAATAGGTTTTCATTATTATTAAGGGTAACTGTAGCTCAAATGACATAATGTTAATGTATTAAGATTGGAAACACTGGGAATTAGGCCTAGTTAGCTTACAATCATGGTTCAGTTTAGCAAGCCAAACCTGTCTTGGGAGATCTTGGGGATCTAAGTTTTCTCATAATACATTTGTGCTTGTAGAAATTCAAGTGATCTTAGGATCATAGATTTAGAGAAAGGAGTTCACAGATCCAAGGTCACACAAATAATGAATGGTGAGAAGAGTTTTGAACCTCTGGTTACAAACCCAGCACCTGTTCTGTTTCTTTGCTCTAACATCTCTTCTGGAAGCTGGCGACTGATCAACCCCTAAAGAAGCAACATGTTTTGGTGGAAAGAACATTGGCTCTGGAGTCAGAGGGTCTGTTTTTAGAACCCATCCTTGACATTTAGTGTTCATGTGATCTGATAATTGGCAAGTAAGTCATTTAACTTCTCTAGTCCTCATTCTCTTTATATTTAAAACAAAAAGGTTGGAAGAGATGGATTTTGAGATTCCTTTTCAATCTCATTCCATGATCCCTGCCACTGGAAGGCAACTATTGTTATGAAATTTGCAAAAAGTGTTTAAAAGTAAATACTTTAATAACTAATTTTCATGAACCCCTCCAGTTACAAAACACTTTTAAATGCATTATCTCCTCTGATTTTAACATTAGACTCTCCTGGCTGGCAGATAGGCTCTGGGCTCTGTCTGATTCCTTAGAAAAAGACAGATGTGCATTTATTTGGGAGACTTAAGAGGAAGGAGATTGAAATGATTGACTTTCATATTTCTCTCTCAGTCCTATGGTCCTAACCTGTGGCTTCATTTCTATGGAGAACTATATTAATTCAAAGTAATCCGTGACTGTTCTGTGATTTTTTTTTTTACCAGATCTAGGATTTCATTTAGCATAAGAAACTTTTTGTGAGGAAAATCTCTCTACAAATATAGATGTGCAATTGTTCTGCAAATTATATTCTTAGACAGCTGCCTGCGGTTAAATGATGGGAGAGGAATGAGGAACCTAAAGAAGTTAATTGATTTGCCCAGGGACACAAAGCTAATATGTGACCTAGACATTACTCGAATTCAGGACTTCTAAATCTGAAGGCAGCTCTATCTATAGATTTATATACTGCAGTATCTCCTAGCCCTATGATTCTCTATATTTCTGTGATAGGTTCCAGCATAAATAAGAAAGGACTGTTTCAAGCCAAGATGGCTCTCCCCCCAAGCCCAGTCAAAGACCTGTAAAAAATGACTCTAAACAAATTCTGGAGCTGCAGAACTCACAGAATGGGGTGGAGTAAAGCAAATTCCCAGCCCAAGAGAGCCTGGAAAGTGAAGGAGAAGCATCTATTTCATGCCACACTGGGAGTAGAGCACAGTTCAGTGTGGGTCACAAACCTGTTGAACTTATGTGAGAGAATAGAGTGGTTTGGCCCCAGCCTCAGGGTGATGGAGGGGGTGGAAGAGCCTGTGGCAGCAGCAGCAGCTATTTCTGGAGTTCTAGGCCCACAGATTGTGGGGGGGATTGAGCAGCTGAAAGTACACTCCTCCATCCTCACTGGAAGCAGAGAACTACCTTGACAAAGAACTCAAAAGTCAAGTAAATAGCTGGGAAAATGAGCAAAAACTAGAAAAAGAATAAGACTATAGCATATTACTTTGGTGACAAGAAAGACCAAATATCCAAATGGAAGAAGACAACAAAATCAAAGCTATTACATCCAAAGCATGCAAGAAAAATATGAATTAGTCTCAGGCCATGGAAGAGTTCAAAAAGGATTTTGAAAATCAAGTAAGAAAAAGAGAGGGAAAATTGGGAAGAGAAATGAGAGTGATAAAAAAAAGTCATGAAAAATGAGTCAACATCTTGCTAAAGGGGACCCAAAAAAATGCAGAAGAAAATAACACCTTAAAAAATAGGCTAACACAAATGGCAAAAGAGATCCAAAAAACCAATGAGGAGAAGAATGCCTTAAAAAGCATAACTGGTCAGATAGAAAGGGAGGTCCAAAAGCTCACTGAAGAAAATAATTCCTTAAAGATTAGAATGGAGCACATGGAAGCCAATGACTTTATGAGAAATCAAGAAATTATAAAACAAAGCCAAAGGAATGAAAAAATAGCAAACAATGTGAAATATTTCACTGACCTGGAAAATAGATCCAGGAGAGACATTTTAAAAATTACTGGAGTACCTGAAAGCCATGATAAAAAAAAGAGCCTAGACTTCATCTTTTAAGAAATTATCAAGGAAAACTACCCTGATATTCTAGAATGAGAGGGTAAAATAGATATTGAAAGACTCCACCAATTGCCTCCTGAAAGAGATCCCAAAAGGAAAACTCCTAGGAACACTATAGTCAAATTCCAGAGCTCTCAGGTCAAGGAGAAAATATTGCAAGCAGCCAGAAAGAAATAATTTGAGTATTGTGGAAACATGAACAGAATTTTCTGTAGTTGGGCTAAAATAACACAAGATTTAGCATTTTCTATAGTAAGGGATTGGAGGGCTTGGAATATGATATTCCAGAGGCCATAGATCTAGGATTAAAACCAGAATCACCTACCCAGCAAAACTGAGTATAATACTTCAGAGGAAAAAATGGTCTTTCAATGAAATAGAGGACTTTCAAGCATTCTTGATGAAAAGACCAGAGCTGAATAGAAAATTTGGAGTTTTCAAATATAAGAATCAAGAGAAACATGAAAAGGTAAATAGGAAAGAGAAATCCTAAGGGACTTACTAAAGTTGAACTGTTTGCATTCCTACATGGAAAGACAATAATTGTAACTCTTGAGACTGTTCTTAGTATTAGGGTAGTAGGAGGAATTATATTCATAGAGACAGAGGGCACAGGGTGAGTTGAATATGAAGAGAGGATATCTAAAAAAATAAAATTAAGGGATGAGAGAGGAATACATTGAGAGGAGAAAAGGAGAAATAGAATGGGGCAAATTATCTCTTGCTTAAAATAGGCAAGAAAAAGATTTTTCAGTGGAGGGGAAGGAGGAGATGAGAGGGAAAGAGCAAACCTTACTCTCATTGGATTTGACTTAAGGAGGGAATAACATGCCCACTCAATTTGGTATGAAAATTTATCTTACACTATAGGAAGGTATGGGGCAAGGGGGCAAACAGGGGGTGGAGGGATGACAGAAGAGAAGACAAATGGGAGGAAGGGGCAATTAGAAGGAAATACTTTTGAGGAGGGACAGGGCCAAAAAGAGAATAGAATAATTGGGGTGCAGGATAGGATGAAGGGAAATATAATTGGACTTTTACAACATGACTCTTATGGAAGTATTTTGCATGACCCCCACATGTATAGCCTATATTCAATTGCTTGCCTTTTCAGGGGGATGATTGGGGAGGGAGGAAGGGAGAGAAGTTCAAACTTAAAGTTTTAAAAATGAATGTTAAAAATTGTTTTTACAAAATATTATTTTTTACTTTCAACTGGGAAATAAGATATACAGGCAATGGGGTATAGAAAACTATTTTGCCCTACAAGAAAATAGAGGGGAAAGGAATGACAGAAGAGAGTGGTGTGATAGAAGGGAGGGCAGAATGGGGGAAGGGGTAATCAGAATGCATGATGGCTTGGGATGGGCAGAGGGAGAGATGGGGAGAAAATTTGGAACTCAAAATCTTGTGGAAGTGAATGTTGAAAACTAAAAATACATTAAATAATAAAAAAAGTAAAAAGAAATAAGAAAAAAATGGACTGCTTTATAAAGGGAATAAAATAGAGACAGAGTTCTTTATTATCATGGTAGGATTTCTAGCTGGTTTTGCAATGAGGAAATAATGGAAGTTTATGAAAGGCACCACAAACGTAGAAAACAGGTTTTAAGTTCCTATTATGCAAAGCCATGCTGTTCACCCAGATGACAGCTTTAAAAACTGGTTTTCAGGTTATTTGCCTGAAAAATCTCCTCCAGAGATTGGACACCAGGTAACCATTTAATGAAAAGTGTCAAAAAATCCAGTCGTGTTAGCAATGTGCAACAGACTGATTCTCAGAGTTTTCCATTAGCAAATCATTTCCTAAACCTGACTGGAGTCAAACCAATGAAAATGAGCTAACAGAGAAGCTTTTTTTTCTTCTGTTTTCAAGGTCACATGATTACAGTTCATTTAGGCTAGGATGTTTTCCTTAAGGTTGAGAGAAAAAAGTCCTTCCTTCCTTTCAATACATAAGAAAAACCTTTGCTTAAATGCAATCTTTTTATCCCTGACCATCAGGAAAAGTTTGAGAGTAGCTCTAAGAAGAGAGCTTGTATTACTGTTATATGATTTTTACTATTGTGGGAAAAGGTCAGAATGCTAATGAGAATCAGACTAGCTGTACACTAGAGTATGGTGTCAGGAGTAGGATATACGAGAATCTCTTATGTGAGGTACATATTTCTGTTTCTAGTTTAGTATTGGATAATTAAGCCTTCCTATAAAGTGTGACATATGTTAAGACAATGAAATATGGGAAACCTTGTCAAACGTAGGATGATAGAATCACAGACTTAGCATTAGAAAGAACCCAGATGTCACTCAGTCCATCTTAGTGAGGAAACTGAGACTCAGAAACCTGGTATTTGCCCAAATCACATAAATAGAAGAAAGGAGAAGCAGGATCTGAACCTAGGCAGTGACACTAAATCCTATGGTTTTTCCCTGCTGTGTGCTCCCTGGAATTCAAGGCCCTCTATGATCTATATTCAGCTTGCATTCCCAATCATCTCTTCCACTATTGTCTTAAAAGTAACCTATTTCATTAATCAATCAACAGACATATATTAAGCTTTATTATGTGCCAGAAACTGTGCTAAACATTGAAGTCACAAAGAAAGTTATACAAAAAAACAACAATAACACATTCTTGATCCTCAAGTAGCTAACTTTGAAATGGGTTGCAATCAAATTGAATGATTTGTCATTTCCCAAAACATTCTTCACCATCCCCTTCCTGGCTCATGTTACTTAGTTTTCCTTGATACTTCCTCTCTTGTCAATGTCTCTCACTGCTTCTGATGGATGAAATCCCATTTTATTTAAATTCATTAGAGTTTATTTGAACTATATTATGAGATAGCAGACAATGGAGGAAGGAAAATGAGCAAGGTAAAAGGGAAGGAAGGGCATTACTAGTGCTTGCTATGTGTCAGGCATTGTGCTAAGTGATGGGGATACAAATATAAGAAAGAAAAGTTGTTTCTGTCCTCACATAGCCTATATTCTAATAAGAGAATAAAACACATAAGGGAGTGGTAACCAGTTGCAAGGATGGTAAGTGGAATCAATTGACAATTAATTGATATGTTCTTTCCAGGAATGATAATGTTGATTTGATTATTGTTTTAGGAGGTAGAAGTAGAAAGGTGATGGGATGAGGCACATAAATGGCATGAAAATGACTGGAGAAATACTGGGTGGTGTGTTGTTTTTCAGGCTAGCTATGGTGAGCTCATCAATCAGCAGCAAAAACCAACAGATTCAGAAAAAATCTTTTTTAAACATAATATAATAACCATTTGTTTTTATTTAAAGCATAGATACAAACATATCTTTCCTAAATATGAAATATGGTATCTACTTAAAAGTAATAGTTAGCATCTGTAATGGAGAAATGCTAGAGTCTTTTCCAATAACAACAGGGGTAAAGTAATTGTCATTAATATCCTTATCTGATACAGACCAAAAAGTTGTTGGAATATATATAGGCAAAGGAGAAACACACTTTAATTTTCATAGCTGATAAGGCAGTCTAGCTAAAGAACCTCAGAGAGTCAACCAAAAGTCAGTTGAAATAACTCCAGCAAATATGATTAATATGATATAAAATAAACCCATCATCCTTTCCAAACGATAAAAGAAAAATCATCAGTCTTTCCAAAAATTACCAGCAAAACCCATCAGGAAAAAATAATGATAAATTCCATTCCAAGTAACTTCATAGAAAATTTTAGAGAGTTCTTTTATCTAGACATAGAGAGGAATTATATGACTACAACTTGAAATACTCTTCACTGATGAAGATGGATCTCAACTAGAGAGATATTAATTGTACATAGTTGTGCTGCTCCAATATAATAAAATGACATTACTGTATCATTTAATTTATTTTTACATTGCCATACCAATCAAACAATCAAAGGATTATTTTGTAGAGGTTGAAAAAATAATTTTAAAATTTGTGTAAAACAACAAAATATAAAGAATCTTGGAGGAAATAATAAAAAATTGGGATATAAGGGGATCCAACAGTACCAAGTCTCAAAACTATATCCTTCTATAAAGGAGCAATCATCAAAACTATTTGATACTGGTTAAAAAATGAGAGAAAATATCAATTAGATAAGGTAGGAGCACAAGATTCAATAGGAAATGAAAATGATTTAAAATTTGTTGAAAGCAAAGGTCTTAATACTGGGGTAAAAACCCACAAAATCTTCTGGGAAAACAGAAAAAAACTAGTCTTACAGGTATTATATTCAGACTAACATTTTATACGTATACCACAAAAAGCTTCAGATAGATATATAACTTGATGTAAAAGATTACATCCTAAACAAATGAGAGAAAAGAAGTAACTTTCATAGCTATGGAGAGGAGAAGAGTTCTTGATTAAAAGAGCCTAGAGAAGATCATCAGAAATTAGATGGGCAATTATGTTTACAAAAATAGAAATGCTTTTGTATAAACAAAATCAACATTGTTGAGATGAGAAGGGAAATGGTTAACTATGCAAAAATTTTTGCAGCAAGTTTCTCACTATATAAGAATATACAACAAAATTTCATTAATAACAAAGGAGCCATAGGGGAAAAACTAATATGAATATTAAGTTTATATGTTTCAAGTATAATCTCACTTAAATTCATAAAGGAAAATTAAATCACAGGAAAACATAGATGGTGACCCAATGGCTGTGGGATCCATTAATGTTCCTTTCTCATGTTTGGAGAAATATATCAGAAAGATAAACAAAAGGGAAAATATAGTATTGGAAAGATTGCTGCAGTAATTAGAGCCAAAAGTTTTATGATATCTTTTATGGTATCTTCTTAATAGGATTATCAAAGAACACTGCACAGGCATTACCTCCCTTTAAGCAAGTACCTGAAAAGGCCTCTTAGCCTAAAAAGGCCAAGGTCTCCATTGCATCCTGGGCTGTCTCCAGTCATCAGATGAATATCTCACTGGACTCAAATGGCTCAGGAGGAGAAAGTGAGGCTGGTGACCTTGCACAGCCCTCCCTCACTCAAAATAAAGTCAAGTGAAAGCCATGTCATTGTTTCTTTGATGACATAGTCTTCCTCAAAAATAAGGGATGAACACAACATATTTCGTAGCTTCACATGGAACTTTTATAAAATCTAACCATATATTAGGACACATAGATATTGTAAATAAATATAAAAAGGAAGAATACAAAGACATTTTTTATAAACTACACTGCAATAAAAATAATATTCAGGGAACACGAAAAGACACAGACTCAAATAGACACTTCATAATGACATTCTACATAATGAGCAGGCCAAAAATAAATCATACAAACAATTAATAATTATATGAAAGACAATGATAATGAAACAACAAGCTAACAGATAAAACAATCCTGAAGGGAAAAAATATAGTCCTAAAAACACACATCAACAAAATAGAAAAGTAAACTATTAAAAAAAACTGAGTGTGTATTTAAAATAGAATGCTAACAAATACTTAAAAAACAAAAATAAGCACAAAACATAGATATTAAAAGTTAGAGAAATTAAAAACCAAAATGGCACTAGAAATAATAAACAACTAAAACTAAAAGTTGGTTCTTTAAAATCTAAGAAAATCGACAAACTTTTAGGTAATCTGATTAAAAATAAGAGGGCAGTAAATCAAATCAATTAACTAGCAAAAGAGTAAAGTAAAATCATAACAAAGCCAGGAGAGAAAACAAGAATTTTCAGAATCTAAAATCCATAATTATTTGTTAAAAAAAGAGAACATAATATAAATAGACAATTGACTTAATAAATATCCCAACTAACAGGGGAACAAATAGAGATCTCAAATAATACGATATTACACATAGAATTAGGACTAGCTTTTAAGGAACTACTAAAGGGAGAGGAAACTCCTGGTTCTAATAGATTTACAGGAGAATTCTATCATATACCTAAAGAATAATTTACACAAATACTTCATATTTTTCCCTCAAAAACTGAGAAAGTTTCCTAGTTCCTTTTTTGAGATAAATAGTTTTAAAAACAAAACCTGGAAAAGATAAAGCAAAGGAAAACTACAGCCTAATATCATTAATAAATATCATTTCAAAAATGAAAAATAAAATACTATCAAATAGATTACAACAATATATTGAAGAACTCATTTGTCATAACTAAGTTTTATACCAGGAAAGCAAGTGAGGATTAACATTAAGACAACAATGAACATAGGCATGTTAAAAATAAAGCAGGAGGAGCCAAAATGGCAGAGTAGAAACATTCACATATGCTAGCTCCTAACCCACAGCCCATAAAATAACTGTAAAGAAGAACTCCCAACAAATTCTGGAGCAGCAGAAGCCACACAACAATGGAGTGGAGGAGATTTCTGTTCCAGAGAGACCTTAAAACCAACACCAAAGGGTCATCACTCACTGGACCTGGAACAGAGCCCAGCTCTGCCTTGGTCGTGTGGCACTGAGAGTAGCAGATCCTAGTAGGCTTCAGGGACAGAATCTCCAGCAGCCGTGCAGGTGTCTCCACCCACAGGCACCAAAGGTCGTCTCTATAACTCAGGCCCCCTCGGGAGGCAGCAGCAGAGGAAGCAGTGGACAGGGACTCCCAAAACAGGCAGGAGCTTGGATCCATTGTTGAAGGTCTCCACATAAACCCCTTGAGGGAGCTGAGCTCCTGGTGGTGATGCTGCCCCCATCTGAGCAGTTGAACGTAATCTCACACGGAATAGCAGACCTGCCTCCTCTGAAAGCCTTGAGGCTGGGAAGCAACATTTGAATCTCAGACCCCAAGCACTAGCTCGGTAGATCTAGAGGTGAGGCGAGGGTGGAGAGGAATCTCAGAAGTCAAGTAACTAGCTGGGAAAATTCCCAGAAAAGGGAAAAAAATAAGACTATAGAAGATTACTTTCTTGGTGAACAGATATTTCCTCCCATCCTCTCAGAAGAGGAAGAACAATGCTTACCATCAGGGAAAGACACAGAAATGAAGGCTTCTGTATCCCAAACATCCAAAATAAATATTCAATGGGCTCAGGCCATGGAAGAGCTCAAAATGGATTTTGAAAATCAAGTGAGAGAGGTAGAGGAAAAACTGGGAAGAGAAATGAGAGAGATGCAAGAAAAATATGAAAAGCAG
>CM053770.1:423773031-423790420 GCA_028658325.1 Potorous gilbertii | reverse complement strand
ACAGAGTGAATTGAATAGGAGGGGATCATATCTTAAAAAAATGAAGTTAAGTGGTGAGAAAAATATATTGGGAAGAGAGAGGGAGAAATGAAATGGGGAAAATTATCTCTCATAGAAGAGGCAGGCAGGAGACTTTTTAGTGGAGGGAAAAAGAGGGGAGGTGAAAGAAAAACATGAAGTTTACTCTCATCACATTCAACTAAGGGAAGGAGTAAAATGCACACTGATTTTTGCATGACAACCTATCTTACAATACAGGAAAGTGGGGGAGAAGGGGATAAGCAGGGTGGGGGTGATGATGGAATGGAGGGCAATAGGAGGAGGGAGCAATTTGAAATCAACACTCTTGGGGAGGGACAGGATCAAAAGAGAGAATAGAAGCAATGGGGAGCAGGACAGGATGGAGGGAAATATAGTTAGCCTTAAAGAACATGACTATTATCAAAGTCATTTGCAAAACTACATAGATACAGCCTATATTGAATTGCCTGCCTTCCAAAAGGGAATGGGTGGGGAAGGAGGGATGGGGAGAAGTTGGAACTCAAAGTTTTAGGAACAACTGTTGAGTGTTGTTCTTGCTAGTAGGAAATAGGAAATACAGACAATGGGGAATAGAACGTTATCTGGCCCTATAGGACAAAAGAGAAGATGGGGACAAGGGAAGGGAGGGATGATAGAAGAGAGGGCAGATTGGTGATAGGGGAAATTAGAATGATTGGTGTATTGGGGTAGGGGTAGGGGACAAAAAGGGAGAAAATTTGGAACCCAAAATTTTGTGAAAATAAATGTAAAAAGTTAAATAAATAAATTAAAAACAATAATAAAGCATCTAAAACCAGGGAACTATCTCAATTGATATTGGCAAAAAGTCTTTGACAACGTACATTTATTTATGCAAAAAAACCAAACAAACCCTCTGCAAAGTACACACAGGGGAATTTTTAAAAAATATATTTATTTATTTACTTTTAGTTTTCAACATTCACTTTTATAGGATTTTGAGTTTTAAATTTCCCTCACCTTCATCCCCTCTTCTCTCCCAGAGATGGCATGCAATTTCATGAGGGATATACATTACACAATATATTTCACCTTGTCCATGCAAGTCTTTCCATGTTTTTCTGAGAGCATCTTGCTCATCATTTTTTATGGTACAAGAGTATTCCATTATAACCACATACCACAGTTTGCTCAGCTATTCCTCAATTAATGGACTTCCCCTCAATTTCTGATTCTTTGTCCCCCAAACAGAAATGCTATAAATATTTTTGTATGCATTGATCCTTTTCCTTTTTGGCTTTTTTAAAATCTCTTTTGGGATACAGACCTAGTAGTGGTATTGCTGGGAAAAAGGGAATGCAAGTTTTTATAGCCCTTTGGGCATAGTTCCAAATTGCTTATAGAGGGACTTTTAAAAGAAACATCTTTAAAAGCATCTAAAAACTAGAAGAAATGGAGATTATAGTATTATATGCAATGGGGATACTCTAGAATAGATTCCAATAAATATAAGAGTAAAGCAAGGAAACTCACTTTCCCTGATATTATTTGATATACTTCTAGAAATATGATTCAGATAAGAGACAGAAATAAAAGATTTAAAGATAGGCAAAGAGAAGATAGGGCAGGTGGTGCACAGTGGATAGACTGCCAAGTCTGCAGTCAGGTAGACTTATCTCTCTGAGTTCCAGTCTGGCCACAGACACTTACTAGTTGTGTGACCCTGGGCAAGTCATTTAACCCTGTTTGCCTCAGTTACCTCACCTGTAAAATGAGCAGTAGAAGGAAATGGCAAGCCACACCAGTATCTGCTTAGAAAACACCAAATAAGGTCACAAAGAGTTGGAGCACTACTGAACAACAACAACAAAAGAGGAGATAAAACTAGCCTCCTTTTCTAATGTAATGATGACTTAGAAAGTCTCAAAGAATCAACAAAGTTATTGATTGAGACAGCTAATAGCTTTGTCAAAGTTGTAGCCTACAAAATAAACCCAGGAACACAACATTTTTTGTATAATAATAACAAAAATCCAAGAGGTGAAATAGAGAGATAACTAAAAGTTGCATGAAATATTTTGGAATAAATCAATGAAGCAGACAAGAGAAAGGAAAACTGAACATAATATAACTTAATATCCCAGGATTCTATGAACCTAAAAACATTTATTACTTAGGAAAGAACTCTTTATGTGATTTTTAAAAATTGAAAAACTGGAAAGAAGCCGAACAGAAAGTAGACTTAATAATCTATTCCATATTTTATAATAAATTGACAATGTATACATTACCTTGCTAGAATCATATCACAAAAAAATAGAAGAAAAGCAGATCATATATCTTTCAGAGCTATGGGTGGAAAATACATTTTTAATCTATCCAGGAATAGAAGCAATAATAGTAGATAAAATTGATGATTATGAGTATATAAAATTGAAAAACTTCTGCACAAAAATATTGATGCATCTATAATAATAAGGGAAATGGTAGAATGAGAAATTTTAAAAAAATGAAATTCTTAGATAAGTTTTTGGTGTCTAATTTATAAAGCCAAATAACAGATTTGTCCCAAGAGATAAGTGATTAAAGGTAATAAGTAAAAAGCTCTCAAAACAATTGGAGACTATTAAAAACCATAGGGATAGATGCACCAAATTTCTAATAATGAGAAAAATGCAAACCAAAACAACAAACAAAAAAACCAACCACCCAAAATACCTGTGGTTTCATCTCCCACTAAAAAAATGATAAAGAAGACAAAAGGTAGGAAGAGCAAATTTTGGAGAAATTAAGAGATGAGAGGCAAGTCAGTGTATTGTAGGAATCATGGTTTAATAAAAGAAAACACTTTAGGAGGAACTATGCCAATAAAGTGATTAAAATGTCTACTTTCAAAATTATTTTTCCATTCTATGTGTTTATACTCCAAGGATGCTTTTGATAAGATGATTGCTCTTGCTCTAAAAATTTTTTCATAGTCCCCATGTATACCAAAATATTTATTGCAACACTTTGCGTTGTATCAAGGAACTGGAAAAACATTGCCCATTGATTGGTGAATGGTTTAACAAGTTGTGATACGTGAATATAATGGGGTATTACCATGATGTAAGAAATGAAGGATATGACAATGAATACAGGGAAGCATGAAAAGACTTAAATGAATTGATGCAGAGTAAAATAAGTAGCACCAAGGAAACAATATACTCAATGACCATAAAAATATGAACAGAAAGGAAGAAATTCATAAAAATTAAAAATGAATTTTGCATAATTACAAAGAAATATGACCTCCCCAAAAAGATACATAAGAAAATACCTCTGCCCCTCCTTTGCAGACATGAGAGAACTGTAGGTGTGTAACATTGCATATATTTTCAATTTTTTTCAATGTATTGATTGGTTTTGTTAATTTATTTTCCTTTTCTTTTTTAAAAAATATTTTTGATATATGGGAAAAAGGAGAGGTAAAGATACAGAGAAAAATGCAGGCAATGTAAATAACAAAAGATGATCAGCAATATTTATTTTTAAAGAAGAAAATGAATGGTATTACAAAGAACATGATGGGCCCCCAAAAAGAGATATGAGAAGAAATCTCTTCCTACTCTTCTGCAAAGCAGGGAAGCCCACAGATGTGGAGTATTATGCATATTTTCAGACTTAAAATTTCCATATTAGTCACATTGTGGGAGAAGATGCAGATACAAAAAAAATATGAAAAAATAAAGAAAAATTGTTTGCTAACATAGTATTATTAAATGGTATTCAGACTCCATCAATTCTTTTCCTGGATATGGATAGTAGTTTTTATCTTGAGTGCTTTGGAATTGTCTTGGGTCTTTGTATTGCTGAGAATAGCTAAGTCATTCATATGTGATCATCTTACAATGTTGCTGTTAATGTTTTCCTAGTTCTGCTTAATTCATTTTGCATCAGTTTTTTAAAAAAATTCTTCTTATTATTTTTCATTATTTATTTGTTTTCAGCATGCATTTGCACAAAATTTTGAGTTCCAAATTTTCTCCCCATCTCTTCCCTCCTCCCAGGCCAAAACACAGAGTATTCTGATTATCCCTTCCATCAATCTGCCTCCCTTCTAACACCTCTCCCAACCCTTATTCCCATCTTCTCTTTTGTCCTGTAGGGCACGATAAATTTCTATACCCTATTACCTGTATTTTATTTCCCAGTTGTATGCAAAAACAATTATCACTGTTTACTCCTAAAACTTTGAGTTTCAACTTCTCTTCCTTCCTCCCTTCCCGCCCATCCCCACTGAGAAGGCAAACAATTCAATATAGGCTATAGATGTGTAGTTTTGCAGATGACTTCCATAATAGTCATGTTGTGTAAGACTAATTATATTTCCCTCCATCCTGTGCTGCCCCCCATTTCTTCTATTCTCTCTTTTGACCTTGTCCCTTCCCAAGAATGTTTACTTCTAATTGCTCCATCTTCCCATTTGCCCTCCCTTCTATCATCCTCCCCACCCTGCTTATCCCCTTCTTCCCCACTTTCCTATAGTGTAAGACAGGTTTTCATACCAAATTGAGGGTGCATGTTATTTCTTCCTTGAGCCAAAGGTGATGAGAGTAAGTTTCACTTTTTCCCTCTCACCTCCCCATTTTCCCCCTCCATTGAAAAAGCTTTATCTTGCCTCTTTTATGATAGATAATTTGCCTCATTCCATTTCTCCCTTTCTCCCTCCTAATATATTCCTCTCTCATCCCTTAATTTTATTTTTCAGATATGATCCCTTCCTATTAAACTCATCCTGTGCTCTGTGTGTGTGTGTGTGTGTGTGTGTGTGTGTATGCCTGTGTGTGTGTATAATCCCACCAACTACCTAGATACTGAGAAAATTTTCAAGAGTTACAAATATTATCTTTCCATGTAGGAATGCAAACAGTTCAATTTTAGTAAATCCTTTATGATTTCTCTTTCCTGTTTACCTTTTCATGCTTCTCTTGATTCTTGAGTTTGAAAGTAAAATTTTCTATTCAGCTCTGGTGTTTTCATCAAAAATGCTTGAAAGTCCTCTATTTCATTGAATGATCATCTTTCCTCCTGAAGTAATATACTCAGTTTTCCTGGGAGGTGATTCTTGGTTTTAGTCCTAGTTCCTTTGACTTCTGAAATATAATATTCCATGCCCCTTGATCCCTTAATGTAGAAGATGCTAGATCTTGTGTTATCCTGATTGTGTTTCCACAATACTCGAAATGCTTCTTTCTAGTTGCTTGCAGTATTTTCTCCTTAATCTGGAACTCTAGAATTTGACTACAAGGTTCCGAGGAATTTCTCTTTTTGGATCTCTTTCAGGAGGTGAATGGTGAATTCTTTCAATATTTATTTTGTCCTCTGGTTCTAGAATATCAGGTCAGTTTTCCTTGATAATTTCATGAAAGATGATGTCTAGGCTCTTTTTTTTATTTTATCATGGCTTTCAGGTAGTCCCATAATTTTTAAATTGTCTCTCCTGGATCTGTTTTCCCAATGAGATATTTCACATTGTCTTCTGCTTTTTCATTCTTTTGGTTTTGTTTTGTAATGTCTTGATTTCTCATAAAGTCATCAACTTCCATCTCTTCCATTCCAATTTTTAAAAAAAAACTATTTTCTTTAGTGAGCTTTTGAATCTCCTTTTCCATTTGGCTTATTCTGCTTTTTAAAGCATTCTTCTCCTCATTGACTTTTTGGACCTCTTTTGCCAATTGAGTTAGCCTATTTTATAGGTGTTAGTTCTCCTTTAGCAAGTTGTTGACTCACTTTTCACGATTTTCTTGCATTGTTCTCATTTCACTTCCCAATTTTTCCTCCAACTTTCTTACTTGATTTTCAAAATCCTTTTGAGCTCTTCCATGGTCTGAGACCCTTGTAAATTTATTTTGGATCTTTGAGATACAGAAATCTTGAATTTTATATCTTCCCCCAATGGTAAGCATTGTTCCTACTTATTCAAAAGGATGAGAGAAAATATCTGCTCACCAAGAAAGTAACCTTCTTTAGTCTTATTTTTTCCCTTCTTTGGGCAGTTTCCCAACCAGTTGCTTGATGTTTGGGTCCTTTGTCAAAACTAGAGTATATTCTGGGGACCTGTAAGATCTGAGTTCCTCCAAGGTGGCACAATCAAGCCTGCATGCTGATCTGGGAGCAACCAGAAACTTTTCTTCCCAGTATCTGTGAGTAGTAGAATTCCCTCTCCACAACCATCTCCAGTTCTGCCAGGCCAGCACTCAGGGCTGAGATTCAGATCAGCTGCTCAATTTCCCTAGGGACCTTAAGCTGAGGGCTCCAACAATGGCTACTGGCTGCTATCTGCTGTAGCCACTGCAGCCTTCATTGACTGCTGGGGCTGTTGCTGCTGCCTCTGCTGCTGCTGTCTGGGGCCAGAGCTAGAGGGAGATTTTGCTCCCTTCTTTCCCACCTGAAAAAGCCCTCTTACTGACCTTTGAAGCTGCCTTTGGTGCCTGTGGGTTGAGGGATCTGAGAACCACTGCTGCTGCTGAGGATTCTGCCCCCAATGCTTGTTCCGGTCCTACTCCTCCTGGTGCCATGTTGCAAGGCTAAGCTTTGCTCCACTTCCTGTCCAATGTGATAGACCTTTCCCATTGACCTTCCAGGTCACCCTGGGCTTAAAATCTCCTTCACTCTATCATTCTGTGGCTTCTGCTGCTCTAGAATTTGTTGAGAGTCATTCTTTACAGGTATTTTATGGGCTGTGGGGAAGAGCTAAAGTATATGTGTCTTTCTATTCCATCATCTTGGGTCTACCCCCTGCATCAGTTTTTGCATCTTTCTACCTTTTTCTGAATTCTTTTCTTATTTCTCTCCTTATAGAACAATAGTATTCTATTATAATCAAATACCACAAGTTGTTCAGCCATTCTCTAATTCCTCAGTTTCCAATTCTTTACAAATAAGTCCTCCCTCACCCTTTAAAAAAATCTCTTTGGGATATACACTATTGATGGATCAAAGGATATGTACAGTTTTGTAGTTCTTTGGGCATAGTTTCAAATTGGTCTCCAGAGTGGTTGGATTACTTCACAACTCCACTATTAGTATCCCAGTTTTTCCATATCTCCTCCAATATTTATCATTTTCCTTTCCTATCATATTAGCCAATTTGATAGGTGTACAGTGGCACCTCGGCATTGTTTTAATATGCATTTCTAGAAACAATAGTTAATTAGAAAATTTTTTCACATGACTATGATAGCTTTGATTTCTTCATCTGAAAACTACCTATTCCTATCCTTTGACTATCATATAATTGGTTTTCCTGATTTTTCTCTCTGTCTTTTTTTTCATCTAATAGAGAGAAATGTTGCCTTATACTTGTGTTAAAAATCAAATTTACTAATAAATGTTTGGTGAGATATGACTAGATAGCAATTTGTTTTCTAAAAAAAATCTGAATGTTTTATTGGACTGCAAGTTCAATATGAGTCACTGTCATGTAAAAGAAGACTCCAAAGCTAATGTATCTAGGAATGAATTACCATATGCAAAGTATTCAGGATTAGATGAGTAGATCAGACATAATTAGTCCTGGATAACACATTTCAGGACATTGGCATACTAAAGTTTGTCCAGAAGAGGTTGACCAGGATGGTGAGAGAACGAGAAGATGTGTCATCTAAATAACATTTGTACAAACTATATTTATAGCCTGGAGAAATCAAGACTTAAGGAAGACAGAGGGAAATGACTAAATATTTGAAGAGCTATCATATAAAGGAGGGTTTGAACTTGTTTTTCTTTGATTCAATGGGTAGAGCAAAAAAATAATAAGTAGAAATTGCAGAGAGGCAAATTTAAGCTTCATGTAAGGAAAATATAATATCCTAACAATTAGAACTGTCCAAAAGTGGAAAAGATTGCCTTGGAAGAAAGTGAGTATCCTATCATTAGAGGTCTTCAAACAAAGGTTGTTGAGTAAATTATAGAGAGAATTCTTGCTCAAGTATAAGTTGGACCAACTCTACCATAAGACTGAAAGATAAAAGAAAAGCAAGCAATAATTGTGTACTTCTATCTTTGTAGAAAGATTTTCCTATCCTGGGAAGAACATAATACTCAGTAGATAATAAATATCCAAAAGAATATAAAATTCTTGAGGGCAAAGATTGCTTTTAAATTTTTTATCCATGGTGCCTTATGCTTGATAGATACTTGACAAATGCTTTTTTTTTTTAATTGAATTGACTTGTTGAACAAATATTCAGAGTTAAGATTGTATCTTTGAGGGTCTTTCCAAACTGAGTGAATTATCTTTTCTTTTCTTCAAAATTTCAGTAGTTTCTAATCTCCTTAATGGGTGTATTATAATGACACATGTCTATAATCCTTGTTAGAGGGGAAGCCTGAAGATGGTGTACTGCTTGCTTGAGCTCAGGAGTTCTGAATTGTTGTAAGGCTAAGGCTGATTAGGTTTCTTCATTAAGTTTGGTATTAATATAGTGAACCTTTTGGAGTGAAGGGTCACCAGGCTGCCTAGGCAAACTATTCAAGGTCAGGAAAAAAAACAACACAGCAGGTTACAGCTTACATACAGATCAGCATTGAGATTTGACTATGGTTAGTATGAGCTTGCAGCCTGGACAACACAGAGAGATTAATTCTGGGGTAGGGAGAGAAGTGTGTATTATCTCCATACTCCATCTTGCAGTCAATATATGCCTTCATATCCTATGTGATTCTTATTTTTCCATAAATCCTGTTATCCAAGATCTCTAATATCATCTAATCCAGCATGTACCTGAACAAAAATTCCCTTACAATCTACCCAACAACTAAGTCATCCAGTCTTTGCTTATAAATCTTTAGTGGGCAGGACCCCACTTCTTCCTGAGTCAGGCCATTGCACTTCTGAAAAGCTCTGATTGTTAGAAAAGTTTTCTTCGTATCAAGACCAAATCTATCTCTTTGAAATTTCTACCTGTTATTCATAGCTCTGACATCTGGTTCCAAGTAAAAGAAGCCTAATCTTTCTTCCATATGACAACCATTCTAATATGTGAAGACATCTGTCATGCTTTTTCCAAGTCTTTTCTACATGCTAAACTCTAGTTTCTCCAGATTCTCACAATATAATCCTATGCATGCCCACTAAATATTCTTCGGTTTTACACACATTCTTCTTCAAATAAGGTGCTCCTAAATGAATACTATGTTTCAGATATGTTTTTTTTTTACCTCATGACCATTATCTCATTACTCCTCTCATAATCCAGTTTTTTGACTCCCATATCACATTATTAATCTGTAAAAATTTAGAGTCCACTAAAAACTTCTCAACTTTCTCTGAATAACTGCCATCTACATTAACTCCAACATATGCTTTTGAATTTTATATTATATATCCAAATATAAGACTTTAACATTTATCTCTATTGTTTTATTTTAATGAATTTGATTTAGTGTTCCAGTCCCTGGGTCAGCAAACAATAGCCCAAGCGTCAAAATGAGTCCACTGCCCTTTTTGGTAATAGGGATATTGCCTATGGGTTTAAAATGGTTTTTACAGTTTAAAATAAAGTTTCATTGTTTTGGTCAAAGGACCATAGTTTGCCATTCTAGCTTATCAAGGCATTTTTGCAACTCAGTTATCCATTTCAACTGGAGTTTTCTTATATCTATCATCAACTAGTTCTTTCCTTGAAGAAAATACTTGTTACACCAATATGAAACTTTTGAGTAATCTATGTCCTATTTCTCTTTTCAATCCCAAGTAATGCTTTCCAATAAAATTTTCAGTCATTCCTTGTGTTTTCTTCAGTGTTGGGATATCTGAATACTATTTTAATCTGGACATTCTTGTCAAATTTTCAATGGAACTTCTCTATATTATTTCATGCAAAAAATATGAGCACATAAACTCAAACTATATGTGTTAACAACAGGAACATTATATGGGAGATGGTCAAATATCTTGTATGGGAGAAAAATTTCTTGTTTCCTTTAAGCATACAATGAAACCAACTCTTAGCAATTCCTTCATCTTTCTCTCTAAGTAAAATGTGTGAGCCTTCCTTCCATTTAACTGTAACCTCTTTATGTCTTTTGGTTTCATTTGTAGCCATAATGTCAATATGTGAATATGTTTCATTTCCTCCAGTGGGGAGGAACTTTTCAATTGGATAAAGATATCATATTAAGATTAACTAAAAATAAATTATTGTTCACTGATTATCAAAAACTTGTGTGATGCTAACTGCCTTCTATTATCTGTTCTGCTAGTCCGCCATCACTGTGAAAGTAGAAAGGGACTATAAGAGTGAAAGCTATTTGCTAATTTTATTTTGTTTATTTTACTGCTCAGTGCAGGCCAAGAATTCAATTAATCACCTTCTAGGCAACTTACTGGTGATGATTTTTTCTGTACTTGGCCAATCTTTTTTCTCAGACAGTAAAGATGGTCAGTTACTAGTACTGTACTTGGAGTCTTTCTGTCTTGGTAGATACTTGCCAAGAATCTGACGCCTTTATCCTACTATCAAGAAACTGAGAGGAAAAAAACCAGTGATAGCATTCCCAAATCACCGAACTGTTCTGGAACTATAAGTCTAATGTCAGAGATTTTATTCCTTTGGAACAACTTTTGAGAACCTAAGGCTACCTCCATGTCATAAAGATTTATTGTACATGATGTTTGTCTTTCTCCCTTCTTCCTGTATTCTTTCCCTCCCTCTCTCCCTTTTTTCCTTCTTTTCTTCCCTCCTTCTTTCCTTCCCTCCTTCTTTCCCTCCCTCCTTGCTTCCTTCCTTTCTTCCCTCCTTCTTTCTTTCCTTCCTTCCTTCTTTTTCTTTCCCACTTTCCTTTCTTAACTTTCCTTATTGAATAATTATTTTTAAATTAATTTACATCACACCTGTCCCTTATATAGGAAATTAAAATTGTCCAAGTTATACTACATGGTTGAATGAGAGACCCTTTAAGGTAGTCTATGTATGTGTACATTTTATAGGCAGACCTTGTGGATGGACAATGACATGGGCTCAGAAATGAAAATCAGGAGATAATCAGACTGAATTGCACATGGGAAGTTGTGCGTCACTTTCAATGATCCCAACCTTTCTTCTGGAGCAAAAGTTCATCTCTTCAACAATATTCTTCCCATGATGCCATATAGCTAGAACATTGTGATATTTGAAAGTCAAAATTGTAGGTAACCTAAAGCATGATGGAAGGATGAATGGTTGGTGTAAGAAAACTGTAGCATGTTACCAGCAGTAGCTTATGTGAAAAAAATTATATAGATGTCAAGTTCAAGGGGACCTGTTTACTTTCAAAAGAAGGTGGGCTATATAGCAAGAGTGAAAGATAATAGCTGGATAGCCCAGGTGTTGCAATAGTACTCACAAAATGTAGAAATTACCAGAGGAAGGGATCATATGCATGTAGTTGACATCCTGTGGTATATTTATGGAAAAATATGGGAATAAACAGCACAGAATTAGAAAATTAGGAAGGTTATGATATATACCACTGGAGGAAGGAGTAGCCATAGTGATATCAAATATCCATGCTTTGTTTCAGTCAAGGCGGATTACTAATTCCTTAAACTTAACATATTGGAGGATTGAATGAGATAACATCTATAGAGAACTTTATAAAAATTTGCAGCACTATATAAATATGAATTATCATCCTCATCATTATTATAGTGTCTGTATATAATCACACAGTCCATCCTTGATGTCTGTAAATTATTTTCTTCTCATTTCATCCTTTCAAAATACTGTTTAGCTCAGCATGATGTCATAGATATAAGAATGGATTTGGAGTCAGGATGACTCAGGTTCTAACATCACCTCAGATACTTATTAGCTGTGTGATCCTGGGCAAATCACTGAACATTTCTGAACCTGTTTTTTCATCTGTCAAATAGGGTATTGGTAGTATCTACTTTATAAAGTTATGATGAAAAACGAACTATGCAATGTTTGCCTTGAAAACCCTAAAGGGTTATACAAATATTAGTGCTTATTAATGAATCAATTCAATGCAATAAGCATTTATTAAACCTTTACCATGGGCCACACAGGCACCATTGCTATAATCTCCTTATAGCATTCTCTGATCCCACTTACTTAAAATTGTTAACCCTTCCAAAAAATTTTTCCTACAGAACTTATCTTGCTCCATCACTCCCTATCTTATATTATTCACATGTATACTTGTCTTTTCTAGAGACTATAAGCTTATTGAGGCTGGGGGCTATTTTGTTTTGTGTTTTCTTCTAGTACTTTGAAAACTGAAAGCCTTTAATCAACACTACCAAATTGAATTATTAAAATATATTTCCTTTCATGCAATGCCTTCCAGTAGGAAGCCATTTCTAATATGTCCAATAGTTCTGGAAAAAAATAAACTAAAATCAAATGAGAACTAAATGTATCATTTCACTAGTAAACATTTCATCATATTGTGGGGTCAGAATTCTTTCTTCCCCATCCTCAAGTCAAACAATTCTTCCATATTTGGAAGATTGTCTACAATGCACACAGCCCAGTTTCCAAGGCACACTAGCTTGAAACTTGGTAAGATAACTGCATACATGCAACTGGTTCAGTCACATGTATCAGAGACTCCAAGCCTCTTGTCATTACCCAGAAGAGGAACCAATCAGTGACTAAGCCCTTCAAAACTCCGGGGAGACATCAATAAAAAAAGACATGCCACATATAAAATTATAATTATATGGCTCCCAGTAGTGTCATTCTGAAAGACAATACAGTCATTTAACATTTTGGAAGGCCTTGCCCAGACAGCATTCCTTGGAACATCCTGTGCTTGCCTGCCCTCAGTCTCTAAGGTCTTCCAACTTAAAAAAAAAATTCTATAGCTGTGATTCTGTGGACTTGTTGGAGTGGGAGCCAAATCCTCTTATTGTTTATAGTGACTCTTCTCAGTAACCCAGACTGTTGATGTCAAAAGCTTAACTAAATAAACATTAGCCAAACAAAGCATCCAGAAGTTATTCCCCACCATTTGCTTCCCCCAACACCATCTTTTTTTCAAAGTAATGTAAAAGACAAGAATTGAAATCACTGTCATGGGCTCAAAAGGGACAGAAATAAGCTTTTTGGCTGAGAATAAACAGGATATAGTGGAAACAGCTCTGGCGGAGGAGTCAGAAGAAGTAGGCTT
The DNA here is from genome assembly GCA_028658325.1 of Potorous gilbertii. Classification (NCBI taxonomy): domain Eukaryota; kingdom Metazoa; phylum Chordata; class Mammalia; order Diprotodontia; family Potoroidae; genus Potorous; species Potorous gilbertii. The sequence goes on along the minus strand of CM053770.1, from coordinate 423,777,259 downwards.
GAGATAATCACCAATCAATGAGCATTTATTAAGTACCAACTATATGCCAAGTTGGGGCAACTAGGTGATACAGTGGGTAGAGTGTTGGGACTAGAATCAAGAAGATATCTTCCTGAGTTCAAACTTGGCTTCAGACACTCACTAGCTGTGTGACCTTGGGAAAGTCACTTAACACAGTTTTCTCATCTGTAAAACGAACTGGAGAAGGAAATGGCAAACCACTCTAGTATTTGCCAAAAAAACCAAACAAGCCCAAATGGGTTCATGAAGAGTCAGATACAACTGAAAATGACTGAACAAATGAAAAATGTGCTAAGCACCATGCTAAGTGCTGGGAATAATGACAAAGATAAAACAGTTCAGGCCTTCAAAGAGCATACTTTCTCAGGGGAGGGTAACAGGTACATATATGTATATATACGTATACGTATATACATATATATGTGTGTGTGTGTGTGTGTGTGTATTACAAAGTGATGAGGGTATGGCGTAGAGTGAGGCACTAACAGAGGCAGAATCAAGAAAGCGGATCCTTAAGCTGAATCTTAAAGTAAACTATGTATTCTAAGAAGTGTAGGTGAGGGAGGCAGTATATTCCAGGGATGGAGGATTGTCAAGGCAAAACATGGAGACAGGAAATGGAGTTTCTTGTATAAGAAAAAAAAAATCCTATTTGACTAGATTTTGGAGAACATGAAAGGAGATGATATGTAATAAAATTACAAAGGTTCAACTTCTCCCAGTTATTAACTATATGATTTCAGTTGTCTAGGCCTCAGTTTCCTCAGTTGTAAAATGAAGAGGTTGAACAATCTGACCTCAAAATTCTTTATAATTTATAGTTTAGTGTGCTCTTTTTTTTTATTTGTATATTTCTCTTGGGGACCATGTGTTTATTTAAACAGGTTGCAATAAATAGTGTAAACTTCTAATACAATCAGACTTTGAAACAGACCTATTTATAAGCAGTAGTAAAAATGGAGAAAGTATTGACATGAGAGTCTGAGGACCTGGAGTGATCTTATACCCTGAAGATGTATTATAAAGGATTATACTGAGTACTTTATTAATGGATCTATAGATGGCATTTAAAAAAATACTGGAACCATTATTTCATTATTATGGAGAACTCTCTCTGAATGAGGAAAGTTAATGGTGATTGGCATCTTCTGTGAAAGTTATTGTCTCAGACAGCTGTCCCTTTAATATCTATTAAGGCATATTGGATGGGAAATGGGGTAGATAATGGAACTGTCTGATGAGGAAAGAAGTTCTGCTGCTTATGAATCCCTATTTTGGGCCATAACTCAGGTCAGTAAAAGAACTTGGATTGACAGCTGTCTTCATATGTATGATTTATGACAGGTATGGGAGAATATAAGGGTTTTTTCTAAAGAAATGATTTTACAGAAAAGTTGTAGGATTATTATCTCAAGGTCATAAAAGTTCTTTTTATTCGAATGAATTAGATGGCAAAGTGGAATATTTCCTGGACAACAGCAAATGTTGAAACTTTGAATAGAGACCTAACCGCAAATGCAAATTGCAGGAGAAATGAAATCATCGTGGTTGGTTAATTATGGAGCACTTTTAAGCTAATATGTGGGAAATACTTTTGGGATAACTTTTTCAACTTTTTACTTAAGAACATTAATAAGATGTAAATTAAGTATGATGCATGAAATTATAATGGTGCCCAGATCTTGGCATGAGCTTTGGAACATACTTGGAACAACATGATGTTTGTGTTAGATGTTCAATTAATTTTTCCATGTAAATAGAATGCTCAAAATTCATTCTCCATTTGTGTAACTTCACCACCAATGACTGTCAAAGGGAATTGCTGAAGAAAGAAAGCTACACCACAGATGAAGTGATGAGAATTGGTCTCAGCATTCTCTCATTATCAGGTAACATAGCATGGATCAGTTCAGCAAATGTTTTAGAGCATCTGAGTTCACACTGAGTTGTTTAGATCTCATTAGGAAATACCCTCTTAGGCTTCAAATACTAAGGGATACTTGGAATAATTTTATCAAGTGTTAGGTTTTCCATTCACAAGCGCAACAATAGCTGACACTTAGAAATTGTTTTGAGGTTTGCTCATATTTCTTCATTTGAGTCTCATGACAACCTTGGGATATGGGTAATATATGTATCATTGTTACCATCTTACAAAGGAGGAAGTTCAGGTTCAAAGTGATTGAATGATTCACTCCAAGTCTCACAGTTTGTAATTGTCAAGTGTCAGGATTTGAACCCACATCTTCCATGTTCCAAATTCAGGACAATAGCTGTTATAATACTTTCTCATTCCAAAATATCTGGCAAAGAATGTACTTATAACCTAAACACAAGATGATTTTAAAGATATACAAGATTTTCTCTTATCCTACAAATGTTCTTAACCATTAACTTGCTTTTCAAAGAAATATTTTGATAACTATTTCAATATAATCAGTTTCCTTTGCAATCATATATATATATAATATATATAATTTTATATTTGCAATCCATATATATAATATATATGCAATCATATATATAACATTATATATAAATATATATTATGCATATAATAGATATTTATATATAATTTTATGCAATTTAAAATATTATTCAGAAAAGTCTGGCTTCACCACACTTCCAAAGGACTCCATGACACAAAAGAAGGTTAAGAACTCTCACTTTAACATGTCTTCCAGAAAAAATAAAATCATATTTGTTTGCTTAGATTTTGTTAATTGTCCTATACAGGTCTGGTCTTAAACATAGAAGATGGTAACTCATAGGTTTTAATTTAAGAAATTAATTTATTCAGCAAACAAGTTAGGTTCTTATTGTGTACAATTTTTTTTTCTAGATGTTGGGAAATATACATTAAGATAAGAGACAATGGGGAGGAGTCAAGATGGCGGAGTAGAAAGATACACATACACTAGCTCTGAACACACAGCCTATAAAATACCTGTAAAGAAGCACTCCTAACAAATTATGGAGCAGTGGAAGCCACAGAACGACAGAGAGGAGGAGATTTCTGTTCCAGAGAGCCCTGAAAAACCGACACCAAAGGTCCATCATGCACCGGACCCACAGCAGAGCCCAGTCCTGCCTTGGCTGCATGGCTCTGAGAGGAGCAGATCAGGACAGGCTTCAGGGATGGATTCTCCAGTGGCCACGAAGGTCCTCAACCCACAGGTGCACAGGTCAGTGAGAGAGCCTTCTGGACTGGCCTAGAGGGGAACAGGGTGTCTCTGTAACTCAGGCCCCCTCAGGAGGCAGCAGTGGAGGGGAAGCAGCAGACAGGAGCTCCCAAAGCAGGCAGGAGCTCAGATCAATTACTGAAGGTCTCCACATAAACCCGCTGAGGGAACTGAGCCTGGGAGGCAGCCCTGCCCCCACTTGAGAACCTGAATTTAATCTTACCCTGAATAGCAGCTGACCCACGACTGAAAGCCCTGAGGCTGGGGAGCAGCATTTGAATCTCAGACCCCAAGCACTAGCTGGGTAGATCTAGAGGTGAGGCAAGGATGGAGAGGAATCTCAGAAGTCAAGTAACTGGCTGGGAAAATGCCCAGAAAAGGGGAAAAAAATAAGACCATAGAAGGTAACTTTCTTGGTGATCAGATGTTTCCTCCTTTCCTTTCTGATGAGGAAGAACAATGCTTACCATCAGGGAAAGACATAGAAGTCAAGGCCTCTGTATCCCAAACATCTGAAATAAATATTCAATGGGCTCAGGCCATGGAAGAGCTCAAAAAGGATTTTGAAAATCAAGTGAGACAGGTGGAGGAAGAACTGGGAAGAGAAATGAGAACAATGCAAGAAAAGCGTGAAAAACGGATCAATACCTTAATAAGGGAGACCCAGAAAAATGCTGAAGAAAATAACACCTTGAAAAATAGGCTAACTCAATTGGCAAAAGAGGTTCAAAAAGCCAATGAGGAGAAGAATGCTTTCAAAAGCAGAATTAGCCAAATGGAAAAGGAGGTTCAAAAACTCACTGAAGAAAATAGTTCTCTCAAAATTAAAATGGAACAGATGGAGGCTAACAACTTTCTGAGAAACCAAGAAATCACAAAACAAAACCAGAAGAGTGAAAAAATGGAAGAGAATGTGAAATATCTCATTGGAGAAACAACTGACCTGGAAAATAGATCCAGGAGAACCAATTTAAAAATTATGGGACTACCTGAAAGCCATGACCAAAAAAAGAGCCTAGACATCA
>CM053770.1:423696792-423772531 GCA_028658325.1 Potorous gilbertii | reverse complement strand
GGAGGGATGATAGAAGAGAGGGCAGATTGGTGATAGGGGAAATTTGAATGCTCGGTGTACTGGGGTGGGGGGAGGGGACAAAAGGGGAGAAAATTTGGAACCCAAAATTTTGTGAAAATGAATGTAAAAAGTTAAATAAATACATTTATATTTAAAAAAGAGAGAGACAATGCCTGTTTTGATGTAATTTACAACTGAGTAGATTTAAGGAGAAACAGGAAAACCTCTCCCATCCATCAAACAGCACCCTTACTCCAACACAGTTTTAGAGTATCTCAAATCCCACCACTATGAGATTCATTCCTCACTGTTAAATGCTATTCCCCTACTTGAATTTAGAGGCAGTCAGTTGACACAATCAATATAACATTCAGCTTGTATCTAGGGAGACCTGAGTTCAAATCCAGCCTGAAACACTTTCCAGCTCTGTAACTATGGATAATTAACCACTTTCTGACTCAGTTTCCTGAAATATGAAATGGGGATAATTGCACCTACCTCTCAGCATTGTGAGGATTAAAGGAGATAATATTTATAAAGTGCTTCCCTTCCTTTCCTTTTTCTTTCCCCACCCCAAACCTTCTTAAACTAGCCTGTGAACCTGAGACAACCTGAGATGGGAATTTCAAGTGGCTGAAACAGGAGATTCCTTTGACATTCCACCATGTGCTGCACATACTTCTGGGACTTTTCCATGTTGTGTCATGACATAAGTTCTTAAGTGAACATTGCTTTTGGATGGCAATTACAGTCAGATTAAAAGACCAAAGCTAGGATTCCATTTTGAAGCTATGTTTGACCTCAGATTTATTTCACAGTGCTTTCAATACATTATATATACTAACTTGACATACTCAACATCAGGGTTCTCCATTGATGTTTTCTTTATCTTATGCCAAAATAGACTTATTTCTCTTTCAACTTACCCTTTGGTTTAGGATCTTGACATCTCTTTTCAGAAAGAAGACTGAAGTGAAAATTTGGCTCAAATGAAATATACATTCTTTCAGGGAAGAGGAACTGGCTTTGGGCAATGCACTGGCTTCCAACACTTCTGATGTAAATTTGGAATCATAGCAAAAGTCCCACTAATCTTTATACTCTGTTTTTGGAGAAGAGTTGGTAGTTCTTGGGGTCTTGAGGATGGCTTTGTAAGGACCTGGAAAGAAAACCTATGTATTCTTTAAAGGCATTAGCTCTTTACCTTGTGCCCAAATAGGTGCTCAATAAAGACTTGCTGAATTAAAGAATAATTTGTTGTATAAACATTACAGAAGGACTCAGCTCTGAATGTGAGAATTTTAGGGTCAATAAGACAGGCTTATTACTGTTGGGTGAGACACATGATAGTGCAAGGAAATAGATGGATCAGCTTACCTGATAATATAAAATGGTATGCTTTTAAAAACATGCTGAGGTTAACAGGCTGATGGTATGTAAAGAGTGTTAAATATTTATTCAAGATTGAAAATTGAAGAGGTTTTATGAGGTGCTTGAAATAATTAAGATGTAGCAATGATAATTTTTTTACATGACTTTTAACAACAAGGGAAAGTATTCAGAGACTATTCACAGAAGCCACCTCTAAAGAATAAACTTGAATAAAATGAAAGAAAAGATTAGCTCTAAATATCTTTTTTTTTCAAATGGACCTGTCCTAGTGCCAAGATGTGAGCAACCTATGGACAAGTGATGATTTACAGGACTGACCCTGGGAAAAGTTGAAAGGTAAATAAAATTGTCTTGACCTCCTGTCTATTTTCCTTATTAATTCTATGCTACCAGCCTGGCATGGCCTCTCATATATGACCAGTGCCTTGATGTTCACTTCTAGGTCCCCTTGCCCCAACTCTTGTCCTTGGACAGTATATTGAACCTAATTCTCTACCTTTTCCCTTATCAAAATGTGCCTTCTTTGTCTAACGTTAAAGCCAGTTTATATATGTATAATTATCTGTATGTGTAAGCATACATATATACATGTATACACATGCATACATACATATACATTTAATTGACTTAAAACTTCAGGAAGATTTTTGGATCTTGATATAATAAATAGCATGCACACATGCATGTATACATATATATGCATGTACACATGAATATGCAATGCACATATAAATGTATATCAATATATATACATATACACACACTCACCTACATATATATATACACACAATGAGCACATTGATTCATACACATACAAATGCACCCATAAATATATACATACTCACATGCACCCATGCACATATATGCATATTAGCGCCAATGTGACAGAAATTCATATGTATACACATACATATACACATGCACACATCTACACACAAATACATAAACATATAAGTTTTAATAGCTTAAAACACATTAAGAATTTTTGTATATATGTGTATATGTTCACAGTATGTGTTTGTATGTAATGAATATACATACTGATATATGCATCCAGGCATAGAGAACTTGCGGCCTCAAGGTCACATGTGACCCTTGAGTTCCTCAAATGAGGCTCTTTGACTGAATACAAACTTCAGAGAAAATATCCCCTTAATAAAAGGATTTGCTCTGTAAAACTTGAAGTTAGTCAAAAGGTTGCCTCCAAGGACCTAGGAGGACACATGTAGTCTCAAGGTTGCAGGTTCCCCCCTGCTCAAATACATACACATTGATATTTCACAATACACATGCATAATGCATAACACATATTTATGCATTTATCAGCATCAATGTGAGAGTATTTATGTAAATGTGCATATACACATATGACATACATGTAATACACATATAGTACATATATACATGCCTGCTATACTAGATTTTCAGAAAGGTCCAAGAGGGAGGAAGTCTTTAGAAAAGTACATTCTGACTTGGAATCTTCATTATAAAATTTTCAGTGTTTAGTTTTTGTGATTGTACATGACATTATATAGAAGTTCCTGGAAGTTTTCTCTTTCTTTAAAAACTATCCCTAATATAAAGACCTTCTCTGGAAAAGTTGAAGGAATCTTTCTCAGTCATGGAGAATGTCATGGTCTTTTTCCTTAATGTTTTTCTTTTTGACAGGGCACTTGTAAGTATACAGTTATTCCTTCCACATTGCTACTTTATCCATTGCAGTTTTGATATATCTCAGGTCAACATAAGAAATTAAATGGGAATTTGGGGGGAGTTTTGTAAATTCTCAGATAACTCAAAAAGCCAACAAGCAACACAGAAAAAGTTTATAAACTCAGATATACATAAAATACATCTCTAGTATTGTGTAATATCAATATATCTTATCTTTTAAAACTATAATAATTCAGACTTCTCTAGTCTGAAGGGAGTGCCGAAAATGTTATACAGATTTTCCACATTACAGGTGTCTTTTCCCTAACCCACAATGTGTAAGGGATAACCATATTAGAAATTGGGGGTCAGTCTATCCTTCTATCAGGGGAATGATGAGACTGGAAAACTCAGATGGAAAGTCTTGAAGGGAGTTAGGGATCCCAATCCTTCTCCTAAGAGATAATAGGTTTGGCAAAGTGAGGAACAGATTATTCTCTAAGCAGAAAGCTTGGGGGGTTCAGAGGTTTGGAGAGCTGAATGTTGCTTTGCATATACAGAATGAATGAGTTAATTTAACTTTTGCAAGTATTTAGTTTCTTATTCTGTCATATCTATGTTTATCTCAAATGCCTTGTCTTCTTGGTAAATGATTCTTTGCTAGGCAATTAAAAATGTACATCAATTGCATGACTTTGGAATAGAAGTTTTAAATTTAAATTTAATCTTTAAATGTAAAATAAATTTAAAATGAATAAATTACATTATTCCATTTCAAAGAAAAAAAGCTATAACATTATACTCTTATTCCTCTGCTGAACTCCCTTGAATTTGCCCAAAATTTAAAGTAGCTATTCTCTGAAGAGTTATCATTAGTTTCCTGGGAGCTCTGTGATAACGCAAAGTGCAAGAAGCCCAACTGTAATGGGAGCCAGCTCCAACTAGATTGTAAAAGTCAGTTGTTAAATTTTTTGCAGGACCATTTATGGCTTGGAAATTGGCAAAAGCTACAAATCAGAACTTAATTGTTTTGTTGATCTATATTTAAGAAAGTGATAAAAATGTTAATAATGGAGAGTACACTCAAAAGTGTGTTAAGAGTATTTGGTGGGGGGGAGGGGGGGGTGTATGGTGCATGGAGGGATGCTGATAAACATTTATTCACATTTGTCTGTGGAAGTCCCTTGTGATTTTGCAAAGCTAGTATCATGGACTCTGTAGTTGTCCTTAGTCCCATATTAGTAACACCCAACAAAATGAAATATAACAAGAAGGTGGTCATTAAGCACTTACAATGAGCTAGGTGTTGGGCTAAGCATAAGCACCTGAATTACAATGAACTTAACTTACTAATTCCCTACTTTGCAGGGTTCTCAGAAATTACTTTCTTTTCTGATACAATAAATTAATGGGTTTTGAAAAAAATGAGGTTTTTAAAATAATCTCCAAGATCCCTTCTAGCACTAATAATCCATTCTTCAATCACGGATCTCTTTTGTTTTGGGTCTATCATTTGGGTCCATAATTCATGAGCACTGCTGATGTTTCTTTTACCAGACTCACCCGAAAAATACATTAGTTCATACTAAAAGACATTTGATTAACTAGCATAGCAAAGTAAATGACAAGGAAAGTCCCTCTCTATGCTCAAAGGGATATATGCTCCGCAGATTTCCCTTATCATTGGTGAGAAAAGATAACTATAAAGGAGAGAATCACATAATCAACCCACAGCAAAGCAACATGGTGTAGTGGAGAGGACACTGACTTTACAACATCTATTTTCAAATCCTGACTAAGATACTTACCTTAATGATTCTGGCCAAGTCATTTCACCATACTGTGTCTCATTTCCTCTTCTAAACAATGAGGCAAAATGGTTTCTAAGGTCTTTTTTCAGTTCACAATCTATGAACCTTAAGTGGTTATCTAGATCACCATTCCAGTGATAAGGAAGCAACTCCTTTCTAAGTCACTGTTGGTTGAGAACAAAACCCCAAACCTGAAAAAGTTTGAGAAAAAATTTTAGTAAGTCATTTGGCAGCAGAAAGAGAGCTGGAAAAAAGTTCTGGATCCCCTCCCTTGCATTTTTGAAAGTTTAAACAAGGGTGCAAGGACAAGAAGCCGATTGACCAGCAAGTGAAAGTTAGACAATTTCCAGAAAAGTGTAGTTCCCAGGAAAGAGTGCTTGAGAGTAAACATTCAATAAAATTTGGGCAAAGTCAAAATACAAGCTATTGGGGGAGCCAAAACACAGGCTTTTGGTGAACCCAAAACAAGATCTATGTAAGGAAGTGTACCCAAGACTTGGGTGGACCCAAAACATTCCTTTCCACCCTCTTTATTCATTGAGGTCAGCATGACATCCTGGGTTTAAGCAATATCACACAAAGCTAGATTCAAGCAATATAATAATTAGTAAGGTTTTCAAAACTATATAATATTTTCCCATAGTACTTCATTCCATTTTTGGATGACTGATTGTTGGGAAGATTTTCCTTACATACTGATCAAAAATATTCCTCTCTGCAGCTTCCATCTGCTGCTCCTAGATTTACTTTCTAGGGGGAGACAGAACTAATCTAATCCCTTTTCACTGTGAGAGCTTTTCATATTACTTGATAACTATTGAGTCTGCCTTTAATTTTTTTTATTCTGTAAAAATTCTTAGTTCTTTCAACTTATCCTCATGTGGAGTGTTCTTTCTTGTCTTCCCAAGGGCTACATTGTCCTTGTCTGTGTCTTTTAGACTCAGAGACATAGAGTTCTGATTTATCTGACCATGGTCAAGCTGGGACCAAGGTTTTCTGACAAAGTAATTTAGCCTTACCCTTTATATCACCAGCACAAATTCTTATTTTTGCATACAGATCATTGCATCCAAAGAGTAGTATCTGAAATATCTTGTTTACTTAATAGGTTACAGACTTTCTCAAATTTGTTCCAATTGTTGACAGTAAGATCTGTTTAGGGACCCCTTTTAAAAATAGAATAATATGAAAGTAGAGCTCATTCTGTCTGATTGATCATAGTTTTAAAATTAGTGGAGTCTGAATGGATGAGATTTTGCCATACAGCCAATTTAATTTAATTTAATTTATTTTTGTTATATATGATTTTATTAACATGAGGAATCCCCAGGAAAGAAACTCCTTTTACCAATACAAATCAGGAAGTGCCTTGTAATTTGTTGCCTTAGAGCACTAAGTTGTCTGAGTGCACTAAAAAGTTAAGTGACTTGCTCAGGGTTACACACTATATGTCAGAGGAGAGACTTGAGTCGGGATCTTTGTGATGTCGACTGGCTCTTGATCAGTTATGTCACGTTGACTTCAGCCCAAATGGTTGGACTAATGGATGGTAACAACTGCATGAATAATTGGACGCAGGATAATCTGAATTTATTTGAATCTGTCTCTATGACCCATTATATGGTAGTTGTGGTTTTGCTTTGGTTTTTTGTTTTGTTTTGTTTTGTTTGTTTGTTTTTGCTGCTACTGCTTCTGTTACCTTCTTAGTTAATGTTCTGCCTGGTCAATATTTGGTGCTTAATGAGTTTCCATTCCTCAAATGTTGTTTTCATTTTTGAAGAGGACCAATGACTTCATGGTATGATGCCTTGACTTGTACATGAACTGGATTTAAAAGAGGCAGAGTTGCACAAAGTTGGCAGCCTCACTCTCCCTTCCAGTCATCAAAAGTCAAGGATGACTGGCAATCTTGTGGGATGCAGTGGATGACTTCGGTGTCTTTGATGTTTGACCAAGCTCTAAGCACTCCATAGCTCCTGTTTCAGCCTCCTTAATAACTGTTGGAATAAATGGTTCTCATCTGTCCTGCCCATTGGGGGATGTCTTCAATATCTGGGGTGGACAGCCCTCTACTTCACCAACAGGTTTGAGGTCTCTTGGTAGACCTTAACCTGATTTTGTTGAGACAGTATCCCTAAGCTGAGCCCATGCTAAGCTTCTTTGAGCCACAGGTGAGAACGGATTGCCAGGTGGACACCAAATGTGGAACAGCAGCCCTGTAAAGGGCTCAGCAAACCCTCATACCAGAGGTACTAGTCCTCCTAGAACATGCCATACAGCTCATTCCTCGAATTAGTATGTATTCCTCAAATACACATCAAATTATGGGAGCTGCCAGTTCTGAATCAAGTTGGGGGGAATACATTATTTTGTTTTTTTTTTAAAAATCTGCCTTATCAATCTCATCAACATGACTCCCTGGAAACTACAAGTTTTATTAGAGGTGTCCTTTTTGAAATACTGGCAACCACTGCAACCACTAGCATCTGTGAGATATATTGTTCTGGCTAAAGCTAAGGAGAAGGATGACATTACATTTTTCCACTTAGAAAGCTAGAAGTTAACTGAGTGTTAGTTGTTAAATATATTGCAAAGCATGGCTAAGCAGGCTGTTTCCTCACAATACAATTAATATACTACAAAGCAGAACATTAAAAGTGTAGAGTAGAGGTCCAAACAAAAGTCAAAGAGAAAAGGTGAGGAAGAGCATTATCAGTCCAGAGAGCACTCGTTAAGATTTCATAAAGATGATGGTTCCTTACTTACGCTTAAAGAAGGGGCAGAGAGGAGGGAAGGAATCAACTTACATAATTGGTGATGGTGAGAGGAAAAGACATGAAGATGGGAGCACACAGGATTGGAATAAGAAATCATCATAATAAATAACATTAATAATTGTAACAGCATCTATACAATGCTTTAAGGTTTGCAAAGTACTTTATAAATACAATCCTATTTTATCCTCACAACAGTGCCAAGGAGTAGGGTCACTTTAGAGAAGAGGAAACTGAGGCAGATGTGATTTGCCCAGTCGAGTGATTTGCCCAGAGTGTCATAACTAGTAAGTGTCTGAGGTTGTATTTGAACTAAGGTCTTCTTGAATCCAGGTCCAGGGTTCTATCCATTGTCCCCTAGCAATAAACCAAAGCACAAATTACTGGAATGTGAGCAAGGGAATAACATGTGCGTTCATCCTTCGTTGACGAAGAAGACCATGCCATCAGAGAAACGATGACATGACTTGCACTTGACTTTGTATTGAGTGAGGGAGGGCTGTGCAGGTCACCAGCCTCACTTCTCCAGAGCCATCTGAATCCAGTGACCAGATATTCATCAGGATGACTGGAGATGACCCAGGATGAGGCAGTTATGGTTAAGTGACTTGCCCAAGGTCACACAGCTGGTGAGTGTCAAGTGTCTGAGGTGAGATTTGAACTCAGGTCCTCTTGATTCCTGCACTGGTGCTCTATCCACTGAATCACCCAGCTGCCCCTCAAGGGGAATAACTGGTATGTATAAAGGTGCTGTACTTGGGACCCAGTAGTGAATGATATTGAATAACAGCATAAAGAGTTTATATTTTGTTCAATATATAACATTGAATTCTAGTCACATTATTTCAGAACTGGAAGACATCACAGGTCCTTTTTAATCCAACTGATTCTGAAAAATAATCATTTCTATAAAATACCACACAAGTGGTTCTTTGACCTCTACTTAAAGACCTCAAATAAAAGTGAATTCACTACCTCTTGGAAAAAAAAAACCAGTTCCATTTCTGGAGTGCTCTGTCAGGAATTTTTCCCCTTCATATTTTTGCTTTAAAATATGTAACTTTCATCCTTTGCTCCTAGTCTTTTCCTAACAGGTCAAGCAGAGCAAATTTAGTCCTTGCTCCATTTGAGAATTCTTCAAATACTTGAAGATAGCTCTATATTCTCTACCCTGTTTTTGCTCCTGGAACAAAATATTTCTAGTTCCTTAAAGAAAATACTCATATGTTATGAACCTGAGGCCCTTCTTTGCATATGCTCCAGATTGTCAATATCCTTGCTAAAATATGGTGTACAGAACTGAATACATTACTTTGGATATAGTCTGACCAGAGCAGAGTACAGCGGGGCTATCATCTCTGGATGGCATTTATACGCGCAGGGAACGATACTACTTCTGGGAGCCAAGATGGCAGAGTAAGCAGTAAATCACCATCACTCTCCCATATTCAGCACCAAGCAACCATCAAACAGCACCCCAAAACAAATCCTGGAACAGCAGGACCAGGAAAAGGACAAGATGAAACAATCTTTTAGCCTAGGAAATTTGGAAGATTGGCAAGAAAGGTCTATGTCACTTGGGTGGAAGGGGAACTCAGTCCAGAAAAGGAACTGCCCCAATGAACCAGCAGGAGATCCTGAACCCCATAGGGATGGAGCAGGCAAAAGCTAACACCAGGGTATGCCTTAGCATAGCCAGGGGAATCAGCACATTTCAGCTGCAAGAACCACCACATGCTTCGGTATAATCTAGGGCAAACAGGCATCCTCCAGGGGCCAGACCTCGATGCTGAAGCACATCCCCAGATACTTTTCTAGTTTACTCTAGTTTTTAGATAGTCTACCTGATAGATCTATGGGAAAGGGAAGAATCCATGACCAAACAAGAGATAGAGAGCATTACATAATGTAAAATAGATAATTTTGATTATATTAAATTAAGTTTTCACACAAACAAAACCATGCAACCAAGATTAGAAGGAAAGCAAAAAGCTGGGGAAAAAAAATCTTTTCAGCAAGTATCTCTGCTAAAGGCCTCATTTCTCAAATATATAGAGAACTGAGTCAAATTTATAAGAATATAAGCCATTCCCCAGTTGATAAATGATCAAAGGATATGAACAAGTAGTTTTTAAATGAAGAAATCAAAGCCATTTTTATGCATATGAAGAAGTGCTCTAAATCACTTTTGATTAGAGAAAAGCAAACCAAAACAACTGCGATATGTGATGTTATACCTATCAGATTGGTTAATATAACCAAAAAAAGGAAAAATGAGGATATGGGAAAATTGGGACACTAATGCATTGTTGGTAGAGTTGTGAACTGATTTAACCATTCTAGAGAGTAATTTGGAACTATACTCAAAGGGCAATCAAAGTATATATACACTTTGATCCATCAATACCTCTGGGTCTGTATCCCAAAGAGATTTTAGAAAAGGGAAAATGATCTACATGTGCAAGAATAATAGCATATTATATAATTTGCTACCTTTTCATGGTAGAAAAATATTGGAAATTGAGGAGATGCTCATCCATTGGGAAATGGTTTTAAAAGGTGTGGTACACGAATGTAATGAAATACTATTGTGCAATAAGGAACAACGAATAGACAGATTTCAGAAAGACTTGTACAAACTGACGCAAAGTGCAGAACCAAGACAATATTATGCACATTATAATTGGCAACATTGTGTCATGATCAACTATGAATGGCAGCTATTTTCAGCAACATAATGATGTAAGACAAGTTCAAAGGACTCATAAGAGAAAACGCTGTCCATATCCAGAGAAAGAACTAATAGACTGTGAATGCACATCAAAGCATATTTTTCTCACTTTATTATTTCTTGTGGGTTTTTTTCCTTTTGATCTGTTTCTTCTTTCACAACTGTTAGTAATACAGAAATGTCTTATATGATGACACAAATATAAACTATAACAAACTGTCTACCATTTTTAGAAGAGAGGAGGGAGGGAGAAATGTTTGGAGCTCAAAATCTTGTAAAAATGAATGCTAAAAATTTTCTTGATATGTAACTGGGAAAACAATAAAATATTGCTTACCATAAAAAAATAAAACAAAAAATTATAGGGATCAGGGTAATCACTTAATACTTATGAATAGTGTAGTGACACAATCAAGGCAGTACATTAGAAGGATCACTTAGATAATGGTATGAAGGATGGATAGAAACTGGCAGTGACTGGAGAAAAAATATTACTTAAGGACTTTTATGATTGTCTAAATGAAAAAATATGCGGGCTGCTCAAAAATGCAGAAGGTAAGGATCTTAGAAATGATATCTAATGCTTTCAAATCAGTCAATACATTCAGTGTTTGTGGATTTATTAAATTCATAAATATATTGATTTTTGCCTAAAATTTAAAATGTATTTGAAGTTTTATTTTAAAAAATGATAATTTTCACAAATAATTATTTTTACAAATAATTTTCATAAAATAAGATTCTATTAAGTCTATGTCTATGGACTTTTAGAATTGATATATTTTATTGATGTGCATAATGAATTTAAAACTAATAATTTAATAGTAGAAAGACCACAAGACTGGTTGAAAGGACACTTGGGCTCTAGTTTTGGCCATCATTTACTAGCTGTGTATTGATGTTTTTTGGGTCTTATTTTACAAATCTATAAAACGAGGGGGTTGAGCTTGACCTTTCAAACATCTTTAATTCTTAAAAAAAGGTGATTCTCTAATTCTAAGTGGCAAGCAGAAGAAGACTATTTACCTAGATGAAGTCCTCTAGCATGATTGTCTTCATGTTTAAATATGGCAGCTGAGTTTAGCAGGAAGGGCAGTAAATGATAGGCTATTTGTCACTGTCTGTTAGTCCTGCATAGGGTGGTGGGAGACAGCACCAGATAAACTGTTAGCATCATACCACCTAGCTTTAAATATGGCAAAACATCATAAATCACTCCCTCCAGAGAAGAACTGCGCAAAGCTTATTTTGTTCAAGGCAGGTGGTGACTAATCATCCCTTAGCCCATCTTTCCCTCATGAAAAGGTTGTCAAGGCACTGACAAGCTGCCAAGTCCTCCTAACTCTTCATTATCTACAGCTGAGGAGGGAGGGAGTTACCCTGCTGAGATCAGATGTGGAGGGGGAGCAGTGGAGGAAAAGGGACTTCCAAGTGCCATTTCCTTATTCCAGAGCCTTCCTTCCTTAAGCAATGCCAGAAGCATATTCTTCACATAGTGTAACATCCACACAAAAGCCATCTTTGCTACTAGAAATTAATAATAACCTTATTGTAGGACTTTAAAAAAACTAATGCCTCCCCTGCCTTTTCATTTTTAGCCCGGTGTAAAGAAGTGATCATTAAAAGATAAAAGTCACTGACCTAATATCTAGTCTACAGATGGAGCCTCTGTGAGTGTGTATGTATATATGTGTGCATGTTTGCCATGGTATTGCAGGAGCACATCCCGTAGAAGTACTTATTGCTGGGCATTTTTAGGGAGATAAGGAAGTCAGAGAAATTCATCTGTGACTATCTTGTCCTTCGAGTTGATGGCACTCTCATTTCTCCCCTACATTTTGGCCCTCCCTAGTTTTACATTCAAATTCTATGAAAATCAGAGACGTAGCTCATAATGGTTCTTTCTCTCTAAAGCTACCTTATGTAAATGAAAAATCAGAGATTCATAGGACTAAACCTAAGGGTAGTTAGATGGTGCAGAGGATAGAGCACCAACCAGGTCTGGAGTCAGGAAGACTCATTTTCATGTAGTTCAAATCGGACCTCAGACACTCAATAGCTGTGTAACCCTAGACCAGTCACTTAACCCTGTTGGCCTCAGTTTCCTCATCTGTAAAATAAATTGGAAAAAGAAACAGCAAACCACTTCAGTATCTGCAAAGAAAATCCCAAACAGGATCACAAAAAGTCAGAAACAATTCAAAAACAACATATAAGCCTTTTATGGCTGTGGCCACTAGTAGAATTCTACCCTAGATGGGTAAAAGATCACAAGGGTTATCTACACCCACCTGTGATCCCTCTAGCTGGAGATAATGCCACCCTTCCTAATAAAATTTTGTCCTTAAAAAAGTACTTATCACATATTTCCTTGTACAGTGACTGAGGTTTTTCACTTGCCAGGATATAGCACCAAAATTTTTAATTTTTCTGTTGACTTATATTTACAGTAAAGACAGGAATTTGGACTGGATCAATAATACTGGTTCAAATTCATTTGTAGCTAGTGAGTTAAATTGTCAGAACCCTAAAAATATCATTTTTTGTACAAAAGGTTTGATCTCTGGTTCAAATATGAGATTTGAAAAAAAAATGAAAGAACTTAATTTTGGTTTGAGGGTACTCTGCCTAGAGGCTCTGAGCTATAAGCCTGCCTTGATCAGGGAGAGTTGTTAGCCACTCTACTTTAGCAGACTAAAACTGAGATGGCTGGCCCTGAAGAAATGAGCACTCCAAGGGAGATTACAAGACCAGTAAAACCCTATAAGGAGCAGAACCAAGAGAAATGCCATGCCCAGCAAGATTTCCACAATTTGGAATATTCCTTGACCATTGCAGCCCCACCTCTCTCGTTGGTAAATGTGCTTCAGGGTATGCATTTTAAGGACAGACCCAGGCCAGTCCATGTTTCATTCCCCTCCGGACTGTGATTTCACCACCATACTTCAGCTGTCTTCTCACTTTGGAACTTTTCGCAGTACTTAGAACTTCCTCACTCTGGAATACCCCTCAGCCATGCAAACCCCTTTCTCTTCTTGGTGAGTTTCTCCTGGGGCCTCCATTTTAGAGAAGACCTCCATGCCTCAAGCTTCATGCCTCTCTCAGTTATACTTCTGATTTTCTTGCTATGACTACTTTCACCCCTTTCCCTTCATCTTTTCAGCTCTCCTTTATGTGTTGCCTTCCTCTTATGAAAATATAAGCTGCTTGGGGGTAGGGGTGGTCTTTCTGAATGCATTTTGCTATTGTTCCCTGTGCTTAGCACAACACTCAACAGTGAACATTTAATAAATGCTTGTTGTTCACTTGCCAATAAGGAGTATGTTATTGGAAGAATGTGCCAAGTAAGGAGAAAGCCTACGTTACTTTCAAATAGCCTATAAAAGGGCCATGTAGCATCAGAGGTATGAGATGCTGCTCCAAAGTATTTTCTGAACGGGTGGGTTGCTCATCCCTACATATGCCTGCTCCCCCTATTTATAGTATGTATATTTGTAAGAATATGCACTAACTGTATGAGGCAAATTTTCTGTAATAAATCTTTCATTAGTTCCTTTATTTTGAATCACTTGTGTCTTCTAGCTGATTAGATAAAAATTAACATGTTGTTTGTTCATGGCTTGCAAGCTATTGTTTTGAGTAGATGTGGGCCCATGGCTCATTCTGAATCTTACATAGCTGTAATGGTGGGTTGGAGTACCTTAGAGGTTACAATTATATAGGCTACTAAACTGCAATCTCTTGTAGGACAGGAACTATGTCTTATTCTTTACATAGTTGCACAATTCCCGATCATAATAAATGCTCAATGAAATTGTCAAATAAAGAGATGGACTTGGGAAAGTCATTTTGTCCTGTAAACCTCAGTTAACTATAAGATGAAGGCTTTAGAGTGAGTAACTCTGAGTTTTAAAGTTCTATGATTCTATTAAGGACTCGTTAAGAAAAAAAACTGGCAACAAAAACAATAACCCCTGGTTCAGGGCAAAAGCTTATAATCATAAATCATTCTCAGTCTGTTGTTGATCCAAATATTCTTATTTCACCACTCTACCCTCTTACTCAAATGTTGATTCTTCCAGTCGCTTAGGCTAGTTAAATCCTAGATTCATTTAATTCAGATTCTACCTAACAACATTTCTGGGAAGTTTAGTAATGGTCAAGGCATTCTAAATTGGGCACCACAAGTGTGAGAACAAAACCAGTTGTTTTCAGTGCTATATTAGAATATATATGTCTGTTGTATCTGGCATCTTGGTGTGTGCCTTTTTCTTATCCTTATTTGCCTTTTGGGTGGCTGCTATTTTTTAAAGGACTTTTTACTAGTTCCTTGGGCTTCCTATTCCATGCCAATATTTGGCAATATCTGTCTTGATAATTACACATCTCTTTTCAAAAGTCATTTCATCATATCTTCAGGTGGATAGCAGGTCTACTTCTTCTTCTTAGGTTTTGGGGTACCATTTTGTTCATTTCCTTGAACAGCAATGGAAGTAGATATCAATCTCCTCTTGGTGCATCTCCATGAAGAATAGAAAAGAAGAGAGGAATTTCTAGAGACATTAGATGAATGGTAATGTTTGACATCCTATTTTGAATAAATGTTGAATGAGTCAAAGGCATATGTTGTAGAAAGTGTTTTCATAGTGAATTAATAATTAGAGAATTTCAACTTTCTCTTGGCTTACTGGGTTGAAATGTGACACTGAGGGCAACCCCTAAAATGAAAGACACTTTGGCTAGGATCCCAATTGCTTGAATATCAGTAGTGTAAAACATAGTTATCGTTCTCAAGGAGTTTATGATCTACTATTAGATGACATATAATTAACAAATATATCTTACAAGTCTAAAATTCTGATTAAATTTGATCCAAATATATATTAAGTAGCTATTATATGCAGGGTATTAATTTAGGAACTTAGAGAGATAGACACAAAGATGAATGATATATTTGCTGCCTTCATTGTAATTGGGTAATGATTACATAACAAGGCAGTGTAAAATTGCCAGATGTGGAATGTGTTGCACCAGAAGCTATCTGTTGGCTGACATGGTCAGGGAAAACTTCATGGAGAAAATAAAACTTAAGCTATTGGTTGCTTATTTGTCATCCTTCCTTCTCTCAGAGAACCAAGATTTTATCACTATGTTGGAGTCAAGGTACAGGGTGTCTCACAGTGGCTGAGGTAAGCTCAGAAGGTTCTACCACAAGTTGGGCACAAACATGAACACTTGGATTAGAGATGTCTCTAAATTTGCGCATTTTTTTGTGCATTCATTTTTCTTTTGAACTACTACAATTCTGCTTCATTCATAGAGCACAGAGCCTTCTTTGATGTTGGCACACCATGCTGGGTGGTCCTTTGCCAGCATCTCCCATATCATGCAATTGATACCAAAGTTCTTCAGAGACACCTTAAGATGGTCTTTGTATCACTTCTTCTGATGTCCATGTGAGCGCTTACCTTGTGTGAGTTCTTTGTACAAAAGTATTTTTAGGCAAATGTGTGTTTGGCATTTGAACAATGTGACCAGCCCATCAAAATTGTGCTCTCTGTAGTAGAGAGCTTGGCTGTCTTGGCTCAAGAAAGGACCTCAGTGTCTGATACCTTATCTTGCTAGGTGATTATCTGAATCTTCCTAAGATAATTCAAATGGAAGCAATTCATTTTCCTGGCATGGTCCTGGTGTACTATCCAGTTTTCACAGGCATGTAACAATGAGGTCAGCACAATGGTGCAATGTTAATTAGAGTTAAAGATTTTTCCCACCTATTAATCAATTAATTATATTTTTTAAATTTCTAATGAGGCATTAGGTCATGAAGGTCATGCATTCTGGCTCTGAAAAGTGTATTTATACTCTGAGGTAAGGTTTTGCTTTAGGACTTATTCTTTGCAAGAAGGTTCACGTGCCAAATGAGACTTTGGGTGGCTGTTAAGGAGCCCCCCAGCTTTGAAAACCCAGATGTTGGTGTTTCTCTCTTTGGTAACTATGCATGTTTGTAATGGCAAGACAGTTGGATTTGTCTGTTGATCTGTGATGTATATATTGCTTATGGTCAGACAGTTAGAAGCCCTGTCTGTTGGTCTTTATTTCTCTGCTTATATTTTCTCTGTTGCTATGTAATTAAAGAAGACTGTTGACCCTTTAAAAGTTGCTTTCAGTAGATCTAAGAATCTGTGCAGCAGGTCATCCTGGATATGCTAGGGTGTTTGCTTCTACAAATGACTATGTAGACCTTCAGTGTGGTAGGCAGCCTAATGCCTTATAATAATATAGTCTATTAAATGCCAATATTTGCTGTGGGGTAACATCCAAGAAGTTCTATTGCATTTAGGTAAATGGAAGAAAGTATTGGTGAAGAAAAGGTCATGATTAATAGGACTGAGATCAACAACTTCTGATCCATGCTGGCATTGGCTCAAGTGAGTACATATAAATAAACAAGGAGAAGCCTCCAGTGCTGGTGTGTGACAGGTGACCCTAATCACACTGCATATGCAGAACATAGTAGTGCTTGAATAGGGATAAGAGAAAGCAGAAATGACTGGTTGCAGAGAAATGCAGCAGTGATGGACATAGCCGTGATGAACCACAAGTTCAGCAAAGGCTGAGTCCTTAGCAGCACCGTTCAAGTTGTTCCCTGCCCACCAAAATGTTGATTGTTAAGAGGCCAGGGAAGCCTGACACCAGTGAATTGAGCATGGTTTAGACTGGGTCAAAACTCCAGCTTCCCAGTACATTCTCCAGCACTATTCTGTAGAAGACAACAATGGAAAAATGCATAGGAATCAGTGTGGCCTTAAGTAAAGTGTTAAGGGAGTTTAAAGCATTAGTGAAGGCAGGAGGGACATGGCTGATCAAGGAATCAAGTACAGAGAAGTAAAATGCAACCATAATGGATTTGGATGAAAGTGAAAACATCAGATAGAGTAATATGTTTAACCAAGCTGTAGTCAGATAACAGGGACAGAATGGACTTTTGAAAGGGAAGGCTATTGTTAAAATAGAAAGAAGGGCTTTACACCTGGGACAGGAAGGCAGAGGTCACAGTGAGGGTGAAAAGTAGATTCAATGGGTATGAGAGATTGGAACATATGATGGGCAAGATAAAAACTCAGAGACTGAAGGCGCCAAGCTTAAGATCTTGAGGATGGAGTGCTGACAAATGATGATGAGTTTCAGGATATAGCTTTGCTAAAAAGTGACCTATATCAGTGGGTTTTAGAAGGCCAGTAGATATGAGAAGAGTGTATAAAATGAATCATCAGTGATAGAGTCAAGGGGGAAATGTGGGTGGGATGATGAAGTCATTGGGGAAGGTGAAAGTCTCAGAGAGCAAACGATAAAAAGGCATCAAGTGTCTTTCTGTGTGTAATGAGCAAAGGGAAAGTTAACTCAACTGGGAATCAGGAGAAATGATCGCTAATTCCAGCTCTTTTACTAAGAAGATACGTGTCCACTGGCAAAGTTGCTTTACCCTCTCTTGGTCTGAATTTCTTTCTCTATTAATGAGGAGCTTGGCTCATATGATCTCTAAGGTCCCTTTTAGATATTTAATTCCATTGATTCTTTGTTTTAAAAAAAAAAAGATGTCATGAAAGGATGACATTAATAATTAAAATACTTTTCAAATTTTGAGTTCCAAATTCTTTCCCTCCCTCTAGCTCCTCCTCTGAGGAGGCAAGCAATATGCTATCAATTATACATGTGAAATTGTGCAAAACATATTCCTTATTAGCCATCTCACAAAAAAGTCGGAAAAACAAAGTGAGAAAAATCTTGCTCCAATTTGCACCCAAAGTATATCAGCTTTCTCTCTAGAGATGGATAACATTTTTCATAGTGAGTCCTTTAGAATTGTTTTGGATCATTCTATTGATCCAAGTGCCTAAGCCTTTCATAGTTGATTATTACTACAGTTTTGCTGCTACTGTGTGCAATGATCCATGTGGACATATGCCCACCATGCAGAAATGAGTTATGCTCACTTTACATCAGTTCATATAGGTCTTCTAAGATTTTTCTGAAGCCATCCTGCTCACTATTTCTTATAGCATAATAGTATTCTATCACAATCACTACTACAGCTTTTTCAGTCATTCCCCAATAGATCAGCATCCCCTCTTTTTCCAATTCTTTGGCACAAGAAAAGAGCTGTCACAATTATTTTATTTCCCTCTTTTATTTTATATCTTTGGGGGTACAGACTTAGTAGTGGTGTTGCTGGGTCAAATGACATGAAAAATTTTGTAGCTCTTTGGGCATAATTCTAAATTGTTCTCCAGAATGACTGAACCAGTTAATAACTCCATCAATAGTTCATTAGTGTATCTATTTTCCTACACACCCAGTATTGTTATTTCTGATAGGTGTGAGGTGGTACCTCCAAGTTATTTTTATTTACATCTCCAATCAATAGTGATTTGGAGCTTTTTAATGTGACTGTAGATAGCTTTGATCTTTTTTTCTGTAAACTTCTTGTTCATATACTTTAGCCATTTATCAATTGGGAAATGGTTTCTATTTTTAAAACCTGACTCAGTTTCCTATATATTTGAGAAATAAAGTCTTTATCAGAGAAATTTGCTGTAGACTTTTTTGATTTTACTTCATTGTCTGTTAAACATTTGGGCAAATGTAGTATCCCTGATTATTTTTTAAATTAGGTACATTTTTGCTTTTGTTTTATTTGAGATCAAGATTGCTGCCACTGCTTTTCTTTCTTCCTTCAGCTGAAACATAATAGATTTTGCTCTAGCCCCCTTTTTTTTAACTCCATGTGTCTTTTTGTTTCAAGTGTGTCTTTTGTTCTTTTTTACTCGTTTATTTTTAATTTTCAACATTTATTTTTATGAGATTTTAAGTTCTAAATTTCTCCCTCTTTCCCTTTTCTCCTCCCCAAGATGACATGTGATCTGATATAGGATATTATATATGTACAATAATATTAAACATATTTCCACATTAGTCATATTGTTAAAAAAAGGATCAGAAACAAAAAGGAAAATCACAAGAAAGGAAAGAGAAAAAATAGTATGCCTCAATCTGCATTCAGATTCCATGGTCTTTCTCTGGATGTGGATAGCATTTTTAGCCTTTTGGAATGGTCTTAGATCATTGCATTACTGAAAAGAGCTAAGTCTATCAAAGTTGGTCATTGCACAATGTTGCTGTTGCTGTGTACAATGTTCTCCTGGTTCTGCTCACTTCACTCAACTTCAGTTCATATAAGTCTTTCCAGGATTTTTTCTAAAATTGCTGGTTCATCATGTCTTATGGTACAACAGTATTCCTTTACATTCATATACCACAGCTTTTTTAGCCATTCCCCAATTGATGGCCATCTCTTAAATTTCCAATTCTTTGCTACTACAAAAGGAACTGCTATAAATATTTTTGTACATGTGAGTCCTTTTCTCTTTTTTATGATCTTTGAGATATAGTTCTAGAAGTAATATTGCTGGATCAAATGGTATGTACAATTTTATAACCCTTTGGACATAGTTTCAAATTGCTCTCTAGAATGGTTAGATCAGTTCACAGTTCCATCAACAATGCATGTTTTCCAATTTTCCCACATCTTCTCCAATATTTATTGTTTTCTTCTTTTGTCCTGTAAGCCAATCTGATGGGTGTGATGTGATACCTCATACTTGTTTTAATTTGTATTTCTCTAATGAGTAGTGATTTAAAGTGTCTTATGATATAGAGTGCTTTAATTTTTCTGTGTGAAAACTGTTTGTTTATATCCTTTGACTACTTATCAGTTGGGGAATGACTTATATTCTTCAAAATTTGACTCAATTCTCTATATATTGTAGAAATGAGGCCTTTGTAAGAGATACGGACTATAAAATTATTTCCCAGCTTTCTTGTTCCCTTCCAATCTTAGTTGCATTGGCTTTGTTTGTGCAAAACCTTTTTAATGTAATGTAATAAAAAAGCATCCTTTTTGCATATCATAATGTTCTCTAGCTCTTGTTTGTTCATAAATTCTTCAATTCTGAATAGATCTGACAGGCAAACTATTCCTTGCTCTCCTAATTTGCTTATAATATTCCCCTTTATGTCTAAAATATGTACTTATTTTGACCTTATCTTGGTATAAGGTGTAAGATGTTGGTCTATGCCTAGTTTCAACCAAACTATTTTCCAGTTTTCCCAGCAGTTTTGTTAAATAGTGAGTTCTTATCCCACAAGCTGGTGTCTTTGGGCTTATCAAACAGTAGATTACTATAGGCATTGACTACTATGTCTTACGTACCTAACCTATTCTCAAGCATGTCTCCAGTAATTCTCAAATATATCTCTTGTAAACAATGTATTGTTGGATTCTGGTTTCTAATCCATTTGTTTTATGGGTGTGTCCATTGCATTGACATTCACAGTTATGATTACTACCTGTGTATTTCCCTCTATCCTATTTTCTTCTATTTATCTTTCTCTGTCTCTTTTTACCCTTTCCCTCCTTAGAAGTCTGTTTTACTTCTGACCACCACTTCCACTTATCCATCCTCCCTTTTGTCATCCCCCTCCTCCCTCAACACATATCTCCTATCTCCTTCCCCTCCACTTTCCCTATTGGGTAAGATAGATTCCTATAGCTAATTGAATGTGTGTGTGTGTATGTATATGTGTGTATTATGTATGTATATATGTATATGTGCATACACATACATACACATCATACATACATACATACAATATATATTTTCTCCCTCTGTGAACCAATTTCAATGAGAGTGAGATGCAAGCATTGCCTGCCCTCCACCGCATTTCTCTTTCCACTGTAAAAGTTCTTCCTTAAATGCTTCTTTTATGTGAGGAATATTTCTCTATTCTACCTCTTCCTTCCTCCTTCTCCCAGTGCATCCCTCTTTCTCACCTCCCCTTTTTTGAGACTATCTTAACATAAATAATTCACACTATGCCCTCTACGTAGACACCTTCTAACTGCTCTAATAATGATAATGTTCATAAGAGTTACAGGTTACATGGGAATATAGTTTGTCCCTATTGGCTCCCTTATACTTTCTCTATCCTGTATACCTTTTTTGCTTTTCCTGAGTCTTGTATTTCATTGTCAAATTTTCTATTCAGCTTTTACCTTTTCACAAGGAATGTCTTTATTTCATTAATATCCCTTTTCCCCCCAAGAATTATATTCAGTTTTCCTGGGTGGGTTATTCTTGATTGTAATCTTAGTTCCTTTACCTTTTGGAATGTTATATTTCAAGCCCTCTGCTCCTTTAATATAGAAGCTGCTAAATCTTGTGTTTTTCTGATTGTGTTTCCATGACATCTGAATTGGATTTTTTTTTCTGACCATCTATAATATTTTCTCCTTGACCTGGGAACTCTGGAATTTGACTGTCATTTTTATGGGAGTTTTAATTTTTTGGACCTCTTTCAGAAGATGATCAGTGGAGTCTTTCAATTTCTATTTTACTCTCTGAATCTAATCAGGGCAGTTTTCCTTTATAATTTCTTGAAATATGATGTCTAGGCTTCTTTTTATCATGACCTTCAGGTAGTCCAGTAATTTTTAAATTATCTCTTCTTAATCTATTTTTCAGGTTAGTTATTTTAAAGATGTTTGGAGGGGAATGTTGGGTTAATTAAGCTGGATTGCTGTCTGGCTCTGCCATCTTGACTCTGCCTTCTCATTGACTTTAAATGAAGAGAAACAGAATGATGCTGATTAATCCTTGATCGGGATGTAGCCCTGGGTTGCAAGGAGAAGGAAAACACAATTTACTCTGTCATTGAGTTGGGGTAAATGGAAAAAGGGAGGCCTTGATGGGAGAGAATGAAAGGAACTGTAGTACTTCTAGGGAAAACCGGGTCTTGGTTAATATTAGGAGGAAGAAGAAGGAGCCAGAGAAAATAATAAGAATAAAGAAAACTCATTTACAATGAAATGGTGCTTTTGCAGAACATTTTACAGATGAGGTTCAGAGAGTCTATACAATTTGCTCATGATCACACAGATAGTATCAGGTCTTCTGACTCCAAGTCCAGTGTCCTTTGAACTGAAGAATATTGTCTTTCCTATAGTAACTGTAGCAATAATAGCTAGCATTAATATAATAAAAAATAATAGCTAGCAGTCAGATACCATTTTAAGCTTTGCAAAGCACTTTACACATGTGATTTTACTCATTCTTCACAACAACCCACTGAGGCACATGCTTTTACTCTCCTGTTTTTAGACAAAGACAAAGAAAATATAACTAAGAGACTAGGTTGCCCAGGGTTATAGAGCTGCAGAGTACTACCGACAGGATTTGAACTCAGGTATTTTTTATTTCAATTTGAGCACTCTAGTCACTAGGATGTCTAGATGCCTTATAGTGTCTAATAATAAAATGCTGTTTAATGAACAAATAGCTCAGCTCAACTTGAATTTGACTTTTGATTCATTAAGCTTCAGTTTCTTCATCTGTAAAAAAGGGATAATGATGCTTTCCCCATCCTTCCTCAGAGGCCAGCCTTTAAAACTTTAAAGATATATAGAAATATGTCATTGATATTAGCAATAACAATATTAATACTACATCTCTTTAAGGTAAGCCTCTTTTGATTACTTTAAGGTAATCTTTTATTCCAGCCCTGATTATTGAAGTGATCACGCTATTAATATCAGTCCAAGGGTAAGACTTTAGGCCCCTTGGTCACCATGGAAGGGAGTGTTTTAGATGAAACCTCTTTCAGATCCTGAATGCATTTTCCATTCTGCTGCCAAATGGATGTTCCCAAAGTAGAAGTATGATAGCATAGGTTAGCTGCAAACTCAACTGAATATATATACCCACACATCTATCTATCTATCTATAATATTCTCCTCTTCTTGAGGGTAGTACTATCTAATTTTTGAATTTGGATTGATCAGTGCCTAGCCCAGTGGCTTGCATATAGTAGTTAGCACTTAATACATTCTAACTGAATTAAATTGAATTTCCTAATGTTTATTCAAACCCTAAGACAGTAGTGTCTTTATACTCTGCTGATAGGAATTCCATGAACTCAAACTAACTCTCTCCTGTCTTCTGGGCACCAGGTACCCTCAGTTGAAGTTGCTTTCCTGCTGTAATGTTAATAAGAGGTAAAGATCTTCCCCACCCATTAATGGGCCTTCCCATTAAGGGAAGTTTGATTAGGAGAGATTTTTTTGGGGGGGGGAAGGGCCATACCTTTTGTTAATTTCTAATGGGGCACTGGTTCTCAGGGGTCATGATGCCCTCTGCCTCTGAAAAGTGTATATATACCCTCTGAGGTGAGGTTTTGTTTGGGGCTTACTCACAGGAAGTATTTGTTTGGTCAGATGAGATTCTGGGTAGCTGCTAAGGAGCCTCAGGGCTTTGAAAACCCAGGTGTTGGTGTTTCTCTCTCTAGTAATGGTCAGACAGTTGGATCTGTCTGTTGATCTGTGATGTATGTATTACGTATGGTCAGACAGTTGGAAGCCCCATCTGTTGGTCTTTATTTCTCTGTATTTTTTTCTGAAGTTCAAGGTGCTGACATTTTCCCCTGAACTTAGTGAATGATATATGTGCTTGATTAAAGAAGATTTTTGACTCCCTAAAAGTTGCTTTCCTTTTAGAAAAACAGATTGAAGGACCTGCACAGCAGGCCCTCCTGTGTATGCTGGGGTCCTTGCTATTATACCTGCCTTTATCATCACCATCTTTCTCGAACTTATACTTTCTCTTTTCTAAATACCAACAGATTTCTTCTCACTCCTTCCCTCCTTCTCTTCCTCCCACTACAACTGGCCTCTCAAACAGGGGAGCTTATGTCTCCAGGGACAAACAAGTTCTTAAGAATCTTCATTCAAGTCTCATATCTTCCCAAAAGCTATCCTATTTCTTACATTAGCATTCTCAAAAGCCCATGTATTCATAAATAGAATATAAAAAGCTTCATCTTCTGCTCATCTGAATGCGTATAGTCCACAAATTTAATCCTTCAACCTGCACATTGAAAGGGAAGAGGGTCAGGGCTTCAGTTGGTTTCTTTTCTTTTTGTCTGTTTGCGTTTTGCTTCAGTTGGACAAATTGGGAACAAGTATGGGAAAGAAGACCTAGAAGGGATTCCCATTTCTGGCTCATAGTACCCAAAGGTATTTCCAGCTATCTCAAGGGATATCATGAATGGTTAAGAATAACTTTCTCATTTAATAAACAAATAAATGAGATAGCCTTTGAGTAGGAGTGGGAAGTTTCCTGAAATTGAACTGATGTGATATTTCTCAATTTCCAAATTATTGGGACTTCTAATTGGAGGCAAACGTTTTGAGCCTGACTAAGGATTAACTTGGTAGAGATTCTCATAAATTTCTGTGGTTTGAAAGTATAATCTGGGAACAGGCAAAAGAATTAATTGTTAGAACAGTAATCTGTGAGATAATATTGAGCCCTATTTTTTGTTAACCACTAGTCTACCCCATAGTACATATTAAAAGCAATTCATTTTTGTACTCTGCCTATAATGAGAATATTAGAAACTCATAGGAAGTTAGGAGTGATGAACCTTTAAAAAAAACCCTGCACATAAACCCCAGGGCAGCTAGGCCTGGAGTCGAGAAGATCTCAGTTCAAATACAGCCTAAGTATTATAACCTAAGTGATGCTGAGCAAGTCATTTAAACTTTGTTTATCTCAGCTACCTTACTGTAAAATAGATAAGAACAGTACCTGTGTCCCGAGGTTATTGGGAGAAACAAACGCAATATTTGTTCAGCACTTGGCACAATGCCTAGAACATAGTAGGTGCTATATAAATGTTTATTTTATTGTTATTATTTCCAATTCTGGCTCAGGGATCTCTGTTCATGACTACCTTGATATATCATGTATCCTTTGGGTTATTGAAGTGTGGATTCTCATCATTCAGCAGCTCATTTAGTTCCATTTTTGTAACTAAAAAGAATTTTAAAAGATCATCTACTCTAACTTCATCACTTATTAGGGGTATACAAACCCATAAATTCTAGTAAAGAGACTCCCTTCCACATGTCTATCAGTAGATATTCTGCAATTTAAAGTCTTAAAGAATCACCTGGAGGGGTAGCTAGGTGGCACAGTGGATAGAGCACTGGCTCTGCAGTCAGGGACACCTGATTTCAAGTCTGGCCTCAGATATCTATTAGCTATTTGACCCTGGGCAAGTCACAGCCCTGTTTGAGTCCTCCTTTACTCTCTCTCAAAAGGAAGGAATCACCTAGAATATTGAAAGGTTAAGTGGCTTTCCCAGGGTCATAGGGCCAGTATTTGTTAGAGGTGGAATTTGAACCCAGGTCTTCTCTGACTCTCAGGTTGGTCCACGACTCATTGCCTCATCTCTCTCCAATCTTCTGTCATTTTGTTGACTTGTAAATGAGCCTTTCCATGTGCATTTGGCCTAGACTATAATTAGAACAAATACAGAAATCTTTGGCCATTCTTCTGATCATTTTGTGGAAGCCTTGATGGGCTTCTAGAGTTGGTCCTTGCTAAGAGGAATTCTAGCTATCAGGTAAGAGAAATGATGTGAGGAATTAGTTAATCAGTATTTCAGGGGCATAGGGGTAGGGGCAGGGGTGAGTGGCTGGGCAAAAGATCTCAGACAAAAAACTAAAGGGAAAATCTAGGCCACTGAGATGGAGGGGCTTGCAGTGTAGCCAAGCAATTTTTTTGAGCAGCTTTTGTTTTAAATAGAAAAGCATTCAAAATACAGCTTTCAAAAAGTATGTAGGTGTCTGCAAGCCTTTCCCCTTTCGGGGGAAGGGGAATTGGCTTCTCTTCACTCCCTCTGGAGCTGTGAACCTTCTATAACTCGGAGCTTAGGATCCTCTCACTACATCTCATTTCCAAACTTCATGAAAAACGATGTGTCAGACACCAAAGTGATTTCAATTTGGCAAATAGTTTGAGAAATGAAACTACTGATTGCTTTGAAATAGATTCAGTGGGGGCCAGAACTGTTGAACATCATAAAACTATTCATTTCAAGAGAGGAAAAAAGTCAACTAGGGGTTTTAAAAGTAAGTGAAAAAGGCCTTATTTAAGTCTATCAGTAGGCATGGTACTTTCTTCACATACACCTGGATACATGGGATCACATAGAGCATGAAGTCCCAGATTTAGAGGCAGAGGAAATCAAGAAAGCTGAGGTCCAAAGAGGAGAAATGCCTTCCAATGCGTAGTTGCTGCCAACAAATACCTCAAATTTTCCTTTCTTCATTTCAGGATCTATTATTTTCTTTTAAAACTATTTGTCTTTGCTCCTTTTTTCAGTCACCTTCTCTCCACTCCTCTATTCCCCAGGGTCAAAAGAATAGTGGTTGCTCAAGAAAATAATATTAAAAGTGGAAGACAATACTACCTCCATGAATGAAAATGGAAGGACAAAGCAAGAGGAAATGTACACTCCCAGAGGGTGAAACGAAATTAAATAAATGGAAATGGCACTGATAGAGACCAATCCTAATTCTGAAAGAATGGCCATGGGATAGGGAATAGAAAGTACCAGAAGGTCTGGCAGGCACCAGAGGGGCAGTCCTACAAAATCTAGAAGGACTGGGTGAGTATTGTAGACCCAAAAAAGAAGAGAAGTCTACTAAGGCAGAATACCTTTGTAGCCAGAAAGAGAGATAATGTTTCACTTCATCCATTTATCTATTCACTTACTTAAAGGGGTGGTGTGAGGGCTTGCTGAGCCCTTTACAGGGCTGCTCATCCACCTTTGGTATCCAACTTCTCATCCCACTCTTGCCTGTGGCTCCAAGAAGCTGTAGCTTACAGAGGCCACAGCTAAGTGAAGCCGTGTTGGCAGATGAGATAAACCAGGTTGAAGGAAATTGACAGGCCTCACACCTGTTGGTATATGAGGGGCGTGTCTACCTCAAGCATATGAAGACTTTCCTGGGCACAATAGGTGGATGAAAACAGTTTGTCCCAAAAGCCATCAAGGGCCTAAAGTTTGGTCAGACATCAAATATGCCATAGTTATCTATTGCCTTCTGGGCCATCACCAATCCTAACTTTTTTCTAGCTGCTAGACTTTCATGATTCTGGAAGACAGAATGAGGCTGATGAATTTGTGCAATTTTGTCTCACTTGAATCCAATTTATGAGCAAGTCAAGATATCACCCCATTATTGCTCATTGAAAATGAAGGGCAAACAACAAGAGAAACATTCATTTAAAACATATTTATTAAGCACTTACTATATGCCAGGATTTTATCTGGGTATTGGAGATACAATGGAAAAAAGATGAAATACTCTTTGCCCTGAAGCATCTTATATACTATCAGGTAAAGTAATATCTACATGTACAAACGTAACATGCTATTCAAGGCTATTCTTTAGGGGGTGCTCCCTCTGTCCCCTATAAAGATAACCCTAGGACAGGGTGGAAGGAGTTGTAAGGAGACAATGACTGATTGATTGAGATGTGCATAAATAGGTCTGACTTCTGATTGCTGGAGGATGTGCTTTGGAGAAGGAGTTCTGAAGAGATGGGTTTAGGGAAATGAATCACAAACATTTTGGGAGCTTGCCAGGATTCCTCAGAGATGAAGACATAGAGGGAAAGTTCCTCCACCTCAACCACTAACATTTCTCTTGACTTCTAGTACTTGCACCCCTAGAGATTACTAAGCAAACTCATCTTGGTGAGATCATTTCCTCCTTCTTTACTTTTTACAGCTGAGAATAGCTTAGAAAAACCAAGCATAATGCCACATTGGAAAATATGGACTTTTATGAAATATAGAACTTCTAAGCACTACGGATAGAAAGACTAAAACTGGGAAGAATCTTTGAAGTTCAAATGTAAGAATGAAGAGAAACATAAAAAAGGTAAACATGAGTGAACTACGTTAAAAAGACTAAACAAGAATAGGGAAATGATACATGTGTCCACTTTGCTCCTGAGGAGAGTCTGGGTTCATAGAGGGAGTACAATTAGACAAGACCTGGGAGTAGTTATGTAATAGCTTGATGATCTTAAGAAAAGAATGAAAAAGAGAAGGGAAAAATAATATACTGTGTGTTGGGGTAAGGGAAAGGAAGGTTAGGGAAATTTATCTCACATAATCAGGGTGTGCAAGAGACATCTGTATGAAACAAGGAGGGAATGTAGTGGAATGGCTAACATCTGACCTCACTGTTATCTGAGCTGATCTAAAGAAGGAGGAATATATATAAATATACACACCCACAGTCAGGCACAGAAGTCCATTTCATTCGACTGGGAAACAGTAGAGAAAGGGGAGAAGGGAAAAGGGTGATTTAGGGGGAGAACAGATTAATGGTGGGATTAGGCCTAAGCAAAACAAAATTCTAAAGATATAGAAAGATGTTTATCGTTCTATATAGGTGGCAAAGAATGGGAAGCTGGGTGGGTGACCATAAACTGAGGAATGAATGAACAAGTTATGGTATATAAATATGATGGAACATTATTATGCTGAGTTCTTATCAACATAATGACCAACCAGGTTTCCAGAAGACTGTTGATACAATAGGCTACCAATCTCCTGACAGAGAAGCAAAGTACCCAGATCTAGAATGAGGTGAACATTTTTTAGGACATGGCCAAGGTGGAGATTTGTTATGATTGATTACATATGTTTTTAATGTCTTGTTTTTCTTGTGTTCTTGGGATCGTATGGATTAGTATGGGAGGATGAGAAGGTAGAACTTGACTGATTAAAACAAAATATTTTTTTAAGAGAAAAACTTAGCAACTTAGATCAATACAATGGTTAACTCCTCAGGACTCATGATGAAACATCTGATTGAGGTGATGGACTCAGTGTACAGACTGAGACATGTATCTTTTTAGACATGACTAGTAAGGAATTTTGTTTTGCTTGACTATACATGTTTTTGATGGGGGGGGTTGATTTTGTTGTTTTCTTAATGGAGAACAGGAGAGAGGAGAAGAGGGAGATAAGACTGATCTTTGAAAATAAAATAAACTCTAATATAAAAAAGAAAATAAATATGCTAACTATTTGTGATAGTCTTTTGTGTAACCACCTTTGGTGAGAAGGAACTAATCTGCAATAGGAAACTAAGTCTTACCCTCTCTTAAAAGCCGTGAGACTAGTGGCAGCAGTCCTGGCCTTCCTAAATATTGTGCCCCTAGAATACCAATATTTAAATGTGTATATAAACATAATTGTAGTCCAATAAGCTTCTTGGAAAATAGGCCAGGGAAAGACAGGTAAGCACTACAGTGTAGATCAAATATCTATCCATACATGTAGGAGAGAGTATTAGATTTAGAAAGCAACAAAGTACATATATATTCTACATGCACCAAATATGTTCAAAGTAATTTCGAGGGAGATGCTAGCAACTAAGGGGAGTAAGGCAAAGTCTGATGTAGGAGGTGTTACTTGGGCTGAGGTTTGACAGAAGATTCAGATTTGAAGCGGTTGAAGTGGAGGAAGGACATCCTAAACCAGAGAGTTGACCTTTACTAAAGCAGGTGGTGCTTGGTCTTTATTAAGTCTGGATCTGAGGTCTACGCCTTCCTGGAAGTTCATATTAGTACAAAGAGCATATACCAGGGGAAAGTCAGAAAATGGAAAGCAGGAAATGAGACATCACTTTCAAAAGACACATAGGAAAATAGGAAAACAATCTTTAAATAGTAAAAAAGCAAGGGAAACAGAAAGACTAATGATTTAGGGATATTTTCAGGCCATTTTCCAACCACTATATAAAATCATAGAATGTGCAAGCTGGAAGGAATCTTAAAAAATATCTAATTCTAGGGTCTTTAATCTGACCCAGAATTGTCCACAAAGTTAGTTGGCAAAAATACCTATTTATTTTCACCAACTTTGAAATGAAATTTAGCATTTCCCCCAATTCTGAATGTAAGAAAATATTGTTTTGAGAAGAGGTCAAGTGACCTCACCATACTGTCAAAAGGATAAATGACATTAAAAAAAAATGTTATAGCTGTTGTTGATAGGCAGTCGCTTATCTGCCTAATCTGATCCAACTTCCTCATTTTACAGATGAAGAAAATCAGACCAGAGAGGCAAAGAAGGGACTTTCTCAATGTCACACAGCTAGTTAGAATGAACAGCTGAACCCAGGTCACAGATTCCCAGTGCTATGTATTATGCATGACCAAGAGCTATATGATGACTAGCTTGATTTGTAGAAGGAGCAAAGAAAAAGAATGTTTGTCAGTGAAGAATTCAATATAGGGAAATCAAATTTAGAAAACAGATGTAATATAATCTTTATGCACAATCATATTATTCTGTAGGATAATTGAATAGAAAGGGCAGCTTGGTGGCACGGTAGATGGAACATGAGGCCTGGAGTCAAGGAGACTCATCTTCCTGAATACAAATCTGGTTTCAGACACTTCCTAGCTGTGTGACTCTGGGCAAGTCACTTCATCCAATAGACCTCAGTTTCTTTATCTGTAAAATGAGTCACAGAAGGAAATGGCAAACCACTGCAGTATTTTTGCCAAGAAGACCCCAAATGGATTCATGAAGAATCAGATACACCTGAACAAGTTAAATAGGAGAAGATAGGTGGAAATTACTAGACTAATTATCATAAAATATGGCTTTGAATAAGATCTTCTCCTGTTTGAAAATTTCTGATTTCCTATTGCTTTTGAAGTTAAGGTCAAATTCCTTAACCTGGAATTCAAGGCTTTTGAACTGGACTCTAGCCAGTCATTGCTTCCCTATGTGAATCCTCTTCTCTGTTCTAGCCAAACTAGCTTCCTCACTAGCTTTGAAACGAGTCTTTCCTTCTTATCTCTTTAATTTTGTATACACTTCTCTACCTGCTTAGAATACCATTCCCCTCCTATCAGCTTGTCCAAAGAAGCAACTAAAGGAGTTGGTTAAACTGGGTTCTTGTCCCCCTCCTTCCCCCACTCCTCTACTTTGGGTAATTCTGCTGAGCCCTGATTTTCTCATTTGTAAAATTAGGCTCGTTATATCCGACCTGTTTATTTCCCTGACTTGTGAAGATAAAAAGAGAAAATGTATGTGAACTCTTTCAGAATTATAAGGCATTATAAAAGTATAAAGGAGCACTATTCTTTTTAAGGAGTAGGAAAGGGAAATCATTGTTTATATAGCTTTTACTACCTGATAGGCATTGTGCTAAGTACTTTATAACTGTAAT
Source organism: Potorous gilbertii (assembly GCA_028658325.1). Taxonomy (NCBI): domain Eukaryota; kingdom Metazoa; phylum Chordata; class Mammalia; order Diprotodontia; family Potoroidae; genus Potorous; species Potorous gilbertii. The sequence continues at coordinate 423,740,998 of CM053770.1, read as the reverse complement.
CTCACTTGAGCCTCCCAACAGCCTGGAGAGGTAAGTGCTTTATGTAGTTCAGGAAACTGAGGCAAATTGAGGTTAGATGCCTTGCACAGGATCACACAGCTAATAAATGTTTGAGACTAGATTTGAATTCAAGTCTTCCTCATTCCAGGTCCAGCATTCTAATCCACTGCACCGTGGAGCTGCCTTTTAATTATCTTTTAAGACCTGGCTCTAATGACATTTCTTCTTCAGTGCTTTTCCCACCCTCTTCTCAGCTTGAAGTGCTCCCTTAATAGCAATTATTGCTCTTCTAGCTTAGTTAGCAACTGATGAGATATTTTCAAAGTCATTGATCTCAAACCCTAACCCTAACTCTCATTATGCAAATGAGGAAACTGAGGTCCAGAGATATTCTAACTTCCCCAGCATCACATATAGATAGTAAGCATCAGAGCTGAGATTTGGTCTTCTGACTTCAGAATCAGTTCTCTTTCTACTGTATTATGTTGCCCCCTATGTAATTCTTTAACTGTTATTTTGAGTTACTATTTAAATTTGCAAAGTAGTGAGACAGAATGGTTCAGGGAGAATTATGTAGCATTTGGAGGCTGGAAATCTCAGGTCTGATACTTACTACTGTGTGATCCTAGGCAAGCTTCTGTTTCCTTACCTATAAAATGGAGTTAATAACATTTATACTACCTCACAAAAAAGTGTGGTAAGGAAAGACTTGAAATCCTGAGAATGCTATATGTATAAGGAGTTTTGTCTTTTTCATGGGTTACCATGACCAGAAATTCATAGTCCCTCTGACACCTGTCCCTCGATACTGTGGGGATCCAGGTAAAACTGCCTGACTCAGAGGTGATTAAGTGCAAACTCTTGATTCTACAGTGGAAGAAACTGATGTTGAGAAAGGTCATATGAGGCCCAAGGTCACATAGGTGGAATTAAAAAAACATTCTCCAACACCATCACCAACCTTCTGAAAATGAGTCTTTCTTCACTTAGGTAGGTTGATCCTAAAATGGCTGACAGAATCTGTCCCCCAAACCCATTCATAGTAGTGAAAGTGATGGGTCTTGCTATCTATACCAGAAAAACAAGGTGGATGAAAAACATCCATGAATTTCCCAGACTATAACACATAACTACTGTTTTGATGCATCTGTGGAGTGTTTAAGGTTGAAGACTTTTATAGGTTCCAACAGGGACTCTGTAAGGACAGAGATGATCAATAACTTCCTTTACAACTTCTGACTTTGCACTTAAGAAAAGAAACAATTGGGAAGAGGGACTGAGTAATATACAGATTCAAAGGTTGGGGGATTGATATGCTACAGGAGAAAATCTTATGGAAGTTTTTAAAAAATAAACTACATTTATTCAAAACTATAAACCTTGCTGACCTGTATCTCCGGGATCAAAAAAATAAAATTGGCTGAATTTCCTGCAATCTTCAAACATTTGAAGAGCTCTCTTGTATAAGATGGTCTCCAGCTGTTCTTAGTCTCTAATAGGGTCTAAAGCTTAAAAAGACCTCAGACGAGAAAATCTTAACCTTTTTCTGTGTCCCAGACTCCTTTAGCAGTCTGGTAAAGCATACAAACCCGTTTGCAGAATAAGATTTTTTTAAAAAATTCAAAAATGAAGGAAATGTTAAATTTCAGTTTGAGATTGTGGGGATAAAGATATACTTTTTCCATTTAAATTCATAGTCCCTCTGATACATGTCTCTGGATACTATGGGGATCCAGGCAAAACCCCTTGACTCAGAAGTGATTAAGTCCAACCCCCTGATTCTACAGTGGAAGAAACTGATGTTGAGAAAGATCATGTGAGTCTCAAGGTCACATAGGTAGAATAAAACAAGCAAGAGTCCTATCTAGTCCTTTGGTTTGCAAATTCAACATTTTTTTCCTACTTCCCTATAGTATTTCTCAGTGTAGTTTCAAAGAAGAGAGACACCAAATATATAATAAAAAATATAACTAAGGTATAAAAATCTGAGTAGTATGAATTTCATTGAAATGTGTCACCAAAGAACATTATGGATTCTTCTTTCCAAAAAAGGTGAGTTGGCATTTTGCTGAGATGATCATGTGTGGGGCCAGCCTGAAGGCAAGAGAATGAACCAGGTGATTTTTTTCAGGTCACTTCCAAATCTAAGATTCCATGAAATCGCTTCCTTGGTGTTTTTCATTAATTGACTTAACTACTTCTCATAACATGGAGCTGTGCTACCTGGTGAGATCCAAGAACACAGTACAGCATGTGCCCTTGACTGGATGCTCTGCCAAAAGTACTGTTTGTTTGAACTGGATAGGCTCATTTCCTGTAGAATTTAAGGAGTTACCAGCTCTTTGAAAAAAAAAATCCCAACCTTTCTGATGTGAGTGAAGCATTTCTGTGTAGCTTTTAGGTTAAATATCAGCCTGGATGAGAAGGTCACTTTTTACACACACACACACACACACACACACACACACACACACACATGCACACACACACACCAAGCCAAACCCCTGCTTTACAAACCACCAACACTTATCATGTCTGAGGTTCCAGCTGTTCAAAGTTTGGAGAAAAAGCCATGGGGTAAGTGATTGAGTTGCCCTGTCTCTGTTACAGGGATGCTGTGGGATGAATCGAAGACAGGCATACCAAGGAAATCATGCCAAACTGTATGCCTTTTAATCAACACGAACAGCTTTGACTGAAATCAGTGGGAATGGTCAACCTTGATCTCAAGCAGGATTTATTTTGATTGGCAATCATGTTGGCTAAGCCCAGCAAACCAGCACTTGAGTTTGTACTTTTCAAAAAAGTTCTCTCATCCTGTTTTCATACTAATTTCCTTTCCCGACTTGTGCCATGAATCCTTAAACTGAGGTAGCTTTCAGATGCTCTGCCTCAATTCGTTTATTTTGTTAGGGATGGATTTAGAGATACTTCAACTCTACCTGGTTAATATCAAACACGTTTCCCCACTTCTACTATACCATTCTAGTTCAGACCCTCATCACATCTTACTTTCCTCCCAAAAGAATATAAACTACTTAAAGAAGACTTTTTAAAAAAGGAAGACTTCTCATATTTCATTTTTCATTACCAATATCTTCTCCAATATTCCTCTCTCTCTCTCTGCCCAGAAAGCCATCTCGCATAACAAATAACATTTTTAACGAAAAAAAAAGAAGGAAAATCAACAAAAACCGATTAATACATTGAAAAATTCTGAAGATGGTTGTGAAGACATTGACTTTTTGCGTTTTCTTTGTATTCTTGATGCTTGGCACATAGTAGGCACTTAATGAATCTGTGTTGGCTGATTGAGTCTCACTTGGATTATGGTGTTAGATTTCCAAATGGTCTCCCTGTCTCCATTCTCTCCAAACCATTCCTTGCACAATTGTCTAAATAATCTTCCTTTGGCACAGGGCTAACCATTTCCCTCCTGATACAAAAAAGCTGGAATAATTGTGATTTAGTAGTTTACAAAGAACTAAGGGGACCTTGCTACTTCCTTCACTGCTCAGCTCCCCCATCCCAGCCCTTCCTTCCTCACTTTTATGTCCTGCAGAAATGCAATGTTGCTGTGTCAGCATTAAAAGTGCCAGCCCGCACAGCACTAAGGGCAAGAAGACAAATTGCAGCCAGTGAACATTGGCAGTGAAGATATTTATAATTTGTTTGGGGACTTTAAATAGATGTTTGAACTCTGTGGCAAATCTTAATTTAGATAAGTCTAAGTGCACATGAGAGGTTTTAGTCATTTTTTAGGAGCAAACAACTTACAGCATCTCAGAGGAAGGGGGAGTGGGCCACTTCACATGTTGGTCTTTTGGGGGAAAAGACAGGTTTTTGAAGAAAATTTAAGGTGATAGCTCATTATGCTCCTTCTGTGAAACTCAAGAAAATAGGAGGTCTGATGTCATATCAGTATTTGTGATCTTGTTTCCACACTGCTCTCTATTTAGCACCTAACTGAGTCAGAGGCTGTCTCAGAAGGAGCTGTGGTATCCCAGGAGGTTTATTTAGCAGCAGCATAGTACTCTTGCTAAGTTAGGAATGTGGGTTGTTTTTCTAATCAAAAAGAAGAGAAGAGTATGGTAGATCCAAAGTGAAGATTTAGCCCTGGTTCTGAAAACAGAATCTCCAATGGAACATCAGTCAACTCTCAGTATTGTAGGTAGAAAGACAACCCTTGTCAATATGGCATCAATAATGAAATTGATGCATAGGGCAATAAGGAAAGAACTTCAGAAGGTCTGAACTAGAATGGTGGCAGTAGGAGTGGAGGGGTGCATTGTGGGACACTAACAATATAGGGTTGAAGAATCTCTGAATTCCTCATCTACAAAACACAACTGTTGGAGGTTCTACTTCCTCATCTGTAAAATAAGGAAGTTGACCTAGATCACCTCTAAGGCAGGCACCAGATCCTATAATAACTGCAGGATAATGGCTCTAGTAACCACAAATGGAATTCCATTCAAACATTTACTAAGTACCTATTGTATTGCAAAATATTAGAGCAGGCATTGGGGAAGACAGAAAGATCAATAATATAAGGTTCCTGCTCTCATAGATGCTAGTATTTAAGTTTTATAAATGACCTAATAAACACTCAAGAAATTCAATTTTTACATAATTATTTAAAGCCCCATTTTGGGCATAGTACTGTGTGCTGGGGAGAGATGCAAAGCTCTATAAGACATGATTCCTGTCCTCACAGGTCCTGCAATGTAATAGACAAGTTCTTCTGAGAATCAAGGTTAAGGGGGAGGGGTCATCCTATTAATGACTGGCTCATGGTTCCCAGATTGGCTACTTATACAAGGTCAATAATATAACCACGGGCCTCTCTGACCTTGACATTTTAGATTCAGGGAAACTAGAATGGTTCACAAGAGGAAGAGTCATGACTTTTCCCTCTAACATGAAGCAGATTTATGGATGTCAGGTTTATGGTAGTCTGGTTCATGAGCAAAATGGTGGGATATGGTCTTTATCTTTAATTTTACTGATTAATTGTTTATATCTAATTATATCTTCCCCAATTTACTCATTTGTCTTTCTCAATGTTGCCTTTCTTAATAATAACACAATATGGCACTTCAGAGTTTACAAAGCACTTTTCCTACCACTTCATATTGAAAGTAATGCAAGTATTATCTCTACTATATGGATGAAGAAACTGTAGCTTATGAAAATCACGTGGCTGCATGCCCATAGCAACATTCCTATTGTTAGTAGACCCAAAATGTGAGTTCCCTGGTTCCAAGTTCCAAGTTCTTTCTACCATATCAGAATCTAAAGGCAAAGCAAGTCCAGTTTGCAAAGTCCATAAGTCGTAAGTAAAAGTAACCACAAAAAAAATGCAATTTGTGGATGAGAGGCACTTCTTTCTTATGCCTACTTAATTACATACCTCATTTAAATTTGGAATTTCAGTTTTAGAGGTGGAAGGGAACTTAGTCTGACCCCTTCATTTTACAGATGAGGAAACTGAGGCCCAGAGTGGTTTGGAGGTTTACCTAAGTTCCCATGGTAAATAGCAGAGCTGGAATTCAAACTCAGATCCTCTGACTCCTAAGCCAAAGCCCTCTGATGGAACCATTTCTTCTTGTTCCGTGCAAACCTCTTCACTACTTTGGCTCTCATTTTCCTCAGATGACAAGGTTGGACAAGATGATCTCGAAGGTATATTTTCCAGCTTCACCTTCTGTGATTCTATTTTTATTAAGGTATTATTTAAAGGCCTGGTAGCTCTGAAGTATCACCTACATCTTCTCCCTCACTACCCACCCTCACCCTTTGTTCTTATTTGAGGAAAAGCCTGAATGTGTCATGCTGTATATTCAGTTTTCTTTGAAGATTTCAAGGAGGCTAGTCTGAAGATAGCTACAGCTTCATCAAAGGATTACTTCTAAGCTACTGAAGCTCAAGGCACAATTTTCTGTGGGTCCTTATCCCAGAATTCATCTCATCTTCCTTTGTAGGGAATATTCCACCTGGACTCCCTGTTGTCACTTGTCACCTTAATTGACAAGGTGTACAAGGCCAGGGCAGTTGACAAGGATCATATACTCTGATATCCACACCATCACTAGAGCCAGTCTCTCTCTCTCTCTGTGTCTGTCTTTCTCTTTCCCTCTCTTTCTCTCTCCCTGTATGTACGTATATACATAGGTATCTAAAAGTTTGTGTATATATACATGCATATATACATATATGTGTGTGTACATGTGTAGCAGCAAGCACCCTAGCATAGCCAGGATGACCTGCTGGCACAAGTTCTTAGATCTACTTTTCTAAGGAAAGCAACTTAAAAGGGGACAATCTTCTTTAATTACCATAAACCAACAGAGAAAATACTAGCAGAGAAATAAAGATCAACAGATGGGATTTCTAACTGTCTGACCACAAGCAACACATACATCACAGATCAATAGACAAATTCAACTGTCTGGCTGTTACATAGATACATAGTTACCAGAGAGAAGCACCAACATCTGGGTTTTCAAAAGAGCAGGGAGGAAGCTCCTTCAGGGCTTCCCAGAGTCTCATCTGGCACATGAACTTTCTTCCAAAGAGTAAGCCCCAGAGCAAAATCTTACCTCAGAGTATATACATGTATATATGTGTGTGTGTGTGACTCTGTGTCTGGAGTATTTCAGGTTCCAGCAAGGGAGAAGAGTGAGGATAGACTTCCACATGCCAAGGGACAATGCATTCTAATGGAACGAGCCCTAGGTGGGGTGGAGATCCTAGCTAAACTTTACTACTAGTTAGCCCCATGACCTTGTTACTCAGGCTTACAAACTTGGTGTCATCCTTGACTCCTCATTCTCCCTCAATTTTGATGTCCAAAACACTGCCAAATCTTGTCATTCCTACTTTAAAAACACCTTTCTATCTATTCATATAGGTACAACCCAATTCAAGGCTTTCATTAGCTTTTGCCCGGACTATTGCAATTGTCTCTCTACCTCAAGGCTCTCCCCATTCCAATCCCTTCTCCACTCTGCTGTTAAGATGATTTTTCTGAAATATAGGTCTATTTATTATACTCCTCTTCTCCACGCCCCCCCACCCCCTCCCCACCACGTGAGCTCTAGTACCTTTTTATTATCTCTAGAATGAAATGTAAAGTCCTCTGTTTGGCATTTTTCCTGATTTCCCCCTGACATTAATGCTTTCTCCCAGATTAGCTTCTATCTTTTTTGCATATAGTTTGAACTTCCTTAGTAATTTACAAGTTGTTCCCAGCCATTAAAATGTTTATTCCTGGAGGGCAGTCTGTTTTTTCCCTGTCTTTGTTTCTCTAGCATGATGCCTGAAAAATAGTGTTTAATAAATACTTTTGGTCATTGATTTTATTATCTATGCCTCAGTTTTTTTCAACGGTAAAACAAGAGGATTGGATTAGATCTCCACAAAGGTGTTTTCCAACTATAACACTGTGAGTTCCATGGACTCGATGAGTCTATGGAACACATCCAGGCAGAGAAATTCAGAATCGAAGGGCAGGTTCTAGCAAAGAGTAGATAGATACGCCAGGAAAAGCAGATATAGCAACGGACACAAACAAGTTCTTACTCCTTCTCATCCTTATTGGATCAACCTTCTCCTAATACCTCTCCGAAATTTAACACTTGATCCCTTCCCTCTTACTCAAATGAACGGAACCCAAGAGCTTCTGTGCTGTGATTCTGAGCCCAACAAACTGCTGTACCAGGCTGAAATGAGAAGACTGAAAGGGAAGATGGTTTATACTTAACAATGGAAAGAATGTACCCTGCACTGTCAATTTCATCAGCATGGGACAAGACTGAAATGTCAAACTTCAGCCTATCCAGAGATGAGACTTAAATCAATTTCCTTTCAGGAAAGGGGTGATTTGGGCATTAGGAAAAGAACTGGAAAAATTGGATTCTGCAGTTCTGGGCATAGTAAAAAGTATTAGAAATTACTCAATAAACACTAGTTTGTGTGTGGGAGGGGCAGGAATTGGAAATTTTTCCTCCATTTGACTTTCAATTTGAAATCATCTTATTTCATCCTATAAATTATAAATCAAAGATAGACAGCCAAGAGAAGGGATATTTCTAACAATTAAAAGAAGAAGGAACAAAAGACCATATCTATCAAGAAAGGTTGGTTGGCATTCATTTTTGGATGGCATTTTAGACAAGTGAAAAGTGATAATTCATGGAGTCAACAGTTTTATATATTTTCACTCCAATATGTGACACAGCTCTTACTGTGCACAAATCTTTATGTCTAAGTGATAATATTATTTTAGGATATACCTTACTGTATGCTAATATAGTGTATGAATAATGCAGTAAATAAAAACAGGAGAAATAGAGTTTGCTATATTTCAAGTATAGGTTATTTATGTATTTATTTTTAATAACATTCAATAACTAACAGAAAATAAGGAAATAGTGTCACCATCTCAATGATTACAAAGTTCTTGGACTTTCACTTTCCATTTAGATGAACTTGTATCTCTTTTAAAAAAATTCGTTTAGCCTTTCACTGTGAAAAAAGAAAAGTTAGCATTTATGTAGCACCTTCTCTGTATCTACTATGCTAAGTACGTTCTTTACAATTATAATTTCATTTGAGCCATACAATAACCTCGTGAGGTTGGAGGTATTTTTATCCCCATTCACCAGTTGAACAAACTGAGGCAGATAGAGGTTAAGTGAATTACCGAAGGTTACACAGCTAACTGGGGTCACATTTGAACTCAGGTCTTCCTGACTCCTGGTCCAGCACTTTACCCACTGTACCACCCAGCTGCATTAACACAAGAACAGTTTTGATCAGTGAAGCCTAACTTGCTAATTTCCTCTTGTTTCTGATAGTTATGACTATGCCATTCCCAAGATTATATTCTAGCTGTTATGACGAGTCTTCAGGGATATATCAGTTCATAGCTCTGTGTTCACCTCTCCTGACCCTCCAGCAAATCTTCAGATGCTCTTAGTCCGTCACTTTTGAATTGGGTGCTTCCTTCCGGTTATGATGGCCAAGATTAAAGAGATATTTGACTGGGATCCTAGTATCATTTATCTCTCCAGGGAATATTGTTGCTAAGATAGCAACCTGTATTTAGTGGAATACCAGTGGTGGAATATGTGAATTAGCTGGACACATGTATGTGTGAGCAAGCTTTCAGATCTAGTGTTCTAGGTTGTGACCATGCCAATCATTGAGATAGTGAAGTTGTGTCCCCTGGATCCAGAATCTGAGCTCTGAAACTCTCCATATGATTCATTTGTATAGGAAGTGGTCTTTTAAAGATTCCAAATTCTCCGGTTCAGTTGTCTTACCCTAGAAAACAAATCAGGGTATAGGAAAATTTAAGGACAGAGTCAAGTCATTCCCTGAGGATCTCAGAGAACTCTCCAACTTCCCTGAAGATACCCCTCTCCTTTACATTCAAAATGTTGGGAAAAGTACAAATTAAGGCTCCTTGGAAGAGCCCTCAAGTCCTCAGGACACAAGTGTCATTTAGGGTAGGACATGTTACCACACCAAAGAATAGGACTCAGCAGTCAAATAACTAGTCCACTCTATCAAGTACCCCCACTTCTAACTGAAGCTCTATTGGCCCTATTTGTTCTTCTTCCTAATGCTTCTGGTTATTGTCACTGATCTTAGACTTCCACTGCCTTGCCACTCCTTGCTTATTTGATCAAGACTTGGCTTGTTGACTACACCCCTGTTGGCTCCCCGTCATCTGCCCAGCTCCCATATCTAAACATATGCATCTAGTTCCAGATCTGGCCTACTTCCTTTCTTTCCTTTGGGCTCCCCCAACTTTGATCCCCAGCTACTGGGACATTTGCCCGCCTAAGCTCTACAAGTACCAACAGCCACTCTTGTTCCTGTGCTATTGACTCCACCCTTTGGCCACCATCCTGAACTGCAATTACCAGCACCTGCCAACCAGCCCCACCTGCCCTACTTTGGTGAGAATTCTTCAGGGAGTTCCACCCAGTTGCATCCTGCCAAGTTGGCTCATTTTGAGTCATTGTGGGTACTGAGGGGCATTGACCTTGGTGATGGAGGGAGCAATGGAATATATGGAAGACATGATAGATATTGAAGATATGGGAAAATTACAGCTGTGGGACACAGGATTGATTACCTTTGTGATGAAGAAAGGACCCAGGAAGGTATCATATTACTCTTTAGAAGGTTGAGTGGGCTAAAGATAATGAGTAGATCGGCATTCCTGATTGGTTACTTGCAGAAGTTCCCCCATGAATTTTTACTTGTTTGTCTTAGTCTTTTAGGGTGGTTTGACTTATCGAAATATTAATCAATTATAATTCAGTTGTTTGGCTTGAAGATCTCTGAGATAAGTGTAAAAAAGCCAGGATGGTAGTTACAAGAGTGAGCTTCTGATTATCTGGGGGAAAATAGCTTACATTTATCTAGTACTCACTACTACTCTGTAAGGTGGGTAAGTAAAAATATAATCTCCATTTTATAGATAGGAAAACTGAGTTCAATGACAAAATCCAGAGGCATTATACCATAATTTTTATAGCTATAGCTGTGGCTGGAGGAGGTTATTTATTTTTCCAGGCCACTATTTCCAAGTACACACTTCAAAGTTTTGCTGTGTTGTTCTCCCAGACCCGTTGCCACCTAAGATTCAGTGATGAGGGTAGGGTTTTGAGCAGGTCCACAGAGCTTGGTTGGAAGACATGTCTAGGCAATCTTTACTAGCAAATGATGAGAGCATAAATGTAGAAGCCAAATGAACAGGATTCTTCCAAGTTTTGCTGATAGCTCTAGGAACTTAGGGCATACAGGATTCTTAAAACAAACAAACAAAAAACAACTTGAACTGATACCTTTCTTCTTATATCACCTTCATTTCTCAACATATCCTTCCTTCTCCCTTATAACAAAGAATAAAAAGAAAACATGATGAAAAAGCAGTTTTGTCAAATTATTTAACACTACCTATAGTCTGTGACTTTTGCCAAGAAGGGAGAGAGGTACATTCTCAAATCCCTACTTCAGGGTCAAGGGTGGCCATCACAGGCACCCAGCATTCAGTTCTGATTTATCATTCTCCTTCTTTCCATCTACATTATTGTGATCCTCATGTCCATTGTTCCCTGGCTCTGCTTACCTTACTTTGAATTAATTTATGTGCCCTCTTGTGTCACTCTGTATTTTTTCATATTCATTGTTTTTTATTGTACGTTACAACTTGTACATTACAACTTGTTTAGAAATTCCCAGATCAATGGATATCTTCCTTATTTCTGTTTGCTTACTAGCATACAAAAGACTCCTATAAATATTTTAATGTAATTATGTCATTCTATCCTTTCTGATTCTGATGGTCTTTTCTCAAGCCTCATCCTTCTTGACCTCTCTACAGGTTTTGTTATTGTTGACCACTTTATCTTCCTGGATGTTTTCTCTTCTTTTTCTGACACTTCTCTCTCCTAGTTCTCCTCTTACCTGTATAACTAGTCCTCAGTCTCCTTTCCTGGATCATCCATCATCCATAATACATTCCTTATCTTGGATATACTACAAGGTTTTGTACTCAACCTTCTCTTTTCTCACTGTATTCTTTGCTTGATCACTTCATTAGCTCCCGTTGATTTAATGATCAACTCTATAACGTTGCTCCAGAATAATATATATCCAGCCCCATTCTCTTTCTCCTGACTTCCAGCCCTATCCCTCCAACTGCTTAAGAGACATTTTAGAATAACATCCCAAACTCAACGTTTCTAAAACAGAATTCAGTATTTTACACTCCAATCCCACCCCTCTTACAAAATTCTCAATTTCTAGCAAGTTACATCATCCTTCTGATCTCCCAAATTCACAATATTCTCAACTTCTCCATTTTCCTTATCAAACATATTCCAGTCGTTGTCATTTCTACCTCCATGGTTCTTGAGTCTGTCCCTTTACCACTATTGTCACTCAGGTGGAGGTACCTTGTTACCTCTTCAGTTTATGTCCTTATCTCCTCTTTCCTGGGCAATTATGATGTCAAACGTTGGCAGTCCTGAGATGAAGTCATGGCTCTGCTACTTGAAACCTATGTGAATGTAGGCAAGTCACTTATCCTCTCTAGGCCTCAGTTCCTCATTTGTAACATGACTCAGGTTGACAAGATGACTCCTGCAGTAAATTCTAACTCCCAATCTATGGCTTCATGAGTCTGTGGTCTATGATCCAGTCCAGGGATGGGGAGCCTGCAGCCTCAAGGCCACATGTAGTCCTCTAGGACCGCAAGTGTGGCCCTTTGACTGAATCCAAACTTCACAAAACAAATGCCACTTAATAAAAAGATTATTCTGTGAAGCTTGGATTCAGTCAAAGGGCCACACTTGAGGACCTAGAGGACCTCGAAGTCACAGGTTCCCCACCTCTGAATCAACTGCTGATTCATGTCAATTCTGCCTCCAAAACATTTCTCCTATTTGTCCCATTTTCACCACTGATATGGCCACTACCACAGTTTGGGCATTTTATCATTTCTCATCTAGACTACTGTAATAGATTGGTCATTGTTCTTTTCCGTATGGTTTCTCCTCTCTTGAACCCATTCCCCACCCCTGCTACAAAAATTATGTTTGAAGGCAGAGTTGCTCAAAATCTTAAGTAGTTCTCTATTGCCTTTAAAATAAAATGCAAACTCTTCAGCCTAGTATTTTAAAGCTAGACCCTATGTATCTTAACAGAATTATTTCATATAACTTTATCTTCCAGACAAACTGACTGGCTAGGAAAATGCTTCTTGTATTGTTTGGAAAACCTTATTATTACATTGTTTGAATATAGTTTTATATGACTAAGTACTATTTTAATCTAGAATGTCATGCAGATCTCAGTGATGCTCCAGGGAAGGAGATGCTGTAATGTTTTGAGTCCATTCAACCAGCTCTAGTTTGGAGTCTACTCAAAGTTTGCATTTTGGGTTCCCCAATATCTTGTGCCCAATTTTACTGAATTTTTGTACTCATTTCCTCAAGCAACCCTACCTGGAAAATGGCCTTTCCTGGAAACTGCCTGCTATGCGCTGGTCACCCAGCTGTTTCTTATTATGTCTTTGTTTCAATTCTATATTAATGTAAGCCTCACAGAGACCTGAGAGAGGGGGAGTCATACCTTTTTCTAGCTTTCTCTTTTGCCAAACCAACTTAAAACTCTTTCTAAAATTTCATTACTTTTGGCTTTTGTTCTCAGTGGACAATATTCCACCCCCATATCTATGGTTTTGGAAGGAATGTGCTCCCTACTCTTCTTTGATACTTATAGTCCTTAATTTTCTTGAAAATTTATCTCAGGTGCTACATCTAACGCTAAAATTTTCCTGATTCCCCGCCCCTCCCAGTTTTAAGTGATCTTTCCCCTCTCAATTATCTTTACTCTATTTGTTTATGGACATTCTAATGTTCCTCTTCCTTTAGATCCAAGTAAAATAGAAACTCCTTAAAGGTAGGGGGTAGTCTTTGTTTTTGCCTTCCCATCCCAATCACCTAGTACCATGTGTACCAAAATGCAGGTGTTTGATAGATGGGTGTTAGCTTGAATTCACAAAAAGTGACATTACCTCGGTTCTGGCCTCTGTTCTACCACTAACAAGCTGTATGCTTTTGGACAAGACAGGTAGTCTCTTTGTACATCAGTTTACCCAGATTGAAAATTCTAGGATTCTAAGGATTCCCAGGACATAATTTTTTAATTGCTGGACTACATAGAGAGTACATCACACTGAAATAATAGCTTAATAGTATAAATCATAGTGTCCAAACCTCACTAGTAGCATTGTACAACTCCTAACACTAGTATAGCTTCACTTATCTGCCTTTTGTTTTTCTGATTTTGCATTGATAGCTTTGTTTTTATATCATAATCATTTTTCTAACATATGCCCAATTCTTTGACCAAAGGATACCCTTAGTATCAGAGCATTAATTTTTTTTAAAAGTTCAACAAAATGACCAAACACTTCAATACAGTCTGATGATATATTCAGCATTGTATACATATAGTCCCCCACATTAGTAGTTTTTTCTTTTTCCAGTCATTGTTTTTTCCATTTGCACCGTTGTAGTCATTTTATACATTGTTTTCTTTCACATTGGATCACAATCTTTCCATGTTTTAAATTCATCATTTCTTGCAGCAGAATGCTATTCTATTACATAAACTATTTCTCTAGTCATTTCTCAATCAATGAGCATCTATGTATTTTCATTTCTTTGTTACAACAAAAAAGTCTTTAGGTGTATTAGGAACTTTCTTTTTAACTTTGAAATCTTTGGGGTATGCACCTAACAGTGAGATCTCTGGGTCACAAGATACACACATATTTTTTTCTTAATAAAAGTGACTGCGGGTGCTAGTAAGGAATATGGGTGGATAAATGAATCCTCATTCTAAATTCACCTTAAACTATAGGAGAGCCCTTAATATTCACTTAGAGATAGGATATATTCTCTACTAGGATCTGTACCCCTGGATTTGAATTTAATGGCATAGTTTTAAGGGGAAGGGGAAGAAGTATTAAGGTATTATCTTCAGTGGGGCTTATCATGCCCTAGAAATATGGATATTTCCAGAATGCTGCCAATGGCAGACCAAGGAGTCTACCTGTCAAAGGCAATGTTGACAGAAGGATCCAGATGTGAATGCTAGGTCTCAGAAGCACCATACTATGATTGGGTCATGTTGATTTAGTGGTGGAATTTCAAGGCTCTTAGAATAGTGGAGAGACTCAGTGATATCAAATATGATTGTACCTTGATAGCTATTAATAGTCATTCAGAGGTCCTGGGTTTTATATTAGGAGACCTGAGATGGGTGGAAAAATCACTAAATGAGATTTCCAAATTTCAAATCTAATGGTCCATAAATTATGTGTTGTTGATCTTTCAGAAACCTGATTTAACTTTCTAATAGAATAAGAGGGGCCCCAACTTTAAGAAAACTCAGTATATAAAAATATGAGTTTATTAGACAAATAAAATGTGGAGTGATTATTCATAATACAAAGATTTATGGTAGGATTCCTTTCAATGATGAACTCTCTTGATATGTTTGGCAGTTAACAGTTCACTAAATGCTCCATAGGGAACTGGGGTGGAAAGAAGGGAGCAGAAGAAAAAAAAAGAGGGAGACTTAAAGTTAGAGAGCTAGAAACAATATCCAAATGCATGCCAATCATAACAACAAAGGCCAAATGTCTATGAATTCCAGTGTGAGTGAATAAGAGAGTGATTTGCTTTACAGAGAATCCGTTTACTTAAAAATCTCCAAGAATACCTCTGTTGAATATAGCAACACTGAAAACGGCCACCTTTTTTTAATAACTACTGCAGTAAGGACTCACTATTCAACAAAAACTGATGGGAAAATTAGCTAGATGCTAACATTTAGCAGCATATACCACACCTATTAAGCTCCAGATGAATACATGCACTAGATATAAAAGGTTACCTCATAAACAAATTAGAGCAGAAGATGATCTTATAATTATAGGCAAAGGAAGATTTCTTGACTAAATGAGGGTTAAAGATGATTATAAAATATAAAAAGAATTTTGATTGTGTAAAATAGAAAACCAAACCCAAACAATGTAGCTAGAATTAGAATTAGAAGAGAATTAGTGAACTGAGAATTTTTGCAGAAAAGATATAAAATATGTTCAAGATATATACATAAATGTTACAAATATATAAGATCAAAAGTCATTCCCCCAAAAGAGAAATGATCAAACATATGGACAACTATTTCTCAAAAGAAGAAATGTAACTTATTGACAACCATATCGTAAGTTAATGCTTACATAATGCTAATAGTTAGCATTTTTACAGCATTTGAAGATTTGCAAAACATTTTAATGTTTCTCATTTTCTTCTCACAACAACCCTGTGAGGAAAGTTACTGTTATTTCTATTTTATAGATAAGGAACTGAGGCTGACAGAGTTTAAATGACTTGCCAGGGTCACCCAGTTAATAAGTGCCTGAGGTATGGTTCAGACACAATTTTTTTCTGACTCCAGAAGCCCAGTAGTCTATACTCTGTGCCACATAGCTGCTTTTATATGAAAAAAAAATAATTTTAAAAATGCAAATAAGCAACTCTGAAATTCCATCTCATCTATCTGATTGGCAAATATGACCAAAAAAGGAAAATGGCAATTATTGGAGCAGCTTGGGAGGACAGACACGGTAACATACTGCGAATTAGGCCAGTTGTTCTGGATAACTATTTGGTGCCAGTTTCAAAAAAGAAGTCACTCAAGTGTATATAACCTTTGACTCAAAGATACCATGATTATATATATATATATATATATATATATATATATATATATATATATATATCAATCACCAAAATATTGATTACAGCACTTTCTGTTATAGCAAATAACCTTAGGAAAGTAGATACCTATCAATTGGGAAATGGCTGAACAACCTGTGATATGTGAATATAATGGAATATTATGCCGTAAGAAACAATAAAAGGAACAGCATCAGAAAAAGCTGGGGTAGATATGTATGAACTGATGCAGGGTAAAGAACAGAAATGGGAAAATAAGTCATAAAATGATCATGAGGTTGTAAAGGAAAACAACTTTGAAACATTTAAGAACCATCATCAAGGTAGTTACTGGTTACCACTCCAGAAAACTGATCTTGAAATATTTTCCCCTTCTTGATGGAAAAATGGTATAAGGTAGGTACAGAATGAGACACACATGACCAATATGTTCATTTCTTTTATTGCAAGGGAGAAATTTATTTGGAGGGGGGAAATGTGAATAAACAGAGAAGGAAAGAAAGAATGATAGGTGGGATTTGGTCAAGTAGGGTAATGTTGGTACTATCATGTTAAATTTAACACATGCTTTTTTAAAAGTATATAACAGAGACTATTTCATATGTGTATATATATATATATATATATATATGTAAAAGTTAGCTCTCCCTGATCATAGACCAACTAAAAGTGAGAGGAATCCCAGAAACTTACTGGGTGGCAAATAAAAAATTGGCCTGGAATTGAAACTCAGTGTGGAAAATTAAGGACACCATAGTGTTAAATGGACATCCAAGAACTGGAGTGTCATGAAAGGACAACGTTAAGGCAATGTAGCAAGGATTCCAAATCTAATTCTCCCTAAGACTACCTCACTCTACTTCATCTTGCTCCCCTTTGGTTGCCCTGCTCAAAGAAGCCTCAAGATAATTTAAGTAACCTAGTTCAGCTGATGGAGGTAGGGGAAGGAGGAAGATAAGTCAAAAGAAAAAAGAAAAATCAGGAAAAGGACAACAATCTTTTCCTGAACTCTGAAAACCAGGGGTGTGCTGGTTGAAAATGGAAAGTGTAACTCCTAAGTGCTGGAGAAGAAAGAAGGGACCTATTGAATCATCATAACCCTGAATGGGCTGTAAAGCAGACATTTGTTAAAACAGCATTAAGAAAGAAATAATTTCAGAACTTTCAGGAAGCCCTTTAGCATTTGAATGTAGAGGTTATCCGAAAAAAGATTTTCTAAGGAACACAAAGTTGAACTTGAGTTATATTTTTTGAATTGGGTAAAGTAAGGGTTCCAGACATACTCCAAATGTGTGTGTCTAAAGAGCTTGTGCCCCCAGGCAGGTCATGAATGCCATCTGCTGGAAAATGTCAGAACTGTGAACATCAGCAGAGAAACAAAACTGCAGCAAGTACAGCTAAAATGGGGTTGGGAATGAGCTATATAGGAGGCAAAGCGATGTAGGACCAACTATTAGGCCCTGGGATAAGTGATGACCAGTTCTTGGGAGCTGAGAGAAGGTACAAAAGACAGATGGTGGAGAGCATTGGGGAATTGCTGAGACCATCCCCCACTATTCCAGACTTCTCAATTATGATGATATTATAAATCACAAATATTGCATAGGTTTCTAGCATTGTTAGAGGTAGGATCTCCTGATTGCCTGTGGGTTCAGACGCTATTTTTTTCTGTTTCCATTGTTTAGTCATTTCAGTTATATCTAACTCTTTGTAACTCCATTTGGGACTTTTTTTTTGGCAAAGATACTAGAGTGATTTTGCCATTTCCTTCTCCAGTTAATTTTATAGATAAAGAGCTGAGGCAAATTGGGTTAAGTGACTTGCTCAGGGTCACACAGCTAGTAAATATCTGAGGCCAGATTTGAACTTATGAAGATGAGTCTTCCTGGTTGCAAGCCCAGAGCTCTATCTACTGCACCACCAGTTTATGAATTAAACTGGTTTTATGTTTTGAACCTTGTGAACCTGAGAGTATATAAAAGGAATTGTTGGATGGCCTTGGAGGGCTTCCTAACACTAAAGGTCCTTGGTTTCATCTGGGTAGGGAAAAGGAGTCAGGGAAGTGGGAGCTCTCTAAAGTATACCCACCTTTGAGTCAGATGAGAACTTCTGAGACAAAGTCTACAATAATGATATATTGTGCTTCACAAAGATTAGGTGACCTGCCTATCAGTAGATCATATGCCCTGAGTTATCCCTGAGCTGGAAACACAATGAAACAAAGAATTGCTGTGTGTTAAGGATGGAAGGGACCTTCATGAGCATCCATCTCAGCTCTTCATTTTGCACATGAGAAGACTGAAGCCCAGTGAAATCAAATGACTTACTCAGAGTTACACACATGTTTTGTTTTTTCTCACATGCCCTCATTTTTTCCTTCCTATTCTATTGAGATTCTCTTGTTTGTTCTTCTTTGTAGATGAGAGCTCATAATTTGAAGACAGTTAGCTGGGGTTCAATTTATAGCCTACATTCATGGAATAGAATGGAGCAAATTGGCTCATGCCAGGGATAAACCAATGACCTTGACCTCACTAGTGTGACTCTTTGAGCAACCGAACTCTACCCACTTTAACAGATATTGTCCCCTTCCCTATAAAAATTGAATTCATCTTGGCTTCTTCATATTTGCTCCTGTAATTTGAATGTTTTTTAAATGAAATAATTGTTAAATCTGTCGTTTACCTCCAGACTTTTCTTCTTATTATTCGAAATAATATCATTTGGCAAAATAAAAGAGGCTTTAGTGGAGGGAACATTAAAAAAAAGGCTTTGAAAAGAAACCAGATCGTAAGATGGCTTATTAAGCAGAAGAATAGACTCATATTTGAAACTACAAAGAATTTCAGCAAATGATATTCATGAGGAAATGACTAACAGAGTTTGAGGGAGCCAAAGGAAAAGGAGAAAGCATTGTACTTCCATCAGTCATTGGACCAAAAATGTTTGCTCTTCTGAAGGACCTTAGGGCACAAGGAAAACCAGGTGACTGGAAGTTTAATGTTCTCATCACAGATTTTTATTCACTTGTGAAAAAAACATTTTAGTCATAATATAGTTTCCAAGACTGTCAATAGCAGCCAGGAAAAAAAAGTTGCCTGAATTTATATGAAGTCTCAAAGTCTTGGCTTCAGTGGGTGATATTGGAACTGGAGCCGAACAGCTGAGAGATCAATTTGAGTGTCCCACCATCAGAAAGCAGAGAGAACCTGGGGAGTCAATTATTGAGTAAGAAGTCTGTGGGGGGAATTGGTTTTAATGTAAGTATGCTGAGCTTTGTGAATAATTTGGAAAGAATGGTACATGGGCTTGGGAAGCTTCAGTTTCCTTGTCTCCAGGAAAGATCATCTTGGTGCAGGGAACCATAAACTAACAATGGACCTTGGTATGCCAAGTGACTAAATGGCCAGTCAGCAAAAGGAGGAGGAAAAATGAGCTGATGCTCATACAGTTGAATCAGACATTAGCAGCAGGGAGTAAGGCTTAATACATTACAAAATAAAATCAACTATCAAAAAACCCCATAACAAACAAACAAAAACCCAGAGCCAGCTCTCAGCAAAATCATGAAGGGAGAAGAAATGACCTCAATTAGCTAGATCCCTTCTTTTGCCCATCCCCAAGCACTTGTGTTCCTTTAACTCTGTTGTCTTGGGCCTATCACTATAGTGCCTGCTTGCAACTTTCCATACTGGGGCAATTCCCTTCTTCATTCTCTAGGTCCTTATAACAAAGTATTCCTATTTCCCATTCCAGTCCTTAAAACTCTGCTTTCTCCTGGCTAGCCTGATAAACCAATCCCTGTTAATGTATTTACAGGCTCCAAAAGAGCAACATTCCTTGACAAAGGATTTGCATTTTAACAGGTCCACTGGGAAACAAGATCTTTATCCAAAATACTAAATATCAGAAATTTCATATATATCCATTGATGGAAATAAATGGAGGGGAAGGTTTAAAGGAAATAAGTCTTTCTTTTCCTTTGAAATCTACTTAATCTGATTCCTAGTAGGAAAAACCCAGGGGAATGTAGCACTGGTGAGAATACACAGGGCCAAGCAGGCATATCATCTTAGGATTTCTTATTTCATATACAATGGGGCCATTACATCATCATTTCAAAGGATAAAGTGGAAAAGAGGTGAAATTTCTTTTCTAGGATAATGGAAGTAATCAGAGGACCCCCAATGGATGACTCAACCAGGCACAGCTCCAATCCAGAAACTGAGAATACACTATGATCCTCATAGTGGGTCACATATAGTCCCTTGCTGAAGGATGCACAGGGCCTTGCTAAAGAACATACTCCAACAAATACAATGCATAAAATAATAACTCCACTTCAGCTTCCAGGTCATACTATTGACTCACATAGACCTTTCAGTCTTAGGTCCTTATCCCATCAACACATTTTAGTAGCACTGAACTCCTGTTGCCCACTTATATACCAGCAGTATTTAAAAACAAGCAAACAACTCTTTACCTGGAATGCATGGGACCTTATTAGATTGGGTGAGTAGGTGGAAGAAGTAGTTCTGCTTAATCTAGGTAACCTTCTGGGAAAACTCTAAACATTCTAGATGCTTGAAGAACTTATATTGGTAACAAGTATTTGGTTGTAGAAGGAGGATGAGAACATCAGAATAGGTTCTTGACTCCATCCCGATCTCTAACTCTCATTGGCTTTTCTCTTTATTACTCACTACTCTAGCACCATGTCAGTAAATATAATTTCACAGGGTACTTTTGGCATACATACCATTGATTATCAACTCCTAACATGGAAAAAAAAAGTTTCAATTCATTAAGACCTCATGCACTCCAGGTAAATATGTTTTTTAAAATGCTGGCATAGGTCACACCATGGCTTTAAAACAGTTCATGTGATAAGATTTGGGAATTTTAGTGGACTGCAAGGTTAATATGAGCTAATAGAATGACCTGACAGCCAAAAATATAGGTACTGTTTCATTCATCATATTTTTATCCCTGTTGCCTTGTGAAGTGCCTGGCATGAAATAGATGTTTAATAAAATATTTCTTGATTGATTGAGAAAAACTATTGCAGTCTTAGACTATAACAAAAAAGGCATAGCGTCAATTACCAGGGAGGTGTTAGTCCTACTCTGTTCTGCCCTGTTACAGCATCAAGTCTTGAGCATTGTGTTCAGTTCTGAGAACCATGTTTCAGATAGGACATTAGTAACTTGAAGAGGTTCCAGAGGGAGGAATCCAGGTTGATGGAAGAAAAGGAAACCATTCCACAAAAGAATTCAGTAAAGGAATTTGGAATGTTTAGCCTAGAGAAGAGGAGGAGGACATGATAGGTGTTTTAAAATGTATTTTAATTTAATGTATTTAATTTAATTATGTAACTTCAATGTATTTTAAAATTAAGCTTGGGGCACATTCTGCTTGGTTCCAGAGGACAATGTGAGCATGTTGAGTACAATCCATGGCTCAGCACCCCAATACTCTTGGTATACATGAACTGGACTCATCTTGGGGCCTTCTCCAAATGAGAAAAGCATCCCTTTGGTCTTGCTTGTCCCTACCTAGAATTTTCCTAGGGAATCTAAGGCTATAAATCATGTTTAGGCCTCCCTAGATGTGGGTTAAAGGTCTCCACTCCTATTCAAGTGTTCAAGGTAACAAAGCACACAAAAATCCTTTATTTCATCCCCTACAAAATGAAAAACAATGCAAAACAAGGCAGTAAACAGTCAAAATCATTCTTCTTTTCTGTTAAATCCAGAAACCTCCCCTTCTCTCTCTCTAGAAGATTGTGTCAGGGAAGTCTCCAGAAACTCAGTGTTGTACTAAAAATCCTTTTTTCTTCTGTCCAGTTGGATAGGTTGCATGCCTTCATTCTCTCCAGGGTAAAACAGCTCTGCCTCTGACCCTTACTGTTACCTCTTGGGCCATTTGGTTGAGAACACATTTGAGTGCCATGAGCCTCTACTCCAGCCTCTTCAAAGTATTTAGTGACTGAATAGAAATATATAGGCTTTTCCACCTATAGGATCCAGATATACATTGAGTCCTACTGTAGTTCTTTTTCTGACTGAGAATCAATGGAAAGCTCTCTATTTCTTTTTATAAGTTCAGTACAAAGGATGATTAATTTTCACAACACTTTGAACAAGTCAAATCATCCCAGATTCTGAGACCCAGGAGATATCCTCAGTTCTTTCAATAAGGGGTCAATGAGCTAGCTACTCCCTCCATAGGAAGATGTAGCCAAAGACTTTATTCCTTTATTTTCTCCAAGATGATCGAATTACCTTATCAAGTCTCTATAGAGAGAAAATCTTCCTAACAATTAGATGTAAAATGTAAAATGTACAAATGTAAAACTAGTTGACCCAAGATGATCTCTTTCACTGGAAGTCTTCAAGGTTAATTACAAGTCTGGAACATCATAGAAGGGATCCTTGTTCAGATGGTCTCTGATGACATTTCCAAATTTGAGTTTCTGTGATTCTGTATAAAAAGGAGGTAGAAACAATAGAGGGAAAAAATGGTGCATACTACCCTAAATACTCCGACACTGAACTAAATCTACTGGTATATATGTAATCTGGCTCTGATATTCCCACTCAGTCTTGGTTGCTCCTGTCTGGCTTTACCAGCTCCCATTACTTTATCTGCCATTTATCTTGTGATCCTTTGATCATAGATATAGCCTATAGCAGCCCTCTTCTTGATGTTGATGGATCCCAAGATTCTTCCTTGGGTTTGGTTCCCTTATTATTAACCAAGTTCCTTAATAGACAACTAGTACAGGTCCACATCTATACTTAGCTCTTGGCCGCCCTGTGGTTACTAACTAAATTACACCATGGCACCCCATTTCACCCCATCCACTACCCCAAACTCTTACCCTCTTTGGAGGAAGAAAGGGATAAATAAGAGAAGGAAAATTTGTCCCAAGACTTTTAAAATATTGTTGACTACTCTTCTAAGCATTAAAGTAGAATTTAGGGGTCTTTACTCTGTCACTCCATGGTCTTGTGGTCAATTTCAAGTTTGACTCTATGAAAACCATAGGGAGATTCCTGAAAGAAAGCAAGGGAATATAAGCAGCTTTTCTTTCACTAAGTCATAAGATCAATTTATGATTGGAAGGGACCTTAGAGATCATCTAGTACAACTTTGACATTTTGCAGCTGAGGAAGCTTTGTCCCAGAGATGTGAAATGACTTGCCTAAGGTAACAAAAGTAGAGGTTGAGATCTGAACCCTGGTCCTTCTACTTGGGTTGCAGGGCTCTTCCCACTATACCATATCCTGGGCTAGCTCAGACAGTTCACGGAGAGGACTCTTAAAGGCTTTATTCCGAAGGAAGCAGAAACCACAATTGACCTTAAATGGGTAGTCATTGTTCATTTGCTGACCTGTGGTTTTCTGTAGCCCTGTTTCCTTTTCTCATGTGACATCATTTTCCTTCTCATTCCCCATTGTTGTATGTGTGGGCTTAGATGATGTGGTCTAATCCAACAAATGCAGAGTAGGACAGCCTTTGGGAAAAGAATGTGAAATAAAGCATTCCATATCCAAACAGATGGAAAAGAATTTCTCATTTAAAGTTCAAGACTGAATATTTTCCTAGGGTAGACTTATATTTTAAGGCCTTCCCCACCCCACCCCCAATGGTTCTGAGAACACCTGAAATAATAACAACTCACATTTATATATAATACGTAATGGTTTAAAAAATACTTTTGTCAAAATAATACTGTGAGGTGGGTAATACAAATATCATCACTCCCATTTTATAAGTGACGAAGTCAAGACCCAAAGAGATGAAATGACTTATTCTGGATCAGGCAGCTAACCAATGCAGAGTGGGAATTTGAACTTCAGTCTCCCAGTGGTAGATCCTGTGCTTTTTTTCTGTACATCTTGATGTGTCTTAATACTGTTAACCTAATTCCCAGAGTCATTTTGCTCTATAGCAAGTATGTATCAAGATACTTAGCAGGTCAATGTACCATTGACAAATGGTACCACTGGGCCATTGAGAACTTGCCATTTCAATACATTATATAATTTTGCTTGACCCTTACAATAATTCTTGGAGGTCTGCTGGGCACATATTATTTTTTCCACTTTACAAATTTGAAAACTGAGTCTTAGGACAGCCGAATGCCTTGCCCAATTCTCATAGCCTATGAATGACTAAACTGGAACTAGAATGAATCCAAGTCTCCTGATACCTAACGAAAGAATTCAGGTCCCCTTCATCGGTAAATGAGGTAACCCATTCTCCTCACTCCACCCCCACCCCATCCTCTAGTAGAATATAAGCTTCTTGGTAGGGATTGTTTTTCATTTGGTTTTTATATCTTTAACTCATTTTTAAAATTTCTTCCAGTAGTCTGTGATTTTATTGGTTTTAGGAACTTTTGGTGAAGAAATTTCCCCTTCCAATGCAGACTGGCAATTGTTCTGCAATTTATAATCTTAAGAGAGTTGCCTGGGGATGCTTAGAGGTTATGTCATTTCCCCAGAGTCACAGCCAGTATATGACAGAGGTAAGAGGCAACAGACTTAGAATGGTCAGAGAGGTAGCCTTGGTGTCAGAAAGATTAGGGTCTAATCCTCACCCATAACATATACTGGTTGTGTGACCTTGGGTAACTCATTTATACTCCTTGCGCTTCAGGCAACTCTCTAAAATTGTATGTTGCAGAGCAGACTCTGATGTGCATTTCCAGGGACACCTGGGCTTTAGTTCCTCTTGTTAATGGTTAATAAATGCTTTTTGTATTGAATTAGACTGAATTGGCCCACAACCCAGGGATTTTTTTTTAGGGTGATTCCCGTTTCTTTAAAGAAAAATGAATTGGGACTAAGGAGAACCTTAGTGACCCTTTGTAGTCCAAAATTTAAAGGAAGTCTTTTCTCCAGGCCTAAACAGGCTCTAAAGGCAATGCATTGTTAAGAAATCATGTTGTCAACATGTTTCCCGAATTCTGGAAGTATTTTTGGAGGATGGAAGGAAATAGAGTTCAGCTGAAAGTGGTATTGCTTGGAGTTCTGCCAAAATCAAATCAACCTGATATCCCCTGAAACAGTTCCCCCTCAACTTGAGCAGGAGGAGGACATCTGAAGCTCTGCCACAGTGCAGATCATTTCACCAAGGCAATCTTAAGAACATGGAATCCCAGGGATGTATTGGTACAGCAGTAGACTCCATCTCCTGAGGGAGTGAGCCTTCTTATGTATCTGTTGGCCCTTGTAACAGCAATATGGCACAGTGATGGGGATTGACTCTGGTAAACTGACAATAATCCATTTGCTCACTGAACTGGATTGGGAAATTGATGATATCTCAGTGTGACATTCTGGAATAAGACTTTTTACAGTATAGAAATGCTAGCTGACTCTTCAAGCTTTGCATGTTCCTTTCAATATATTACATTCTTGTGTCAACCTGAGAAATGAGAACATGGAAGACTGTGGAGAGTGTTCAGCAAGTCCCTTTTATCAAACTTTTTATTCAAATCATTTGTTCTCATAGCTGACTGTAGAAAATGGTGGCCTCTATTGGGAGTCCTGACAGATTTTACAGCATGGTCTCTGAGACCAAATACTTTTAGGGGAAGAGAAACTAATTTGACCTAAGAAGGATGGTAATTGGGAGATGGCAAGAGGCTATCACAGCAGTAACCTACTAGAGACCCTTCCCCACCACCACAAGCCAAAAACTCCAGAGTTCTCAGAGACTGCTAAGTTCATCCTTCATACTTATTTTTAACGCCCCCTTTCCTAGAAACTATTTTGGACCCAGACTGGTGTCTACTTTGTCTACTTTACTTGCCCTGTGATTGGCCCAGCTGCCTGATCAGACTCCATTGTCTTGACTACCCTTAGATTTAAGCCTTTGTTCTTCAAAGAGTGGCCTTTAGGTTGTGTAATCTTCAGTCAGGATCTGAGTTGGAAACCCACTCTGTCATTTACTACCTAAGTGACTTGGGTGAGTAGCTCAAACATCTTTGGGTCTCAGTTTCCTTGATTGGATTAGAGGATCTCCAAGTTTCCCTTTGACTCTAGATCTATGATCCTATGTCTCAACACTGCTGGATACCATCCCCCTTAACATTCCTTTTACCTGTTACCTACCCCATGAGTAAGCAACTTGAGGGCAATAACTTTCATATTTGTATCCCCAGTATTTAGCATAGCTCCTGACTCATAGTAGGTGCTTAATAAATATTTATTGACTGATTGACTGAATAAGCAGAGTCAAATTCAGGAGAGAAGCACACTCCCAGAGTTGTGTTGCTTGGCATTAGATTTTTCTCTTCTCTCTCCAAGATGAAGAAGACATGTGGGTAAGAGCTGGTGTGACCTGAGTAAACTAGTGTGGTGGCTGTAGCCCCAACCTCCCTTTATCTCTCTATACTCTGGACATTCGTCAGGAGCATAATGGAGCCAGTTGGCAGGCCTTCTGGCACAGGGGGAGAGAAAGAAGTTACACCAGTGAAAATAGAAGCCATTCAGCTGTCAGAGCTCACTCTCCAATCCCAGGAGTCCCATTTTCCGTAATAGCAATTGCTTCAGTGGCAGCCCTAATAAACTCCACGGTTGCCACTAATAGGCAAACAACAAAACCAAACATTTTTCCTGATCCCTGATTTACTGTTGTTTCTATGAAGGATTTGGGTTTTGTGTGCTCCTGTGGGCTCATTAGGCCTTGCCCCTGAATCTGCTCCAGTGACAGGGCTGGCTACAGCAGCACCACTTATGTACCCTCATGAAAGTACTTTCCCTCCCTGGGACAGTAGCATGTATCCTGACTGACAGAAAGAAAAAAATCCCTTCTTGGGGCAGCTGGTTGACTATGCTCCTCCTGCCTGTCCAGTGCCTGGGGTACAAGGAAGGCGTGAATTCAGAGGAACATGGGAGGGAAAGAAAGAGATAACTGTGCTTGACAGTACTGGGTTCCCAGCAGTTCGCATCAGGGTTCCCAATGCCTCTAAGTCACAAGCATCTACGACTCTTTCAGAGGCGGGGAATTAGGAAAGGTGGCCTACCTCAGTTACCCGCAAAGGGCAAAATTCCTGTTGTACTTGCAGATCAAGGGGTGGAGAGGATGTAGGGAATGATTCTTAGCCGTATCTCTCACTAGAGCTTAATAAACATTTGTTAGTGAGACAACACCTAATCTCTAAATTATAAACATATAAGTAGAAGGGGATGCTCCTTAGAAAAATAATTTTAATATAAAATTTGAGGAATATCTCTACCATAATGAATATATTCTGTT
The DNA here is from genome assembly GCA_028658325.1 of Potorous gilbertii. Lineage (NCBI taxonomy): Eukaryota > Metazoa > Chordata > Mammalia > Diprotodontia > Potoroidae > Potorous > Potorous gilbertii. Next base: position 423,713,387 of record CM053770.1, on the reverse strand, counting down.
AAGTGATGATAACTTGACATCTTCAGACTCGTCAGGATTCATACAGTTTCCAACTTTACCAGTAAATTATGTTTCAAATTGTATTTGTAAACGGGTTGTGTTAAATTTAGGATACACTTTTCCATGGAAACCATATTACAAATTCTGGTTAAGTCCCCAGGCTAGCCCACAAAAGCTAATTTAATCCAAATGTAACTGAACTATGTTGTAACAATACTAGCCTCAGTCTTGGATCGTGGAAGTAGGAGGCCTTATAGAGAAAGAATAGGAGAAATGAGAAGATTCCCCCATTTTTCTGGGAAGCAAGCTAAGTCTAAATAAAATTCTGAAATAATTCAAGCGTGTCTTTGGTTTGCCCAACGACTTTTCTATGCTCTAATCCCCTAACCTCCCAATGCCCCTCTCAACTGGCACTGAATACCGGCATGCTACCCTAAGTACCCCATTGTATCCTGTTTAACCCAATATAGAGGAGACTTAACTTCAGAGGGTCCTATGTTACAAATCATCTTGCCTTTGTCAAACAGACATCCAATCCTTTGATGGAGTTGACTTTGCCTTTGTATTGAGAAAAAAAAAGCAATCTGATGAACTTAATTCACATTAAGGTATAAATGAAGCTTAACCTCCTTAATTCTATCAAAGGTTAAAAAACGGGATGTAAAGCACCCCAAATGAATTGGTAAAAATTCAGTCAACTCAAATGCAAGAAAGAAATTCAAATAGTGGGGAAGAAGATATTTATGGTAGAAGAGTAATCATGCTACTGACAGGTAGGGGAAGGCATGTCCCCTTGGGGTCAATTTTTTAAAGTTCTTGCTTTTATAGTTTCTTCCTTTCCTTAGGAGCCTAGAGATTCCCCCAAATTCCCAGGGTTTTGTTTTGGCATGGATGAATAAATTAATTTTTAAAAAAATATATTTATTTAGAGATTACTATGTCCCAAGAATTATGCTAATTTCTGGGGTTACCCACACAAAAGTGAGATAGTCTCTGTCCTCAGAGAGCTTGTATTCTAATGGAAAAAGATAATGCTTACATGGCAGCAGTGGTCAACAAAGAGAATGTCTTCAGAACTGATGCTTTGAGCAATCTGGTGGTAAACCCTTCCCACCAACAATGATAATCTGGTGGTACTGATTCCATAACTAATTGCTGAACTCAGAGCAAGAAGTAGAAAAGATTAGGGGTAGGGGGAAGGTGCCAGGGGATGGCAAGATGGCATGTGAAGTGTATTTTGTTATTTTTTCTATGGATTCTGTGGTAGCCAGGCTTGTGAAGGTAGATTACAGTGTCCTACAGGTAGGAAGGACAATGGAGCAGTAAATTATGTAAAAGCCATTTATAAGTAAGATGTATAGATGCACCTGTATAGATGCCCCAGTAAATCCTAAAGGTGTCACCCGAACAACCACTTCACTAAATGCTTAGAACCCAATCTTTCTCTAACCTTGCCACGGAACCCCTCAAATTGTACTAGGATTTGGAGGCAGAAACGAATAACATCCTGATTGCTCTTGCTGAGGGCATAGCCAATAATACGGTACAGATAGGAGCATAAGGCACCCCAAATTGCCAGGGGGAGCAGTCCCACTTGGCTTTTAAAGGGTGAAACAATTCATCTTTGCTCAGAGGAAAGCTAGTTCTTTCCTCTGCTTTTGGCAGCCTACTACCAGTTCAGGTTGTTGATTACGTAACTGTTACATACTGTGCCATCTGTCTTTGTGAGAGGCCGGTCTCCTTTACAAGCCAGGTTAGAGAAATTGCTTGGCACTGTCTTATCTTGGATTTTGCGTCCAATTTGAACCTCTAGAGAACAACATGTGCTGCTTTCTCTCCTTCCCATGAAACAAGAATGCCATGTATGTCTTTTTGGGACTGGGAGGCTTGTTTACTATAACATCCACAGGGGTGCACAAGCCTTCCTCCTTCTCCCTGTCCTCCCACCCCTCCCCAGCATGAGGCTGACTGATGCTTTTTAGCTTCCACTCAATCTCTCTTGTCTACAGCTGCATGGAGATTTGATTTATGCTCAAGTTAATATTTTTCAAAAATACATTTTCAGAGGTGGAAAATGTTCTGTGTAGAAACCATGGCTCTCATGGCAGTGATTCAGAAGAAGCATTTAAGTTTTTCCATGTAACCAGGAAGAAATGAGAACGTACGTGGTTCTATGTGGATGAAATCTCAAGGACTTTCTCCACTCTCTGTGGAGTAACCTTGAAAGGCAACAGTCCTAGAATTCTCTGAAATGCAGCAGTGCCCAGGGATGATGAGAGAGGAATAAATCCTATGTGGTCTTCTGAGGTGAAAACCTAACTTAGGGCAGGAGAGAGGGGCTGACAACAACATTCAAATTCATGCAATCAAGGCAAAAAGTGTATCTCCCAATGGAGCTATTGTGAACATGCTTTTAGAATGACATGTCATTTGAATTTGAGTGGAACCTGATTCAGTCTACAAGGTATTTGTGTAACATAATCAATGCTGTATTTAGAGTCAGGAAGGAAGATAATACGTATTTACATAGCACTGACTATATGCCAAGCATCGTGCTGAACTCTTTATGTGTATTACTCCATTTAATCCTCACAACAACCCTGGGAAGTACATGCCATTATTGTTCCCATTTTACAGATAAAGAAACTGAGGCAAACAGAGTCATAGTGACATGCCCAGGATCATACAACTACAAATTTTCTGAGACCGGATTTGAACTCAGTTCCTCCTGACTCCACGCCCAAGTATTCTACCCATTGCGCCACCCTGCTGCCTGTGTTCAAACCCCACCTTTGCTCATTTACCTGTGTGACCCTGGATGAATTATTTTTCCTCTGTGGGTCAGGTCTGAACCTGTAAGTACTGATTGTTTGGTACAGAATTTCAGAGCTGGAAGGATATCAATAGGCATCTAGGCCAACTTGTAACTGAAAAATAAACCCAATTATAACAAAGCTGACAAGTGGTGACCCAGCCTCTGCTTGAAGACCTCCAAAGAAAGTTCACTGCCTTAGAGGTAACCCATTTTACTTTTGGATTGTCAAAATTTTTTTTTTCCTTTTTTCCTCCTGGTAACTAAGGAAGCTGAGTGGGTAGAGCACTGAACCTGGAATTAGCAAGATATGAATTCAAATCCATCCTCAGATACTTTCTATCTGTGTTAACCTGGGTGAATCACTAACTTTTTTCTGCCTCAGTTTCCTCAACTGTAAAACAGGGATACTAAAAGCACCTTTGTCATAAGATTGTTATATGGATCAAATAAGATAACAGCACCTAGCAAAGCGGTAGATGCTTAATAAATGCTTGTCCCCTCCCTTTTCTTAATATCAAGTCTAAATTTGTCTCCATGATTTCTACCCATTGTCCCTAGTTTTGCCTTCTGTGACAAAAAGAATGAGGCTTATCTCTCTACCACAGCCTTTCAAATAATTGAATACAGAGATCATGACCCCGTGTGTTTTCTGTTCTTCAGACTAAAACATCCTAAGTTCCTTCAATAGACAATTAGATTGTAGCATACTGAGCGAATTACATACTGTGCTAGGTATAGAAATAAGCAAGGCATGGCAGAAAAATTGCTGGGGCCGGAGGGCCTGCATTCTAATCACTTTCCCTACCTAGACCTCCTCATATGGAAAATGGGGGTTTGGACTGTTTTATCTAAAATGTCTCTTCTGGCTCCAAATCCTATGATTCTACAAGCTGGGCTATATAGAGGAAAGAGCCATCAAAGCTCCAAATGTGTTGTTCCTCATTAAGACTTTGTTCTGAGGTACTGTTGTCAGAACCATACTTAGTGTGACAAGACAAGTATCAACATGACTTAGGCCCATAACTCCCTCCTTCTCTCTCCCCAACTTGGAATTGTTTTCCCTAAAATATGACAACAAAGTTGGCCCAGGGACCTGATTGTTCCCTTCTTTTCCTTGATATAGCCTCCTGGTCACCTAAGGGTATAGAAGGTCCCACCCAGATGGAGGTCAGGTTTTCCATACTTGACAGATGTTTTGAGACCAATCAAGTCACCATACCCTGAGCTGCTGACCAGGCACATATTAAGGAAGCAAGGGGTATTCTTACTGATGTAGCCTCTCCATGTTCTAGTGAAATAAACCCTTTCAGTTAAATCCTATTAGTGTCTCATTTCTTCCCAATATTGAACCTAGATCAACAAGGTAATGGTATGAGGTCTGCCCCTAGCAACTAGGAATTCTGGAATCTGGGACAAATTCAGTTGTTTCTATGTGCATGTGCATTGCTAAGGTATGACTAAATTCTATACATGATTAAGGTAGACTGGAAATATGACTCATAGGAGTTTCATAGGTTGAAAAAGGGGAGGCCAGAATGTTTGAAGGGGACAGAAACTGGAATGAAGAAGACTGTCAGGCAGATATTGAAGGAGGTAGAATGATCTGAAGTCCAAGGATGACAAGGAACTGGACAGGCTACGGTGAAGTAGAATGTAAGCTCCCTGAGGGTAAGGACTTTCATTTTTGTCCTTTATTTGTTCATTAAGTCCTCTAGCACTTAGCACTCTTTCAGTTTTTCTATCAGTGTGACTGTACATCTTCTGTTTAGTATTTCTGCTCTGTTGAGACGATACATAGCTGTTCTATACCTGATCTATATCATATATTTGTAAACTCAAGCATGCCAACATACAGAGGAGGGCCTTCTATCACAGGTTCTTAGATCTACTTTTCTAAAAGGAAATGCAACTTTTGAGGGATAAGCAATCACTTTAATCAAGCACATGTGTCATTCACTTAATTCAGGGGGAAAAGTCAGCATCCTGAACTTCAGAGAAAATACAGAGAAATCAAAATCAATAGACAGTATTTCCAGTTCCCTGACATAAGCAATACATACATCATAGATCAGACAGATCCAGCTGTCTGACCATACATACATAGTTACCAGAGAGAGGAGCACCAACATCTGGGTTATCAAAGTGGAGGGGGTGGGGGTTTCCTTAGCAGTTGCCCAGAGTCTCCTGGCCAAACAAACACTTCCAAAGAGTAAGCTCCAAAGTAAAACCTCACCTCAGACTCTTTATACACTCTTAAGAGCCAGAGGGCATCACAACCCTTCAGAACCAGGGCCTCATTAACAAAAGGTGTATAAATGTCCCCTAATCAAACTCCCCTAAATGGGCAAGCCCATTAATGGATGGTGTGAAGATCTTTAATTTCATTATTCAATCAATTAGTAAAATATAATTCCATTCAGTAAACATTGAATAAGTACCTAATATGTCCAGACTCCTTCCTTCCATCCTTCCTTCCTTCCCATCCCAAAATCTTAAACACAGTGCACTCTGAAGCCTGTAGTTTGGACAACAACAGGTATCTGCCCAAGCTCCCCTTAATGGCTGCCTTAGAGTGATTATCAATAGTAGCATTTTCTCTTTCCCTCCCAGCTTGATTTAGTTATATTTTTCTTTTGCTCATTAAATTGGCCATTCCTTGATTACTTCTTAAAGAGGCCTATTCATTGAATGGGCATTACCTCCCTTTAAGTGAGTACCTGAAAAGGCCTTAGCCTAAAAAGACCAAGGTCTCCATTGCATCCTGGGCCATCGCCAGTCATCCTGATGAATATCTGCTCATTGGACCCAGATGACTCAGGAGGAGACTGGTGACCTTGCACAGCCCTCCCTCCCTCAAAACAAAGTCAAGTGCAAGTCATGTCATCATTTCTCTGATGTCATGGTCTTCTTCAAAAATGAAGGATGAACACAATTCAATCAGAGGCACTTGATTATACTAAAACAAAAACAGCAAAAGATCCTTCTTTGCTTGTCATTATAATATCAAATACCTTTCCATTCTCCCAGTTGAGGCAACACTATTGTAAGCAAAACCTATGTTTTTAGTTAGAGCAAAACAACACTTTTAGTAATTTCCCCCCATGGCCTCAGGGTCAAGATGTGTAAGACAAAGGAAAGAATACAAGCAAAGTTGCTTAAGCTTATTAGTGGCCAAGATCTCCTAAGGATGAATCTTGATCCATGATCACCTTGGATCAGAAAGACCCTTTAATAGTGAAAGGATAATGCAATACTCTCAATCAGCAAGCATTTATTAAGTACCCATGATGTGTGTGTGTGACTTTTGTTAGGGGCATGTGGTAGCCATAACTAAATCAATTGTCTGGGTGTGGGGGAGGGGGCAGGGAGATGTTCTACTCATTATACTCTAACTAAGACATAAGATGTTCATCAGGTAGTCCCAAGCAAATAGGCCTAGATTCTAGCGTAGGGATCAAAACTCAGCAGTAGGAATTCTATGATCTCCAGCCACCACAAGAATACTAACAAGTCAACCTTCCAGTGAAAAGGCCACTCCTAACAAGGGTGGAAAACATGTGCACATGTCAGACAGTAGAAGGGATCAGTGGTTCTGCAGCATCATAAGCAGTTAAGTGCCCCTTCACTTGTGTGCTCTTGCTATGCATACTCCAAATATGTATGTTCCTCAAACCTGAGTCCTAGGGGAGCTCACTCTCCCCACTGGTAGTATGTATACATATGGGAGAGTATCATAGGTTTATGGGGAGAGTTTTCTCTTGAGATTTTTCTTACTACACTATTGTATTAAATACTTTGGCTTTGAACTAATTTTATCCTTCAGATGCCTAGAGAAAACGTAAACACCACAATGGAAGCTCTTAGGGTAAAAGTGAGGGAAGGATTTGCTTAGGGTTCCAAGGGCCACACAAATATTACTAACATATGGAAGAAAGGGAAAAAAATTAGAAGTATAAAGTATACCATCTCTTCCTGACATGCAATCAGGTGACTTGGTGCATTCTTTCACAGCCTACTATCAGCTGTTTGGGAATGGCTAAGATTCCCTGGAGAGTTACATTTTAATAATGCTTTTTATGTGCTTAAGTCAGCTGAGAGCTACAAAGTCTCAAATATTCTTGATCTGTCTCTTCTTTGAACTTGATAACAGCCAATTTAAAAAAATTTTTTTTCTTTAGGAGAAGTAACCCTTCTCCTTAAGCAAAATCTCTCTTCTTGAGACAAACATCCCTTCTATGATTTTTCCATCTGAAACAGTCTTTCCTTCTGCCCTTCCCTCTGTTCTAGTCCCTGAAGCAAATCTTCCATATGAGCTGCCCAGATGCCCTCTGGTGATGTCATCATGCTTAACTGAGTTCAGTCAAACCATTCAGGCTTGATGCTAGGTGAATGACTAAGCAACTTGGCATTTTAAAGGGACCAGACTTATTTTTATATCCACTATAAGTTAAAACAAATTTAACCCTACACTTAGGACTATATTCATAGCCCCTACTTAAAATTCAATTGTCTAAACAAGACTACCACATATGAACAAATTGGCAAAACAGAAGAATATTTCATTATCTCCTACACCAAATTTCTGAGGCAGTGTGCTTTAATGGAAAAAGCACTTCACCATGAGTCAGGACACCTGGGTTCTATTTCATTTCTCTAGCGAACCAGTCATAGGACATTGGGCAAATCACCCTAGTTCTCTCATTCTCCTAGTCTGAAAAATTAGAGGGTTAGATACGGCGATATCTAAGATCCATTACAGTTCAAACTTTCTGTTTCCTATGAAAATATATTTTCTATCAAACCTATATGTTTCCTTGAAATCTCTGAGTTCAGGGAGAAAAAAATTAGTAAAGTCAAGTATTGGAAGAAAAAGTTTCATGGAAGTTGGAAAGTTTAAGCTATGTGACCCTTCAAAGACAGACAGGTAGAAGGTAGAAAGACTTTTGAGATGAGAATCATGTGTGGAAACAAGGAAGCAGAAATGCTTGTGAAATATTCACATAATAGAGAGACTATTAGATTGGGGGAGGAAAGCACTAGCAGCTGGAGCATTAGGACAGGCAACGTGTAGACTAAAGATGGAAACTGAGGAAGTATAGGTAAGGAGGGCAGTATATTCTAGACATGGAGGAAAACCAAGGCAAAGGCCCAGGGGTCAAAGATGGAGCATTCCATGTGGGGAACAGGAAGGTCAGTTTTTCTTGATTGCAGGGAATGTAAACTGGAGTAACTTACAGTAAAACTAGAAAGTTAGGTTGAGGGATTTAGAATATGAACACCTTGAGAAACTAGTCATACTGTTTCCTCCAACAGATTTCTCCCTCTTTTATCTCTACTCTCAATTTTCTTCAATATTTCCCTGACTATTGGCACCTTCTCTACTGCCCACGAACATGCCTATGTCTTGCCATCCTCAAAAACCTCTTTCTTGATCCTTCCATCCCCACCATAGTCCTTTATCTCTTCTGCCCTTTGTAGATCCTCTTCTTGAGAAGACCATCTCCAATAAGCTCCTTCACTTTCTTTCCTCTCATTCTCTTCCTAATTCTCAAGATCCTGCGTTTGGCCTCATTCCAACAAAACTGCTTTCTGCAAAGTTACCGATGATCTCTTAATTGTTTAATCCAGTGACCTTTCTTCTTGACCTTTCTTTAGCATTTGACACTTGATCACTCTCTTCTCCTCAACACTCTCTTTTCTCTGAGTTTTAGGACATGATTCTCTCCTGGTTCTCTTCCTATTTAATGATTACTCTGTCAACCAGACAGAACTGACCTCTAACTTGTGGATGATGGGAGTCAAACAGAGCAGGCTAGAGCTGGGAGGGTCAGGAAACCATAGAAGTTTAATTTCAAAGTGAAGAAAATGACTTACAAGCAAGGAGGCAGATTAGACACATGTGCCATGGCCCCAGCCCCAGTGGAGGGACCCAAGGTAGGATTGGGAGATCTCAATACTTATACCAATGACTGCTCAGTGAAGTGTAGCCCTGACAATAAGGGGCAACAGTGCTAATGAGACAAGTTTGATTCATAGTAGGGTTTCATGACCAGAACTTATCTGAGCTTATCTCATGCTTGTCCAAGTTCAGAGAACACTGGGACCTGGTCAAAGTAATACATAATTATGTGATTTGCCAGAGGGTGAAATCATCTAGAAGGTGAGTGCACAGGATTGATGTTATGCCAAACTCAGGGTACAGCTTTCTTGATGGACCTTAGCTCTGGAAAACAGGGTATCTCCTAAGACCTTGACATTTCCTTCTTTTGATCAAAAGGTCTAAAAGAACTCCTACCCTTCTGACCAATAACAGAGAGCTGGTGAAAAGCCAAAATACCATGAGAGGTCAGTTGGACCACGATGCGCATTTTTATCCCAGGAGGTCAGGTCCTTGAAGGGACCTCTTAGAGAAGTATGTCCCAGGTGCTATTGCTAGCCACTGTTTACTTGTAAGTAGATAAGGGGGTGGGGGAAGCAAGAATGTAGAAAGAAAATGACAATCCATACTGAAATCAGGTCATTAGTGGTTAGGCACATAACAAAAGGGAGGAAAACAGTATACTCAGCCCTCATCCAGAATCTTGGGACAGCTGTCTTGTCTGGGTGTGTTTTGGGTCCATACAAGATGAACACTGAGGTCCCTGGAGAGTTCTGCTGTCCACTTAAGAGCAGGGGATTTCTTCAAATGATCCAGGAGTTCATACTAACAATCCAGTTTTGAGACCTTATTACTAGAACATTCCCAAAGCCTGAATTTCCATAATAGATAAATTTGGAAGCCAATTATATAATCATATTGATTTCTCAAAATTTAGTATGCCATTTATTTAGAAAACATTTCATTACATCTTTGACTTACTACTTTGTTTAATCATTTCCCCTTAGGAGGATATCATCTCTATGTTATAATTTGACTACAAACATAGGTTAAAATTATAAGATGTTCATACTTGCATCCTACTATAGTAACTCAGATGTTCCAGGATCAATCTATTATTTAATAGATTTAGTATTATACTTACAAAACATCTTGATTAGAGAAATTTTCTGTAAAGGGAAAAAAGTAGAATATAGTTATAACAATATCATATATCATAACAGGAGGAAGAACTCCCTTAGCTCTGTTTGATTCCAGGCATTAGTCATATGTGACAGCCAGTCATGTACTCATAGGGTGTTAAAAGCAAGATATGGGATTAACCAGGTGGGAATTCTCCTTTTCAGAAAGGAAATAGCACAATGGGGAAATAGAGTCAGGAGGATCCTACCTTGGGCCATGCCAAAGTTGTCCTCAAAACTTTTCCCATACATAAACATCCAAGTTTAGCAGTTCCCAGAATGCAGCACATGCCATTTCATGACTATTCAGACAACTATCCCTGTAATCCAAACTCAGAACAATAGTAAATTATGATCCCAGGAATTTTACCTTAAATAGTAAAATTTCACTAACACAAATTTAGGACTTGAATATCTTTCCTGATATTTCCCTAACAGTTAACATTTCATTTATACTTTACTTATAAATATAAACTATCTATATTCTGGGGCTTCAGAAATACAGCAAATACCTGATAGTTGAGTTATCATTAGTATATTGAAGCTATATCTTTAAACCACCATATACACTTTCATAATAGCTAAGAATTTCTAATGAAAATTTGCTATTAAATATTATCATTTTCTATTTTGTAACAAAATGTGCCTCACTAAATATTTAACAGTTTCAAATATCTGTTTTTATCATATGCTTTTAAAAGCCCAATTAATGTGTAACAGTATCCAGATTAAAAAGTTGATTTGTATAATAGCATTTATTTCTATTATATCTCTCAAAGTTCACAATATAAGATAATTCAGAAAAACAATGATACCACAAAAAAATCATGTATTTAAAAAATGAAACAAAATTTCAGATGCCATCAACTCAATTAGTTGCATTTCCAAGTTACCAAATAACAAGATATAAATATCATTCATCTTATTACCATTGGCATTTCAAACCCATTATAAAGTTACAGGACATGGAATAATTACATTAGATTAAAGAAATAATAATAATACAGTACTTAACTTATGGTAGAAACTGTGTTAAGCACTTTTGAATCACTATATCATTTTGATGCTCACAACAACCCTGGGAGGTGGCTACCATTATTATTTTTTTCTTTACAGATCAGGAAACAGCCAAATAGTAACATTACAAAACTAATAAGTTCCTGCAACTTCAGCGTAACTCAAGTTTCCCTACGTTTTTACAGCATGTTTTTTATCGACACTTGTATTTCAACACCTGATCTGAGATAAGAGTCTCTGACCTGGGGGGAGTTACAAGAGATCTTTGGTTCAAAAAATCTTTTCTCTTTTCATAGTCAGAAATGTCAAGGAAGGGTTAACAAGAGATTGTTATAAGGGGCAAACAACTTACCTATTTTCTTTTCTTTCTTCACTTTGGAATTACTGCCAAAATCAGCTGCCTTCCTTCATTGCCCTAGAACAATAAAGCTATTAATCTTCCATTTACTTTTAAAAGTTTTATAAAATCTAATCCTTATTTTATCTTAAAACAAATTCTACAGAGCAGTACCCCAAAACTTAACAAGACATTTCAGAATAAAGTGAGTTCCTGGGATTACCTCCAAATCCCAGGAGTTCTCCTCTGCAGTCTTAAAATTATTAATCTCCAACTCCTCAATCTACCAAGATGTTTTTAGCAGTTCTACAAACTTTGATTATCTATCTTTATTTTTGTAATTCCAGCATAACCAAAGCTGAAATGACAGGAAAACAAAGTGTCTTGCAGATTTTTTTTTCTTTTTCTCTTTTCTTTTAATTTAATCTCTCTTGGAAAGCCTAATGTGGGAGTAAATACTGCTTATGGAGACAATTGCTTCAAGTATGAAAGTTCATTAATCTTTCCCAGAGTTTTAAACAATTTGGCTACAGCCCTTAGAAGGTGTTCTGGATGATTGAATTTTAAATCTTTCAAGGAAACAGACTCTACAAGCAACAGAAACATGACACAGACATTTTAAATTTTACAAAGACAGAAACACAGACCAAATGACAAGACAGATACAAACAGACACAAACTATTCTAACAAAGTGTGCAGTTACAGTTCTCATTCTAACCAGTTTGGCAGAAGCACCCAGTTACTAAGGCGGGCAGCTTAAAAACAGCAGAGGCACAGCAGAGAGGTCAGTTAATGGAGGTGTACAGTTTAAGAAAAGATATTCTTACCAGAATAATCTGGTAATAGCTGGGTCATTGGAAGGTCCCTGGAGCTTTCCTCACAGAAAATGGCAAGCTCAACCAAGGAAGAAACTTAGGCACACTGGAGCAGGGAGAAGGGTCAAGGACTCATCAGATGAGGGGGTACTGGACTCTGAAGAAATAAATTTCTGATGGAACCAAATGGTTCCCACTTGGATCAGAGTTCAATGGCCTGGTTCTATGTCCAATCCCACTTCTGACACCAATTAATGTCAACTGAACTGAATCTGTGGATGGCTGGAGTCAAAGAGGATGCTAGAGACAGGAGAGTCAGGAATCAAATAGAAGTTTACTGTAAGAGTGAGAGAAACGGCTTGCAAGCAAAGAGGTAGATTAGACACATGTGACAGGGCTTCACCCTTAGTGGGGGGGGACCTGAGGCAGTATGGGGAGATTCTCAGTATTTATACCAATAGTTATGCAGTCACTGTAGCCCTGAAAATGAGGGGTAATAGCAACTATGAGACAAGTCTGATTCATAGCAGGGCTTCATGACCAGAGCTTGTCTGAGCTTGTCTGTTGCTTGTCCAAGCTCAGAGAATACCTGGTGCTGTTCAAAGCAATAAAACAATTATGAGATTTTGCCAGAGGGTGAGATCATCCAGATGGTGAGCCCAAAGGATTGTTGTTATGCCAAGCTCAGGGCAAAGCTTGCTTACTGGGCCTTAACTCTGGAAAACAAGGTGTTTTGTAAAAATGGCAACTCCTCAGTCTCCTTTGCTGGATCCATTCAGGTCATTCCCTCCAACCACAGGTATCCCAAAGGGCTCTGTTCTGTGTCTTCTCTTCTTCCTCTATACTAACTCACTTGGTGGTCTTATCGGCTCCTCTAGGTTTAATTTTTGTTTCTTTTCTGACGATTCTCAAATATACTTATTGTGATTTAACTTCTCTGCTGATCTCCACTTTTACATCTTCACCTGTCTCAGAGACATTTGGAACTGGATGTTCAGCAGTTTTCTTAAACTCAACACATCTAAAATGGAACTCATTTTCCCTCTAAACCCTAACCACTGTTAAACTTTCCTATTATTGGTGAAGAAATCACCATCCTTCCAGTCCCATCAGCTTGCAATTTAAAGTGTCAGCCTCAGATTCTCATTATCTCTCACCCCCCAAATACAATCTGCTACCAAGGCCTATTTATTTCACCTTTGCAACATCTCACAAATAGACCCTTTTCCATGCATTGATAGAATGACCACCTTGATGATGGCTCTCATCCCCTTACTCATGAATTGTTGCAATAGCTTGCTGGCAGATTTGCTGCCACAAGTCTTTCTAATCTATCCTCCATTTAGTTGTCAAAGTGATTTATATGTAAATCAATAAATTTAAAGCACAAGTTGAACTATGTCAACTTCTGCTTAAAAACACCAATGGTTTCTTGTGTCAAGACATTAGGAGACACCCTGTTTTCTAGAGCTAAGGTTCAGTAAGCAAGCTGTGCCTTCAACTTGGCATAATAACAATCCTTTGTGCTCACCCTTTGGATGATTTTGCCAGAGTAAAATCCCAGAATTGTTTCATATAATTATTGTAGTGTTTTGATCAATACCGAGTTGATCTCTGAGCTTGGACAAACATCTGCTGTACCCCTGTGCTGGTCATGAAGCCGTGCTATGAATCAAATTTGTCACATAGCAGCTGTCAGGGATACAGCTCATTGTGCAACTATTGGTGTAAGTATTGAGATTTGTCTACACTAAAGAGGGCCCTCCTCCCACTAGGGTGGGGCTTGGGCACGTGTCCTTGCTTGCAAGCTATTTCCCTCACTTTGAAATTAAACTTCTGTTTGATTCCTGACTCTCCTGTCTCTAAACTGCTTTGTTCAGCCACCCATAGGGTAGAGCCTGGTTCAGGTCCAGGTGTCATTTATTACCACCAAGACCAAATATAAAAGCCTGTTTTGTATCCCCCTCCCCACCACTTTACACCTTAGTCTCTTAATATATTCTCATCTCCAGGTATTTTATCTGGTTATCCCTGATGCCTGGAAGATACTTTCCTCATCTCTGCCTCCTAGATTCCCTGGTGTCCTTCAAGTCCCATCTAAAATCCCATCTTCTACAGGAAACTTTCCCCAACCCCTCTCAATTCTAGTTCCTCCTCTTGTTTAATTATTGGTAATTTATCCTGTGTATGCCTTGTTTGTACATATTTATAACTTCCTTGAGGGCAAGGCCTGTCTTTTGTCTTTTTTTTTGTATCCCCAGCACTTAAGCATCATGTCTGCACTTAATAAATGTTTATTGACCAAATGACTGAAGGGTTTTTAAATTCAGAAACTAGAGGAAATGAAAATACATTGAGTTTATTGAATGGAGGAATGAAATAGTAAGACCTATGCTTCAGGGAAATCATAGTAGCAGCTATATAGTGGGCAGATTGGAATGGGGAAGTAAATGAGTCAAGGAAACAAATGAAAAAGATGAAATATCCTATGTAAGAGGTGATGAGGACCTGAAACGAGGGTGGGTCAGATTGAGAGATGTAGATGTTATGGAAGTAGAAATATAAAAGTCTGAGCAACTGATTGGACATCTGGGATGAGGAGAGAGTGGAACTGAGGAAATAACTGGGATGATAACCTGATAGATTGGAAGGATTACAGGCACCTTCAAGAGAAATAGCAAAATTGCAACATTTGGGCTTGCGGGGAAAGATAATGAGATCTACTTTGAATATGCTGAGTTTGAGATGTTTGGGTGTCATTGAGTTTGAAATGTCCAATAAGCAGTTAGTGAGATTAGAATAAAACTCAAGGGAGAAACGAGGACTGGACAAGGTGTGAGCTGGTGAGTGTTTAACAATCATCTCTCTGGGGGCTGGGGATGGGAGGAAAGGTACTCATGAAACTTTTGAGTTTGATACAAATTATTAACATTTTATCATCACTTTCTTAAATCTAGACAATCAAGAAACCAATAAATCAAATCCTGATTTGCAGTATTTGCCCATTTCCAAGGTATAAATGCTCACAATGAAAATTTAACCATTGGCTTGTGAGTTGGTTCAAGCTCCCTCCAGCAAATCCCTGGATTGAATATATAAATCAGTGAGTCATGTGTATGTGGAGCTGGTGAGGTTACCAAGTGAGAAAATGTAGAGAGAAAAGAGAGCTCAGGACAGAGCCTTGGGGGTACACTCATTATTAGGGAGCATGATGTGATGATCTTATAAAGGAAACTGAGAAACAGTAGCTAGACTAGTATTAAGAAAACCAAGAGAATGATATAATGAAAATAGAGGGGTAAGAAAAAAGTGTATTGTGGTCAATAGCACAAAATGCTACAGAGAGATTGAGAGGGAAGATGACTGAAAAAAAGACCATCAAATCTGGTAATTAATGACTCAGATTCCCTGAACACTTGTTAGCTGCTCCTATTTAAGACCAATATCTTTCACTCAAATGCAGCTCCTTTTTTATTTTTTTGCAGAGATGTTGGGAGTCTGAAAAGCACAATTTTTTTTAACTGTGGAAGGTTTTCAAATTCAATTTATTTCAACAAATATGTATAAAGTACCTATTATGTCCTAGATGCTAGGGTTACAAAAGCACATGGAGTGGCATAATCAGGGGAGGCCCTGATCAGTTTGATGACTGTTTCAGTCAACATGGATTTTGATGACTGAGAATTGGAGTTTTTTGATTGTCTCTTATAGAAAGAACCACCCTTCCCTGAGTGATCTATGATAGCCTGCTGTGAAAGGTTTGGACCTTTTTGAGTACTTTCTTTCCCTTGTTTTTTTCCTCACTGGATTTCAACAATGGAGAGAGGAAGAGATTTTCTCTTTACTACTCCCTGTCCCTGTCCAAAGCAGGAAAGGAAGTTATACAGGGAGAATCATTGTGAACAATATGTTCTTAACCACATGGCTTGAGTTTTTTGGACCTTAAGTTCCTGGCATCCATTTGTCTCTTCATTCTTTCTCACCCCCGACACAGTTCAGGGACACAGTTACCGAGAACTGACTTTCCATAGCCAAGATGTAGTAATTGCAAGAGCACTGATGATATTCCTGCAGAGGCACATGGCAATGGTATACATGTGCTTGCATATGTTCTAGAAAAAAAAAGAGATCATGTGTGTGTGTGTGCATGTGTGCATGTGTGTGTGTGTGTAGACTTAAAAATACATTTTTTCTTTGTTTTTTTTTAAATAAATTTATTTAACTTTTTACATTCATTTTCACAAGATTTTGGGTTCCAAAATTTTCTCCCCATTTGTCCCCTCCCCCTTCCCCAATACACTGGACATTCTAATTACCCATATCACCAATCTGCCCTCTCTTCTACCATCCCTTCCTACCCTTACCCCATCTTCTCTTTTGTCCTGTAGGGCCAGATGACTTTCTATTCCCCATTACCTGTATTTCTTATTTCCTAGTAGCAAGAACAATACTCAACAGTTGGTCCTAAAACTTTAAGTTCCAGCTTCTCCCCATCCCTCCCTCCCCACCCATTCCCTTTGGGAAGGCAGGCAATTCAATATAGGCCATATC
>CM053770.1:423606699-423696292 GCA_028658325.1 Potorous gilbertii | reverse complement strand
CAGAGGCTTTGACTCCTACGTCTTTACCTGATGGTAAGCAGATCTCTTCGTCGTCAGAGAGGAATGGCGCAATCCTCTGGTCACCAAGAAAATAACTTTCTATGGTCTTAGTTTTTTTCCCTTTTCTGGGCATTTTCCCAGCCAGTTACTTGACTTCTGAGAGTCCTCTCCACCCCAGGACCAGATCTGCCCAGCTAGTGCTTGGGGTCTGAGATTCAAATGCTGCTCCCCAGCCTCAGGGCTTTCCTCGGCAGGCCTGACTGCTATTCAATGGAAGCTTATCTGCTGGTGCACAGGTCGGGGCAGGGCCACCTCCCAGGCCCAGTTCCCTCAGGGGGTTTATGCAGAGACCTTTTGTAATGGAGCTGTGGTCTGAGCTCCTGCCTGCTCTGGGAGCCTCTGGCCTCTGCTGCCTCTGCCTCTGCCACAGCAGCTGCCTCCCAAGGGGTTCCGAGTCCCAGAGATACCCCGCTCCCCTCTCAGCCTGTCTCTCTCACTGACCTGTGCGTCTGTGGGTGGAGGGACCTTCATGGCCACCGGAGATTCCGATCCCTGAAGCCTACTTGGATCTTCTCGCTCCTCTCAGTGCCACGTGCCAGGGCAGGGGGAGGGGAGGGCTCTACTCCCCTCCGGGGCACGATGGACCCCTGGGGTCGGTTTTTCAGGGCTCTCTGCAACGGAAATCTCCTTCACTGTGTTTCTGTGCATCTTCCACTGTTCCAGAATTTGTCAGGAGTTCTTTTTACAGGAAATCCATGGGCTGTGGGTTTGGAGCTAGCAAATGTGAGTCTTTCTACTCCGCCATATTGGCTCTGCCCCCCCATTTTTTCAATTACAAAGCATTTATTTCTCTGCCCTCTCCCATCTTCTCCCTACCTGCCTTCACCTTGAAAGAAAAACAAAAACAAAAACAAACTACTTGTAACAAATATGCTTTCAAACAAAACAAATTTCTGCATTGGCCACTTTTGAAGTGTGCATCTCATTTTGTACATTTAGTCTAGTCCATGACCTATCAGGATGTGGGTGGCATTCTTCAATTGTTCCTTGGAATCATGGTTAACAGTTGCATTGGTCAGAGTTCTTAAGTCTTCCAAAGCTTCCAAGTTCATGGTTACACTGTGGTTATCGTGCAAGTTGTTTTCCTGGTTCTACACACTTCACTTAACGTTAGCTCATATAAATCTTCCCAGGATTCTCTGAACCTAACTACTTCATCATTTTCTTACATCCCAACAGTGTTCCATTACATTCATATATCATATGAATTCATAGTGTTTGCATACCACATGAATGGCCTTTCTCCTTCTGCCTCTCCTCCTCATATACAATTTATATGTCAGCATTCATATGTAGAACCCAAGGGGGAAAGCCACTCCTTGAAGAAAATGTGTTTGTTTTGTCCTGTGAAGTAATCTCTAAGACCATTTTCTATACAAATATCATATGATTCAGCCAATCCCTAAGTTATGGGAACTCTCTTAATTTCCATTTCTTTGCAAATACACACATACATACAGGAGTTACTACAATTATTTTTGTATATGAGTCCTTCTTTCTTTGATTTCATTTGGTTATATGCAGTTCAAATAGTGGTATTGGTACTGCTAGGTCAAAGATTATATTTGATTTAGTCATTTTAAAGGGTTAATTTCCAAATTACTTTCTAGAATGACTGGAGCAATTCAGTTTATTAATGTGCCTTCTTTCCCACAATCCATTTGAAGTGTCATTTTCCTTTTTTTGTTACCTTCACCATTCTGATAGGTTTGAGGTAGAACCTTAGAGTTGCTTTAATTTGCATTTCCCTAATTATTAATTTTTTTTTTCATATGACTATAGAGAGCTCAGATCTCTTCCCTTGAGAACGACTCATCCTTATTCTTTGACCAATTACTAGGAAGAATGACTGACCTTTAATAACCTTGGGATAACATCCCCTTCATTCTGTTCACATAGCCATCTCTCTGCATATCATCTCTGCATTTTTGCAATAGCTTTCTAATTAATCTGTCTGAAGTCTCTCTCCAGTCTAATCAATCCTATACTCAGCTGTCAAAGTAAAGTGGGGGTATGATCATGTTCTCCTCCTACTCAGTAAACTCCAGTTGCTCCCTCATATCCCCAAGATCAAAGATAAAACCCTTCACATGAAATCCTTCACAAGCTCACCCTTTCCTTCCTTTCCAGTCTTCTCACCTTTTTAACCCACTTCCATATTCTAAGATCCTGGCATACTGGACTACTTTCTGTTTTTCACTCAAGACATTCCATCTCTTGTCTGTGCTTTTATACTATGTCTCACCCCTGCCAGGAATTCTTTCCTGCCTCATGTCTGCCTCTTAAGCTTCTCTGGCTTTATTCAAGACTTAGCTCAAACCCTCCCTCCTCCAGGGCGTCTTTCTAGGTCTCCCTTACCACCACCCTCCTCTGAAACTATCCTCCACTGCACATCTTATATATACATAATTATTTTCATATTGTCTCTCCCATTAGAATGTAACAGCAGTATCAGTTTTTGCCTTTCTTTGTAGTCTCAGGCCTTACTCTATTGCCCATCCCATAGTAATTTCTTCAGTAATATTTGTTAACAGTGCAAAAATGTGGAGGTGGGAAGAAGGACTGGTCACGTAGTTTAACAAACAGCCAGTAGTCCTATTTCATTGGAAAGTGGACTATATGAAGGGAAATAATTTGAATTAAAATCTGGAAAGGTAAGAATCTAGTTGTCAAGATCCTTAAAAGTTAAGAAGTTCAAATTTTATCTTAGAAGAAATAGAGAGTCATGGACAATATCTGAGTTAGGGAATGGCCAGACTTGAATCTTAGAATATTAATAAGTAGAAAATAAAATTATTTTCTTAGCCCATGAAAATGAATCCTAAGAGCGAGACTGGATGGCTTTTCCTGCTCTGACATCTGTGATCTGGAACAATATTTTCATTGTAAAGAAGGGGAAATAAATTTAGAGAATCAAAACGATCAGAGACATACAGGTAGGAAGTACAAGGACTCAGATTTACACTCAGGCTTTTTGACTTTAGATTTACTGATCTTATGTTGCAAATACAATACCGCAATGACCACCTCTAAAATGGTTCCTTAATAACCCTCTATTTAGTAGATTCCCACTAGTTAAAGGAAAAAGAAATTTGTTGCTACCACATTGAACCCACAGTAGTTATTCTTAAGTTACCTGGTCATTCTAAATCTGTGGGCACCAAGTTAAAATCATTGTATGAATTCCAATTTCTGACAATGACCAAGAAACAAATCGATGGCTAGAGACAAACTACCAGAATGGTACTTAAAGACCTTAAAATATTCAGCAAGAGAAACTGAAATGTGATCTAATGATTACTAATGAAGCAAAACAGTTACTTTAGGCCCAGCTCACATCTACTCCTTTGTAATGCTCACGGGCGCTTTTCAGAATTGGGTCCGAGTGGAATGTGGAATGGAAGAGATCACAGGTGAGGATATAATCATGGGGCCAGGATTTCTGTGGAGTATAGTGATAAGTAAGTATGAATTTGGAGTGGGACCTAGCTGAAGGCATGTTGTCTCTATCCCTCTGATTTTATGAAGAGAGAAGCATGGTAGATTTCTGGAAGCAAAGGCATGATTGTTGTGTTGAAGCAGCTTTACATGAAGTGGCAGAAGGAAAAATAGTTTTTAGGGATGTTATAAAAGAAGGAAGGGTAGATTTAATGTCAACCTAAATGCTTCACTTTGTGCTTTAGCATAAGTTTTGAGGTGTGTGTGTGTGTGTGTGTGTGTGTGTGTGTGTGTGTGTGTGAGAGAGAGAGAGAGAGAGATCACAGAATTACAAGTGAAATAATTAGTATTAGCCTATTTCGACAGGGTAGCAAAATAATGCCTAAAAAAATTCACGAAAATACAGTCATGTTTATACTATATGTTAGCATTAAAAGCTTAGAGAAAGTAGATGACACAGCGAATAGAAGGCTGTCTTTGAAGACAGGAAGGCCTGGGTTCAGGGTCTGCCTTTGACATATAATAATTAGAGAAAAATCACAACTCCAGCATGGAAATGTCATGAAAATGTCAACCACTACAATGCTTTGTATGATTGTTTGGTCTCTGGAGTTCTATTCCCCAGTCAATAATACATATAAAATGCACTTCTTATTTAAAATTTTTGCAGCTGCAAGTAACCAACTTTCTTCTGTGAAACTAAGAGTTGTTATTGTTTGCTCGCAAATGTATACTTTGGCAAACTTCGACCTTTTTGTCCTTTAACCTTGAAATCTCTATGAAAGTAGTACACCTGGCCTCCCTACTATTCCTCCTCACACACATTACATATGTCACTTATGTTCTACTTAGGTGGAGCCCAAGGGGAAAGACATTCCTTGAAGAAAAAGCATTATCGTTTTATCTTGTGAAGTAACCTCCAAGGTTATCCATTCTCCTTGGCTTTGATCAAGAGAGTTGGAGATGGAATGTTTGGGATGTTTTGTTTTCTACTTGCCTGTGAACTTTCATTATTTTGCTTTAGATGCCAAAACTGTTGGAAAGGTCTCTAGTTTAAGGGAAGAGTCCTAGTTCTTATAGAAGATTTATCCCCTTACAGTAGATAGATACCATTTCAATCAGAGATAGAAAGGATGAGCCCTTTGACCTTATTCTCACTGGCTAGGATAATCACACAATCACTACTTGGGAATCCCTAGGGACTAAAAATAAAATAGAAACATCCCTAATGCGCATGAAAGAGAATAAAAATGGGAAACTTATGGGCCTTCTTGGGCAAGAAGTAGTAAAATTATTTTCCTTCCTCCACTCCCAAATTGCTAATCTAAGACAATAGGCCATTGGCTGTCACATAGTAGGAGCTTAATAAATGATTACTGATTTATCCACTCATTGAACAGGTCTCTTGTGCTACCCTGTGGTCTCGCAACAGTTGAGTCCCCTGGAAGTTACTATGTACCCCTTTCCCAATAGCGATTTGGGAAGTCACAGATATTTTCCTTTCCCAATCTCTTTTAGTACCCTGGCTGATCAGAGACTGCAGGCTCTTGTGGTCTTAGATAGCCAGAAGAGATCAACTCAAAATACACATCTATGGAATACACACACATACATTTTTTCTCTACCTATCCTGAGACCTTTATGGACAACAAAAGAATACCCTCCAACAAATTTCCAACCCTGGTAAGTTTTCTATGTGTGGCCTGTTTTTTGTTTGTTTTCCACCTGGCCATTGTGGCTAGTTTATCCCAGATCACCAATGCAGATAGCAACTGCCCCCAAATGTAGAGGACAACGAGAAAAGGAAAATATGATATATCTCCTTCTGTTATTAATGCACCCCAAGAATAACCCTGCTTGTTTTTAGAAAAGAAATTGAGCACTAATGTACCAAGAACACTTTGTAAACTCTGTGTTCTATGAAGTCACAAGTCTAGACCCTTCTTTCCCCAATACCCCCTTTTCCCTTTAGCACTCAAGAGAAGATGTCTTGCAGTCATCATCGTAGCTCTTAGTTGGGATCAAATGTATTAAAAATGGTTAATAATAGCTATGATTTTAAGGTCTGTCTCTGAAGAAGGCATACAATAATAGTGACTGCTATTATATCTTTCTTTAATGTTTGCAGAGTGCTTCACATGGGTTAATTTGTTTGATCTTTACAATAACCAGGCCAATCTATGTTTTACAGATGAGGAAACCAAGGCTCCAAAGGGTCAAGTGGCTTGCCCATGATCACATAGTAAGTAGCGGAAGTAGGATACAAAGCCAGATCTTCTTGATCTCAAGTTCAACAATTGAAGAGAGATTGGTAAGCCTTTAAGTACTTACATAAGCGTTAGCTATTTGTTAGTATCAACATTATTAATATCATCATCATCATCATCATCATTGAAGAAACCACTCTGATTTCTTACAGAAAGACTGTAAGGAAATTCCTTTGGGAAGCACCAGTCCTAGTAGCACAGGGAGATAGGCATGGTATAGCGGGAAAAGCTCTCCACTCAGAAGCAAGGAGACTGAAGAGACAATCCCTGCCACTAGTACCTAGCATTGTAAAATTCAACCCATTCATGACTCTATGGCTCACAACTTCTCATTCTTAAAGTCAGAACAATAACGATGTTTTTCCAGCCCTGTAGCAGAGAGAAGGCCAGATGATTTCTTGAGATATTTTACCAGCTCTTGGATAAAAAATTCCCCACAGGTGGTTGGAAAACCGATGACACTTCACTAGGTAGACTGAGAGTTTCCAATTGGAAGGGGACTTTCAAGACAAAAGTAAGATTTCAACCCTGAGAATTATTTCTCCTTGGGAAATGTTAGCTAATAACAATCAACCATAATAAATAGAATTGAAAATAGACTGAGCTTCTGTTGATGTCTTTGAGAATTAAACAGAAGCCTCTGGGTCTGGGCTGTAGTAAGACAGACTACTCTAACCTTTGGCTTTCTTCCCATGATTTGACAGGGATCAGAACCACACGGAGAAAGAAGCCAGTACTCCCTCCATACCTTAATATGGACTCAATCTCAAGGAGAGAGATGCTTTTTCAAAACCTACTTCACATCCTCTTTCTCCAAGCCAGTAATTAGAGCTCTGTCTCTATCTTAGTCATTTTATGAAAACAGCAACAGAAACTTGTTTAATTGTTTGTTAAATGCCATGTGGTTAAGTCCACAACTCCTCAAAAGAGCAGTTATACAACTCCCCCCACACCTCCCCGCAACAATTGCCTAAGTAGGTGCTTATTTTCATGCCCTGTTAGTAACTTCTTGAAACCTACCACATACCACCTGGTTCCCACCTCTGGTTTTCACAGGAATCCCATGTGTGAATAAAGCGTTCGCTTGGATTTCCTTGCACTGCAAACATTTGGTTTTGCTGCTCTAGGAATGGGTATAACACACCTGTCCACATTCGAGTCTTTTAATTTAACAATATGCCTTTCTTCTATTGGTCAGTGACCATTTGCTTCTTTTGGCAGGCGGCTAATACATTTGAGAAAATCTACACCAGTCACTAGGTATAGAGAATGACAGATGACCAAACACTGGTCCTAAAGGAAAGCTGATACTAGAGAGATTACAAGAATTTAACTATAGTATAACTTTCCTTTTTATTAATAGTTTGCATCCACATAATGCTTTTAAGTTTGTCAAGAACTTTACATGTATCATTTCATTTAATTCTCACAACATTGTGAAGTAGGTGTTATAATTTATCTGCATTTTACAGATGAGTAATCTGAGACACTTAGAAATCAAAAGACCAACCCAGAGTCACACAACTAGTAGGTAGGTATCTGAAGGAGGATTTGGCCTAAGATCTTCCTGGTTGCACTACCAAGTTGTCTCTAAGTTTTTACCTTTTGTTTGAGTACTAACATGGATCTACGCATAGTCATCACTTAACACTTTGCCTGGAATATAGTAGGAATTTGATAAATATTTGTTGATTGATTGATTAGGCTAGTGAGAGATTGTATGGGGCTGTAGATAGTCAGCTATCCTATAGGGTAAGAAGGGCTGGATTTGAAATCTGCCTCAGATGCATCTTAGATATATAAGGTTGGGCAAGTCACTCAGTGACTTTCTCAGTACCCCCACCTGCCACACTTGAACTTCGTATGACAATACAGTTGCTTTAGCATGGTATGATGGAAAGAATATTGGTTTTAGAACTGGAGGCTCAAAATCTAGATTCTAATCCTGACTTGGTGAACTTGTGGAAGTCATTTAATCACTATGGGTCTCAGTTTCTTCATCTGTAAAATGAAGAAAGGGATGTAGGACTAAATGGCCTCTGAGGTTCCTTCTGAGTCTAGGTTTGGGATTTCTCATGAATAGATTCTGGGAGGAGTTCAGAAGTGGGGTTTTCATATTTTGATAATTGTATTCCTGTTCAGTCATATTTCAGCTGTGTCTGAATCTTTGTGACCCCATTTTGGGTTTTCTTGGAAAAGATACTGGAGTGACTTGCTATTTCCTTCTCCAGCTCATCTTACAGATGAGGAAACAGAGGCAAACAGGATTAAGTGACTTATCCAGGGTCACACAATTGGTAAGAGTTTGAGGCTAGATTTGAACTCAGGGAGATGAGTCTTCCTGACTCCAGGTTCAGTACTCTATCCACTGCACCTCCTACTAGCCCTATTTGATGATTGTATTTCAATATAACTCTCTTTGGAATCCTATACATCATATGCTGTCTTCGGAATCCTATAATTCTGTTTTATGTACTTAGAAATATGATTCTGAGAAGAGGTCTACAAGCGTCACCAGACTTCTGCAGGAGTCCGTGGCACAAAAATTCTAAGAATCTTTTGTCTAACCTAGTATCTATCTACATCTTTTATGATGGGAGTTCTGCAAGTTGGTGAAATTACAACAGCAGCAACATCAACAAATGTCTTTCCATTCCCCAAAGTACAAATTTGCACCAGAGACTATGTATGTAGCTTTCTTTATTTAATGTTTTGAGGAATAGAAAATAGAGAAAATAGAAGCCGGGAGAAATTACTTGCCAATCATGATGGGGATGGGTGGTCAGTGGTCACTACAGACTTTAAAATCCAGACAGTATTTCAGTAATTGCTACGGTTGATTGGCTACTCTTTTGTGAAAATGATTTGCAAAGCTAGACTTGAAACTTGGGGTGGAGAGAGAGGCTCCCACAGCAAGCAGGACCGCTCAGAGTTCTTACTAGACACAAGCCTTCTGGAGCTAGTTGGCCCTTCAACTGTTCTGAGAGTGGCTGGAATATTAACAACCTTGCTTCCAAAGCCTCAATGCCTCTCCTCACTCCTGGTGGCATACCCAGAAAAAAAGCCAGCAGGCCACCACTAACTCAGAAATTCCAAGAGAAATATGGGGAAGGGGGCTAGGGACAATGGTTATCATCCATGAAGAAAGGGATGCTATTTCATTTTTCCAGGTTCTCCAAGGGTATTGAAAATAAGAGAAAACACAAAGGCAATTTGCAAATTAGCTGGCAAAGTTCCTTTAAAGCCAATTAAGTCTACCTCAGATTGAAAAAAGATTATGAGCTATGCTTTTCTCATTTTAAAGCAGGGGTTTGAGGCTCATTTGTGAGAAATCAATGTAACCACATTTATCCTTGGCCTAGTATTGAAAAAAATATAGTTACAGTAAAAATGATTTGATTCTTTTGAAACTGTGGGTAACATGAGTGATTCTGACAGAATGGAAATTTCAAGCTAAGTATATGAAATTGCTATTCAATAATGATGTGGATTTTTTTTTGGAAGGTACATTTAATTTAAAGACATGTGGGTAATTTATGTGCAAAAAATGTAATTGTGTTCCAGTAAGTGATGTGACCCTGAAATTTTTGTGGGGGTGGATTTAATCAGATCTTTGTAACCCAGCACATTTTCAAGCCTGATTAAATTGATACTATGAAGGCAGCTGTGTAAGGACCCTGCTGGTGACATTCAGCCTTGTGGACCCATATCAGGGAACAGCACTTCTCTGCTATAGCCCTCCTTTCAAGGAATGACTTCAACTGTTCATTTGCAGTTTGGGCCGCTCTTAATCTGTTTTCCATTGATGGCAGCAACTGAGCAGAAAGTTTTCAGCTGGAAAAAGTCAAGTTAAGTCAAACCAGTTTTGTTCGCAACAAGCATACAAATTGGCTATTTTTTTCAGATTCAGAACTTAAACATATGCTTTGAATTCAAAAGTGGGATTACATACTAAAAGGCTCCATTATCCTTAAATTACCTTTTTTTTTTCTGAGAGGGGTTGTTCTACCAGCATCCTCCCCCTCCCACAGAGAGCAGCTTTCTTCTACTTGTGAAGAGGCAGATTGCCCCTAAGCATACAGCATATACTTACCAGCCCTCCCACACCCACACAATCATTTCTCTAGGGAGGAAAAGTCCAGAAGGAGAGGAAGGCTCTCTTTTAGTGACAATTAAACATACTTAGCAAAAGACAAAAGAATCACTAGCAAAATCCAAAGTGTTTAAGCAATAAGGCTTACACACTTTATTAATAGATACCCTTCTTTTAGGGACAATTATGCTACAGGGCATGGTTTAAGGAAGTCAGTGTTGAAGCTGTTAGTACTTTCTGGGTCTGTTTGAGAATGCGATCAGAAACAATTTAATATATATTGGGAAGAATATTGATTTGGAACTGGGTGCAAATCTACTTACCACATGGGTAATTCAGGGTAAATCACTGTGGAGATGACCTTTTAGTACTGGTTCTATAAACACCAAAGTGCCAGGCACGAACCGTTTGTCCTAGGCGCCTGCAGTTCCCAGGGATGAGGTAATCGTGTCCCTCTAGGCTTAAGTTCTGTATTTGTTTCAGTTTTTATTTCCCAGGAATTAGAATTTCTCTGTTTCTGCAACCTTCTCCGGGAGATAAGAATAGTCACAGATTCCCACCAACTGCCTCTCCCTGGAGTACCTTGCATAACCCTGTCCCAGGACATAAATCCCAAGAGTATTATTAGGATTTTTCCATTCAGCCCCTTTCTGTGGGTATAAAAACATTTCTCTTAGAGTAGGCTGTAGGCCAGCTCAGATGATGGGCCAGTGTCTGTCTTGGTTCCTCTGATCTTTGATTAGTCAGGTCTATTACAGCATGCTCCAGATTGTAGGAAGCTGGCATTCATAGTCAGTTGTGTTAAATGGGGTAAATGGTTGGCCAGTTGAGAGCAAGTGGGGAAGAAAATCCAGAGTTCCTAAATTCTACCTAAACCTCTGTATCCTTTGATAAATATTTCTAGCCTGGTTGGTGTGTCATGTAAGTCACTTTCAGTAAATTATAATTCAAAACTTAATAGTGATTGATAGTTGATCTCTTCTAGTATCTTACTGAGATGTGGGTTTCCTCACCTGTCACATGAGCTTTTTGGACTCTCTATCTAAGGTCCTTTCCAACTCCTAGGCTATGACTCTACTACAATATGACAAAATACACATATACATACATTTATTTTCTCTTTATCTTACCTATTAGAATAGTAGGAGTTGAGACACTGGGTAGGGGAGAGAGGGAAGGTTCCTAGTACTGGCTCTGCTCTTGGACTGGTTGTGTGAACCCATGCAAGTTACTTGTCTGGATCTCAATAGCTTCAGTTGTAAGACAAAAGAAACAGAACAAGTGATTTTTATGGGTTTTGTCTTCTCTAATAGTCTTATGAATCCTTCAGGTAAACGAGTGCCTAGAAATTTTGAATCTGCAAATGATTATATACTTGGCAGTTTGCTTTCAAATTCATCTCTGTCATCATTAAGCCTCAGTAATGTTTTCCATTTTCCAATAGCACTAAAAAATTCACTTTCTCAGACATTAAGAGTGATTCTGCCCTTTCTATTTTCTACTTTTTTAAACTCATGTTGCAGTTAGTTTAAGCATATGACACATCACCAATGCCAATTAGCAATTTTAATGTCATACATGTCTTAGGCACTCAAACACCTGTTGAACTGAATTAGTTCAGCATCCAAGCTGAGTATATGTTGTATTGCATGGCACAATGTATGCACTAAATAAATACTTCTTGATTAATTGAAATGTTTTTCCATCATTTCAGTTAGGTCTAACTCTTTGTGACCCCATTTGGGGTTTTCTTGGCATTTCCTTCTCTAGTCTATTTTACAGATGAGGAAACTGAGGCAAACAGTGTTAAGTGATTTGCCTAGGTTCACATAACTAGTAAGTGTCTGAGGTTGGATTTGAACTCAGGATGATGAGGCTTCCTTACTCCAGGACCAGCACTCTATCCACTGCACCACTTAGCTATTCTCTGGACTAGTTTAAGAAAATCAATCTTTACAACTTATGGGATGTTGGAAAATCAAGTCCCTTTCACTTGTTTGTTACAGTTTAATTTTAAAACCAATGACCAACATGGTTTATGAGGGAGATACCAAAGCTGATAGATCATCATGTGAAGGGTATTGCACAGACATGGCAGTGGGTCGGAGGAATAGTAATGAAAGATACAAACCAAAAAACTTACCCAAGTTTACAAGTGAATTCTCAAAGCACTCTGTATATTTATATAAGTGTCAGGAAGGCGAGGCCTTTGTTTTTCTCTTTTACATATGCTCTATAACTTCTACTGTAAGACCTTGTACTGACTTGATGTTTTTTGAATGAACAAATGAATACATCTACTCTCATTGTATCACTCTTTCTCAAGATATACAAGAAATTTTAGAGTACACTAATGAAATAAGAAAAGACCCAAATAGATAACATGGTTCACCTTCCTTTGCTTTACTTGTCAATCAATCAATAAACATTTATTTAGGCCTTTTATGTGCTAGGGACTATGCTAAGCACTGGAGATTCAAAATGAAGCAAAAAACAGTCAGTGACCTCCAGGAGTTTATAATCTAATGGAAGAGCTCACCCTCTTAACCACTTCCTATCTCCTACCATTTGCTCCAATCAAAGTTTAAAAAGACTTTGTCAAAAGCCTAGGTGTCCAAGACAGACAAAAAAAGGAATTCCCATTACAAATGCTCAACAAAGGATCTTTAGCCTTTGCTGGAAGACATCCCATGATGGGAGTAACCCACAACCTAAACAGGGGATAGCTTTAATTGTAAAGAATGTTTTCTTTTATCAATTCAAAATTAACCTTTCAGGAGGGTAATATCTAACCATTCTGTCCTTGGGAGCCAAACAAAATATATATATTTTTAACTTGACAGTTTTTCGATTACTTGAAGATAGCTCTTATGTTCCCCCTCGGTGTCTCTTCTTCAGACTAAACATTCCTAGTTTCATCAAAAGGATCTTCATATAAGACA
Organism: Potorous gilbertii; assembly: GCA_028658325.1. NCBI lineage: Eukaryota > Metazoa > Chordata > Mammalia > Diprotodontia > Potoroidae > Potorous > Potorous gilbertii. The sequence continues at coordinate 423,683,492 of CM053770.1, read as the reverse complement.
TGAACCTGAGGCCCCCAAGATGCCCTCCTCTGGTTGTTCTCCATCATTTATTTTTAAAATGTGGTATATAAGAGCACTCTTAGCTACCAAAAACTCTGGTAGTTTGCAATGAAGCGTAGAATTGTTAGCAGTTTTTTTGGCTGCCATATCACATTGTTGACTTTCATTGAGCTTTTTCAGACAAGTACTTTTTCAGACAAACTGCTGCCTAATTGTGCCTCCCCCATCTAAACTAATGCCCCCATTAAAGTCACTAGACCCACTCATGTCCCTCAATCACCTGGATCTTCTTGGAGTGTTACTCCATTATATGGCAAAACTATAAAACTGTGCCAATGACTGTTAGAGTGGGGTAAAGACAAAAGGGAGCGTAATAAAGTGTTAATAAAGGTGGCTTTCACTGTGTTAGTCAGACCTATTGAAGGCAACAGGTCTGAACTCCCTTGGCATAAATAGGGAAATAGCACATTAACTTTCTCAATAACCTAGTGCGCTGATATTTTCACTGGAGCTATAATAGGCCCCCTCTCCTTCACACCTGATTTTCTTGGTTCTCATACATCTCCTCTTTCCTTTGGTTTTCAGAGGATTATGTGGCCTTTCTCTTGACCAAGACTCCATTCCTTCTTCTCTCATCTGGGTCCCAGCTTCATTGACTCTCTACTGTCAGTTTCATCTTAAGTTTCTTCATTTCTGCACAATATCTGTCAGATCCATCCCCTTTCTTTCTGTATCTATTGTAGTGACCCTAGCTGAAGGACCCTTGGACTATTGTAAGAGTTACCTAACTGGTCTCCTGCCTCTGTTTCCTTGTTATCCTCCAGACAGGTGGTGTAGTGACTCCCTGCTTGTAGTCAGTAAGACCTAAGTTTGAATCTGGCCTCAGATACTTGCCAGCTGTGTAACCTTAGGCAAGTCACTTCACTTCTGTTTGTCTCAGTTTCCTCACCTGTAAAAGGAGGGTAAATTGCATTTACCTCCCAGGGTTGTTGTGAGGCTCAAATGGCAATAATCACAATAGTGCCTGACATTTGCTAAGCAGAAGCAAGTGAGGTTGGTGACCTTGCACAGCCCTCCCTTACTCAAAGTAAAGTCAACTGCAAGTCATGTCATCGTCTTGATGTCAGGATCCTCTTTGAGAACGAAGGACAAAACACAACAATGACATTTGTTAAGTATTATAGACTTGTATTCGTAGTACTTAGTACTGTTAATACACAAGTTTGCTTAGATCACACTCTTGCACCAATCCCTCCCCCAAACCACACCAAACCAAACACTTCAGGGGTTCCATTGGCTTATCAAAAAAAGATAAGCCCCACAAGCCCCTTAACCTCTCATTCAAGGCCTGTTTTAACCTGGAAGGGTATCAGATTGAGTGTTGAATTTAAAATCTGGAAAACCTGAATTGAATCTGACTTCAGATACTTCATAGCTATATGACTTTGGGCAACTCATTTAATCTTCGTTTTAGTTTCCACATCTCTAAATAATATCTTTAGTATGTACTTCATAGGATTGTTGGGAAGAGGAAATGACATATGTGCTAATTATTCACAAACTTTGAAGCACTATATAAAGGTGAATTATTAGTTTTTTCATAGTACTTTCCCTTTGCCCATACTTTTCCACCTAAACTGTACCATTCATTTACCATTTCCTGATCTTATTCTTTGCTTTTCAGTCTCTGAGGCTGTGCATCGGATTCCATTCCTAGAAAAAGTTCCCCTACATCTTTGGCTATTTCAATTTTTTCTTTTATCTCAAGCACTGCTTCTTTCAGAAAGTCTTCAATAAATGAAATCTTCCTCCTTGAATCTCTCCTACCACTGTGTTTCACCTCTCCTTTGTACTCAACAAAGGGAGTCTCCTGGTAGAGCGGAGACAGGAAGTGGATTAAAAGAATCCACTTTGGCACTTGGTTCTGTGTTCAGAAATTTTGGATAGTTTATAATATTTCTTGCATAATGGCATTCAGGCTTATGACTTGTTATTTCCTTCTGGGAGATCTATAATCCTTAAACTTTGTTATGGATTTGGTCTTTGAGATCAATATGTTTTGCTTGTATAGAGATCCTGTTTTTGTTTTAATGTAATTTTCTGACTGAGGAGTGGTGTTGAGTAGCAAGTCTACTGACCTCTCCTTTCTCCCCACTGTCCCCCAGGGAGAGGGTGGTTTCCATTTTCCAATATCTCCTCCTCTTCCTTCCAGGGTAGGGATGGAGAGGGTTGAGTTTGGTTGCTTGTTGCCACAGAACGGTGAGTGATGGCAGAGTCGGGGTATAGGTGGGGTTGGGGTGCTGGCAGAAACTATATCAGCAGCGAAGAAATTATTGATTCTACACTGGAGTCAATATGGGACTGGATCCCAGAGCATAAACCTATAGATTGGTTAGACTGCCTCCCCAGAGCATGGCTTGCAGGGAAGGGGGTGCTGAATAACAAGCATTAGGAATAAGCCTTCTCCTCTGTTAGTTTATTGGATTGTTGTATCATTGAAGGTATTTGGGGTCTTGGGGTAATTGATTTACAAACTTCTTATTTTGGTGAGTTTGGAAAGGTCAGGAAGATCAGAAAAATGTCTAGTCTACCATCTTTTTGTTCACATAACAGCAACCCTCTTGTATAGAGAAGAAATCTTACCCAACTACGTTTCAAGTCAGAGGGCCCACATTTAAATACCACTTCATTATTTATTACTTGGGTGACTTCCAGGAGTCATGAACTTCTCTGGATCTCAGTTTCCTTATCTGTTAGATGAAGAGTTTAGACTAAATGGATTCCAAAGACCCTTCCTGGTCTAAATCTATGACTCCATGATTATATTCTAACGTATATTATGCTTATTTGTATGAATGTTTTATCTGCCTAAATAGACTAAGTTCCTGTATTCAAGCTCATTTGTTGGGAGGATCAGGAAGGCTTTCTAGAAAAAGTATCATCTGGAAGGAAGGTAGAAATGTTGGGAAATATGTTTCTGGCACGGTATTGTAACAGCAAAGACCCCAACATACACAGGAGGACCTGCTGTACAGGTTCTTAGATTTGCTTTTCTAAAAGGAAAGGCAACTTTTGAGGGGTCAACTTTAATCAAGCACATATATGATTCACTTAGTTCAGGGGAAAAAAGTCAGCTCCCTGAACTTCAGAGAAAATACAGAGAAATAAAAGTCCACAGACAGGGCTTCCAACTGTCTGACCATATATACATACATATTCCAAGAGGGAGGCACCAACATCTGGGTTTTCAAAGCTGGAGGGCTCCTTAGTAGCTGCCCAGAGTCTCATCTGGCCAAACAAACTCTTCCATTGAGTAAGCTCCAAAATAAAACCTCACCTCAGAGTATATATACACTTTTCAGAGCCAGAGGGCATCACAACCCTTGAGAATCAGTGCCTCATTAGAAATTAACAAAAGGTATGCCTTCCAACAAAAAAATTTCCCCAAATCAAGCTTACCTTAATGGGCAGGCCCATTAATGGGAGGGAAAGAGCTTTAATTGTCATTAGCTTTACAGGTATGTACAAAACCTTGGAGTTAGGAGATGGAAAAATAAGATTGGGAAATTTTGACTGTCATACATGTTGTTTAGAACATAAGGGGCCTAAAAAATATGAAATTAAACTTAAAGGTAGATTGGAACCACATGAGGATGCCCTCCTTAAATGATCTTGCATGTACTTCTCTGGGTAAATAAGTATTTTGTCTCTCCAGAAGAATAAAAGTTCAACAGCAAGAAATAATTTTTGCTTTTGACTTCTTATTTTCTAGGCTTAGTACATTGCCTTGCATATGGTAGGCACCTAATCATATAAATAACTGGCATTTATGTGGTGCTATAAAATGCGAAAAATGTCTTACATGTATTATTTATTTGATCCTCACAATAACCCAGAGAGATTAGTGTATTTGATTAATATGATCACTTTACATATGAGGAAACTAAGACGGAGAGATGTTAAGTGACTTGCCCAGGGTCACACAGCTAGTAACTGAGGTCTTCTTTGAACTCAGGTCTTCCTCACACCAGGTCTAGCACTCTAGTCATTACATCACCAAACTGCCTATTAATAAGTACTTGATGAATTGAGTTGTTTCCTTTTTTTCCCCTCAGGGTATATTTTACCCAATGAGTTCTTGAGGAATCGGGGAAAAATTGAACAGTAGCTGACTTGTTCTGTCCAGTTGCTTTCTTCAGAACTCAAAACATATAGATAAATATCTAAGTTTAAAGAAAATTTTTTCAGGATTCTTCTTTTTCCTTATTATATTTTCCACCACAAATATTCGAGGATGTCTTTCCATATCCTTCCATTGTCCATCATTACTTTCTTTATTTGATACATAAATATTGACATAGGGCTTGAGAACACCTTTAGTCTGAGTCAAGGAAGGAGAATGCAGAAAGAAGGTGGAATGTACAAAGGAGACAGTGGAAGACCTACCAGCCAAAATTGCACCCAAACTGCCTTCCTGCCAAATTAGTTGAATTTATCCTGCTACCTTCTGTCCACGTAAAGTCATTTAATTTCATGTGGTGTCTCAGTTTCCTCATCTGTAAAGCAGGGGTGATAATAGCTATACTACCAATTTCACAAAATTGTGAAGATCTACTAAAATTTAGTATATAAAACACATTGCAAATTTAAAGCTTAAAATAAAGTCAGTTATTTTTATTATACTATTAATTGATACTAGGCTGATTGTGAAATAGGTGATGTCATCTTTCCAACCCACGCAGATACCTTTAGCTTCCCCTTTCTGTTCCTTTTTTTTCTTTTCAGCGGTACAAGCTCCTACTCCACATATATGCGAGTTAGCAGTGTCCTTAGGATGTTCCCACTCTCCATATCCAAACCTCCTCTCAGCCCCCTCATTCACACTAAAGTGTAAATGACTGACACCAGTTCAAAGTGTTATTCCTTCCCAAGGATATTTGCATTTTTAATAGGCATCAAAGTCCTAAGCTAAAAGAGTGAAACTCTGATACAGGCTGCCCACAGTCATGGCTGGGAAAGGATGTTTGGGCATTTAGGCAATCCTAAAATTTTACCACATGGGCTGTTACCCACCACACCTAGAGATAATCCTAGCATTGCTAGTGGCAGCTAATGGAGAAGGCCCTGAGTTGCTGAAAGCTTTTGGATGGATTAAGGATATGGTAGTTCCGTACACCTCATCAAAGCTGGACTCTAGTACAGAGTGTCCAGATGTTTCCTGCAGTGTGGAAGTCCTGCGTATTCCTTAGGGATTACCCTGTCCTCCCTCCCTTTGAATCTTACAGAGAAGGAAGCAATTCTTTTTCTTTCTCAAACTCATGTAAATTTATTTGAAATTACTTAACTTTTCCTGAAAGCTGTCTCTTATTTGCCTGTTTTTAATTTGTTAGGGATTTTGCAGAAGAAGATTTACGAGCATGTCAAATGATACATTTTCATAGTAATTTAAATATCAGTATTATTTGTCCAGTTGACTATTTGCAGATTCTAATCAAAATATTTAGTCTCTCAGTACTGTAAAGACCCTTGTGGGAACTAGACTACATATATGTAAAAACAGTCTGAAGGTTATTGAGGTGACCCCATTGAAATTACCAAAGAGAATTTCAAATTTCAATGAGCATATTAGCCCAATCTTTCAAAAGATTTTCACAAATGGCTAGAACTGTGTAGATGTCTCTATGAAAATGGACATTTGGCCTAGCCACCCTTAACAATGTTACCTCTCCTCCTTCAGTTATTTTGTCTGCTTCTTTCTGTTTCCCCAAGGTTTAAGGCTGATAATCCAACATGGGGTAGAATAATTACCAAGTCTGAGTCCTAGTTCTGTCAGTCATTCACTATGTAATTAATGTTGGGCAAGTCATTGGAACTTTCTTAGCCTGTTTCCACATATATAATATATAGATAGACATAGACATTCACATAGATTTAGATGTAGATGATGGTGATGAGGATTTGCACTAGTATCATAGAGTTCAGAATTGAAAAGGAAATTACCTAATACATCCCTCTCATTTCAAAGGTGAGGGAACTCTTTGGATTTAATGATACTAGAGGCACATATATAGCTCTTCAAGGTTTACTAAGCATTTTTTACACTTTATTTCCTTTGAATTCATTTGACCCACTCAATAACCCTGTAATGAAAGTGTTATTATTTGCAACATTTTACAGAAGAGGAAATTGGTTTCTCAGAGAGGTTAAGTGATCACCCCAGATCACACAGAGAGTAGCTCTTGGTGCCTGACTGACTCCCACTCCAGAGCTCTAGGGCCTACACAAGAACTATATGTACTGTTCATTTGTTACATGATTTCCCTCCCCCCCCTTTTTTTAATGCAGCATAGATTTTCTTTGTTCCTACTCTGAGGATTAGCTCTGTTGCATTTCACTCCTTTCCCACGTGGGGAGGTGGGGTCAGGGAGGGAGAGGTTCTCTCTTCTTTGTCATTAATTGTGTTTCCCTAATTTTAGCCGCCAGTGACTATGGCAAGGTGTCATAATGGATAGAGTCCTGGGCCTAGAGTTAGGAAGAACTAAGGTCAAATCCAGCCCTAGACACTTACTAGCTGTGTGACCCTGGACAAGTCATTAACCTCTCTTTGACTCAGTTCCCTCCACTATAAAATGGGAATGATAATAGTACTTCATAGAGTTGCTGAGAAGAAAAAATGAAGTATTTGTTGTAAGGTGCTTACCACAGTGCATGGAACGTAGTAGGCCCTATATAGATTACTTTATTCTCCCCGCTCCACCCCAGTCCTATTTAACCATTTAAAATCAGATTAGCTTTTGCAAGAGAATATTTACTTCAACAACATAGCAAGTACAAACATGCAAGCATTTCCCCCAAGATCTTAGGAAGCATAATCCCCCTATACCAACCACCTTGCTTTCTGGGGAATGGAAAGGAGATTGGACACATAGTTTAACACAGTTCCTTCATAGCTTTCATTAGTCCTGCCATGTTCAAGACCAAATTGGGACTGGGCTAGAGGACTGAAAATAGCAAGGAAAACAAGACTAAAATTTCAAGTTCATTTCTGGTGGTCACATGGTCTAATGTGGTTGGGTGGGGGAGGCAGTCATCAGATCTTCAGTCCTTACCTGCTTTGAGTTCACGAGCCCTCACCCCTGGCCCCTAATGCAGGAATGAAACAGACTCTCAGTCAGGTCATTTGTCCATCAGCCAGGCCATTGTGACAACGTGGACAATAGAAAGAAGCTGTTTGCAACTGCCAGTGCAGAATGTCTACGAACACGCTAATTTGCCCATCTTTCAGAAGCAAATAGAGACTCACTGCTTCCCAGATTGCATCTTAAGTGATCTATATATACATCAAAAACCCTCATAATATTTACAGAGTTTCTCTTTTCAACTAGACTATAAACCCATGGAGGACCGGGACCTTACTGTACCTCTAGCTATGCCTAGCACAGCAGCCTACTAGGCATAGAAAGACATATGCTCCCTGAATAATGATACTAATGACTGAAAACCCAGGGGTTTAATTATTTTTATTGAATAATCATGTATGTGCTATACATAAACACTGTACTCTAGTAGATAAAGACACTGAGCTGGGAGTTGTAAGACCTGGGTGAAGGTTCTGCTGTGACCCTGGGTAAGTCATTTAGTTACTATGAACTGATGTGTAATAATCACAGTGACTTGGTTGCACATCTCCCAGGTTTCTTTTTTTTGGGAGGGGGAATGGAAAAAATGTCATGTGAGTTTTTATCCCCCCCGCAAAAGGGGGATTCTCTAAAAATTTTCCTTGACACTATCCTTACCTCAGTTGTACTTTGTTATTGTTGTTTAATCATGTCCAACTTTTTTGACCCCATGGATCATAGCATGCCAATACGTCACTGGGTTTTCTTGGCAAAGGTCCTAGAGTGGTTTGTCATTTCCTTCTCCAGTGGATCAAGGCAAACAGGTTAAGTGACTTGCCCAAGGTCACACAGCTACTAAATGTCTGAGAATGGATTTGAACTCAGGTTTTCATGACTCTAGGCTCAACAATATCTACTGAATCCCCTAGCTGCCTCCCAGGCAAATAGAGGTTAAGTGACTTGTCCAAGGTCCTACAGCTAGTCTGAGATCAGATTTGAACTCATGTCTTCCTGATTCAGGCCCAGTACTTAATCTACCAAGTCATCCAGCTGCCTCTATATATCCCTCCCCAAAATTTAAGGGATTAGAAAGAAGATTGCATTGGGAGAAGAGGGAAGGGAAAGATAAAGAGAGGTAAATTTTCTTACCTGAAGAGGTGCAAAAGTTCTATTACAGTGGAGGGAAAGATGGGGGAGCAAGGCATTGCTTAAATCTTACTCTCATCAGACTTGGTTCAAATAGTGAAAAAAACATACACACATATAGAAATCCATTTTACCCTATGTGGAATGAGAAGGGGAGGGAGATAAGAGAGGAGGGGTACTGATTAAAGGAAGGGAGGATTGGAGGAGGTGGTCAGAAGCAAAACATTGGTGGGGGGGCAGGGTAAAATGAGAGAGACAGAAAGAGACAGAGACAGAGAGAGCAACAGAGACAGAGAAATGGAGAAAATAGGACGGAGGGAAATACATAGTAATTATAAGTGTGAACATGAATGGGATAAACTCACTCATAAAAAGGAAGCAGATAGCAGACTGGGTTAAAAACCAGAATCCTACAATATGTTGTTTACAAGAAATACATTTGAAGCAGACATACAAAGAGTAAAGGTAAAAGACTGGAACACAATCTATTATTCTACAGCTAAAATAAAGAAAAAGCAGGGATAGCAATCATGATCTCAGACAAAGCAAAAGCAAAAATAGATCTAATTGAAAGAGGTAAGGTAGGAAATTACATCTTACTAAAAGGTATTATAAATAATGAAGTAATATCAATACTAAACAAATATGCACCCAATGGCATAGCACCCAAAATTTAAAAGGAGAAGTTAACTGAGTTGCAGGAAGAAATAGACAGTGAAACTATACCAAGGTGGGCAGGGGATTCAACTTTGCCTTCTTGGAACTAGATAAATTTAACCAATAAGTAAAAAAGAAAGAAGATAAGGATGTGAATATAATTTTAGAAAAGTTACAGACGATAAACCTCTGAAGAAAACTGAATGGAGATAAAAGGATATACCTTTTTCTTAGTCTTATGAGGTACCTACACAAAAATTGACCAGATATTAGGGCATAAAAACCTCACACTCAAATGCAGAAAGGCAAAAATATTGAATGCATTTTTTGGATCACAATAAAATGAAAATTACATTTAATAAGGGGCCATTGAAAGATAGATTAAAAATAAATTGGAAATTAAATAACTGAATCCTAAAGAATGAGTGGGTCAAAGAACAAATCATAGAAATAATCAATAATTTAATTAAAGCAAATGACAACAATGATATAACATACCAAATTTTATGGGATGCAGCCAAAGTAGTGCTTAGGGGAAATTTTATATCTCTAAACTCTTACATCAGTAAAAAAAAGAGAAAGAACAATTCAATGATCCAAGAATGCAACTAAAAAAACCCCTCAATATAGAACAAATTAAAAATCCTCAGTCAAATACCAAATTGGAAATCCTGAAAATCAAAGGAGAGATTAACAAACTTGAAAGTAAAAAAGAAAATCATTGAACTAATAACCAAAACTAGATGCTTTTTTTTAAAAAAGCTAATAGACAAACAATTGGCTAATTTGATTAAAAGAAAACCAAATTACCAGTATCAAAAATGAAAAGGTGCATTGACCACCAAAGAAGAAGAAATTAGAACAATTATTAGGAGTAATTTTGTCCAATTATGTCATTAAATCTGACAACCTAAAAAAAATAGACAAATATTGACAAAAATATAAATCACTTAGATTAACAGAACAGGAAATAGAATACTTAAATAATACTTAAATCAAAAAAGCAAGGATGTTATCGCAATACATTGCATACATACAGCATAAAGACCATGCAGAATAAAGAGGTAGAATTTATACCAGGCATGCTGGACTGGTTGAATATTAGACAAATTATCAGTATCATTGACCATTGCAATAATAAAATCAGCAGAAATAATATGATTATGTCAATAGATGCAAAAAAAGCTTTTGATAAAAATACAATACCCATTCCTATTAAAGACATGAGACAGTTTAGGAATAAATGGAGCCTTAAAAAAAAAAGTTGTATTTATTGAACACCAAGAGCAAGCATTTTCTGCAATGGAAGAATCCTTCCCAACAAGATTGGATGTGGAACAAGGATGCCAATTATCATCACTTTTATTCAGTATCGTACTAGAAATATTACTTATCCAGGACTTTTTAAATTGTGGATCACAGCCCCATATGGGGGTCACAAAAAATTTGGCAACAGTAAAAATTTTTCATTCTTGTGCATTCAGAAAACTAATTCAAAAGCAAATGTGTAATGAATTTGAGAAATTTCTGGCAGTGCTTGGCCATGTTGAGTTGTACAACTTCACTGCAGCCTTTGTTCTGAACACAAAGCATAGGCACCGTACACTGTGCGTGTCCTTAAGTCACACAATGCCAGCAAACACTACCACAACATGAAAAAGGGGTTAGGAAAGAAAAAAATTTAAGAAGCCCTAATCTCTAGCAAAAAGGAAGGAAAAGAAATTGAAGCAATTAGAATAGGCAATGAGGAAACAAAACTATCACTCTTTGAAGATGATATGATGGTATACTTAGAGAATCCAAAAGAATCAACTGAAAAATTATTTGAAATAATAACTTCAGCAAAGTTGCAGGGTATAAGATAAACCCACATAAATCACCAGAATTTCTTTATGTCACCAATAAAGTCCAGCAGCAAGAGATCGAAAGAGAAGTTCAGTTTGAAATAACTATAGATAACATAAAATATTTGTGATTCTACTTGTCAAGATAAACTCATGATCTGTATGAATACAATCACAAAATACTTTTCAAATACATAAACTCCAATCTAAACAAGTAGAAAAATATCAATTACTCATGAGTAGGTTGAGCTAATAAAATAAAAATGATAATTATATCTAAATTTGTGTGTGTGTTCGTCCTTCGTTGCCGAAGAAGACCATGCCATCAGAGAAATAATGACTTGGCTTGGATTTGACTTTGTTTTGAGGGGAGGGAGGGCTGTGCAGGTCACCAGCCTCACTTCTCCTCCAGAGCCATCTGAATCCAGTGACCAGATATTCATCAGGATGACTGGAGATGACCCAGGATGAGGCAGTTGGGATTAAGTGACTTGCCCAAGGTCACACAGCTAGTGAGTGTCAAGTGTCTGAGGAGAGATTTGAACTCAGATCCTCCTGACTCCTGCACTGGTGCTCTATCTACTGCACCACCTAGATGCCTATATCTAAATTTATTCACTTATTCAATGCCAGACCACTCAAAAATTATTTTATAGAACTATAAAAATAACAATATTCATATGGAAAAATAAAAAGGCAAGAATATGAAAGAAATTAATGGGGAAAAAATATGAAGGAAGGTAGCCTCATCATACCAGATCTCAAACTGTATTATAAAGTGGTAACCATCAAAAGTAATCTGGTACTGGCTAAGTAAAGAGTGGTGGATCGGTGGAATAGTAAACAGTACATGGTAGATAAACTTGAGACCAAACTTTAGGGAAAAACATCACTATTTGACAAAACTGCTGGAAAAACTGGAATATGGCAGAAACTAGATAGAGACCAACCTCTTACACCATATACCAAGATAAGGTCAAAAAGGATACATGATTTAGACATAAAGGGGAATACCATAAGCAAATTAGAAGAGTAAGAAATAGTTTACCTATCAGATCTATGGATAAAAGAATTTATGACCAAACAAGAAATAACATTACAGGATGTAAAATGGATATGATTGTTGATTATGTTAAATTAAAATGGTTTTGCACAACAAAATTAATGCAACCAAGATTAGAAGGAAAACTAGAAATTAGAAATTAGAAATCTGGGAAAAAATATTTTTACAGCAAGTGTCTCTGATGGAGATTTTATTTTTCAAATACATGGAGAACTGAGTCAAATTTATAAAAATACAAGTCATTAACCAATTGATAAATGGTCCAAAGATATAAACAGAAAGTTTTCAGATTAGGAAATCAAAACCATCTATTGTCATATAAAATGTTCTAAATCACTACTGATTAGAGAATTGCAAATTTAAACAACTCTGAGAGACCACTTTATACCTATCAGATTGACTAATATGATAGAAAAAAGGAAAATGAGAGATGGTGGAGGGATGTGGGGAAATTGGGACACTAATATACAGTTCATGGAGTTATGAGAACTCATCCAGAAAACAATTTGGAAGTAGCCCAAAAGGCTGTAAAACTGTACCTACTCTCTGATCCAGAAATACCATTAGTAGGTTTGTATTCCAAAATGATTTTTTGAAAAAGGGCAAAGTACTTATTCGTACAAAAATATTTATATGTGCTTTTTTGTGGTGTCAAAGAGTTGGAAATTGAGGAGACACCCAGCAATTGAGGAATTGCTGAAAAAATTGTGGTATATGATTGTAATGGAATATTATTGTGCTATAATAAATGATGAGCAGTCTGATTTCAGAAAAAAGTGGAAAGATTTACATGAACTGATGCAAAGCAAAGTGAGTAGAAGCCGGTGAACATTATACACAGTAACGGTAATATTGTATGGAGACCACTTGTGAATGACTTAACTGTTTTCAACAATTCAATGATCAAGACAATTGCAAAGAACTCATAAAAAAAAATGTTATCCACATCCAGAGAAAGAATTGATGGAACCTGAATGCAGATTGAGGCATACTATTTTTTTACTTTCTTTATCTTTTTGTGTTTTTTTTTCAGTCTGTGACTTCTTTTACAACATGACTAATATGGAAATATGTTTTATATGATTGCACATTTGTATGATTGCTTAACATCTCAGGGAGGGGTGAGGGAAGGGAGGGAGAAAATCTGGAATTCAAAATTTTAAAAAATGAATGTGAAAATGGTTTTACATGTTACTGGAAAAATATTATTTTAAAAAATTTAAGTAAAGTGATGATCTTCCACGGAAAACACTTACCACAGGCTCCTCATAGTAGGAACTACTAGGGACTCTTGTGGTTCACCTCAATAGAATTTCAAGCTGGAAGGGAATTTCAAGCTTAAAGACAATTTAGTATAAACCCTTCATTTCATAGGTGAGGAAATTGAAGTCCATAAAGGTTAAATGATTTGACCAAGGTCACGGTGGTAGACGTGGAATTTGAAACCAGGTTCTCCAACTTGGGGTCCAGCAGCTTTTTTGGCTATAATACACTGTCTCTGTCACAGCTCCTGGGAGAGTAATGTTTTCATTATAACTGTTGAGTGGATGTGAGGAGTGTACATTTAGGTTTGTGTTGTTTTATTGTGCCAGACTCCAGACCTAAACCATTTGATTCAGAAAAGGAATTTGTCTTAGAAGTATGCTGAAGGGTGCATGGTTGCGTATTTCATTTCTTCCCAAGGATGTGGTGGATGGCATTCAAAGATAACAAAAGGAGGAAACCATTAGCACATCTTTAGATCCTTCTGTCTTTCTGACTTTAAAAGCTCTTGCTTCTCACCTTTGCCCAACTGCAGAGTCCAGGGAGCCAGAGACAACCAGCTCCTGAATCCCCAAAAGTTGTCTCATTATTCCAGCTGAAGCAGAAGAGGGATTTTTATTTGTCAAGGACAAAGGGAAGAGGTATTGAATTATTCATATCACTTAGGGAGGGGTGGTGGCTGCTGATCTGAATTGCCAGAAACAATCAACTAATATCCAAGTAAATGGATAGAGAAATAATCAAATTTCCTCATTTGTAAAATGAAAGGGTTGGACTAGATGGCATATAGGTAGGTCCTTGTCAGGTTCAAATCTCTACTACTATGAATTTAGAAAGACATTGCAAAATAACAATTGCAAGTTAGAATCAGAGACCTGATAACTTCTGCTTTTTCACAAGATAATCCAGAAGGCATAGCAATTTTCAGAAGAGCTGTTCTAGACTAGGAGTTGTGGTGCATAAGTAATCCCTTTCACTAGGGATTACAAACTGGGGCTTGTGGATCTCTTGAGTTCAAGAATTCTAAGCTTCAATAGGGCTAAAGCCAATCAGGTGCCCACACTAAATTTACCAGGGCCACTAGACTGTGTAAGGAAGTGTAAACTAGCCTAAATTGAGAGATGGGGCAGGCTAAAGCTTTTGTAACAATCCCCAGTGAGCAATTGCATTTCCAGCTTATGAGATGAAGAGGCCCAATTTCTCTTCCCTCCCCACTTCCCCGCTGCCCCGGCCCTAAAAAAGTTATGTTAAATAAATAGGAAAAATAATGTTCCCATTGAAGTTGCTGGAAAGGAGTTCAGGGGAAAGGGAAAAACATAGAAGTGAAAAACAAAATAAAATAAGCCAAGAAATTATGACTTTATGCTTATAGTTTATAGTCACTACGCATAATTGTACAGATTGATTCATAACATGTGTAGATCTATGCAAAAGGTATGAAATTAAAAGGGGCAGAGGTTTGGAAAATACACATAATTTGGGGCCTAGTCATCATTTATGTCAAATGAACTTGACAAACACTTACTGTACAGAACTGTTCTGGAAATTATTTGGGGCTGGTGATTAGGCTGGTGTCCTTGGCAGATGAGAACCTGTCTACACAGCTCAAATGGGAATTCCAGGCTCTCTGGCCATCTATGGAGTAACAGCTGAGTTATTCCTGGCAGCCAGTATCATCCAAAGTGAGGCCTTTAGTATGGAAGCTGATCCTGGGTCATTTGAGGGGGCTGAACTAGCCTGAGATGTTGCTCTAGTAGGAAGGCAATGTTGGGTAAATTCCCTGGAGGAACTGATATCTGGGTCTGGCCTGAGCTGTCAAATCCCTTGTGCTTTGGGGGTAGGGGAGAATCCTGTTTCATTGCCTGAGAAGGGTCAGCAACTGTGAGCCAAGACCAAATGTGGAAAAGTCCTAGACCTCTGATCTAGATTCTGTGCAGAATTTCTAGTGATACTATGAGATGATTCCTAGATTGGTAATTGTACTACTTAGTGTCAGAATGAATCACTAAAGAGGGCCTTGATTTTTTTTCTTTACTTACTTTTGGGGAGGAGAGAAACATTCCCATACTTTGGTCATGGGGGTAGGGCATTTAAGCTATAACATTTAAATGGATGAGTAATATGTAGAATTAAGAGATATCTGGAATTTATCATTCTGTGATCAATACCAGAAGGCAAATATCACTATGTGAAGACTTTTCTTCTTTTTATGTAAGAGAACACCTATTTTTTCCAAGCCTGAGTGGTATTTTATACCTCTCAAGCAAATGATTCCAAATTGAAGAAAGTGAATAAGAAATACTGGGATTTGAAGCCAGGTAACTTTTGATTCTTTCCTCTGGTTTACATTTCTGTAGGGCTTTGCGAAGGTTTTCCCAAACATTTTCATCCCTCCTTAAACATCCCTTAGCTCCCACTTCCCAACCCTATCCACTCAGCTGAGAACCATAGCTCCAAATTATTTTCATAGAGCTCTCTCATCCCCTTCCTCCTCATCTGACATCACTCAGACATAATCCACTACTTTCTCCTTCTTTACCTGTCTCCCATGAAGAGGTGGCTCTTCTTCTTGACAAGAGAATTCCTTCTACATGCAGAAGTGATCCCATTTCCTCCCTTCTTCTCCAATAGAAGTACCCCCTCTTATCCCAATTCTATTTCTAATCTTTAATCTTTTCCTGACTACTGGCTGTTTCCTCACTTCCTACAAATATGACCATGCTCTCTCATCTTCAAAAAACCATCACATGTTCTGTCTATTCCTACTAGCCATGGTCCTATGTCTTTCTTCTCTTTCATGGTTAATCTTCTCAAGAAGGCTTTTGACATGCTATGCCTCAACTTCCTTTCCTCTCACTCTCTTTTTAATTCTTTACCATCTGACTTCTGTAGCAGCAAGCCCCCTCACACATCCAGGATGGCCAGCTAGCATAAGTTTTTAGATCAGCTTTTCTAAAAGGAAAGCAATTTTTAAGGGATCAACAATCTTCTTTAATCACATATACCAACAGAGAAAAACAAGCAGAGAAAAAAGACCAATAGGCAGGGCTTCTGTCTGACCATAAGCAATACATATATCACAGGTCAACAGACAGATCCAATGGTCTGACCATTACATATCTACATAGTTAGCGGAGAGAGAAGCACCAACATCTGGGGTTTCAAAGCTAGGAGGGGGGGCTCCTTAATGGCTACCCAGTGTCTCATCTGGAACACAAACCTTCTTCCAAAGAGTAAGCCCCAAAGCACCTCAGAATATACACTTTTCAGAGCAGGAGGGCATGACCCTCCTTACCCAGTGCCTCGTTAGCAATTAACAAAAGGTGTGGGCCTTCCTACAAAATAAGCCTCCCCAGTCAAACTTCCCTTAGAGGGTTCCACCTGAGGCCTATGAATGGGGGAAGATTTTTTACTCCCCTTATTACAGTTTCTGATGTCATCATTTAACTGAAATTGTGCTCCTCAAACTTAGGATGATCTCTGAATTGCCAAATTCAATGGACTTTTCTTAATCCTCATTCTTCTTTACCTCTCTGCACCCTTTGACACTGTTGAGTATGGTCTTCTCCCTACTACTCTTTTCTCTTTAGGTCTTTATGATATGGTCTCTCTTGTCTTCCTGCTTGTCTGTTCATTCCTTCTCAGTCTCCTTTGCTGGATGTTTACCCAAGTTATGCCAGCTGACAGTTGTTGCCCAATGCTCTGTCCTAGGTGCTCTTCTTCTTCTATACTATTACATTTGATAATCTCATCAGCTCCCATGGATTCAGTTGTTATTTCTATACAGATGATTCTAAGATCTCTTTGTCTAGTCTTTTCTCCTATACATCCAGTCTCACATTTCCAAAGGCCTATTGGATAGCTTGAACTCAGTGTCCTATAGACATCTTAAACTCAACATACCTAAAACTAAATTCATCTTTCCCCATCAAGTCTCTCCTCTCTCTAGCTTCTCTGTTACATTGAGGATACTATTATTTTCCTAGTTACCCAAATGAAAACTTAGGCACCACACTCAACTCCTTACTCTCTTACACACTCCAGTATTCAAATCAGTTGCCAATTCTTGTCATTTCTACCTTTGTAGAATTCTAGTGTATGCCTACTTCTCTCTTCTGATATTGCCAGCTTCCTGTTGCAGGATCTGGTCACTTCAGAACTGGATTATTGCAATGCCTGGCTGCTTGGGTCTCTGTTTCATCTCTATCTTAATCCCAGGCCATTCTCCTTCACTCAATTGCCAAAGAGCTTTTCCTAAAGCATAGAATCGAATTGACCATAGCACCACTCTGCCATTCACATTCTAGTGACTCTTTCTTGTCTTCAAGACCAAAGATAAAGTCCTCTCTGGCTTTGAAAGAACTTCATAATAACCAAGCTCCTTCTTACACCTTACTCAGCCTAATGTATTTTCCTATCCAGTGACACTGGCCTCCTTGATGTTCCTCTCATAAAACACACCACCTCCAGACTCCAGGCAATTTCACTGGTTATTTCCCATTCCAGAAATGTTCTCTTCCCTTATCCCTACCTCCTGGATTCCCTAGTTTCCTTTAAGACTAAAAAAAATCCCACTTTCCACAAGAAGCCTTTCTCAGCTCCACTTAGTCTTAGAGCTTTCTCTCTGAGATGATCTCTAATTCATTCTGTCTGTATCTTGTTTGTACATAATTGTCTGCATTGTTGCTCTCCCTTTAAGCTATGAGTTCCTTGAGAGCCAAGACTGGATTTTTGTTTGTTTTTATTTTTGTTTTGTTTTGTTTTTGTCTTTATAGACTAAGTACTTGACATATAGTGAGTGCTTGCATTTTAGTTCTCCAAGGATATTTCTTTTCTTTATTTCTCTCACTCCTTTCTTCTGTTTTATTTCTACCTTCTCCCTCTCCCTCCCCCTCCTAGCTACTTTTTCCTTTCCCTTTCCCTCCTTTTCCCCTTCTCTCTCTCTCTCTCTCTCTCTCTCCCTTTCTCTCTCTCTCTCTGTCTCTGTCTCCAATATCTTTCTCCAATCTCTCTCCCTCTTCTCTATTCCTTTCCCTTCCTTTGCATATTTTTTTAAAGAAAACCTAAAAGTTAACATTTCAAGCTTTCTGTACCAAAACCCAAGTTCCTCTATTAATTTGACTTGCTTTAGCTAACACTAGGCTCCTGGAGCTTGCCAGCTGTCTTTCCTCATTGGGGGGAAACTCAGCAGAGAAACAAATTGGTGATTGATGAGATCTTTAGGGATGGAAGAAAATAATTCCAATTTTAATTTGTTAGGCTCACATTGACAAAGAGACCATGAAATCTTGAAAGCTTACTTCATTCACATATTTTTTGGCCGACACAGAGGTTTCATGTTGCCAAGTAGAAGTGTTTCCTTCATTTCTCTCACTTCTGCTGACATATAGTTTTTTTTAAAGTCTTAATTAGGATCAGAAAGCAGCTGAACCAGCCTGAAATGTTGATGGAGACAAGGTGTTTGGTAGCTGGATCTTGATTTTAGAAATTTAGTTCCCTTATTTTCAGCAACGAGAGAATGGAGGTGGCCCAGCCCTCTGGAATAATTCCACTTTCCTCATACTGTGTCCTTTCACTGCTGAGAAGAAAAAGGAGGAGGGAGGAAATTGAACTCTAATGTGTCATTTCTATGAATATGGGGGTTGCCTTTGGGGAACAGCCTTAGGAATCCATATTATTTTATATTTCAGAGCACCACAGCAGTGGAAATCAAGATTGGGTTTTCTGATCAAAGTTCCTTTCCATCACCATGCTCACTTCCAGGAGGGAAAGAGTTAAAGATGCCAAGAAAGTAAGAATATTCTACAATCATATGGGTTTGGGAGGAGGGGAGTGGGTGTACCCATTGATGCTTGCCAACCCTTGGCTCTCTCCTTACTTCTTTCTTGTGCAATCCTTCTTCATGATGCTCATTGTTGTTAACATTTATGGATTGCCAAAAACATGCTAAGCCCTTTTCAGTACATCAAATGAGAGAGGCCCCTTCTCTGTGTGTTCACATAAAGACACAGATGGGAAAGACAAAAAAGACTAGAAAAACACTGTATGATTATTAAATAATGAGGATGCTTTCCCAACCTCCACCAGAAAATTGGTCTCATTGCTTTATAATCAGACCAGAGATAGAAAGGATAAAGATAAATGGCCTTCCAATGAATTCACTCACAAAAATCTATCACGTATCTGACATGTATAAGGTACTATGTAAGGTGGTTTGTGACATGGAGCAGTATAAGTGACACCTCCTCCATCCTTAAGTTGTTTATGATCAAGGAGGGAGGATATGAAGTGGATAAATGAGTATAAGATGGGGTGTACCAAGAGAGTGATATTAATTCATCTATACTTCCATCCAGACCCCCATTCAGATGGAGGGGAACATGAGAAGATATCATAGAGAGAGTTGAATTTAAGGTGGATTTTAAAGATGAGAATTTTAAATGTGGAAGTGAAGAGAATTCCAGGTAGAGGAAACAAGATAAGTGAAAGTATAGAGGTACAAAATCTGTCCAGGAAATAACTCAAATGAACTACAGCCTTTGTCATTGAAGGAACTGGCATATATAACTAGTGAACCACTGCTAGTAAATTTTGATTATGGGAAATGGAAGAGTTACCACAAGATTGGAGAAAGGTAAATGTTCTGATTTCCAAAAAGAGATAAAAAGGAGGGGGCACAGAGAACAGAGCATGTAAACTATAGGCAATAAGCTTATCTGATTCTTGGGGAAATTCTAGAACAGATCCTTAAAGAGATTATTAATGAAGAATTTGTAGGTGAGTATAAGGAGACAACATGGCCTTACCAAGAATAAATCATGATAGACTAAACTTATTTTCTTTTTTTTGATGAGGTTGTTAAACTGGTACATGAGAGAAATACCATAGATCTAGTTTACTAGATTTTAGCAAAGAATTCAGTAAAAAAAAAAGTCACTTCATTCTTGAGATGGAAGGTGGAAAGATGTGGACTAGGCAATTATAAACAATTGAATTCTGAGCTGGTTGGATGACCGAACTCAAAAAGTAATGGTTAATAGTTCAATGTCAACAAGGCAGTGGATCTTCAGTGAAGTTCCATGAGGATCCTAGGCTGTTGAACATTATCAGTTCCCTGGATAAAGGCATAGACAGCATGTGAATTTGAAGATAATACAAAGCTAGGAAGGATAACTAATGCCTTGGTTGACAGGGTTCAGAAAATCATGACAAGCTAAAGCAGGGGTCTGAAAACAATGCTTAAGGGACAATGGCCACTTACAATGGGATTTTTTGTTGTTATTTTTTCCTGTTTTTTATTTCACAATTTAAAATGTAATAAACTTTTATTTAAAAAGGCAAAAAACATTTCTAGCTCCTGCTGGGACATATAGAGAAATACACTGGACTTGGCTCTGTGGCTCAGATTCCTGGAGAAAGATTTAAGAGATAAACTGAATATCTCAAAACGTCTAGTACCACATATTTGTGATACAAGGGGAAGGGAGAAGTGAAAAATGGAAGCTCCTCCTCAACCATGCCCCCACTTTTCTGCCACCAGCAAATCCTTGGTTTTAATTCACCAACTTCCTTAATGGTTTCCACCTTCTCGCATGCTAGGTTCATCTTTCTTCCCTCCTGAGAACAGGGAAATGCCTTCTAATTTCTTCACAATACTACTGTCTCTGAAATAGGGGCACAATAATCTTTCCTTAGTTGTCATCATTATTAAGAAGGATTTTGCTACTAATTAAAACAAGAATCCAAAATTAAATTAAGATCAGCAAACATTTATTGCTTGTGCTTACCATATGCAAGGCATCGTGTGAAGCACTTGGAAGGCAAAGACAAAAATTAATTAGTCCCTGCCTTCAAGGACCTTCTATTCTACTGGGAAATATAATGTACACAAGCAAGTAAATACAAGTAAATTGAGGAGGGATAGATTACTATCTGGGGAAAGGAGAAACTTCACAGATCAGGTGAAGTAAAACTGAAGCTTAAAGGAAGAAAGGATTCTGGGAAGTAGAGATAAGGATGAGGTGCATTCCAGGTGAAGGAGATCACCTATACAAAGGTATGGAATTGGGAGACTGAATGTTAAGGTCAAGGAAAGGGTGGTAGTAGTTCAGTTTGACTGGAACATAGAGTACCTGAAGTACATATAGTACATAATATCAGAGGGGTGGAATGATGTCAGAATAGGAGTCACAGACTTAAAGCTGGAGGGTAAACTAATAGCACAGTCAACAGAGTTCTGGGCTTGGAGTCAAGAAGACCTGAGTTCAAACCCTGCTTCAGACACTTACAGATCACATGACTGAGTGAGTTACTTAATTTCTTCTAGGACCAATTTCCTCATATGTGAAATGGATATAATAATGACATCTACATCAAAAGGTTATTATGAGATTATATGTATAAAGCGCTTGCAAACATTAATGCATATGTTCTCTCTCTCTCTCTCTCTCTCTCTCTCTCCATATATATGTGCTGGCCATTACTTACTGTTATTATTTTTGCTTCAAAAACCAATCTCTTCTCCACATACCTGATAAGTAGTCATCCAGTTTTTACTTGGGGACTTTCAGTGAGGGTGACCTTATTGCCTTCCAGAGTAACCCTCTCTATTTTTGATAGTTCTAATTACCAGAAAGTATATCAAGGAATTCTTGCATTAGCCATAGAAAATAGCTTCTCGATGACTACACCAAATAAATAAGAAAAATGCCCTATACCCTGAGCAAATTGCAGGACAGATTGAAGTAAAAAAGTTGATTAGTACCTAGGTCTAAGAGGAAGGAAATATGGCATTTATAAAGGAAAAGAGTGTGGAGGAGATAAAGGACCAGAAGTTTGATACTGATTACAGATATTTACTTACCATATGAAATGAAACAAGCAGCCAGAAGAAATGAAAAAGAGATTAGGAAGAAATATTCAATCGACAAGACTTCTTAGAGTTTCCCCTCCGCAGTGTTTTGGTGACATTTCCATTAGGACCACCCCCAAGGTGTGTGTCACCCTGGGGCAATGGTTCTCAAAGGATGGTACTCAAGAAGTGTTTCTACTAGATATACTAAAACATTGTACTAAATTTTCATTTGTAGCCCCATGCATGTTAGTCTCTTTTAATATGATGTGATTTGTCATGGCAAAGAATAATATGGTGCCTTAAGCAAAAGAAATCTGAGAACCATTGCCCTGGGGACTGTCAGTCACAGAGAGAATGGTGAAGCTCAGAGCAGTAGGATGGAAAAGTTGGAAAATAACTCTAGTGACCTTTCAGAATTTCCCTTCAGCAAGGTCTTAGCAGGTCACCCTCACTAAGGATCACAAATATAATGTAGTTCTTGGTCAGGTCTAAGGAAGAAATAAGTACATCAATGTCTGCATATATCTCTCTATATATGTACTCATAGTATTTAATAGAAGAAAATACAAACAGTAATTATAACCCCAAATGTTAATTGATTACTTACCCAATGAAAAGAAAGAATCAAAACATTTTAAAAAATCTAACAACTTTCTGCATATGAGAAACACATTTAAAAAACATACAGAAGAGAAATGAGAAGATAGAATAAAATCTATTATGATTCATTTGAATCTAATAAAGAAGATACAATCATGATTTCAGATAAAGTGACAGTGAAAATCAAAAATAGCAAAACAGACAAACAGGAAAAATACACCACGTTTAAAGATACCAGAGGCAATGAAAAATAATAGTATTAAATATAAGGGACTGAAATGGTATAATAGCTAAGAAGTAATTTAGAAAAATTAGGAAAATCAGAAAAGAAGTTAATAGTAACACAGTAATAGTAGGAGACCTTAATATTCCTCTCTCAGAAATGGATAAAAGTTACATAAAGAGAAATATAGAGTTAAACAGATTATTGGAAAAATCAAATTCTAAGGACAGGTAGTGAATCCTGAGTGGTAATATTAAAGGATACACATATTACAGTATACATAGTACATAGATATATATCATATAGCACCTTTACAAATTAATCATGTGCTAAAACATAAAGGAATAATAAACATTATAAAAGTTAATAAATATGTAATTTACTGATGCAATAAGGTAGTAATAAATAAAGAAGATATGAGCATAAGATTTTGACCTAGATACTGAGTAATCATATTCAAATCCAAGAATAAATCACTGAAATTGGATCAAAGAATTCACAAATCACATGACTTAATTACATTAAAGACAGTAACAACAATTAGACAACATGCCAAAGTTCATGTAATATAGTCAAACCTATCCTCAGAAGAAAATTTAAATCTCTAAAAAAGCTATATTAACAAAATAGAAAATTTGTAAATCTGAGAATGAAAGACTAGGATGTAAGTAAATTACCAACCATGAAAATTAGAGACATAGATAACTTGAAGATAAAGGTTACACATTTGACAAACAAAACCAGAGTTATTCTTTCAAAAGTAAACAAAAATTGATAAACTACTAGCTAATAATGAAGGGGGCAGCTAGGTGGTGCAATGGATCGGGCACTGGTCCTGTGGTTAGGAAGACTCATCTTCCTAAATTTAAATCTATATTTAGACACTTTCTATCTGTGTTACCCTAGGCAAGTCATTTCACCATGTTTGCATCAGGTCTTCATCTGTAAAATAATCTGGAGAAAGAAATAGCAAATTACTCTAGTATCTTTGCCAAGGAAACCCCAAATGGGATCATGAAAAGTCCAACATGACTGAAACAACTGAATATACAATTGAAAAAAGGGAGGTAAAAATCATGAAAAGAAAAAGAACCAAGTAAATTTTCAAAAGAGAAGTAAAGAGAATTATTAGATACTATTATGCACAACTATATGCTGAGTAAGCTGAGAATTTGAAGTATGTGGATAAGTAAACAACCCATGATCTCAATTAAAAAATCAAATGTTCTCTCTCTATTCTTGAATCAACTGCTGCCTTTAATATTATCAGTCTTCTCTACACTCAATGTTCTTGAGGTCTTCATGGCATTGTTCTCTCCTAGTACCCCTCCTATTCATCTGACTGCTCTTTATCAGTTTCATTTCTTGGATCCAAGCCATGAATAGTAACAGTGGGTGTCCCCAAAGAGACTTTGGTATTATTCCTCAGTCCTCTTCTACTTTCCTCTATAATATGTTGCTTAGTGATCCTATTAGCTCCAGTGGATCAAATGATCCTCTCTATGGAGACAGTTCCCAGATCTACATAGTCAACCCTAGTCTCTCTCATTAGTTACAGACTTTCAGACATCTCAAACTGGATGTTCTGGTTGTTATCCTTCGTCTTCAAAGAGGATCAAAATGACATCACCATGATAAAGTGAAATTTCAGTGTGTCCAGCTGTGGCTGATCAGACCAATAGAGGCTCAGAATGCTCTACCACAAGTTGGGCACAGATAGTCCCTATGAATGTTGGAGTGGATACCCCCAATTTGCACATGCTGTTTCCTTTGTGCTGTCTCAATTCTGCTTTGCTCAAAGAGCACAGCACCCTTTCTGATGTGGGCACACCATGCTGAGCAGTCCTGTGCCAGTGTCTCCCATGTTGCAAAGTCAAATCCAAAGTTCTTGAGAGTGTCCTTGTATTGCTTCTTCTGACCATCATGACAATTACCTGCCCCATGTGAGTTCTCCATAAAATAGTCTTTTTGGCAAGCGTACATTCTGCATTCGAACAACGTGACCAGCCCATCAGATTTGTGCTCTCTGAAGCATAGTTGGAATGCTTGGCAGTTCAGTTTGAGCAAGACCTCCAGTGGTTGGTACCTTATCCTCTCAGGTAATCCTCAGAACCTTCCTAAGGCAGTTCAAATGGAAGTGATTCAATTTCCTGGCACGACGCTGGTAGACTGCCCATGTTTCACAAGCATGTAACAATGAGGTCAGCACAATGGCTCTGTAGACCTTCACTTTGGTAGTCAATCTAATACCTCTTCTGTCCTAAACTTTTCTCCAGAGCCTCCCAAACACTGAGCTAGCTCCGGCAATGCATGCATTAACCTCATTGTCAATGTGTATATCCCTGGAAAGTACAGTACCAAGGTAAATGAACTTATCCACAGCATTCAAAACTTCTCCAGTTGTTGTAACCGATGGTTCCACATATGGATGGTGTGCTGGTGACTGATGGAGCCCCTGTGTTTTCTTGGTGTTAATTATTAGGCCAAAATTAGCACAAGCAGCAGAAAACCTGATCCATACTTTGTTGCATTTGAGCTTCAGAGGCTGCACGGGGTGCACAATCATCTGCAAACAGAAAATCATGCACCAACACTCGCTTCACTTTGGTCTTGGCTTGTAGCCTTTTCAAATTGGAAAACTTACCATCAGTATGGTAGTTGACCTTAGTGATCCTATTAGCTCCCATGGGTCAAATGATCATCTCTATGGAGACAATTCCCAGATCTACATAGCTAACCCTAGTCTCTTTCATTAGTTACAGACTTTCAGACATCTCAAACTGAATGTCCTAAAGACATCTTAAGCTTAGCATATCTATGACAGAATTCATTCCCCTCTTGGCTCTCATGACTTTCTGGATTTCAATACCATGTCTCAGCTGTAGTCTTGCCCTGGAATTTCTCTCAGTACCTGAGGCTTCCTTGTCTTGGAACATCCTTCTTCCTTTTTGACCTTTTCATCTTAGAACATAATTTATTTTTATCAAATAATTTGGTAAATTTATAAATAAAATACATACTTTACTTATTTTCTAATTGGTGAGTTTACTTCAGGACTTCCATTTTGAGGAGAGATCAGGTTAGGCAACCTTCATTTCTTTTACAATTCTCCTTCTGACATTCTGAACTTTGACACCCTGTTTCTCTGTGGACCCTCTTTCCCCCTCTCAGTCTAGGACTGGCTCAGACAAGTATATGTTATCATTGCCATATGTTTATAGCCATCATGGTTTTTGGAGGATAAGGAGTAGGAATGGAAGAGAAGTCTTCTTCCAATCTTGCTGGTAATTAAATGAAGAGCTCCCTAGATCCCAAAGCAACACCCTTCTGAAGAGAAAAAGAGAGAGAAAGTTGCTTCTTTTCAGTCGTTCTTATCAACTGCTTAGTTGGAGGCTCTTTCTGGCTTGGTTTCTGATCATTTTCAACACAGTCTGCAGTTATAGGGACACATGGAGGACAAACTATGAGCCCCTTGTTGCATATATTCTTTAGCAAGGAACAAGAACATATTTTCCTCCAAAGCATGCATGCCCAGCTCTATAGGAAGTGATCTCATCCAGAATTCCTTGATCACCACTACCACTCTCCATTAATCGAAATGTATTGGGCCCAATTAATGGGTGCTTCTTAGTTAACCTGCATCATTAACTTTCCACAAAATATTTTAGATGATTTGTCACTGAGTTATCTTCTACCTCCCCTGGGCTCCTAGAATCCAGATTTAAAATGAAAAATATTTTTATATATAGTATAGATTTTATATAATATAGTGATAATGTAATAATTATAATTAATATAGTAATAAATGTAATATATAGTCATAAAAATTATTGTTATTATAACAAAAAACCCTACATCATTCCCGCTTCTCCCCCTGCAGTAAGGGCAGGTTGGTAGTTCCATAAACTTATTTTTATTATCCATTCTAAGATGGTTCAGAAGTGACACCTTATAAAGAGCAAATCTATAGGAAAATCTACGGATTAGGTGTGATGTCCTGCTGGTTTTATTCTCTTTGTAGCAGAATATGACTAAGGGTTGGGTGGGAGAGAGATATGTGCAAAACTGTACTTTCCATGCTGAGTACAAGGACATATAATCCTTTGGGCAACAACCAGAACCACTGACAGAAACACTTTTCATTGTTTATGACTATATTTAGCCTAATGGTCAGTGTGACATTTATTTTCTATTTAAAATGAGCCCTTGCACTACTAGCATAACTCTTGGCTGCTAGCATCTTCCACATGCTAATCTAAAGTATATACTTGAAGAGATTATACTCCTAGCTATAGCTCTTTGATTCCTAGGAAAGTTACTTTAATAGATATTTTCTTATAGATACATGATTTCCATATTTAATATTTTAGATTAGCATCAATATATTTTTATGGAACCTTTATTTAGGCTGTACTAAATAACCCTGTTATCCATCTGGGCTGAAAAGGGAGCAATAAACACTCTGAGATTAGCATGAATCAATCAATTAATTAACACCTATTTAGCACCTACTATGTGCAAGGCACTGTGCTAAATGTTGGCTAAATGCTAGCATAACTGTGGTGAGGCATTAGGCTAAGTGCTAGCATAAAAATGACAATTATTGGAAGTTGCATAAGCAAGTCCAGTTTTGAAAATTTTCTGGGAGCCAAGATGGCAGAGTAGAAGGTTGGACCTGCTCTAGCTCTCCTCCCATAGCTCATAAAATACCTGTAAAAGCTGACTCTAAACAAATTCTAGAGCAGCAGAAGCCACAAAATGACAGAGTGAAAGAGATTTTCAGCCTGTTGAAAGGCCAACAGGAAATGTCTATTGTACCAGGTTCAGAGTGAAACCCAGTCCAGCCTGGGCCATGCAGCATGGACAGGACTGGAGCAAGTTTCAGGGTGCACAATCATTGGTAGCAGCTATGGTTCCCAGATTTCTCAACCCACAAATGCCAAAGACAGTTTCAAAGGTCATTAAAAAAAGCTCTTTCACTTGTGTGAGAGGAGAGCATGGTCCGGCCTCAGCCCTGGCCCCAGGCAGCTGCAGCATCCACTTTTGGAGCCCTTTGCCTAAAGACCCCCAGGGGAATCAAGCATCTGATCTGGATCTCAGCCCTAACTGGCAATCCTGGGGCAAGGAGGAACGCTGACTGGCATGGTGGAGCAGGCAGTGGCTGCAGAGAGGGAATCCTACTTGCAGTTCCAGGACAGAAATGAGTGCTTATGGTTGCTCATAGACCAGAGCACAGGCCAAGAGAGGAGGAAACTCCTCTCCCTTGATTGTGCCACCTTGGAGGAACTGAGAACTTACAGGTCCCTAGAGTATACCCTCCACTTAACAAAGGACTCAAAAGTCAAGTAACTGGCTGGGAAAATGCCCAAAAAGGGAAAAAAGATTCCTTTCTTGGTGAAAAGGTATTTTCTTTCATCCTCTTGGATGAGGAAGAACAAGACATACCATCAGAGGAAGATATCAAAGTTAAGGCTTCTACATCCAAAATCTCCAAAAAAATGCAATGGTCTCAGGCCATGGAAAAGCTCAAAAAGGATTTTGAAAATCAAATAAGAGAGGTGGAGGAAAAATTGAGAAGAGAAATGAGAGTGATGCAAGAAAATCATGAAGAGTAAGTCAACAGTTTCCTAAAGGAGATCCAAAAGTATGCTGAAGAAAATAACACCTTTAAAAATAGGCTAACCCAAATTGCAAAAGAAGTCCAAAAAGTCAGTGAGGAAATGAGAAAAATGCTTTAAAAAGCAGAATGGGCCAAATAGAAAAGGAGGATCAAAATCTCACTGAAGAAAATAGTTCTTTAAAAATTAGAATGGAGCAGATGGAAGCTAATGACTTATATGAGAAATAAGGAAATTATAAAACAAAACCAAAAGAATGAAAAAATAGAAGACAACGTGAAATATCTCATTGGAAAAACAACTGACCTAGAAAATAGATCCAGGAGAGACAATTTAAGAATTATGGGACTGCCTGAAAGTCATGATGAAAAAAAGAGCCTAGACATCATCCTTCATGAAATTATCAAGGAAAATTACCCTGATATTCTAGAACCAGTGTGTAAAATAAATATTGAAAGAATCCACTGATCATCTCCTGAAAGAGATATGAAAAGAAAAACTTCTAGAAATACTGTAGCCAAATTCCAGAGTTCCTAGGTCAAGGAGAAAATATTGCAAGCAGCCAGAAAGAAACAATTTGGGTATTGTGGAAATACAATCAGGATAACACAAGATCTAGCAGCTTCTACATTAAGGGATTGAAGGGTCTGGAATATGACATTTCAGAGACCAAAGGACACAGGTTTAAAACCAAGAATCATCTACCCAGCAAAACTGAGTATAATACTTCAGGGGAAAAAATAGGATTTCAAAGAAATAGAGGACTTTCAAGCATTCTTGTTGAAAAGACCAGAGCTGCATAGAAAATTTGACTTTCAAATACAAGAATCAAGAGAAACATCAAAAGGTAAACAGGAAAGAGAAGCCTTAAAGAACTCATCAAAATGGAAATATTTACATTCCTACATGGAAAGATATTATTTGTAACTCCTGGGACCTTTTTCAGTATTAGGGTAGTTAGAGGGAATACATACATATATGTAGGTGTTATGGGTATGCATGCATGAGTATATTATATATGTGTATGTATGTATATGTACATGGGTATATGTATGTATGTGACTGCATATATCTATCTAAATAGATCTATCTATCTAGATATACATATAGACAGAGGGCACAGGATGAACTGAATATGAAAGGAGAATACCTTAAAAAAAATAAAATTTGATGTTGAATGGAATATACTAGGAGTGAGAGAAAGGGAGAGATAGAATGTAGCAAATCATCTCACATAAAAGAGGGAAGAAAGAGCTTTTACAATGGAGGGGAAGATCAGGGAGATGAAAGGAAATAATTGAACCTTACTCTCTCATAGGATTTGACCACACACTCAACTGAATGTGGAAATCTGTTTTACCCTGCAGAAAGGAAAGGGAAAAGGAGAAAGGAGAGGGAAGATAATAGAAAGGACAGCAAATTAGGGAAAGGGATAATCAGAAGCAAACACTATTGTAGGAGGACAGGTCAAGGGAGAGAATGGAATAAATGAAGGGCAGGATAAGACAGAGGAAAATGTGCTTAGTTTTTTACAACATGGCTATTATGGAAGGGCTTTGCATTGTCGTACATGTACGACCTATATTGAATTACTTGTTTTCTTAATGATAGTGGGTGGGGAAAGAGGGAGAGAATAACTCAAAGTTTTAAGAATGAATGTTAAAAATTGTTTTAGCATGCAACTGGAAATTAAGCTATACAGGAAATGGAGTATAGAAATCTTTTTTGTCCTACAGGAAAATAGAGGGGAAGAGGGATGGAAGAAAGGTGAGTAATAGAAGGGAGGACAGACTGGAGGAAGGTGTGGATGGGATGCATACTGTACTGGGGTGGGGTGTGTGGAGAGATTGGGAGAAAATTTTGAATTCAAATTCTTGTAGAAGTGAATGTTGAGAACTGAAAAACAAACAAATTATAAAGAAAAAAGGAAAATTTCCAACCCAAATATGTTTAGATTAGTAATACCACTTTTGGTGCTTAAATAATGATATTCTTAACAAAAGCTTATTTACATAAAGTGTTTTGTAGTCCCTAAATATTTTATGTAGACTATCAGTGGCTTCCACATTTGTAAAATGGGGACAATGAAAGCTGTGCTATCTGCCTTGCAGGGTTGTTGTGTAATCAGATGAAATTAATGTTCCTTACTCACTCTAACCTGCTCTCATATTGTCGAGTCTAACAAAAGATGACTACGACTAAAATTTTCTCAGATTTTTAGGAGCAAAATTATTTTGATTCTCCTCCCCCAAAACCTCCTCCAGAAAATAATCATTAATCTGAAGACCCTTGAGCTCCAACTAATATGTTTCTATGTACGCAAGTCAGCCATTCACAGTAATAATGAGACACATACTATTAGCTAAGTGCCTGGCACATAGTAAGTGTTTAATAAATGCTTCTCTCTCTCTCTCTCTCTCTCTCTCTCTCTCTCTCTCTCTCTCTCTCTCTCTCTCTCTCTCTGTCTCTCTCTCTCTCTTTCCATCCCCCTCTCTTTCTCCTTCTGTCTCTCTCTCTCCTATGATTTCTATTTAGATATTAAAGTGCCCAACATATTTAATAATGTTCTGAGAGTGACAACATATTTTAGATTCCCATCAAAGATGACTTTGATGCTCTTTAAGCAATTTGCTTTCAAATCTCTACTTCAATCAGAGTGAATTCTGGCCTGGAAACTATACATCATAAAATATATTTCACTCAACATTTATTACATATAATATTAGCCATTTGGTGGCCTTAAAATTGGTCTTTCAATAATTAAAGGGTTCTTTCCTGACCCAAATGTCCAAAATAATCATACAATACTTTCATGGCCATAACACAATGTTTACAAGATTTACACAAAATTTATAACTTTCTTTTGTTAACTATGGTTAAGATCTGATACAATTTTGTATAGTAATTCTCCAGTACAAAGCTCTAACTTTTAACATTGTCATAACAATAGTATTTCCTTTGGAGAATTAAATTTAAGCCATCCTCAAAAGTTATCCTCTCACATTATTGAATTATATGATAGCATGTAATACATTACCATTAATTTGGTTTCACTGCAGGTCATCTAACCCTAACTGAAGTAAAGAGGGGTTGTTTAATGAAAAAAACACATGCACATATACATACAACATATAATGTTGTGAAAAATGTCTTATTCTAATGTACAGGTGGTAGCCCAGAGTATCAACTGCACGTGTTCATTTGAAAATTGTCTCCCTGAAAATTACAAATAGTTTTCACTCCTTTATGGTTGTGAACATAGTTTTGATATCATGATGTCTTTGAAAGATACAAATAATTTTTTACTTATGTTCAATAGTACCTCCAGAACTTACAGTTCTTTTTTGGCAATCAGTATCCAACTTAACTCTATCTAAAATATATTAGTTGAGTTGCTATTTGTTCACATTTGAAATTTTGTTCTATACATAAAAAAATCTTTAAACTATTTTAGTGCTTGCCCATTTTGAAGTTAAAAATTCCAGTTTAGATATTAGATTCCAAGTTTTACTGATAGTATATCCTCTACTAGCAAATGTCACAGGTTTTTTTTTTATGACCATTACTTTCTTGACATAAAAATACTTTCCAACTTTGCTAATGAACATTCATATATAACAAGGAGGGCTTCTATGGGTCAACATAGGCCAAAAATAGTGTATTTGTAAGTTCATCAAACTTTTAAAAGTATGTTCCCATTCTTCATTCCAATTATCTCCAAAGGGCTTTCCCGACTTCAAGAGGCATTGATTTTTCTTGTCATTAGTTTTTGGGTTTTTGCAATCATGAATCTATGAGTGAAACTGTTGAAAGTTCAGCAATAGTAGCATAATGCTTTACAAATCTTCTATAGTAGCCACTGAATCCCAGCACAATCCTAAATTTATTTAAATCCTTAGAATGTGGCCATGCTTCTGTTTCTTCTGAAGGACTCAGTCCTGACTGAGACTTGCACATTTAATAGAGGTTCTATAAAATATGCAATCATCAATTGACAATTTCAGACCAATTACCTTTAACCTTGAACTAGTCTAACACTTCAATACAGTGATGTCACGCAAATACAATAACATGCCTATGAAGTCCATATCACTAACTACCTCTTCCAGAATGAAAAGAGGTAGGTGATGCAGAAGTGCCTTGAGGCACATGCTCAAAACAACCAAATAATGTTGAACATGGGAATGTGAATGCTGTTTTCTCTGTCTCTCTTTAGCTATAATACTTTGATAATAGCTATTGTCCAAGTCCAAAATAGGAAATTATTGATTTTCTAAGAAATGGTTCAAAACATCTTGAGCTTAGCATGGGATATTGATCCACTTTCATCTTTTTATTTAATATTCAATAATCTGCAACTCCAATGGGCTGGCCATGTTGTTTGAATGAAAAATGTATGCTCACCAGAAAGATTATTTTATGGGCAAGCTCTCACATGGTGCGCAGAAGAAGTTATTCAATGACACTCTCAAGCTCTCTCTTAAGAACTTTAGAATTGATTGTGTGACATGGAAAACACTGACATAGGACTGTCCAGCATCGTGTGCCCACATCAGAGAAGGTACTGTGCTCTAAGAAGAATTCCAGTAACTCAAAAGAAACACAAGATATTACAAATTTAGAGAATCCACCCCAGATATTCACATGGACTCTTGGTGTCTGACCTGGGATCAAACACTCTGAGTTTGTATTGGTCTGATCAGCCACAGTCAGACCCACTGTTACTTGACTCTGGCTTAGTGAGGTGATTGGGTCCTCTTTGAGAACAAAAGACAGTAATCAACCACCAAAACAACCAACAATAATTTGCACAATTCAAATATTTCCCCCCCCCCCCCCAATAACTACTATAGGTAAAGAATAAAGACTGTTTTATATGGTAATGACCTCTTTTAAATGGCTTCTAAGATTTCCCATTATAGATAGAGGAATTTTCCATGACTTTTAGAATCTTTGAGGCTAATTTTATGAGTTGTTCCTTAGGCATATCTATATCCCACTTTTGTATTTAGAAAACTTAGTTTTCTTGTCCTGAATTGCTCTTTCAAATGGTCCTTTCCTTTTTTCAGATGCCAGAGAATCATCAAATTCAAATAGTTTGAGATCTATCATTGATTCAGAGGAATTAATATCCAAATAGTGACCCCTCTACCACTTCCTTCTGTCTTTTTAATGTGTTTCAATACAAGCTATGTGCAATGGTAAAATATTTACAGTTTCAATATACTGCTAGATAAAATTTTAAATAAAGTGGTATTATTTCCAATTTAAGCTAACTCAGTAAAAATAGTTTCAGTATATGAATATATTAATATCCAGACACAGATATGTTAATGTTCACATGTCTTCTTCTTTCTCAATGCTGACTTCCATCAATGAACTTTTGGCTCACTTTAATTTTTTATCACCCCCTAAGTGGGAATAATTTTTACCCAATTTATATGTTCTTAACCCTTCCATAGGGTCTAATGGAATGTCCCTTAAATGTCAATCATAAAAAGACTGGAATACAACAGTTACTTGAGACCCAATGTTTAAAATAATGGTATATTTTACTTTCCAGTTGTCGTAGTCACCTCAGCATGGGGTCCTATGAATACAACTGACTGCTCCTGTGCTATTCTCTTTAAACTGCTTCAACAAAGCTTCTTTTCTGACCCCCTGGTGTTTCTTTAATTTTCACTTGCCTCAGCCTCAGCCTTAGCTTTCCATCCCATATCTCCTAGACATATAATTTTGAGTGGCTTAAAATCAGGGCCTCCTGGCTCTCAGGCACTCATCTTTCACTTAAAGGGTAATCACCCACAAGGGTCATCTCTAGTCATCCTGTTCTATATCTTGCCACTGGGCCCAGATGGCTCCAGAGGAGGAAGCGAGATTGCTGACTTTGCACAGCCCTTCCTCACTTAAATCCAATTCATTTGCATGTCATGGCATCACCTCCCTGATGTCATGGTCCTATTTGAGAACAGAAGGCAAACAACAACTTTTGTGATTAGTAGTAGGAGCTGCCCCACTAGCAACCCACCTGGAAATGGCCAATTGGGCAACACAGCTCCTTCATTCTTTCTTCTTTCTTTCCCTCTGTCCACACAGAGGATCAGGATTATACCCTTACGTGAGAATGCTCTATCCAAAGGAATGTAGATTTTGATCAATGCAACCTTGCACAACATCTTGGAGTTTAAATCCTAATTTTTTTTTCTTAAGGACCATACCTTAAACCCAAATCACTCTGGCTTTCACAGAGTGACCAACAATGGGTTCCAGGCCAAGTATCCCTTGGTCATTGTTTGGGCCCTGATTGACTGAGTGAATGTAAATAGCAATTGTTTCCATCTTGATCAGAAACCCTGAGGGTCTTCCCTCCCAGATGGATTTTTCTTTTTCACTAGGTAAAAGAGGCCATTCTCTGCCTCTTTTCATACCTAACCTTCACTTTCTCTTCCAGAGTCATCTGGGTCCAGTAGACAGATAGAAATCAGAAGGACAGAAGATGGCTCAGGATGCAGTGGGAAACCTTGGCTTTTTCAAGCTCAAAGGTAGGGATCTGTTGTCTAATCTATGAGCTCCAGAGTAAATTGGGCTTAAGGCTTGGTCTTTGGGCAAGAAATCTAGCCAGTAAACCCAAAGGAAAAAAAGCAGCTTTTGGCCATAGTAGTGTACCTTCCCCTGGGTAAAACATGGCAGACAAGAAAAGGGGAGAGGAGGGGAGGACAGGTAGACAGGGGGAGTGGGGCGGGGGAAGAGAAAGGAGGGGAAGGGAGGATGGGAAAGGAGAGGAGAGAAGGGGGAGAGGAGAGAAGGGGGAGTGGAGAGAAGAGAAGACAGAATAGGGGAGGGGAAGAGAAGGTGGGTAGGGGTGGGTAGGGGGAGAAGTTATTCAAAAGAAACAAGATAGGTAAAAGGTGATGGGGGGATGGAACTGTACATTTTTGTTGTTATTCAGTTGTATCTTACTCTTCCTGACCCTATTTAGGGTTTTCTTAGCAAAGATATTAGATGACATGCCATTTCTTTCTCCAGCTCATTTTTCAGAAGAGGAAACTGAGGTAAACAGGGAAATGACTTGCCCAGGATCACACAGGTACTGAAGTGTCTGAGGCCAGATTTGGACTCAGAAAGATGAGGCTTCCTGACTCCAGGCCTGGCACTCTATCCTCTGGGTCATCTAGCTGTCCTAACTGTATAGTAACAAGTTATATTCATGTGAGAAAATTCAGAAATCTGATGGGGAAGTATGATTGGGAGTATTTGGGTAATTGTCAATATAGATGAAATTCAGTAAAGAAAAATACACACACATACACACACGTGCAAAGTGGGCCATCTTCACTAGTCCTGATCTCTATCTGGCCACTTGACCCAGATGACTCTAGAAAAGAAAGTGAGGCTGCTGACTTTGCTCAGCCCTCCCTCACTTAAATCCAATTCATTCGCAAATCATGGCATAGTCTTCCTGATGTCTAGGTTCTGTTTGAGCACAAAGGACAAACAAAAACCTTGGGATACTGAGAGCTGCCCACTAGGGACCCAACTGACCAGTTCCAGTTGGGCAACAAAACTTCTCCCCCTACCCACCCCTACCTACCTTCTCTTCCCCTCCCCTATTCGGTCCTCTCTTCTCTCCACTCCTGCCTCTTTTTATTAGGACCTTTGGATCCTTTTCTCTTCCCTAAACAATCTGTGCAAGGACATTTGAAACCCTAGATTTTATTTATTTCATATGTTTTCACTATTGGCTCCTTTCTTAGAGTTTCTGTCTAGTAAAGTTCCAAATATCTCAGCTATGATTCTTATTCTTTCTTTGTAGCTACTTTCTCTGGTAGCTAACTGGAGGGATCTCTCTATGTATGTATCTCTCTATATGGGCAATCTTCCCATTCCTCCATCTTTTTAAGGTTAAAGCCTCTTCTTTATACTAGGAATATTCATACTCATCATTCATGGGTTTCATCCATATATACTATAGGCCAACTGTGTTTCTTGACCAAATTAGTTTGGGAAATTACAGACATAGAAGCCTGTTTAACATACACAGAGCAGTTCTTTTTCATATATTGTCTTAAATGAAGGGAGCTATTATAGTATATTGGAAAATGTCCTGGACTGGGAGTTGGTAAACTTGTCTTCTTTTTGTGGCTTTGTCACAAACCAGCACCTGGCTTTTGTCTTCTCTGGACCTTAATGAACACATCTGTAAAAGATGATGGGAGAAGTTTAACAAGGTGATCTCTAAGTTTCTTTCATATTCTAACATTCTATAATATATGCTGTTTAATAGTTTGATATATGAGAGAATCATATCAGTACCTAAAAAAGCAGAAAAAAGATGCAGGAAGAATATTTCAATAACCATTTAGTTTAAATTCAGCACATGTCTATTATTGGCTTACTATGTACAAAGCACTACCCTGGGAGTTTTGAGAAAAACAAAATATAAGAAGACACAGAGCCTCCCCTCAGAGAGCTCACAATCTAGTAGAGGGATATATCAAGAACGCACATTAGTATAGTGCAAAAAAGAAAGTGACAATTGTCATAGAAATATAAACAAAGTCCCATGGTATGAAAGAGAGGAAAAGAACACTTTGGATTGGAGATAGAGGGAGATTTCATTTATATTGATCCCTGAAGTATGAGTAATATTTCAATAGACAGAGATGTGGTGAGAAGGCATTAGAAGAGGTAAAAATGACTTGAATGAAGGCATAGGCATGAGAAAATATGGAGCATTTTCAAGGAGAGATATCCAGTTATGTTTCCATGGAGGATAAACCATGAAGAGAAAAAGCATATAGAGATTTCTGACATTTTCTAACATTTCTAACATTTCTTGAGAATTACCAAAATAGAAATGATTAGACCAACTCACTTTATTAACTGATTTTTATTGTTAATGTCATTTGAAGGTAAGAAATGTGCTCCGATGCATCCATTACTTACTTACTTAGCATAACAGGGAAAAATAGGTAAATATGTACATGCACTGTATTGGCTATATGACCTTTAATATGTACTAATTTTCTGAATCTCCTTTTCTTCATATACGAAATAAAGAATTTGTATTAAAATATTTAAGAGTAATGGACAGAAGACACAGAGAGGTAAATTTAGGCTTGAACATCTTACTAGCAATAAAGTCCCAAAATTGAATGACTTGTCTTGCAAGAGAGTGTGCTTCTCATGACTGGTATACTTTAAGCAGAGAATGGTTGGATACGTTGTTTTCAATGAAGAATTGGTCTAGATGACCTCGAGATCAACTATGATATTTTGTTATCTATAAGGATATTTCTGGCCCCAATATTCTATCATTTTACCCTGTAGACAAGGTATGACGTCTATTGCTTAGAATTCAACATTTATCCAAATGGACAAGCTACAGAGCTGCCCAGCAGACAGTACAGATGGATAATGGATTGGGTTTAGAGTTTAATAAGAATAGAATAATGGATTGATTGTTTTTGGAAAACTGAAAAACCCTTTTATTGATCCCCAAGTATCCCATAAGAGAAAAGACCCATTTTTTTTCAAGATAGATATTTTATCAATGCTGATGTATGATCCTGAGATAAGGAACACCACTGTCTCCAAAGAACAAGTGTCACAGAGGGCAATGAAGAGGTCCATGGTGGGAGTGAGCAAGCTGTAACATGTAACCAGTGAGAAATCAGAAGAACAGGAGTAAAGGATATCATAAGAGAATTAAGAGAAGTTGGGCTGTTCATGTAAGGAGAACAAATAATGACAAGTAGTTGGCCACCATTCTTCGTTAGTAGCCTTGTGATGTCAGGAGAAAGTGAGGGCCGATAGTATGTTAGTAGTAAAATCTCTCATAGTGAAATTTAGGGAGAATATGGAGAGAGTCATATAGGATGGGCAGGCATAGATGGGTTGTAACATGAATTCTTAGAGGGAACTCCCAAATCAATGAGGTCACAAATTCATTTGAGCACGTATACCATGTATAATTGGGCTATAGTGTCTTGATTTCCCTATTATGCTTTTAGCTTCCAAAATTTAATAATTTTCTCTATAATAGGCATTTTTTGCCTAGATGCATGAATGATTCATTCTTTGGCATCTCAACCCTCATCCAAGGATATTTCAAGATCATTTAAACATATACCACTATCCTATTGTATTGTTTTTTTGAGCAAAGTGCAAATATTTGGATTATAAAATAAGGAAGAGGGAGAAAATGAGGGAGACTTGAACAAAAATTCTCTTTGCCCTCTGAGAATCATCTGCTTTTCCCTTAAGATTTTTATTGCTTTTTCTCCACTAAATAATACTCAGTTTTCTATATGCCAATATTTTCTCAAGAGAAAACAAATTTCTTAAGCATTTTAGAAGTTAAAAAAGAAGTATATTGAAAACTGAAAATTGAAATTCACTTACTACTATTCTTTTCACTGGGAATTCCCTTAGTTCAGGAATACTATTCTCTCTTGTAATCACCATTTGAAAAGCATCTTGGTTTGGGGGAAGAGACAAAAGTATGGTAGTGTTTTTTTCCCACAGAGAAAGAAAGGGAAAGAGCAAAGTGTGTTTCCTACTAAATGACTCTGAATGAAAAATCAAACTGTAAATAGAGTTTGTGATGCACGGAGAAGAAAAAGAAAGTAAGAATATGACATTTATAGAGCAAACTTTTATGATTTGTCTAGCACTTTACATACATTATCTCATTTGGGAAGAAAAGAAATAAAGAACTCAAGAGAAAATAAGCTTTATTTACGTTTGTTTCAAGTAATTGATAACAGTAGGAAGAGGGGGTGTTGAAGCATATTTCTACTTGCCTTCCCCTTACTGTGTCCCAAGATCTACTACATTGGAGTACAGAGGTTATTAAAATTCTTGGAGAGGTGTAGCAGCCACTTCACCCCAGCTAATCAATACAACTTTGTGCACACTGTAATCTTGCCAGCAGGCAATTAAGCCTCATTTTTTTTTTTTTTGCTACTCTTGAACACTTATCTCCTTTCCCTAGATTGTTTTGGCTTGGATGTGGACACTCTCCCCCCTCACCCCCATTTCACCTATTCTCTCCTACCTGGTCCAATTGTTTTATATTAGTACCTGTTTATATCTTACTATCTGTTTGGCATTTTGATCATGTAATCCTGTCATTAGTTTCTGAATTGCATGCTTTACTCATTGCCCCTAATTCCCTTTCTGTCTCTAATGATCAATAACTATAAAATAGTTATAATGTGCTTTCAAGTTTGCAAAGTTATATATACTTTATATATTATACATTTTCAGTGATACTTAGATCCTGTGAGATAGGGAGAAAATGTAGGCTAACCTCTCTGCTAGGTGTTTATAAACCACAATTTACTTCCCATCACGACTCCTCGCAGGTTAGGGCACCAATATCATCATTCACCCAGCCTGATGATTTCTGCTACCTTTTGTTCAGCTGGGTCATTGCTTTTCTTCACAGGCCCCTTCAACCCAGCCAAGCCAAAAGTGTCCCTGAGAAAGCAAGAAGCATTTATCAAATGCTAATTAACTCTGAGTCCTGTTACACTGCTTTGAAGTATGATAGCACCTATGTTTTTAGCACTATGAGAGATGCCAGCAGGTCTGTTTATAATGCTTTTAAATGAGATAAAGATGAAGACCCCTACTTTAAAAATAAATTAAGAAAGATTAACATTTATAATTACTAACTCAAAAAAACTAATAGTATATTTTAGAGAAATCCGTTTTTTAAAAAAACAAAACAAAACAGGGCTTATGTTAGGAGATAGTTATTACTGAAAGTGAGCCTATGACCACTCCATCACTGATCTCTTCATCTCTTTGTCATAGGCATCCAAGCTTTAAACTTTGCCTTCCAAATTTAAAGAAGTCATTCAAATTTAAAGCAGAGTGCAGAGTTCATATGAACGACACATAGCAACATTATTATGGATTAGAATTATTTACTGATACTTACCCCCAAGAGCAGCATAGAAGCTATGGACACTACCCTCAGGCATAGAGTTTCATGAGGCCTCCCTTGACCCAATGGCCTCATAGAGCAACACTGAGTGGTGAGGACAAATAGTGAGATGTGTTCTTTGATTGAAGGCCCAGAGCCCCCTGGGAGATTTGATTTATATAGGGTTTTCAGACAAAGGGTCCCTGGTGGCAGCGTTCCCATTACTAGTGTGAATTAGAGAACTTGGAATTCTAAAAAAATCTACTTACAACAAGGATTGTAGAATTATAACTGCCTCATCAGCAAGTTTATAGGAGAGTTTCTAACAAGAAATGAATGCAATCTAAACCTCAAGCATCCCAGAATTGTGTAATGGGAGACAGTCCAAGAAAAGTGGTCCATAGTTCCCTATGACTATTTAAAAGATTATATGTATATGTGTATACACCCTATATATTTAAAAGATTATATATATACATATATGTATATATACATATATGTATATATATATAATATACTATAAAGGTGAAACTGAGGGACATAATATCAATAATATGAATCTAGAGTAGGCTGAAAATATTATTTCTTTGAGGGGTGAAAAAGTATGGTTCAAATTTCAGAGGCTTCAGAGATGGAAGAAGTTTTATAGGTCATATAGGTCAAGTTTTTCATTTTAAAGATGAACCCAGAGAGTATTAAGGGCCTTACTCAAGTTCACACAGACATTAAGTGCTAGAGTCAAGATTGAAATGAGCCTCTTTTGATGTTAAATCTGACACTCTTTCTACTACATGGAACTTCATGTTTCAAAGACCTACCTAAGAAACTACTTATTTCCACTTTTAGAATCTAGCCCTATATCTATGGAATCCAGATGAAGGTAGTTGCTTTATTAACTGCCTACTATGAACTACCAATATTAAAAACTGCTAATCTTTGTGCCTATTTCTTTATCTTCATAAAATCTTTATGAGAAGGATTTATACATAGATCTAGACATTTATGAGAAGGATCTATATATTCAACAAAAGCTATCCTTTGAAATCATGAAAAGGGAAAAGGCAGGTATTAACTGGTGATTTTCTCCATCTGGCTACAACTTTACAGTCACACAATTGACTAAAAAAGGCAAAGAATACAAGGTACTACATTGTTTTTTTGTTTATTGCCAAAAAGCCAAAACAAAAAGCCTAAACAAAAATATTTGATAGAGAAAAATGCATCTTTGTAGGCTTGCCTCCAATAGGGTATTGTTCATATATTAAGATCCTGCATCATTCCCTTGATAACTGTAACCACAGAAACCTTTACTCAATCACTCTTTGACTATTAACATCAAGCAAGGCATATAAATGGGAGCTATTTACTTCCTGTGCTTAAGTTCCATGCTTGCATCCACCTCTACAGCAGTACAAGGCCTCTTCTATAAGACTCATGTTTACTTAAATCAGCCTCCCCTGAGGGCCAGAAAGGGAGATCATATGTATGGAGATAAGTATAATACAAGAGAGAATCCAATAAGCAGCTAAGAGAGGTAAAAAGAAAGTGCTCTGGGACTTAAGAAGAGAGAAAACTGAATGATTAGGCAATATGACTTAATAAGCAGGAACAGCAAAATCTCCTTTTACATTTCAAATAGCATTTTGTCTTGAACCTACCTGTACAATGAATTAACAAGGTAATCTAGCTATCTATTGATTATATTCTATTATATATACTATATTATATATCTATACATAAGAGATATAGAAACATTATATCATAAATTCATTGTAGGGGTAGGTACAAGGTATATGCATATATATAATAGACATATGTTTCTTACAGTTATTCATATTTATACTTTATTCTGTGGTGGAATTATAGTTCCATGAGGTCTGGGACTGTGTAATACACATACACACACATATACATACAGTGTAATATGTATGCACACATTTATATATGTATGCATACATACATACATATATGTAAGTATGTGTGTGTATGTATGTATATGTGTGTATTTGTATCCTTTCTAGACTCCAGAAACATAACAGGCACTCAATTGGTGTTTTTTTGAATAAATTAATGAATGAAAAAATATTGGGGCCATTTTCAGTTCAAGTTTTACTTGATTTCATCATTATCAGCATGTGTTTAGTGAGTAATTACGAGGATTTGGGAACTGTTGGAGGCACTTTGGGAGATTGAAATAGACAGAAAATACAGGCACTTCTCATAAGGATTTTATAAACCAGTTGGGGAGAGATAGGACAAATACACAAAAAGACACTAGGCCTGTGCTAATTAGTGTGGCTGCAATTAAAATGCTTAAACATGATTTCATTCATGCTAATAATGCCTTTGGGAAATTGATAATTTGAAAATTTCACCAAATTGGTGGTCTGACAGTTTCAAACAAGAAGTTAAGTAAAAAATTAGAATGTATGTTATGTGT
The DNA here is from genome assembly GCA_028658325.1 of Potorous gilbertii. Taxonomy (NCBI): domain Eukaryota; kingdom Metazoa; phylum Chordata; class Mammalia; order Diprotodontia; family Potoroidae; genus Potorous; species Potorous gilbertii. Next base: position 423,640,731 of record CM053770.1, on the reverse strand, counting down.
AGATGCTTATTTCTGGTGCTGGAAAATAACATTTTGCTTCAAGCCGTTATTGTATGATGTTAATTCCCACCCCTCTTTTTTACTTTCTATGAATAATAATCACAGATTATGTTTGTGGGCATGAGTGGTTGAAAATTATTTAATTGTTTCCATTTATATAATTTCAACATGATGAATTTCTCATTTAAGGATAGCCACCAGGGTATGCAATTATAGATATTGTCATTTTAACTTTTTGCAAACATTAGTGTCCATTTGTTAAAACTGTAGGCAGAATGTTACTGATTAGAGGTTTTCTCCTTGTGCAACTCAATCATGGACTAGACTAAAGTATAGCACCATAAAAGAAATAGAGAACTTTCAGATGGTTTCTAATATCTAATTCTCAAAGCTTTTATATATATGAGTATTTACTACTCCAGTTACCCATTAGAAAATATTTTTTGCATGTCACTATTCAGTTCACCATATATTTCAATAGAAAATGTCATTGGTATCTCTGAGTCCATTCGCTATTTTTGGGAGAAAATAGAATGTATTCCACATTTTAAATTTCTTTACATTATTTGTTAAGAGGAGGCATCTTAGTGTCTTAGATTCTGGATATGAGGAGATTTGAGCAAGTCACTTAACGTGGGCTTCAGGAAGGAGTAAAAGGAAAGAGTTCTGTAAGATGGCCTCTGTGACCTTCAAAATACTGAGAAATGACAGATGGTTGAGGTTTCTTTTGTTCTTATTATTTCATCAATATGAGTCAGCCTCAGTTATTGGATAAAAAACCAACCTCCAGCATACCTATCAAGAAGCAATAGCTGGTTTCAAGTCCTGCCTCTGACGCATACTATCTGTGTGACCTTGGACAAGTTACTTAACCTCTCGCTGCTCAAAGTATCTCTATGATTTTAAGTTGGAGAGAAGGTGTTGATTTGCATCAGAAGAGAGCATTCCCTCATCTGAGAGTTTCCTATATCAGTGAAATTGTAGGCAAGTCCTAACTCAGATTTCTGGGATATTTCGGTCATGCTATCTGCACTCCACTGCCATCATCTTTCACTCCCTTCTCACCTGAACAATGGAACTGTATTCTTGGAAGGACCTAGGCTTTGAGAGCCCCCCTGTCTTGCTTGGTTCTAGGTCTTCACTATGCTTCAAGAACATTTTTCCACCCTTCCTCAACTTCCCCAACTGCCCTTCATGAAATGGCTTACCTCCTTAGAATATGAGTTCCTTGAGGGCAGGGACCATCTTAATTGCTTCTATTTGTATTGTCAGCTTTAGACCTGTGCCTGATGCATAGAAAGTACTGAATAAATACTCTATCTCTGCTATATATCTGTTTAGCATCTATCTATCTATCATCTGTCTGTCTATCTGTCTGTCTATTACCTATCATCTATCTATCTTTCTAATCTACCTATGTATCTACCTACCTATCATCTATCTATCTGTCTATCATCTATCTATCTATCATCTATTTACCTATCATCTATCTATCTTTCTAATCTGCCTATCTGCCTATCTACTTACCTTCCTATCTATCTTTCTACCTACTTATCTATCTATCATCTGTCTATCATCTATCTATCTATCGTCTATCTTTCTAATCTACCCATCTATCTACCTATTTACCAAACACTTACCCACCCACACATAGCTATCTATTTAATATTAACTAAAGCAATTTTCCCAGATGGTTTTTACAAATTGCCTCACACCTCTTATGTAAATCACTTCTTTCTTAAAGGATCAGAAAAAAAAATCTGAATATTTTTAAACAGCTAAGGTGAAGTAGCTACGTGGCATGGTAGATAGAGAACTGGGCTGAGAATCAGGAAGATTCATTTTTAGGAATTCAGAACTGGCCTCAGAGACTTACTAGCTATGTGACTGGGTAAGTCACTTAATACTGTTTGCCTAGATCTTCATCTGTCAAACTTACTGGAGAAGGAAATAGCAAACTACTCTAGTATCTTTTCTAGGAAAAGCCCCAAAATGGAGTCATGTAGAGTTGGACACAACTGAAATAATGGAACAGAAAGGCATCTTAAACAGAAATATAAGATGATTTTTTCACATCATCGAAAGAAGACAATGAATTAACATAGGTTTCATGTTGAAATTTAGAGCTGGAACAGATCTTAGAGACCACACAATTCAACTCCTTAAATTGACAGATGAGGAAATTGAGGTCTAGGATGGTAAAATGACTTGCCAAGGTTACTCAATGAGTGAATGGCAGACATGAAAATTGAACCTGGAGCTCTTCATCTTAGTTCCATGCTCTTTTCATCATTCTATATTGAACTCACTAATTGCATAAAAAGAGGAAAATTTTATGCCTTTCCCCCCTCTATTCAAGTGCATTATACTTGGTGAAAACAATTTAAATAAAAATACTAATTTTCAAAACAATAGGATTTCTTTTGCTCTAGAACTTGAATGCTTTTGCTGACTATGAGAGAGTCTCTACTTTATACTAACTTATTAATGACCTTGACTTGTTGCTAAATTTGAATCCCGAGGCAATCTCCTCTTGAATGACCTCAATATTTTGACCTCCAGTCAAGTCTAATCCACTGTGAATCCTGAAGCTCTCAGTTGCTAAAAGCTGTAGATCTTGACAGATGTCATTATCCCAGTCACCCAGGATAAAAATCCTTTCAGTAATTATTAGCTTTCTCCCCCCTTCCCAAATCCAGATGTCAAATGATTCCATTTCTTCTCTTTCCCATTTATCTCCCTTCTGTTTCACTGCCCTCACTCTTTTTCAAGTACAACTGTCTTTCACCTGAATTGTGATAAATCTTTAATTACTCCCACCAATTCTAATATCCCTCTCTCACCAATACAGTCAACCAGAGTTTACTTATGAAACTGATCTTCCTAATGAAGACTTCTGATCTACTCTAAATGTTCCCAATGGAAACCTTCATCTAATTATAGAGTCTTTGAACTTAAACAATTCGGGTTGAATTTTTAGGTTGATTTCTCATGGAAACATCAGACTGACTTTGTGTCTCCTCTGCAAGCACATAGGTAACAAAACATTGACTCTCTAAGACAAGTTTTATTTAACTTAAGAACCATGAAAAGGATTCATAATTAATCATAGGTATGAACTCATCTCTCATTAGGTCATGAGTAGTTAAGATAACACTCCTCTCTTTGGTAGGTCCTTGCCTTCCTGAGAACCTTCCAAGTTCTCCATACTTATAGTACTACCCTAAATGCCTTTGGTGTTTGGGCAATATTTTGCTGACCTTTGCTTTAATGTTTACGGTGGACTTTTCCCATATACACATATGTAAATATGTGTATATGATATATACATATATATACACATGTGTACACATACATATATACACACAAACCTATCAACTCTTTGGGTCTTCACAGCAATCTTGTAAGGTGTTTTTATCTTCACTTTACAGGTGAAGAAAATGAGGGAAAAGTGGAAATAGAAAGAATTCATTAGTCATTTCCTGAAAGAAACCCCAAAATGAAAACCCCCAAGAAATTTATAGACAAAACCCAAAGATTCAAGGCTAGAGAAAAATATGGCAAATAGCTAGAAAGAAAGAATTCAAGTAACAAGGAGTTACAGGAGGATCATGCACAGTTTAGATGCCATAACTCCAAGGGAGCAGAGAGTTTAGAATACATTATACTGGAAGGCAAAAGATATGGGCTAAAAACAAAATAACTTACCCAGAAAAACTGAGTATAATGGTACAGAGGTGGGGGGAAAGGGACTTTTAATGAATTAGAAGACTAATCTTTGTATTGTCTCAATTTTAGAATATATGCTGACAAAGGGAGCACTGTAATTTTTTTTTTGAGATGGCAAAGAATGGGAATCTGAGGTAGTACTCTTAATTTGGGAATAGATGTACAAGTTATGGTACATGAATGAGATGGAATAGCATTACTGTGCTGAACTCCACATAATGACTAACCAGGATTCCAGAGAATTAACAATGAAATCTACTATACTTAGGTGAAGGGCTCAAAATGCCGAATGAGACAAACATATACATATATATTTTAGAACATAGCCAATATGGAAATTTGTTATGATTGAGTATACATTTTTGTAATGAGCCTTGTTTTGCTAAGCTGCCCACCTCTTGACAGGGAAGTGATGAACTCAATGTGGAGACTGAGACATATTTGTGTGTATGTGTATGTGTGTGTGTGTGTGTGTGTGTGTGTGTGTGTGTGTGTGTGTGTGTGTTTTGCTTGACTATGCATGTTTTTAAAGGGGCTTGGTTCACATTCTTTTTAAGTAAAGTCATGGAAATAGAGCTGGCTGATCTTTGTTTGGAAACAAAATATAATTTAAAAAGAAAATAATTTTTAAAAAAGAAATATGACTTCCATAATCTCTTTGATGTGAGCATTCCCTCCAGTGACACAGATCATAATCTTTCTCATCTTATTGAACTCTAGTCCTTGTCTCTCCCCTCCTTACCCCTCTACCGTCTTCAGTAGTGAGTCCATCCTATCCATAGGAGGCCTTTGTCTAGTTCTTTAAATGAGTATCAATGCTACAACTCAGCTGTCTTCCTGTTGTTTATGGTTTTTGTGGACCTAAGGATTGTTTTTTGTGGATCATCTATTTTCTGAATGGTGTCTATCATGCCACTTACTGTGAACAAATTCATTTTTAAACATTATATATATGATGATCTTACTCAATTGAATCTAATGCCACAGTTTTTAAAAGCTTAATTTTCTTAGATTTTTTGCTGTTTTGTGTTTTATTCTTATTCAAACATCATCTTCTGGAAGTATTTACAAATATGTTTATATTTTTAAACCTGGTATTACCAAATGTTTTTCCACTTGGAAAAGAGGTAAAATTTATTGGAATCTTTTGGCTTCCCTATTGTAGAGATTATCTCATGTCATTTAAGTCATATTAAGAAAAGGAAATAATCTAAATTAAAGTCTTTTCCTTTATTAATTTATCATTTGGGGACATTAATCATTTCAGAACTGATATATTTAAAAGTCAAGTCTTCTCACTTGCATTTTTTCTGGTTTGTTATTAATTTTGATCTTTACTCTAAATAGTCTCTCATGTTTAAGGATAAGATGAAAAAATGGAGAGAGAGACTGGAGTAGGAATTGGTTGATTAGTTTCTGCTCAGGAATATAAATTAATGGATTATTATCAAATTGGATGTAGATCTTCAATGTAGTGTGCTAAGGATGTCTTTGATCCTGTACTAGTCAATATTTTTATCAACAACTTGAATTAAAAGCAACAGGACAGATATAAACTCTTCTGCTTGGTTTCTGAAGCCCTTTACAACCTGACCACATTCTATCTTTCCCACCTACTACATTATTCCCCTTTCTTCACTCTGTTGTCCTTCTGAACTGGTCTTCCCTCTGTTCCTTGCATGAGGCACTATTCATCTATTTCTATGCCTTTGTACTGGCTGTCCTCCATGCCTGAAATGCCCTTATCATCTCTGCTTATTCTTTTCCTTTCGATGCAGCTAAAGTACAACCTAATCCTCTCAAGGTGGTCTCTTCCTAACCACCTTATATCGATCATATTATTTTGTATTTATTCTGTGTATAAGTATATTTTCATATGTTGTTTCCTCTAATATAATGTAAGTTCCTTGAGAGTAGGGATTATTTGATTTTCTGTGTTTTTAGTCCAAGGATCTAGCATTGTGTCTGGAATATAAAAAAAAACATTTATAAAGCACCTACTATGTGCCATACACTGTACCAAGTGCTTTACAAATTCATCTTATTTGATGCAGGCACTTTATAAATGTCTGTTGATATACTGATTGATTGATGGCACACTTATCAAATATGCAGATGACATACCTAATACACTGAGTGATAGAATCAAGATCCAAAAATATTTTGACAAGTTAGAATGCAATAGAGATAAGCATAAAGTCTCATACATGAATAAAACAATGAAAATACAATAACAGCAAGATCTTGAATAGCTAGTAGTTTATGTGAAAAGAATCTGAGGGTTTTAGTGCCTTCTCAGCTTAATATATACCAACATATGGCAGATAAAAAGATTAATGTAATCTATTTATTTATTTGGAGAACAGACCTATGATTTCATTGGCGTAAGGAACTTCTAATGAAGAAACTCAGTCTACTTTATATGATCTTGTACCCCTTTAAAAGAGGCATTATGAGCAGGAGATATAAAACCTAAAACTCTAACCTAAAATTTCCTGTCAATTTGCTTGTCATATCGATCCCAAAAATATACAAGTTCCCCATGGCGAGGTACTATTTTCTTTTTGTTTTTACCTATCAAGCACTTAGTAACAAGCCTCTCCACAAAGTAGATGATTAACAAATATTTGTTGAACAACAATATTTGTTGTCATTGACTGGGGATATAATAGTCCTATTGTACTCTGCCTAGATCAGACCACAACCATAATATTAGGTTCAGTTCTAATGGCTGCATTAGGAAGGACAAGCAGGTGAACATATAGGGGAGATCAAGTAGGATGGCAAAAGACCTCACTATTATTCCATATGAGAAATCAATGTCAGAGCGCACAGTTTAGAAATAAATCCATACCAGTAATGAACTCTTTCCGTTCTGTAAAGATAGTTTCTTTTTTCTTGTTTTTATTAAAATTCTGAATGTAATAAGCACCAAATTAATTGGGCACTTCCATAGCTACAGTAGAACAGGAAGGAAGACAGTCAATATCATTTGAGAAGGGGTGATTTTATTTGCTGTTTGATACATTCTGTATCTTCCAACTCTCTAGTGGAACAACACTAGATACTCACGATAGCTAGGCAAAAGGCTCTTGGAAAGCTTACGAATATTTTGTTTGTCTTGTTTCTTAAGTCTGAGTCATGATGTCCAATATGTTTGTCATAACCTTTTCCTGTGCCCACCTTTGCTGTGAAACTAAGGAGTATTAATAAGTTAAGGAATGTTGACTTACTTTGGATGATCTAATTTCTTAGGGGGATGGTAACTCCAGAGGAAGGATGGAGTTTTGTGTATTCTCCATGTATGTATGAAGCGCATATTTAAACTTTGTGAAATCAAGTATGGGATGAGTGTAATTGCAGAGCAGCCCAATTCTAGTTTTAGATTCTTGTCAAGGGGATAAACAGGTGGTGTGGTTATGTTAGGAATGACCCCTCATGCTCAGGAAAGTTGGCTATCTCCTTTTTTTTGGAAATGTGATTTCAGGCAGTACAGCTGTGTTTCTTCAGAACACAACTGGCTGATTCACAGTCCCAGAATATTTCCCTTTCCCCAGGATGAGTGTGGTGTTGAAAGAACAGATCTAAATTGTATAATTTAAGGGGAGGAGCTCAACTGGCTCGTTCAGTGTGACTTTAATATACAGCTTATCAGATCTCCTTATGATTCTATAATGGAAAGAGTATTAAGTACTATAGTTTTATCTCTCTGAGTTTCATTGTTTAAAAAATTATTTGATTTTTCCACCTTTTAATGACTTTCATCTCAGTTATCCTTAATTTTCATTAGAATCTGCTTCTACAAATTTAGCTTCTAACAGCATACAATCTTCCTCTCCAAATTTAACTAACAATAGTACTGAAATAGCAAGATTTCTTTCCCACATCTCTTCTTGATCATATGCATTACTGCATGGAGTCAGTAAAAAACAGTCTGGATTTTGAGGTCTTTGGGGGAAATTCCAACTCCCTCTAGATGCTCTTAAACAATATCTTTTTAAAAAAAAAATTACTTCCACATTTGTAAATTGTACTCAGAACTCCATAGATACTCACAACCCTGAAACTCTTTACCACTTCCTAGCTTCAGTGTGTTGTTTTAGATGATCAATGGTCCAAAACCTCAGCCTCCATCTCCAACAATGTATCTTGATTCCAAATCACCCAAAGAATTCATGAATCAGAATTTTTTTAAAAAGCAAATAAGGCAGAATAGGGAAGTTAATAACAGAAACAAATCAAGTAGTAAACATTCTTGGAACTTTAGGTTCTATACAAAAAACTCCTTCCATTCCCATGGGAAGTCATAATCCAATCCTACTTTAATCCCTGTTTCCCCAACAAAGTGGGAAAAATAGTCTGATCAGACTTGTGAAAGTTGAGGTCGGACACCATCTGTCTACTAAGTCTCTTCCTGTCCAGCCTCAGTGGGGCTGTCTTGAAAATGTTGCTGCCTCCATCCAGAGAAAGAACTATGGACTCAGAACACAAAATGAAGCAGATTATTTTCTCTTGTGTCATGTTTTGTTTTGATTTGGTTTTTCTCATGCTTTCTCCTATTCATTTTAATTTTTCTATGCAACATGACTAATGTGAAAATGTGTTTAATAAGAATGTATGTGTAGAATCCATACAAGATTTTATGCCATCTTGGGGAGGGAGGAGGAAAAAATTTAAGACTTAGAAGTGCTTGTTGAAAACTGAAAACAAATAAGTTAAATTAAAAAAAAGAAAATTCTGATGCTTCGCAGCTAGTTGGCAGCACAGAAACTTCTTCTTAAAGCTCTGGAATCAGAAGCTTTCGTATCCTAGCCACATTTGTAGCATTTTCTTTATGGGACTCATGGCCTACCCTCTTCTCCTGTCAACTAAATCCATCATTTCTCCATTTCTTCTAAGTCCATTTCTTTTTCTCTTTTAATGCTACTACTAGAAGTGGTTGCTTTGCCCTTCTTCCAAGCCCCTGAAATTTGCTCACTTTCTACAGATTGCCATTTCCTACCTTCTCAATCCAAAATGACTGACTCAATGCCCTGTTCAAGGAGCTTGCAAGTCCCACATTCCAAAGGTTTTTTCCCAGTATCATCAACTCTGGGGATGCAAGAACTATGGGCAACTAAAGTTGTGCTAGAAAGTATCCATTAAAGGGTGTTTTATGGTATCCAAACTACCTTTCAGTTTAACTGATAAAGTAAGTTTTTTTAATGCTGTCACTACTTTAGCCTTGGAAAAATCTTTTTGTTGCTTTCCAGGCAAGATGTTCCATCAATGAACTCCACACATTTTCACTGGAATAATGTTGCTCACACTTGGAATGCTCTCACCTCTCATTTCTGCCTTCTGGATTCCAGGACTTTCTTAAAATATTTTTATTTATTTCATTAAATATTCTCAATTACATGTTAAAAAATTTTAATAATTGTTATAAAAAATTTTGAGTTCCAAATTCTCTCCTTCCTGACCTTGTTCCCTCCTTAAGAAGGCAAGCAATTTGATATTAAATACACATGTGAAGTTATGCAAAATATGTTTCCATATTAGTTATGTTATAAAAAAACAAAACAAAAAAATAAAGTTTTTTTAAAATTATGCTTCAGTTGGCATTCAGAGTTCATCAATTCTCCTTGGAGGTGGATAGCATTTTTCATCATGGATCCTTTGGAATTGTCTTGGATTATCATCTTGATCAGAGTAGCTAAGTCTTTTACAGTTGATCAGTCTTACAATATTGCTGTTACTGTATAAACTGTTCTGGTTCTGTCGATTTCGCCTTGCATAGCTCAGGTAAGTCTGGATTTTTCTGAAACCATTCTGCTCATCATTTCTTATAGCACAATAGTACTCCATCATACTGATATACCACAACTTGTTCAGTCATTCCCCAATGATGGGCATCCCTTCAACTTCCAACTGCCACCATGAAAAAGAACTGTACACGTGGGTTCCTTCTTTTTTTCCTCCGATCTCCCTGGGATACAGACCTAATATTGGAGGATCAAAGGACATGCATAGTCCTATAGGCCCCTGAGCAAAGCTCCAAATTGCTTTCCAGAATGGCTGGGTCCTTCCACAATTCTGCCAGTAGTGTCTAGTGTCCCAGTTTCTCATATTCTCTCCAACATTTATCATCTTCCTCCACTGTCATATTAGCCAGTATGGTAGATGTGAAATGGTACCCCAGAATTGCTTCAATTTGCTTTACTCTAATAATCAATAGTGATTTAGAGCCCTTTTTCATATAACTATATATAGCTTTGATTTCTTCATCTGAAAATTGCCTGAAAAGCATATCCTTTGACCATTTATCAATTGAGGAATGATTCATATTTTTGTAAATTTGAGTCAGTTCTTTATATATTTTAGAAATAAGGCCTTTATCAGATAAACTTGCTGCTAAATTATTTCATAGTTATGATTACTGTGTATTTCCCTCCATCTTATTTCCTTATCTATCTCTCTCTCTTCTTTTACTCTGTCCCTCCTCAAAAGTATTTTACTTCTGACCACTACCTCCCCCAATCTGTACTCCTTTCTATCAGTCCCACTTTTCTTATCCCCTTCCCCTCACACTTACCTGTAGGGTAAGAGAGATTACTAAACCCAACAAAGTGTGCTGTAATTCCCTCTTTGAGTCAATTCTGATGAGAGTAAGTTTCAAGCTTTGTCTACTCCCCTACCATTATCCCCTCCACTTTAAGCTCTTTTGTAGCACTTTTCTATGAGACAATTTACACCATTCTACTCCTTCCTTTCCCCTTCTCCTAGTGCATCCCTCTTCCTCATCCCTAATTTAATATTTTTAGATATCACCCCATCATAGACAACTCACATCCATGTCCTTATGTCTGACTCCCTTATCATCTATAGACTGAGAGCTCTGGAAGCTACCAGTACCAATTCAATCACTCCCCAAACTTGCTGCTGACTTGCTGAAGTGTGGCCTTTGCTTTGTTCTCATTCTCACCCTACTGAGACAGATCTTTCATGCTGATCTTCTAAGTTGTCTTGGTCTGGAAAATTGTTTCATCCCATCCTTTGGTTGGTTCCGTCACTCCAGAATTCATTTTGTGGTGAAATTTTAAAGTTGTTTGGAAGGAGTTGGGGAGAGCTTAGGTGAGTCCATACCTTTACTCCACCATCTTGGATCTGCTTCTTCACTTCTCTGACTTGGAGGGAATATTTTAATTGTTCCAACTAAAATTGCAGCATGACAGAAAACCTTTCTGGGTCCCCCTTAATTCAAGTTTCTTTCTTTTATTTCTAATTTATCTGGCATATAACTTGTTTGCACATAATGGTTCGCATGTTTTCTCCCCATTAGACTATGAGCTCTTTGAGACTAGGGACTGTCTTGTGCTTTTTTTTTTATATCTCTTGCACTTAGCCTGGTGCCTGGCAAATAGTTGACACTTAGTCAGTGTTTACTTACTGACTAACACTGAGTTTGATGCATAGAGAAAGAAATTCAGTACTTTTCTATTACCATTGAGGATTTGGTGACTATTGGCTCTTGGATGCTCTGATGAATCCATGATTTTGCTGGTGTAGATAAAAGAAGATTGTAATTTTTCCATATCCTTTTGTCCTGCATAATTCCTATTCATGTCTTTATAATTATTCCGTAGAGCATCAATCAAGTGTTCTTGTTTACCTTCTCTTGGTCTTTTAATATCTGTAGATGGTAATGGAAGGATGGGAAACCAGTATACCAATGTGACTGTCAATTGGCTGTATCTTATTCTTGTTTCATGATCAGCTTTCTTCCTTTCTCAGTCATACCTCTTCTCTATATTATTATTAGTTGCTATTAATGTACTGGTCATCACTGGTAGCATGTGAAAGCTTGCTGATGCTCACCACATACATTTCCATTACCTTTTGCACTACTTATAATTTTAATTCCTCTGAGATCCTGGTATTTCATTATTCACAACTGAACAACATAATCAGTGGAATTCTGATGCTAAAGAGATTGGCTTGTAGTGGTGAATAGTTGGATAGTGGTGTCACTGTAAACATAGTACAATTTTCCAAACCTAATCTTTCTTCTTAGTCAGTCCCAGGCTTACTCAACTTATTATACATCTGTAGCATTTGTAAATATACAATTATTGATGGATCAATGCCACAGACTGGGCAACTGCACATCATTAATTTCTGCAATTTTTTTTCATTTTTTTGTACTATATAGAGCCAGACCAACTTTTTTCACAATGGAGAATGCAATGCAGCTATTTGATAATATAAGTGACATAGATAATCACTCATGCTGTTTGGAAAAAAGTAAGTGAACATACCCTTATCTTCTAATAATGGTCCCATTGTGAAATATGAAATATTTCATGATGATATAGTGAAAATATTTTCTCTATATGCTTCTTAAACTGTTCTTAAAGTCCCTCATACTTTGATTTAACTATTTTATTATTGTTTCTTTTATGTTTAAATATATTATTTATATGTAAGAAAAGTATTGAAAAATATATGTAGTCCTTTATAATTTACAATACTTTTTATGTATGTATTTTCATTCTTTGTTTTGGACATCTACAGTGAGTGACAGAATTTATATGTTCTATTTCTTATTTACTTGCTTTGTCTACCCGTGCATTGATTTTTCTCTGAAAACATGATTTTTAAATTAATGTCCAAACTACCAATAATTGTGGTCTTTGGTTTTGGTTAAGATGTGTTCACTGGGTTGCTGAGTCACTCTAGTTCTCCGATGGCCCCATGATATCAATTTGTAATTTTATCTTTATGGGCATTCTCTTCAATGATACAAATCACAATCCACTTTGACTAAACATCTAATGTAAATTTTGTCCATGTCCTTTTTGAATATCAATAATATTTAATATTTCCATCCAAAATTGATTTTTATAAACTGGTACAATATGTAATGGCTTACAAACATTATAAACCAAAACTTGCATTTACTATAAGCTTAAACATCTGCTTATATGTTGGCACTTTTTATTCAGTTATCCTATGTATGATTATTTTGTAGTCCTATACAAAGTCTTTGTAATAATAGAGTCCATGAAATAGTCATGGCTCACCAAAAAATGTTATAAAACATGAGAAGGAATGTCTCCAGACTGAGGCTAAGAGAACCTCCTAGACCCTGCTATTGTTCATATCTCTTGTCTAAGAACTTGAAAGACTAAGATTCTAACCCTAGTTCTGCCAAATATTTGCTATGTGATCTTGGCCATGTCACTTAACCTCTGGAAGTCAAGTCAAATAAAATCAACAGAAATTGATTAAGTGCCTACTGTTTGTCATGCATTGTGCTAAGCACTGAGTCTTCAACTTTTTTATTTGTAAAATGAAAAGGTTGAGTTACTTTCCCAATGGTATATTTGCCTTTTGCTGAAAACCATGATTGAATAATATGCTGGTAGACTGTATGGAAAAAGAAACAAAGCCCAAATGAGATTTTCTATTCTTAGGTAACAAATAGATTTTATGCTGCAAGGGAAATGTTTTCTTCTTTTGAAAGAAAATTAAAATATCGAGGAATTGCCACCATCTAACAAATGAAAATAACCAAACCACTGAAAAAAATTGCCTTTACAAGTGGTATGCTGAGTTTGGTTGTGATTTATAGACTTTTTAACATGTAAAGATTTTATAGTTCCATCATTTCTGCAACTGGTTAAGAACTCACAATTGAAAACTGCTTTCAACTATAAATTTTGTTTTACTTTTTCAAATGAGACTGAAGTTGAGAGTACAATTTCTTATCATGAACAAAGAATTTCAAAGATGGTTTTGGATCACAATTAGACCAGCTGTTAGCATGCTGTTTTATACATAGTAGGTACCTATTAAATTCCTGATGTTAATGATCAGGAGAATGTTGGTATTAACAAAGTCATTCTCTCCTTTCTTTTTCAATATCACTGAAATCCAGAGACAAAAGTAAAAACACATTCTTCCTCATCTCTCTCCCTGACAAATTGCTCTGACTCCCAATCTCCAAATATTACCCATGTTTAAGGACCAAGAGCAAGTTTCACTTCCTCCATGGAGCCATTATTGATCATCCCACTCATTTATACCATTCATTTTGTCATTTTTTTTTGCTAAGTTATATTTTTAATTTTTCTTCAAATATACATATATTACATGTGTATCATATATGTGCATATATGTACATATACATTCTCCCCAAATAGATTGGGATCATTTTAAAGGCAAAACTTTACAGTCTTCTCTGTATCCTCTACAAGGTTAAGGAAAGACCTGATGTGCAATAGTTGGTGCTGCTGGATCAGCCTGTTTGCTCTTCCACCTTAAAGTATGCAATGGTTTTCTTCTTTTTAAAAATGTAGCTAAGGTTCTTCTCTGTATTCCCACTCCATTTAAGATATTGCTGGGGCATGTAGTAATGCGGAAACCTTTTTTTCTTTTTCTATACTAGACTGCAACAGAGCTATTCCAGATATGTACGTAAATCTGCAGGATGAATTTAGAATCATCTTTCAGTGTCATTTGTGTGACATCTTTTCCCTCCAATATGGAAATAAGCATTTTATTGTTTCATGACAGAATTAGAGAAGGTTTATGCAATGCCTTTCCTTTATTTTCTTGCAAAAGCAGCAATTTATACCAGCTACTGGCAATGATAAATTTATCAAAGAGTGCACATCCTCCCATCTACACCCTCCTGAAATCACTTTGGAGAATTCTGCAAGCTACTTTAGGAGCTAGATGGATGAGTAAAACTATATTTGAATACCAGGGGAAAAATATGAATTGCAACTCAAACATATGGACTGTTTTTTAGACATCTCCCTCCATCATTCACTGAAATCCTTCTCTATTTCCTTCCATGACATGGGGTCTTAAAGATTATTCTGGCAGAGGAATATCCTAGTAAACTCTACTAAGCTGGAAAGGCATTGAGTATAATCCATGGAAAGAATTCTGTATCTATCATCTGAAAACCATCCTAGCTAACCGAGAAGAAGCTCATCACAAGAAAACTTGTCACAAGATGATGATTTAAGTTTAAAGAGGGTTGAGTAGTTCATGAAACCATTGACTAAAGAATTATAAGGGTTTTGACATGCATCACCGTGAAGACTGACCACACAAATGTAATCACAGATCTTTGGAAGTATGGAAAAAGTATTAGCCTCTCTGAGTTTTTAAAACACGTTCTAATACATTCTTTAGGAAAGAGTTTTCTATTTTTGGTTAGTTTTGCACTTGAAATATCTCACATTTCCTAAGACCTGAAAGTGTGAATAATAATAATTATATTCTGCATTTACGTAGCATTTTGTAATTTACAAATGTCTCAGTGCACTTGACTTCATTTAGTCTACGCTAACAGATGGAAAGCAGTTGATATAATAAAGCGGCCAAAAGAGCTCAGAGACTCCCTTAGCCTACAGACACTTGATATCCTTCTTGCTAAACAGAGAGATATGGAAATCATGGGAAAAACTAGCTTAAGTATAAACTCATTTACAAAACACGATATAAGATGAACAGAGGAACATGAGTAGTACCAGATGATGAAATAATAAAAAGCAACTGAGGTGGAAATAAGTCTACAAAAGGTTGGTGTGAGATCCAATTGAGCTACATTAATCCAAGATCTCACAGACAGAGATTAAAAGAGAACTGATAGAAAATGGTTCAGTTTTTGAGAATTTGTACAACGATTTATTTTCTTATCTTCAATGATAGTGCAGTCACCATGTTTATACCCTAATACTATAATGTGATTTAGGATGAAGTTGAAATTTGCCCCTCAGAAGAAGTTTAAGGAAGAGGAACTGGACCAGAATGCATACTCTTCTCTGTGAGGAAATCTGTTTTGAGGGTGACGTTATTTTTAAAGTATAAAGAATTGTGTAAAATATAAAGAGAGGGGGAGATGACTAAAATAATGCTCTTTCACTACGCAGTACTGCCTCTAGCTTGATACTTGTATGGTACATTTTATATCTCCAGAATAATTTCACTTAATGTGCTTTTCAATAGGTACTGGCATCTAGTCTTTGGCCTGTCCCCATCTAAAACCACACCACTAGAAACTCACACATTATTTCAGTGAGTATCGCAGGACGGATTCCTGGGGAGAGTAAAGTGAAAGGAATGGGGGGTCAGCTGTTTCTCCTGGATTCCCTCATTATCCTCAAACTCTCCTTATATGTACAGGAGGAGAACCCCCTCCCCCATTGGCTTTCCTTTTATGTGACCTTGCCTTCTCAATAGTCCAACTGCATACAAATAAACAGTCTCTTTCTTTCAAAAGATCTTGGTTCACTTGTTTTCTTGCCTCAATCTGCTGCAAGTGATGATTGTGATAAGCAAAATGTTCTCTGCTTTCAGTTCAAAGAAAAGTATATGCTCATCATGTAGGGGAAAGACTTGTTTTTTGGCAAATCTAATTACGGAAGTAATTAATGGTGGTGTGAAATGTAAGTGTTATTCAACACTATTCATCTGCTATGGGAATTGGCAGTGAAATCACTGGCCAAGAAAATGGGTTTCTCAATTTCACAGCAAAGGGTCCATTCATTATGGCAGAGAAAAATGGAGGGTAGACACAAGTCCTCTATTTTTCTTTGGAGCATATAGAAGTACAAAAGCTGGACAGGCATCCAGCATCTGTAAAGTCAGGATGCTTGACCTCTTGTTGATGCTTGTAAATAGGCAGGAAAATCTGCCTCTCATAAAATGATAGAATGTAGAATTGTAAGGAACATTAGTAAGACATTTATTGTGGCTCCCAGCTAATATATGAACACCCTCTCCAGCATCTTGGCTTTATCACTATGTGACTTAACCTTACTTGGGCTCAATTTACTCACCTATAAAATGAAAGAATTGGTCCAGATAATCACTATTGTCCTTTTTCACTCAAAAACATCTCAAGCATCCCTGTTGAGCAATTATTTAACCCGCCAGCTCTTAATTCAGTGTCTGTAAACTTGTTTGGGCAACACTTGATAACTGTATTTCAATATAATTGCTTTCTTCTGCAATCCTATGTATTTTATTTTATTCATTAAAAACAATTCTGAGAATGGTTCCCCATAATTTACCTGTGGTGAATGCAGCCGACTAATACATCAGTCCATGACACAAAAAGGTTATTAATAATATTATCGTTATTAATAGCTACCATTTATATAGCATTTCAAGGTTTGCAAAGCACTTTCAAATATCCTCTCAGGGTATACTTACAACAACTCAGAGAAGTAGATTCTATTACTGTCCCCATTTTACAGATGAGGAAACAGAGGCAGAGGGAGATTGAAAGATTTGTTCAGGATCATACAGCAGGATATGAACTCAAGCCTTCCTGACTTCATGTCCAGCACTCTATCCATTAAACCATCTAATACAATTCTACATTCTGTTCAACTACTTTCAATGATACTTATTAATTAAATACCTCCTAAGACGGCCCATTAACTTTTTTTGGACAATTCTAATTATTAGGAAGCTCCTCCTTATACCAGTTTCAAATCTTTCCCTACAACATTTTTACCCATTGTTCCTAGTTCCTAGTGAACTAGTCCTTATACGACATACCTGGGGCTAAGCAAAATTAGGTCTTGTTCCATTTCACAGTGAATTCCTTCAAATATTTGAAGGATTTAATTATCCTTTTATGATAGGTTATATAATGTATCATACTCATTATTATATTGTTAATATTCAAAGAACAAATATTATCATATATCCACTAGCTCTTCTCATCTCGGTGAGAATCATGATCTATCATTTATCTAGCCTCCGTCCCCTTCTTCATTGTGCCCATTCACAGAAATAGCAGAATCACAAAAACTTTGAACTGGAAATGTCTTCAGAAATCTCTATCTTAAGTAAGAAAAGCCTCTACAATTTTCGGGCCACGTGGCCAATTAGCCACCCCCCTGCCCCGACTCTCTCTACCCTGTACATAGGAAGCCCTGCCCCCACCACCCTTTCTTCAGGGAGTTTACTGATTCCAGTAGAAGAAAGAAGTCAAAACAAGTCTTTAAAAGTTTATAGCATCAGAGAGCTAAATGTCGGAGAGCCCTTAAGGGCTACATTCAACCCCTTCCTTTTGTAGATGAGGAAACTGAGGCCCATGGAGGTGAAATGCTTTGTCCAAGGTCACCTAGGCAGAAGGCATTAGCAGTGGTCAGCTCTTCTATTAATTGAGGTCAGCTATCATGTCCTCCCCCAAATCTCCTCTTCTGTAAGCTAAATATACCCAACCCCTCAAATAGTCCTTATATGACATACATTAAAGTCCCTTCACCATCCTGATCACCATCCTCTGGATCATCTCTAGACAATAAATGCCCTTTTTAAACAATAGTACCCTGAACTGCAAATAATATTCCAGCTGGTGCCCTACTAGGGCAGGGGA
Source organism: Potorous gilbertii (assembly GCA_028658325.1). NCBI lineage: Eukaryota > Metazoa > Chordata > Mammalia > Diprotodontia > Potoroidae > Potorous > Potorous gilbertii. The sequence goes on along the minus strand of CM053770.1, from coordinate 423,622,613 downwards.
TTATCACCACTGTATTCCTAGAAGCTATTTCTCAAGGCAAAAAGTACATTATCTTTTTAGCCACCATATCACAGTGAAGACTAATATTGGGTTTGTAGTGCACCAAAAACCCCAGATTGTTTTAAAGCAAACAATTTTTTAATCTTGGTTCACCCATCCTCAAAATGTCTGTTAACCTATTCCGCACCTCAGCCTGTTTAAAATATAATTCGTCATCTTTTCCCTGAAATCTTTTCCTGTTTCTGACTCCCCTGTCAGTGATGTCACCACTCTTCCAGTCCCCATGTTTATCTTTGACTCTCTCTTCTCACTTGTCCCAGATACATAATCAGTTGCCTATCATTTCTCTCCCTGTCCTATTTCTCCCATATGTTTCCTCCTTACTGATATTATTCTAGTTAAAGTCCTCACTACCTCTTACCTGTATTATCTTAGAGTTTTCTGATTCCAATATCATACATATTTCTGTGAAGTTAATCTTCCTAGTCTTTATACATTTTTGTAAATCACTTCATTGCTATAAGAAAAGAATCTTCAATAGCTCCCTATTGTTTATTGAATTAAGAACAAACACTTTCACCTACTATTCAGGTCCTTAACTGCCCAACTAAATTTTAAGCCTTACTTGAAGAAATTCTCTTTTTGTACTCTAGGCTCCAGTCACTCTGGAACATTTTCTAACTGTCAAACAGACCTTTAAAAAAGAGGACTGATCTAGATTATAGTTAAGACTCTATTCAGCTTTAAATACTATGATGAATGAAATGAAAAAAATTAACCATCCAGTATGTGCTAGGTATTAAGGAGTGTACATTCTAATAGGACAACATATTTGGAGACTAAGGAAGTCACATTAGTAACTAAGGAAGGGCGTTTTGATCTGGGGAATAATAGGGATAGTGAATTGATCCGTAGGATAGTGAGTTGCCATGAATTTACCAGTAACAGTAATTAATTACCATTCCCAGAGTAAAAGGTAGAAAACTAGGATCAAGGGGAATTATATGGCAAGGCAGATTGCAAAATTCCTCAGTAGGTATAGATTTTCTGGTCAATGAGTAGATCAGATCTAAAGCATGATCAGGGGCTGGCTAGATATAGTAACTTAGGTTGAATTTGCATTAACTGTTTTGGACAGGATAGATCAGACATGATGGGGCAAGATTTTAAAAATGGGTATATCAACTTCCCCAGAGGAGAGACTTATGGCCTGTGGAGGTTCATTTTGGAGGTATTTTCTGCATAAAGAAAAGGTGGTCAATGGCATAGCAGATGGAAAGATGCCTGGGTAGATTTCTTGGTGAATGGCTAGATCAGCCTATGATTTTGTACTTTCTCACATCCACACCTTTTATTTGCTGTTCCTTTTTCTGATGTACTAGAAGAGACCTTATTTTATTTAATGTAAAGGTATGTGGATTTAATTAAATCCATCCTCTCATTAGAAGACTGACCTTCACATCTCTGTGCCTAATTTCCCTCATCTATTAAATGGGGTTAGGTTACTTGTGCCTCCTATTGCCTAGAGATTTTGTGAGGAAAACACTATATAAAAAAGACATTAATGCCAGGAGCTAGAAAGATCTGGCCTCCACCTCCAATCTCTGCCAGTTAACATATAAACCATTGTAATAATTATCTAATTACATAATTAACTGGGGTCATCAACATTATTTCTCTGCATTGAATCTTTCCCAAATTAATTTTGTAATTGGAGGTAAAATTAGAATTGCCCTTTTTGAACAAAGAAGAAAAATACTTCTGGAGTCACTCTTTGACTTTTATGACCAAAGAGTGGATAATTTCTCCACCAGAATGGTCCAGCACATCAACATTCATTCCGAATGAAAAGCTGTATCTTTCTTGAACTTAGGTTTTTAGTCAATTTTAGAAGATTTATGTTCATGAAGAGCATTTTAAAGCAAACTCCAAACACCAAGATTTGGTTCAATTATGAATTTAGGGACGATTTGAAACTTCTGAGAGGAGAAAAAAAATTGATCTGACTATATGTCATATATTATTAACAACATACTTTATTTCCTTTCATTGTTATGAGGTTTTGAGAATCACTCTGAAGATCCTGGGAGAGTGAAAATTGCTTCTAATTTGGCCATAGGTGAAGGAGAGCTTCAGGACAGATAAGATGTGGGTGGGAATGGCATGATAAAGTTGAATTACTTTAAGTATGTAAGTGAAGTTCTTACAACAGAAATACATAGTATTCTGAGTTGTAGTTAATATCAAAAGACCAGGATGTTTTCTAACTATAGTGAATATTTGCATTTTGAACATTCATAACATATGAAACCTCCATTAGTGTCCCATTCCATGATTCATGGAACTATAGAAATGACTCTGTATTTTTGAAGACTGTTTTAGGCACACAGGCATCTAGCTGGTATAGTGGACAGAACAGGACCTGAGTTCAAAACCTGCCTCAAACACTAGCTATGTGACCATGGGTAAGTCACCTAACTCTGTCTGCCTCAGTTTCCTCATCTATATAATGGAAATAATGATAATACCTATCTCTCTGGGTTGTGGTGAGGATAACATGAGATAATATAAAGAGCTTGGCAAAGTTTAAAGTGCTGTGTAAATACTTGATATGTCATATATCAATACAGTTGAAACTCTGGAAGAGCCTATCAAATTGGAAAGACTTTCATTATGATTTCAGTGACATCTGAAATGACATGACTTATCCAAGGAAAATCCTAGCTAACCGTGCAAAGTTCCACAACCAAAGGCTTGGCACCAGGTGATGTCATTTTGTCCACAGTTTACTCAGGCAACTGCTTATTATATGGGGGTGCTACAACTTGTTCAATAGAGGGATCCTAAGATCATAGGTCTAGAACTAGAAGGGACCCTAGTATCACATCAAGGTCAGCTTTGTTATTTTAAAGATAAGATATCCACAGACCAGGGAGGATCAGTGACTCAACTAAGATCACAAAGACCTAGAGGAGAGATTTGAACCCAAGTTCTCTTTCTCTAGAGTCAGTGATTACATAAACATTAACACACACACACTTATACATATACACACACATAAACACATACACATATACATATACACACACATACACACACACAAAGTTAGAATAAATCTCAAAAGGTGGTTGCAAAAGAGAGGGCTAATATTGGTGTAGAACACAAGGGGAGAATGTAGCAATCTATCTGGGATAACCCATGACATGTAGAGTCTCTGCTACTACACACTCACTCTTTTGAGTTACATCATTCCTTCCTTTATTTAACAAACATAAGTGGGTCAAGTGCCAACTATCTTTAGAAACTTGTACTAGGTACTGGATATCGAATTTGAATAAGAAGATAATCCTATGATTCTTGTCTGGTAGAAACTTATAGTACATAAAAAGGATAAAAATGTCAGTGGCTATAACACACAACATTACCTGATAAGTAAAAATAGCTAACATTTATATAGCATTTTCATTTCTTTCTCCAGTTCATTTTATTGATGAGGAAACTGAGGCAAACAGGGTGAAGTCACTTGCCTAGGGTCACACAGTGAATATGTGTCTGAGGCCAAATTTGAGCTCAGGAAAATGTCTTCCTGACACCAGTCCCAGAACTCTGCCTGCTGTTTCATATCATTTCCATTCATAAAATTATATCAGTTTTTGATGTTAAACCATTTGACAATGCCAAGGACTTTGGTGACAAGAACTTTCTTTTCTGGGCTTTCAGTAGCTGTGGTTAACAGCGGGAACAGTTGCTAACCTACATATCCACAGGGTTTGCTTCCTATGATGATGACTGTTGACTCTAGACTAGAAGCATTGTTATTCCCAAGGATCCTGGGTTCAGGATCCTGAGCTGTCTCCATTGAAGTTTGAGGAGAGATGGCAGTCAAGGTAGTAATAGTGATGATCATTTGACCTGCCTGGTACATGTCACTTCCTGTCTTTCCTTCAGGATGCCTTCCTACACTAGCTAGGTTGGTCTGCTTGCCCATTGATTGGCAGTTAGTAGGGATGGTTGACCCCTTCTCCACAAGAGTAGCTTCTTCGTAGGATGGCTATGTAGAGTAGCCCAGGATTAGGACTGGTGGTCTGGGGACAGGAGGAGGGCTGCCATCCCTGTGATCTTGGCTTATCTTCCTACTGATGAAAGTTGGTTAGCAGTTGTTGCTGGTGGAGAGGAGGAAGGTGAACCTCCTCTCCACAATGATTTTTCCCCTCAATGATTGTTAGGGCTAGGCTGAATGCAGGTCTAGTGTTTTTGAACTTGCTGTTATTTTCAAATCTCTTAAGTTCAGGGAACTGGAATGTCTATTTCAAAATTTCAAAAAAAAATATATTGGGAGGACGGGCATGGAGGCAGGGAAATATAGGGTTGGGCTATAAACAGAGTAGAGATTGATCAGGAAAGGATTTATGTTAGAAATATACTTGAGGTAAACCTGATGGGAGCTATGAGTTCCAAGAGCTAGAAACAAGCAGGAATTGAGGGAGGTCTGCTTAAGATGTAGAAGTAAGAAATGGAATGCTATGTTTGGAAAACAAGAAGGTCAATTTGATTGGAATTTAGAGTATATGTGACTGAATTACATGAAAACAGTGTGGAAAGATAAATTAAAGCCAGCATGTAAAGGGCATTAAACAGAAGAATTCATATTTTATGCTAAGGCAATGGGAATTCTTTGAAGCCTTTTTATCAGGGGGATGACATGATCAAATTTGTGCTTTTGGGTATACCAATTTATCAACCATATATATGATGATTTGGAGAAGGAAGATATGGGAAGCAGAGAGATAAATTAAGTGATTATTTCAATAATCTAGATGAGAAGTGATGAATATCCATATTATGTTACCATATTAGAAAAAAAAGGATGAGTACCAGAGATTCTCTGGAGAGAAAATTGACAAGACTTGTCAACTAATGGGATATCAGGAGTGAGCATGAATGAGGAGTTGAGCAAAGTCCAGGGTTGTAAACCTGAACAAACAAAAGGAGAAAGTAAGGAAGGATGATGAATTTTAAAGAGAAAGTAAGGTGCTAAATGGTATTTGTAGAGCATTGGATTTGAAGCCAAGACCCAAGTTCAAACTCTGCCTCAGATCCTTACTGTGTGACCCTGGGCAAGTCCCTTAATCTTTTTTATTTCCTCTTGCAAAATAAGGATAGCAATAGCACCTTCCTTAAGGATTATTATGAGGATTACATGAGCTAATATGTAAATATACTTACTTTGCAAATATTATAGCACTACATAAATGCTAGCTATTTTTATAGTGAGTTCCATTTTAGACACGTTGATTTGGAATGCCTATGGAATATCCAGTTGAAGATAACCAGTATAAATTTGGTTGCGATCTTTATAGATATTGTAACTGAACCCATGGAAACTTCAGAGATCATTGGGAGAGCACATTGAAAGAGGAAAGAAAGGAATCAGAACAGAGCCTTGGGACGTTTCTGTGTTTAGGAGGTGAAGCATGTATGGTCATCCTGAAAAACAGAATGAGGAGCAATCAGACAGGCAGGAAGAAAATATGATCATAGGAAGGATGTGGGAAGGAAACAGAATCCAGAAAGAAGGGGTTTCTGATAGTACCAAAAGCTACAAAGAAGTTTAAAAAAAAACAATGCAGACTGAGAAAAGACTATTGGATTTAACAATTAAGAAATTGTTGGTAATCTTGAAGAAAACAATTTCTGTCAAATGGTTGAATTGGACGCCAGATTGTCAGAGTTTGAGAAGTAGTTAAAAAATGAGGGAGTGGAGGTAACAAATGTAAAATAGATATTTCTTTCTAGGAGTATGACTATGAAAAGGAGGATAGATAAAATATGATAGATAGTTTTACATCATTGAGTCAAATGAGAGTTTAGCATTAGACTATTGCAATAGTCCAAATGGCGGCCAATGAGGATCTCTATTAGGAGATGGTAATGGAAAGCAAGTGGAGCTCCATGTGACAGCTGGAGTAGAGGTTATGTTGATAACTAGTTTGATAAGAAAAAATGTTTCATTTTTTCCTCTAACACGGGGCTTTGGTACGTAGTAGGCACTTAACAAATGCTTATGAAACTAATAAAAAAGGAATGAATAAATAAATGAGAGTGATAGAAGAGTAAAAGATAATTCTAGTATTTTAACCATGGCTTACTGAGTGAAATGTAATGTTTAGAGGAAGAGGAATACAAGCTCAGTTTGGGACACATTGAGTGCTAAGTGCCATTGAGACACTCAGGTAGAGAAGACCTTTAGGTAGTTGAAGATGTGGATGTAGGGCTTAGGAGGAATAATCAACGTTGGAGAAGTAGATTTGGGCATTATTGGCATAAGGTAGTAATTGAAATTATTAGACTGATGAGATTTTTCAAGGGAAAGTATGGAGTGTAGAGAATTCCCAGTCTTAGTTGCTTGTGAAAATGAAAGGTTAAATACCTTGCCTATCATGAGTTAATATATATCAGTCACTGATAACACTTCCGATTTCCTTGGAGGAACGCTATGGTTTAAGGAAAGGAAAAAAGAAAAGTACTTGCACTGGATAAGGATAGGAAAATGGTTTCTGAGTTCTTCTGTCTTTTGTGAAGGAGAAGGAGTAAGATCAAGAGGACTGAGGAGAAGGGTCCTGGAGAGAAGGGTCCAAGAATTTATGAAAGATGGCAAGAAAAAGTAAATAAGAGAAGGTCAGTGGACCACATTGCTAGGTAACATATACTGGTCCCATTGAATGCAGCTAGTAGGCATACTGATGAAGCAATTAAATGGCTAGTGCCATGAAGGGTGAAACTCTTATTAAGTCTAAGGAAAGGAATTTGAATATGGTTGTCAAGTGAGTAAGAGGCATTAACAATCTATTTACAGGTCCTAAAGAAAGGGTGCTTATGGGAGAAGTGTAAGCACTCACAAATAGTAGTTAAAATGTTAAAAATCTCAATTAGTATGGAGAACATGGAAAACTTTTAATGACCTTTATTGAGAATGTGATATGTATATTACTGCCACAGTCAAGCAACTACTATCTGTGTTTCAAGTATAGACTGATTTAACTCAAAGAAAAGACTTGAGGAATGTCTCTCTCCACATTCCATATCCTCAAAGACTATGAAAAGTTTCCTTGAAAATATGGAGGTATTAGGATCATCAGTGGGGGAAAAATAGAATCTGAAGTAGAAGACAGGGAATAAGATCCTTACTAGGAAACCGGAAAGTATAGGAATTTTACATAGAAGTAGTGGTAGAGGAGGAAAACTGTACATTTAAAGGTTAAAAAAGAAGAATTGGAGGTTTTTCCTGAAAAGGAGAGAGATGGTTACTCTGAGGGGAAATCAGCTGTCTGTCTTTCAAAGAATGATACAGTAGAATTATTAGGTGTGATATCATCTGGCAAGAGTCAAAGGAAAAAGCTCCGAACTACTGAGACAGTTAATTATAGACCTGATGATAATAAACCTTATAGAACTGATAATGGTTAAGATATAACAAAAATTCCAAGAACTATCAAAGCATGATACTTTCTACTTCTGATGATCATATGGACCCAAGTGACATTGCCAGAAGAAACCTAAAATGTATTGACAAATATTATGAAATCTCAAGGTGTTATAACAAATATAAGAACACAGAAATATAAGCAAACAGGTGGAATTTTCCTCAATGCTGCCTTTTAAAGGCAAGGGAAACAGAATAGAAAAAAAAATTCACTTGCCATTTAAAGAGTCAGCTAAAAAAGGGAGTTCACAAAAATAGGATTTAGATTTATGGGCCATTGACTAAAATATAGGGATGACAGACTCCTAGCCAAGGATAAAGCACAACTAACAAATGCCAGCCAATATGTATTTGCTTCATGTCTTAAAAATCTAATCAGAAGGGTTTAAATAAAAAATAATGGGGGAAGCAGAAAAGTGCCAGTGTATGTCTACCAAGCTAGGTACCCTAAAAGGGTAGTTCCAATGAAGAAGGAATAATTTCAACTGTGATACTCAGAAGTTCATAGAAGACAAAACCTGGGAAAGGTGTAGTGGTAAAAACCCAGAGCCTCAAATTCGATACACAAAGGACTAGAGTTTAGGGTCTCATAAATATCATTGGAACTTGCATGGATAACTCCCATGACTGAAATGTTCAAAAGAAATAGGAGAGGTCAAATTGCTGAGTGGGGTAGCATTACATATTTAAAAGGTATACTCAGGGAGGAAATCCAGGAACCAGAGAAGAGAAATAATGGAGAGCATTCAGGTGACGATCAATGAAGGGAGAAACAAAAGTGATTTTGTCATCAGTGTATTATAGACATCTTGGAAACAGATTATAAGCCTATTACAGAGGCATGATACAGGAATTCTTCAACTATTCTTATTCAACTAATTCTTCAATGCCTGCTAGAATTACTGTCCTCTCTCTCTCCCTTCTCTCTTCTTTTTCTTCTCCCTTTCTCATTCCTTCTCTTTTTCCATCGCCCTACCCCTTTCTCTTTGGCTCTTTCTGTGTTCTCTCTCTCTCTCTCTCTCTCTCTCTCTCTCTCTCTCTCTCTCTCTCTCTCTCTCTCCCCTCTCTCTCTTTCCTCCTTCCCCCTACTCACCTCCATCAGAGAAGCTAGCATTTTCCTAACTTTATTTAGTCACAATACCTCTTTGATGAGGAACCAGTAAGGGAGAAATTCTGTCCTCGATTCATTTCTCACTAACAGGGAAGATCTTTTCACCAGGGTGAAAGCAATGAGATCCTTGTGGTTAAGTGACTCCCTCTTTGAGACTGTGACAGAGGAGAGAAAGGCTAGGCAATATCTGACAGGCAGCTTAGACTTAATGAGAGCAGTCTTCAAGAGATTCAGAGCAAGGATAGGTAAGCCCTAGTGGATTAAATTCTACAAGGGAAGTCAGGTGAAAAGGAATGGGAAACTTCCAAAAATGAAATTCTGAAAACATAAGCAAAACAAAACCAATTCCAATGAGGAGGAAAACTAGGAGTTGCCTGAAAAGATTAAAATACAAGGATAAAGATTCATAAGGAATTCACCAACCATTTTACCTTTAAAAAAAATAGAAATGGAGACAAGGGGAGCTATTGCAGGATCAATATATGTATAGAATAATCCTCTAAAAATTGTGTCCAAGTGCTAAAGCTCAGATCAGAATGAGCTGAGATTGGCAATGGAAGGTAATGACAATGTAAAGCTTTAGTTTGTGGGTTTGTTTTAAGCCATATTGGTGAAAAGAGAAGCCATAGAAATGGGCTTGAGCTGACCCTCAGGGTATATGGGATAATAGTAACTGACAGAAGAGTCGAGGTACAAATGCTCAATTCTCATTTTGTTTCTGTTTTCTCTATCCAGGAGAATTACCACTGGACTTGAAATGACAGGACAAAAATGGACAAATAGTTATTGGTTCCCAAGATAAGTGAAGAAACAATAAGAGGATACCTTGCACCTCTCACTGAGTACAAATCCCCTGGGTCAGATGAACTAGATACTCAAGTACTGAAAGAAACGGGCAGATATGATTGCAGGCTCATGGTCAGTGATTTAAAAAACTGTGAAAAACTGGAGAGATGCTGCGGGATTGGAAAACTGTACTGTGTTGTTTCTAAGGCCTCTTAAATTGTGACTTCATTTCACTTCATAGTGTTTGGTTTATGGTTTCTTTGGTCTTTATTATATTTATAAGGACATGTTTTTTCTTAAATTTTTGTAACGAGACATGTCATCTGCTGTCTTCAGAATGTAAATGAAGCAATATTCCTTGCCATTGAATCTATACATGCATGCAAATGTTTATAGATAGCTCTAAAAATAAAGACTTTCTTCCCTTTTTAAGGATCTTTGTTGACTAGTAGTTTGTTTTTTTTTTTTAATCTTTCCTCTAGGATCTGAGCTAGCATTCATATGTAGACTATCAGGGGGCAAGGATATAAGGACCTTTGATCTTCATTAGGAGAGAACAACCCATGGCCACCCTCCAGGGACTTTCTTTAGAATCATGGCTTCAAAAAATTGACTGTATCATTTCAAACTTAAGTACCTAGGGAAACATTGTCAGTATATGTCAGAGGGGCTCTTGACTCCAAGTCTTCTTGATTCTGAGGTCAGTGTCTCTATCTACCTACTGGTTAGTTTCTCAAGTAACATTACTTTGGACATGAAATATGAGATAGAGTAGGTAAAGTTTAATTGGCATTAATATCTGTGCAGTATGAGGCATTCCACAGGGGCTTGATCAGTCAGGAGAGCAAAACAGAATAATTTAGTATGTGGAGGTAGTGTCAATTGCAAAGAAAATGACAGAAAGAAAAGGTACTAAAGCATCTTCACTTTGACAGTTTTGCCCAGAGCCAATTCTGTTTAAAGTTTAAAGATGGGCAACTGCTAAAAAAAAATAAGCAAATTCACAAGTGTTTATATGTCTATTCTAAATTATAATGATGTATTTGCTTTGTTAAGGTTACAAGCATGTCAACTCATGAACTTGTTGGCTGAACCTGGATCCCTGATATGAAATGTAAGTTATAGGAATTAAAAAGTCAGTGGTTGCCATGAGTGATGGTTGCCAAAGGCAACACTCTTTTAGGAGATAAATTTTGTTGTGAAATTTTACAAAGAAGGATGATGAATGATTATTAAGAATCTAGTCTCATAAAGTAGAGAGAAGTAGCATAAGGTAAAACTAGTTGAAAGAAAGTTTGCCAAGTGATCAACCTAAATAAAGTCATTTTGAAGGAGAGCTGAAAATGCAAAGACAAAAAAAATAGAGAAAAAATGGGAAATATCTGTAAAAAATATTGTAATAAACTGTTTTCACTATTAAGGACAATGGAACAACCACACTTGGACTCTAGCATCATAAAGAGATATTGTTTTTGTTCACCCGTAGTTCTCAACAAGGATCAACAATATCACAAAGATGATGTCTTGACTTGTGGTCAATTGGACTTAAATGAGGCAGAGCTGCACAAAGTCTCTACCGTCACTCTCTCTCCTCTAGAGTCATCAAAGTCTAATGGCAAGACAAAAGTCAGGATGACTGGGGATATCTCTGGATGAAGTGGGTGGCCATGGCCTTTCTGAATTAAGGTCTTTTCCAGGTCTCAGTTCAACTGAATCCATTCAATGAGTAAAGGCTAAAAAGAGTTAAAAGACAAAGGATAACCTAATTTACCATCATAAAAAACATCTGGGAGAGGAAGACCCTCAAAGCTTCTGGCCAGAACAGTAAACAATTCCCATTTATTCTCATGTTAAACCATCAAAATCTAAACAATGAGCCACTGGGGCTTGGGCTGGGTATTATCATTGGTCATTCAACGTAGGCCAGAATGACTTGGTTTTAAAAGTTAGTTGAGTAGCTCCATTTGAAACACCATGAGCTTTTTAAAAGCTTGTTTTTTTCAGAGTTATATTTCAAGAAATCATAAATGAAAACTGCACAGGACAAAAAAAAATGAATTGTCCCAGGTTTTTGAATAAATAAATATTTTTAAAATCTTCAAATATCTTACAAAATATAAGCAACCAAAAATTATATTCCTATGGACAGAGCATTCATGCGAGGATTAGCTTAAACTTAGATCATAATAAGGTACACTTGTAAGAAATATGTATAACAAAAGTTTAGCAACTGCTTTGGAAGTCAGAGATATTCAAGCTATCTGAAGGAGTGTAAGTTACTAAAGACTGGAGAAAAAAAATCATAGATGATCTATCAAAAAATGTAACCACAAAAGTACCAAAAATATATTGATCAAAAATATATGGACTCACCCACTTATAAAAAATCTTCATGCGAATCATCTATATACATTGAGGGCATCTTGTTGAGTGTATTACTAGGGAAAAAACAAACTTGGAGAAGTAATTCAACAGTAGAGTATGTACCCTATGTTTGTTGTTAACACATTTTTCAATTGTATCCAACTCTTCACGACCTTATTTGAGATTTTCTTGACAAAGATACTGGAATGGTTTGGCATTTCCTTCTCTAACTCATTTTATAGATGAGGAACTGAGGCAAACAAGGTTAAGTGACTTGCCCAGGGTCATATAACTGGTAAGTGTCTGAAGCCAGATTCAACCCAAGAAGATGAGTCTTCCTGACTCTAGGCTTGGCAATCTATCCATTGTACCACTTGTATTTGCCATTTCACAATTAACTAAAGTTGTAGAAAACTAAGATACTGTGTCTATTGTTTGTTGATTATTTTAAAAATTGCTTTGATAAAGCAAAATGCCACCTTGAAGGTTCTTATCCCACAAAATGTCTTGATCCCAGTCATACATGAAAATATAACAGAAATAACCTGTTAAAACCCTCTGATCATAAATATCAGGCGAGGCATAAAACTGGGAGATGTATACTGGCTAATGGTGTTCATTTATCCCTGTAATATAGATGATCTAAGACAGAGTTCAAGCGGAATTATTGTGGGAGTTAAAGCTTTCCAGATGATCCCATTTAGGAATGGCATTGCACCAGTTGTATCTTTAAGCCCCAGAAAAGTGCAAAACTTTTTGAAAGAGATTTATAGCCACTCAGAAGAGTTTGGTCTGCTTATCCACATAGGAAAGACCAAATAGATGAAGAATATCTATTGCCCAGATGATGACATGCATTTAAATATAAACTTTATACAGCTTGTTCAACAGCATCTATATCTGGAACAGGCAGCGCACATGAGTAATTAGTTGGACCCAGAGTTGAATAGGAGCAGATCATGCTAGATTGCCTTCAGAAGATTTTAAAGCTCATTATGACTTCAAATTTCCTAGGGAAACAAAAGCTCTTCTTTGTAATAACAACTTTCTACTGATGTTGCTGTATAGCTGTGAAAACACAAAAGTCTCTGAAGAATTTAAAATTAATATCACATGGTCAGTAATGGAAAGGTAAGTGGTGATTGTGAGTATGTTACATTATTTACTTGATCAGGAATTCCAAGGAACAGAAGCAAAAAATAACAACACGGTAATGTGTGATAGGAAGAAAAAATGGGTTGGTTACATGGGGAAGCTAAGATGGACGGCCAGAATGCTCCATTAGTACCATTGGATGGCTTCCGGCATGCCAGGTGGATAGCCGGTGGCAAAAGACAAGGGTGGAATGTCCCTGAATGTGCAGTCATGGATAGCTATCATCTGCATCATTAAGGGTAACTTTCCAATCAATGAAATCATCGATCTATTTGAGTAAGTAATACTTATGGTTTTAAGGAACAAATGATTTTAAAGAAGGAAGATCTTAGATAAATCACTAATCTTGACCTTTCTGCAGCCTTCAACACTGTTAAACACCCTTTTTTCCCTGATTTTCTTTGCTATCTAGGTTTTTGGGAGACTACTTTCTCCTGGTCCTCCTCCTATCTGACCACTCCATAGTCTCCTTTGCTGGATCTTCATCCAGTTCATATCTGCTAATTGTATGCATCTCTATTGGCTCTGTCAAGAGTCAGCTTCTCTTCTCTTTGTATATTACTTCACTTGGTGATTGCATTAGCTCTCATGAATTCTATCATCATTTGTATGCTGATGATTCTTGAATCTACTTTCTCTACCCTAACCTGTCTGATAACCTCCAGTCTCCCATCTCCAACTGCCTATTAGACATTGTACACTCAACATGTCAGAAAGTGAACTCTTTATTTTTTTTCTCTAAACACTTATCCTATCCAGACTTCTCTATTACTGTAAAGAGCACTACCATTCTCCTAGTCCCCTAGGTTCACAACTATATAATCATCCTTGACTATTTACTTTCTCATTCCCCTCACCCAATTTAATCTCTTGCCGAGGCCTATGGATTTCACCTTTGCGACATCTCTTGAATATGTCCCCTTCTTTCCTCTGACACTACCACTATCCTGATACAGGGTCTAATCTCCTCATATCTGGACTATTGAAATAGCCTGATGGCTGTTCTGTCTGCCGCAAGTCACTCCTTAATTTAGTCCATTATCCATTCACCCAACAAAGTGATTTTCTTAAAACCCAGGTCTGACCATGTCATCCCTCTTCCACCTCATTCAATAAACCCCAGTGGCTCCTTATCACTTCCTGGATCAAATGTGAGAGCCTCTATTTGGCATTAAAATTCCTTCATAATCTAGGCTCCACCCCCATCTTTCCAGTCTTCCTAATATTTTATACCCCTCTACATGCCCTTTAATCCAGTTACACTGGCTTTCTTGCTGTTCCTTGAACTAGACTATTCATCTCTCAACCCTGGTCATTTTCTCTATCCTGCATTCCTAGAATGCTCTCCCTCTTCATCTCCTGGCTTCTTAGAAGTCCCAAGTAAAATCTCATCCTTTACAGGAAGGCTTTTCCAATGCCTTTTACTTCCAGTGCTTTTCTGCTGTTGATTGTTTCTTGTTTATCCCATGTACTGCTCCTTTATACATGTTTATTTGCACATTTTCTCTTCCACTGGATTGTGAGCTCGTTAGGGGGCTTTCTTCTTGTCTTTCTCTTTATCCCTAGGACTTAACATAGTTCCTAGAACATTGTACATACTTAATAAATGCTTATAGACTTGTCAAATAATTAATTTTATCATGATACAGAAATTGACCTCTGTTCAGGTTTTATTTGTGGCATTTTATTCAGGATAAACTTATTTAAAATTGAATATTGCCCTTGTAAGAACTTTAAAATAATGCCTCAAATTAAATTCTGGAGTGGTAGATGCAACAAAGGGTCAAAGTGAGACATTCTTCCAATTCAAGACACCACAGGTCTGCAACACGTAGAAAGTGGAACCTGGACTCTCTGCGGATGAAATAGCAGTAGTCAGACTAGATGGTGGCAAGAGAAGCAGTCACAAGGCTCTGGAGTTAGTCAGAGACAGTAAGGAAAACTGGCAACTGTTCAGAAATAGATTACAATCTGGTACTGGCTAACAAATAGTGATAGATAAGTGGAATATATTAGGCTTACAACATGGTAAATGACTTTGGTAACCTAGTGTTATTTAACCCAAAGATTCAAGCTTTTGGGACAAGAACTCAGCATTTGAAAAAAATTGCTAGGAAACTGGAAAGCAGTTTGGCAGAAACTACATAGGAGCCCCACATCTTATACTCTAAAGCAGGATAAGATCAAAATGGGTATGTTATTTAGATATAAAGGGTTATATCATAAGTAAATTATGGGAGCATGGAATATTTTACTTGTCAGATCTATGGGCAAAAGAAGAATTTATTACCGAACAAGGCATAGAGAACATCATAGAATATAAAGTTGATATTTTTGATTACATTAAATTAAAAAGATTTTGCACAAACAAAACCAATGTAGTCAAGATTAGAAGGAAAGCAGAAAAAGGTGGTGATGGGAAAATTTACAACAAGTTTCTCTGATAAAGGTCTCATTTTTCAAATACAGAGCTACAAAGAAATATGAGTCATTCCCCAATTGATAAATGGTCAAAAGATATGAATGGGCAGTTTTCAAATGAAGAAATCAAAGGTATCTATAGTCATATGATAAAATGCTCTGTCATTATTGAAGAGAGAAATTCAAATTAAAATCACTTCAAGGTACCACCTCACACCTATCAGATTGGCCAACATGACAGAAAAGGAAAATGACAACTGGTGGAGGGGATGTGGAAGAATTGGTACACTAATGCATTGTTGATGAACTTGTGAACTCATCTAACCATTCTGGAAAACAATTTGGAATTATGTCCAAAGCGCTAAAAAAAATGGATACCCTTTGACCAAGTAATACCACTATTATGCCTGTATCTCAAAGAGTTTTTTTTCTTCTTTTTTTAAAATTTATTTTTAATTTAACTTTTTACATTCATTTTCACAAGATTTTGGGTTCCAAAATTTTTTCCCCATTTGTCCCCTCCTCCCTCTCCAATACACTGAGCATTCTAATTACCCATATCACCAATCTGCCCCCTCTTCTTTCATCCCTCCC
>CM053770.1:423586252-423606199 GCA_028658325.1 Potorous gilbertii | reverse complement strand
GTTTTTCCTCCACCTGTCTAACTTGATTTTCAAAATCCTTTTTGAGCTCTTCCGTGGCCTGAGCGCATTGAATATCTATTTCAGATGTTTGGGATACAGAGGCCTTGACTCCTATGTCTTTACCTGATGGTAAGCAGTTTTCTTCCTCATCAGAGAGGAAGCTTGGAATCATACGTTCACCAAGAAAATAACCTTCTATGATCTTATTATTTTTTCCCTTTTCTGGGCATTTTCCCAGCCAGTTACTTGACTTCTGAGAGTCCCCTCCACTCCCGCCTAGGTCCGCTCAGCTAGTGCTTGGGGTGTAAGATTCAAATGCTACTCCCCAGCCTCAGGGCTTTTGGCAGTAGGCCTGGCTGCTATTCAATGGGAGCTTAATTTCTGGTGCTCAGGTGGGGGCAGGGCTGCCTCCCAGGCTCAGTTCCCTCAGGGGGTTTATGCAGAGACCTTTTGTAATGGAGATTCTGCCGAGCTCCTGCCTGCTCTGGGAGCCTCTGGCTGCCTGCTGCCTCTGCTGCTGCCTCCCGAGGGGGCCTGAGTCCCGGAGACACCCCGCTCCCCTCTCAGCCCGTCTCTCTCACTGACCTGTGAGTCTGTGGGTGGAGGGACCTTCGTGGCCACTGGAGATTCCGTCCCTGAAGCCTGCTCAGATCTGCTTGCTCCTCTCAGTGCCGTGTGGCCTGGACAGGGCAGGGCTCCCCAGGGCAGGGGAAGGCTCCGCTCCCGTCCAGTGTGCGATGGACCTTTGGAATTGGTTTTTCAGGGCTCTCTGGAACGGAAATCTCCTTCACTGTGTTGCTGCACGGCTTCCACTGTTCCAGAATTTGTTGGGAGTTCTCTTTAGAGGAAATCCATGGACTGTGGCTTCGGAGCTAGCATATGTGAGTCTTTCTACTCTACCATCTTGGCTCCGCCCTCAAAGAGTTAAAAGAGAAGGGGAAAGGGCCTAATTGTACAAAAATATTTATAGCAGCTTCTTATGTGGTGGCAAAGATTTGGAAATTGAGTGGATGCCCATCAATTCAGGAATAACTGAGCAAGTTGTAGCATATGATCCTGATGGAATACTATTGTGCTAGAAGAAAGAAGGAGCAAAAATGAGGGGGTTTCAGGATAAATTTGGGAAGACTTATATGTATTCATGTAAGGTGAACTGAGCAGAACCAAAACACTGTATACAGTAATAACAATACTTTAAGGATGAGAAATTGTGAATGACTTAGCTATTCCAATCAAGACAATGATCCAAAATAATTGCAAAGGACCCATAATGAAAAATCTATCTTCAGAGAGAGAACTGATGAACTCTGCAGGTTGAAATATACATTTTTACTTTATTTTTATTGTTGTTTTTGTTTGTAATATGGCTAACATGAAAATTTAAAACATAAAATTACTCTTATAATCATAATTGCTCCATCCATTTGAGCTAATCAGGACTTAGGTATCTTAAATAAGAATGGTGATGGTGATGAGGATGATGATAGCAATAGCATATAAAGTAGAAGGATGGGATGATGTAAAGGCAACCACACTGGCATACCCAGGATGGCTGCTAGCACAGGTTCTTAGATCTCCTTTACTAGGAAAGATAGCTGTTTAAGGGGTCAACAATCTTTTTAAAATTACATTCAGTAGTTCAGGGGAAAAGTCAAGTACCTTGAACTTCAGAGAAAATACAAGCAGAGAAATAAAGACCAACATACAGGGTTATGACTGCTTGAATAAAAGCAATATTGTTATTTACTTTACATACATCTTTGGACCAAGAGAGCCTTTACATCTGAGCAGTCAGGGGTCTGAACATACAGCTACTCAGAGTCTTGACCAGAGAATCACAAGATCCTTCTCATAAATGAACCCCCAAAGTAAAACCTCATCTCTCAGAATATATACTCTTTCAGCTAATAGGCTCAAAGCCAGAAGGCATCACAACCCTTGTGACTTAGTGGCTAATGAGAAATTGGCAAAAGATGCAAAAACTTTCCTACAAGCAAGCTTTCCTTAATGGGCTCCATGTGAGGCCTATTAATGGGCAGGGAAGATCTTACATCCTATTAACATTACAGATGGCAACAAGAGCACTGGATAGGACTGTAAATCCTAGGTTTAAATTCTGACTCAACCACTTATTGATTGTGTAACCTTGGGCAACTCACTTAGCCTCTCAGAAACTCAGTTTACTCATTGGTAAATTTGGATAATATCTATTCCTTACTCACAGCATTGTGAAAAAAAATGCAAAGTACTATAAACTATATAAAGAGTTATGTAGCAGTTAACAGCTATAAAATAACTTTGTAGAAATTATCTTATTTGATCACCAAAATAACTGTGAAATAGATGATACAAATATCATTATCTGCATTTTACTGAAAAGGAAACTGAACCTCAAAGAAGTTAAGTGTTATGTACAAAACCACATAGTAAGGAAGCCAGAATTTTCGGCCATGACTATCTTCTGATAAATTCAATGGTTCTTCCATTATGTCATTCTATTCTTTTGGATAATTTGAAGACATTCATTTTGGAGTTTGGAATACACTATGCAATTATTCTTGCTGCATATTTACTTTTCTAATTCAATTTTATTTAGACTACCATTTGAGTTATTTTGTACTTAGAATATATCAAATGATAAAGGCCCAAATAGGACAGCTAGGTGGCACAGTGGATATTTCAACAGGCCTGGAATCTGGAAGATCTAAGTTCACATCCAGCCTTAGATACTTCCTAGCTATGTGACTCTGGGCAAGTCACTTAAATTCTGCTTGCCTCAGTTTCCTCATCTGTGGGGCACCTACCTTCCAGGGTTGTTGTGAGGCTCAAATGAAATAATTATTGTAAAATACTTAGCACAGTGCCTGACACATAGTAACCACTACACATAAATTAGTAATTATTACAGCTATTAATAGAGAGGTTAAGCATATTGCCCAAAGTTATACAGCTTGCTATCTGTATTGTAGTATATAGTTAAATGATCCAGGATTCAAACCTGCATCTTCTGACTCCAGATCCAGGGCTTGCTCTTCTATGCCATATTGTCACATTGGAAACTCTACTTAAACTTTCTTTGTGTCAGTTTCCTTATTTGTAAGAGGAAGAATTTAAACTAGGTGATCTCTAAGGGACCTTCCTGCTCCAAACCTATAACTGAGAGAAGTCAGCTAAGTAGGATATTGGCTGACAAAATCAAACCTGCTAAGGATTTAAAGTTGACCACATACAGTTCTCTAAGTGGAAAATTGTCAGGTAAATAACTGAGTGGCAGAGAGACTGTATGGTACAAAATATTAGACTGGAAAATGGAAGATCTGATTTCTATTCTGGCTCTGCCCTTAAATAAATGACCTTAGACAAGTCTTTTCACATCTCAGTGTCCTCATCCACAACACACACACACACATACATGTATATGTTTGTATATACACATATATGCATGTGTATATATGTATATATGTGTGTATATTTATATGTATATAGGCATATAGGTATATGTGTGTGTGTGTGTGTGTGTGTGTATATATATATATATATATATATATATATATATATATATATATATATATATATATATATAATTGGATTAGTTGCTCTTTAAGTTTCCTTCTAGCTCTAAAAATTCTTTGACTATAGTCTTAAAAATTCTTACTATATTTGCTTCAGGCAGATGCTTGCGTTTTCTTCACATAATGATGTGGGAAATTGTAGGAGAAAGTGTGATGGGCTAAGAGAAGAGAGTGTCATATATTAAAGTGGATAGAGCCAGAGCAAATTGTGAAGACTTTTTAAAGTGTGGATAGATCAAAAAGATTTTTTAAACTACAGTCTGAGAAGGTTAAAAGTGCTTTTGAATATTTCAAGAATAGTCTCAAAATGTACCCATTGGATTTTGTCAATGTGTCTCTATTTGAATAACTGACCTATCAATCTATCTACCTCTGCCTGCTTCCAAACAGGACTTGTATATCACTCACAATATATTATGCAAAATGGGGCAATTAAAAACAGGACAAAGCAGCCAAAGGGAGCAGAGAAAAGATGTTATCGAGCACCTGGGAAGTGATTCATTCCAGTTGAGCTGTGAATTTTAATCTGAGTTTCTGACCAGCTCAGATAGAAAAGAAACTACCTTGGGTGGTTTAATTCTCATTTTAGAAAAAGACATGTACAAGGGTTTTTTTGCTTGTTTGTTTTTAGTACATTTCAGAAAATGGTCACAAGCTAACAAGAAATTTAGCTGATATTTTCTCTTTAAAACTTTTGGAATGACTAGATCTGAGAGATGCTTCATGAATCAATACCACTAGGCAGACCTTCCAGGTGGTGACCTGTAGATCACTGACCTGTCCTCATTCTTAGTAGTCCTCTTTCCATGGTAATGACTTGAAAAGCACAGCTCAGAGCACAAATTCCTGCCTATGATCTTCTATGGTCCCTTGTAGCTCTCAAATTCTAAGTACTTTTGCTCTCTAAGGCAGTTTAACACTGGTCTCATAGTTTCCCTGTTATGGGTGTAGTTTTTTGTATTATTTAAGTTAATTTATCACATATTCCCACTCACTGCTAAAAGTTTTATTGCTTTTTCACCTCTGAGTTCTACTAAAAGTTAATTGTTTCCTACAGCTAGGTCAGAGCCAAGAATGGCCAAGTGACATGAAGTCATGTTATATGTTGGCCTCCCTGTTAGTCAGAGCCCTAATTGCTTTGCTAAGGCTCAAGGTTCCATTTTAAACTTCAACCATAACTCCTTGGAGTTGGAACATTTCCCATCATTCATCATTTGAGAAGCTCAATAGGAAAAACCAGATCCTGCCTGGTTTTAAGTATTACTCTGGGAGTAGCTTTCAGAATTTCCATGTCTGTTTGTATGTCACAGTGATCCTTATCTCCTTTTTTAAGGGTTGTAGGTTTTTCATTTGTTTTTAATGTGGCAGTTGAAAAATTCAAAGAGATAAAATGGCTGTGTTTTATTGAATATGGATAATACAGTGGTAAGGTGGTATGTCACCATTTAATTATGACAATGAAAAAATATGATGTTGTTCACTGTAAAATTCTTTATATTCATTAAAATTCAGTTTTAAAAATTGAATGACTCTTGTATTCTCCCTATCCATATGAAGCTGAATATTCTTTCTTTGATCTCTATGTGTGCAGTAGCTTGGCTATATATGGCTTTAATTGGCCAACTGGGACCTATAATGTTTATTCCTCCATAATCCAAACAAGACTAATTCTTTTGGGGCAGAGAGCAGTTGTTGATGAATGCACTTCATTCTGTACAACAACACTCTGGATTTGCATCTTTCTTTCTAAATTACTAGAGGTCAAATTTCCTTATCACATATTCTAAGTCTCCATAACAATTCCTCCTCTTCCCCAGAGAAATCAGTGGGAAAATGTACGTAGTGTGACTAAACATTCTTAATCTTCAGAATGTTTTGTGCAATATTATCTTTATGAACAGTGTCTGTGTATATGACTGGCTTGAACTGGTTAGAAAAGTTATATATTTGAAGCAAAAGTTTCATTAGTGTTCCTGGATTCCACCACTACTTGTAGGAGGTAGATTATGAATGAAATCTTTATTTCCTAACTTCTCCTCTGAACTTTGGTCCTGCATCTTTAACTGCCTGATTACCAGATCAACCGGGATTTCCCATCATCATTTTAAATTTAACATGTTTTAAAGAGTATTCATTGTCTTTTCCCTGCTCCCTCCTATGCAATCGACCAACAAATGTTTATTAAATGGCCACATGATATTAGGCCTTATAACTCTCCTTTTTCTGTTAATTATTTTTGGCTTTTCTATCATCCAGGTTCAAAATCTAGGAGTTATCTTTAGATGCTTTAGATGCTCTCTCTCTTTTGCTTTCATATTGAAATCTTGTCAACTTAATTCTCCCTTCCTAATGATTCTTGGATGCTTCCTATTCTCAGATTCAATTTTTTTGAAAATATTTCATGATTAATTGCTGTCAAATATCAAGAAGTGATTTTGAGAAAGATCTCTTTTGTTTTCTAAATTTTCTAAATATTTTCTAAAAACTAAAATAGAAAGCAAAATCTTCATGCTGCCTCACATGAGATAATCATTTCTCTAGTAGAAAAGTCAACAAGGATTTGTTAAATGCTCATTATATGTTAAGCACTGTGCTAAAAATAAAAGGCAGGAAACAGCTCTTCAAGGAGCTCACATTCTGATGAGGGTGATAATATATAAAGAATTACATATATGTGTGTGTGTGTGTTTGTATGTGTGTGTATAGGATTATATAAAGGAAAAACTGGAAACAATCTCATAGCTATGGCCCCAGCATTATGCAGGATTAGGAAAGACTTCTTGAAGGAGGTAGGATTTCATCTGAGACCTTCTTTTAGGAAGACAGGAAAACTAGGACACAGACAAGGAGAAAGAGTATTCCAGATATGGGGGCAGCAGGTGAAATTATAAAAACAAGAAGGTCACGCGGAGAGCAGTAAAGTGGGGGAAAAAAGAGCAACGAAACAAAACAAAAATTGATAAGGTAGAAAAGGGTCCAATTACGAAGGACTTTAAAGGCTAAACAGAAAATTTTATATTTGTTCCTAGAGGTAATAGGAAGCTACCAGAATTTGTAGAATGAGAGAGATGGGGGCAGCAGGTAACATGGTCAGACAAGCAGTTTAGGAAGATTGGGTTTGGCAGCTGATTGGAATAGGGAGAGATTTGAATATAATGTTGATACCTAGAGTTCCAAATTGTCCTGGGCCTGTGCAAGATACTTCTGTTGGTTGATGGCACTCTTATACCCTTCCTATTGTGTACTTAAACCTCTCTGAACCTCAGTTTCTTCATTTGTAAAATGAGAAGACAAGACTTAATGATTTCCAAGATCCCATTCTATACTTTTAACTATAAATCTATGATTCCCTGACGGTATGAATTTGACTGTCCACAGTTCCCATTGTTTTCAAATATCTTTTGACTAGATCTTAAAAGTTTCTATCCATCAGACCCTTATAGAAAAACAAGACTTAAAGTAGCTTGACCCAAACCAGGTAGCCCAGGTAACAAGTAGAAATACCCTAGCTGTCAGGCTGAACATAAAGCCGTAAGGAATTGTGCAGAAGAGCAGTCCCAAGAAGGCTACATTTCCATAGGGTTTCCTTCAAGTTCTTTGCTGCTATAAATAATGTTATTGTTGCTTTGGTGGCCTTTGGGTGACCAGTGAATGGGAAAGTCACATTACAGAGGCCAAAGAAGGAGTAATGAGATGGAGAGCACTGGATTGTAGAAAGTACTTGTAATAGAAATAGCAGAACAGGCACAAGGAGGAACTCCTTGAGGTTTAGAAGTCAATGAAAGATTAAAATTGTTCCTCTAGGTTTTCAGTTCAATATGGATTAACTAATCATGGTAATACCGACTATGGCATAAGATGAGAAATGTACTCCTTTTCAAAATACTTTCTCCACCTTTTCCCTGCCACAGCCTGTACATGAAGATTTTGTAGGGAAGCTGGGAGTAGAGTGGGAGTGTAGGAAAGGAAAGAATGGACTTAAAAAATGGAAATAGATGCAATACAATTGATAAGCTCTCAGGGATCAAGAGAAGTGACAAATTTATGAAACTCCTTTAATTTAGAGACCTTCCCAGCACTTCCTATGTGTGCCTCATCTCAGGGAAGGCGACAGAGATGTCATCCTTTGTTTGTTGATAGGGAATTTCAGAAGCAAAGAGACAAAATAGTTTGTCTGAAGCCTCCTAAGGAGTTTGTGGCAGACACACAAGAATTGTAATCTTGTCAAGTAGCACAAACTCTCCAACCACTTAGGCTGATTCAGGCTGTTTCCTTGCTACTAAGGAGGAATCATGTAATTTAATGTAGTTTCAAGAGCTTGGCTAATCCACTGTGAAATGTCCTCCTCACTTTGTATTACGAGATCATCACCAAATATTTACAAAGCATCAATGGGGACCTAAGGCTAGGCAAAAATGCTACATGATAGGGAAAAGGTGAAAATTGCTCAAGAAGACATATTTTCATCCATCCCTTCCCCCACTCCCAAATGCATTTTGTCATTGTGGCTTGTGACATATTTCACATTGCTCTCTCTTTATCCTCTTAATGAAATTCCTTCTTTTGGTTTTTGTTGAGGACATGTTACCCTTAATATTCCCTTCTACCTTTATGGTTGACTCCTTTTCTGTCTCTTATTCATTAATTCAATAATTCAATCATTCATTCAATCAACAAACATTCTTTAAGCCCTTAAGAAAGTATTAATTATACAAGCCACTATGCTATATGTTGGACTACCAAGACCAAAGAGTCCCTGCTTTCATAGAATTCACTTTTTATTAGGTTGATGCAACTTATGTCATAAGTCAAATAAAAGATAATTTGAGGGAGAAACATGTTTTTGAGTGGTTCTGATTTTTCCATTCCCCTTTACATTCCCCATGTGGGCATAATCTAAGGTTCAGTCCTGCCTTTGTTTCTCTTTCCTTTTTGTCCTTTGACAATCTCATTCACTTTACAAGTTTCAATTCTCATCTTTCTACCAATAATGCCCAAATCAAAATCTTCATCTTGGTTTTTCTTCTGAATGACAATCCTGTATCTCAACTGCTTTCAGGACATCTCAATTTGGTGGTTTTTTCACCTTATCAAAATAAACTAATAACCTTCCCATCCCTTAGGAAGTTAGTTTCCCCTACTGACTTCCCTATTTCTGTCAAAGTCCATCTTTGCTCTACTTGCTACTCAGGCCCAGAACCTGAGATACATCTTTTGCTTTCTCGCCTTCATTCCCACATCTAGGTTACCGGAAAATCCTATCACTTTGATTTTTTTCTTCTTGTTTTGTATATCATTTTCTTCTTTTTCATTCCTTCTGTGACCTTGTTAGTATACAATTGGGTTATTACACTCTCTCTAGTCTTTCTCTTCTCCAAACTATCCTTCATACTATATCCATGTTAATTTCCCTAAAACATTGCTTCTTGTCATCAGTCTTCTTTTTCAAAAACCTAGGATGATACCTTATTTCCTACAGAGTCAAGGCCAGACACCTTTGCTTGCATTCAAAGGGATAAATATTCTGGCTCCAATCTACTGTCTCTCACAGTAATTTCCTATATTCTAGCCATACAGCTCCACTTACTATCCCTTAGGTATGGTTTCTATATTCGGACATCCCTGCCTTTTCATTTCCACCATCTGGGTTGACTTCCTTCCCAAATTCACCTATTGAAATTTTAATTGCTTCTCCAGTCCAACTTATGGCTCACATCCTCCGCAAGGTTTTTCCTCACCACTTTAGTTCACATACGCTTAGGTCTTTGTCTTTACTCCTGCTGCTTTTCCATTCAGAATACTCTTTATCCTCTCTCTACCTACCTTCATCCTACCTATCCTATAAGGACTGACTCAACTAATTGAAAGATTTCTTTTCCTCCTTTGAACTTCTAGTTATCATTATTTCCTATTTTACTTATTAAACCCACACTGCCTCATAATGTTAGTTATATTTTTAGATGTGTTTTTTCTTCCTAGATAGACTATATTTTATCACAGTCAAAAGCAGTGATCATATATTATACTTCTCTTTCTTGACTGTAATACCACTACAAATAGTAGTCATTTGTAGTAGCATTACAGGCAAGAAAGAGAAGATTGAAGGAAACTGAGGGAACAGTTTGAGCTCTCCTCTCTGATCTAGGAGATGCTACCAATCTGTAACACATCTTCTGAATAGGTGTCCCATGAAACAGCAAGAAAAAGTTACCACTTAATGAAAGTGAAGCTTTTTTTTGTCAGCACTTTCTAAGTATCCCCATAGGCTAGTATGATCTGAAATATTCCATGCCACCAAGTGGCTATCTCTGTATGACATTCCTTTCCCA
Source organism: Potorous gilbertii (assembly GCA_028658325.1). Taxonomy (NCBI): domain Eukaryota; kingdom Metazoa; phylum Chordata; class Mammalia; order Diprotodontia; family Potoroidae; genus Potorous; species Potorous gilbertii. The sequence continues at coordinate 423,596,298 of CM053770.1, read as the reverse complement.
CCTTTCCTTGTCCATTCATTGTTAAGGGGAACAGAAGGCCTTGTTATGTTATTAACAGGGCCAAGTGTAAAGCATAAATCTTTCTTGGGGCAGAATTAAAGACTCACATAAGGGGAGAAAACCAGTGTGGTCCTTGGAGTCCCTGCTTTATGAAATGAAAGGATGAAAAGCTTTTTTGTTCCCAGTAGAGGGTTCTACTTAATGAGGAAATGTCTGTAGAAAATGAGAAGGTATGCTCTAGAGGACCCGATAATAGTTCAGAGTACTGTCCCTGGACAGGTAACTAGTGACTGAGAGCCTGAATTAGTCAAGGTTCCCAGCCAACATACCATCCCTTCTCTAGTTTTAGGTCATCTTAAATAGTTGGCCCTTGTCTTATGGAGGGCTTCTTGTTACAATAGTAGTCACTCTGTGACTGTGGGGTTCCCTGTTTCTGCTTTTGCATAGCAAAGTCATTCTTTCTGATGGGGGTGAGGACAAGAGGATTGGGTGTGGAGCATAGCCAGCCAGACACATCTTGATAACACTAAATCATCAGACCTGTGGAGCTGAACAGCTGCATTCTCTTCCACAAAGCTTGCCAAAATATGACAAACTGTGGCCTCTGAGTTGTTTCATGATGAATGGACAGCCTGGAGCATAAATGGTGGGTAAGGGTCACTAGAATTATGCAACTATGGGTTTATTTCCATCAGAGCACATGCAAGGGCTCATAGCCAGTCAGAAGGAAGAGAATTATTTTTTTTTTATCTTTTTTTGGAGAGGAAGGAGGAGAGAGAGAGAGACAGAAGGAAGGCGATGAATAAGGTTCCACTACTCTGTGGAACAACTTAAAAGAATTTTGATTTCAACTCTCACTTTAAGGCCAAAGTGTGCTTGAGCAGAAGCAGAAATATTTTAAGATTTTCACTCTTCAGCACATATTTGAAAAACTTAAAAAGAGAGCGAGCGAGCTGGTTTTTAATCTCTGATTTGTGGATATTCTTTAGAAAAATGCAAAATGATGTACATTTAGTGGACATGGACCATCTTTAAACATGTCTATAGGCAGCTGCCTGTTACTGGACTTTTATTTTGCTTTATACAGCAGTGTCAGTGGAGTAGATTTTGTGACATATCTGACTAGTATTTAAATTTTTTTGTATTTTGTATCACCATTGTAGCCTTTGCATAGCCCTTTTCCCAATTCAATTTAACTAAAACACTATTTATTAAGTACCCACTGTGTGCCATGTATTATGATAAACACTGGGGACATGAATAAGAAAAAGACAGTCCTTCCCCTCAAGAGCTCACTATCTAATGAGAAAAGACAAAACACAAAAGAAAGTTGGGGGAGGGGAGATGAGAACCAGGCATTATCTTGCTCCATGGAATTAAAACCTAACAGAACTGCAAAGTCCAATTTCTGCCTTTTATAAAGGAAGACTGAGGAATGAGTTTAGTGTTCTATCCTCTAGCCCTCCAATCAGAGGATAAGAAATATTGGTGAGGAAAAGCTAGAAATGGTTCTATGTGGTCAATAGAAAGCTAATAAATCCTATAATTTAGAGTAGGAATGAATCCCAGAGAGCATAGTACAATTTTTCGTCTAAGAGATCGAAATACTGAAGTCCAAGAAAGATAAGTGACTTGTTTGAGGTGAATCAATTCATTTTAGTAGGCATTTGTTAAATATTTACCCTGTGCTATGTGCTATGCATACAAAGACATAAATAAACAGTTTCTGTTCCCAAGGAGCTTAGATTCCATTGTCAGAAGGTCATATGTGAAACAAGCAGCAAAAATATAATTCGAACTCAGATCTCTAAGTCCAAATTGAAAGCCCATTTCACACTATCATAATGCCTTACTATGTAATGAATCTGCATCCAGGTTATTACAAGTCTGGTGACAGGTGGAATTGCTATCATTTCTTTTGTAGTCATTCTCTGGTTTCCAGAACACAATAGGCACTCAGCTGTCTGTTAATTAATTTTACCAACCTTATTTCCCAAGGATGCTCTAATATACACCAGGCACATTTTCCCCTGTTTGTCTTTTCTTTTAATATCTCCCTGTCCAAATGTACTACCTCTTCTCCACTTATTCAAATTCTATCCATCTTTTAAAGCCTGGCTCAAGTGCTATAGTAAAAGAAGCACTAGATTTGAAGTCTGATGGCTTGAGCTCAAATGACAACTCCTTAAGCAAATGATATATATATATATCCTTTCTTCATCTCAAAAATGAAAGTTGCAGTCAAGATGATGAGGGGCAGCTAGGTGGTGCAATGGATAGAGTACTGCATCTCAAATCAGGAAAACTCACCTTCCTAAATTCAAATCTGGCCTCAGACACTTACTAGCCATATAACCCTTGGCAAGTCATTTAGCCCTGTTTGCCTCAGTTTCTTCATCTGTAAAATGAGTTAGAGAAGAAAACGACAAACCATTCCAGTATCTCTGCCAAGAAAACCCCAAAAGAGTCAGACCAACCAAACAATAAGAAATCAAGATGATCTCTAAGATGCTTTCTCACTCTAAAAGTCATATGATTCCATGGCACTGGGGGCACTCCCCTTCTCATATAGGTCAATCAGAAAAGCTCAAGGTATTCTGTGGGTCCACATCCACTTAAAACTGCATCTTATAAGGTTCTATTAATGTGTTTACTTTTAGTAGTTCAGCCAGAGGACACAATTAATTCAAAGCAAAGGCATTTAATGAGATAGTATAGTAAGAAGCAATAAAACATCTTACTCCATAAACCTAGAGGAACACACAAATTGGGAACATATGTAGCTAGTAAGCATTATGATGGAGGGGGCATACATGATGCCGTGGCTAACACACATGGAGGAATGGCCATGGATGCCTCTCTGACACTAGGAACGCAGATACTGGGAGATGATATCATTGTACTCTTCTGAGGGACTGTGCTCGTGGCTGATTATTTTGTTTCTGCTGTTTCCATCCTACATGCTTTCTCCCCCTCATTGGATTATTTCTTATGGTTGTCACCTAATTTACCTTAACTACAATCTTCAGCTGAAGTGCTATCTCTTCAGAGCCAATTGTTGGCCATATTGTCTCCCCTTTGTTAGAGTGTGGTTACTGGAAAGCTTTTCCTTGATAAGCAAATGTTGTTGACCCTAGTTACCACAAAGTTCATGGGCCACCACATTAAGTTAGAGTGCTTTGGACAAAAAAGGAGCAAAGTGTCCCCAAGTTAATATCAAGTCCATTCTTGGGATTTATTGTATTTGGTGCTGTGTCAAAGTCTATTGTACCAGACAGCTCTCTGATTTAGGATTAAAAATTGCTTGTAATAATTCCCATTTTTAGCAATTACAAGAATCCTGAGCTCTGAAGCCCATCATAGGGGACTCTGCCAAAGCAACAACGCTAGACTCTGTGAGTTATGAAATCTATTCATTCCCAGGATGTTTCTGGCATGCAAATGAATCTAAGCAAGCAAAAACACTGTCCTCTACCCTATTTATCCACATTCCTGCCTTTCACATACTGATGTAGTGAGTAATAAATCACTCAGTCTTTGAGTCACCCTACAATCCTAAATGTGAAAATTAATTTTAAGACAGTGTTCATTTTGTTTTGTTCACCTTTTGGTCTTTCTCTGAGACTTAAGGTTCTGGATTTTACTTAAGCAAATGATTTCTGATCATAATCCTTCTGTGCTTTAATGAACTATTTCTAAAAATAAATTCTTACCTTTAGCCTTAATCATTTCTGTAACATCCTTAAGGGATAAATATCCAACCTCTGAATACTTGCAGGATCAAAGAAATTACTACATCATTTTTGTATAGCTCTGACTGTTAAAAAAAAAAGTCTTCTTTTTATTAACCCAAATACTGTCTCCCCAAATTTCCCCTTCCTAGTCCTACTTTTATTTTCTAGAGCTACATAGAATGAGAGTCTCATTCTTCTTCCATATGACAATCTTTCAAATAGATGAAGACAGATACCATGCTGTCTCCCTTAAATCTTCTTTTGGTTCCTTGCATTGAAATGGATGGGATGGGATGGAAGTCTCTGAACTATGAAAGACAATATGCTGCATTGTAGGTGTTTACTGCTTTTAGTACAGACTGCAGAATTCTGATGCAGTTTCCATGTTTGGCCTCAACCCATCAAGAAATATTCTGCAATATATAAATGCTGCCCAACAGTTGATTCATGAGAGCCAGGGGATCACAAGGTTTTAGAATTGAATGAGACTTTAATCTCATCCACTCGTGAATGAATAGAAAAACCAAGTCCCGGAGAAAAGAAGAAACTTACCCAAGGTGACCTAGCACCAAAATGAGTAGCAGAACCAGAACTAGGATGTAGGCTCCAATTTTAGAGCGCTGCTATAATGACTTTTCCAGATTTTATCCTTACTGGTGTTTTTTAAAAGCATAAAGACAATAAAATTGACCAATTTTTGCATCCTCTTCTTTTTTATCGTGATGTTTGGTGACCACCATCACTCCTTTGCAGCATGCCCCCTTCAGCCAAGGAAGAGTATATGGATTGAGGCAGGGGAGGAAGGATGTTCAATTATTCATTACTGCGCTTACTCCAAATATGCAATATTCGTCAATATCCCTGCACCACAGAGCACTGTCTAAATCTCTACATCCAACAAAAGACTTGACTCACCCACTGACCAAACAAACACTTTGGGGATTTTAGTCTAAGCCTGTTGGAAGGCTCTAACTATTATTGATTGAACGCTGCCCTCTGGTGGATATCTATATACTCACAACCACATTTATAAAATGGATAATTAGGGGAATCTCAAATTTTTTTGTAGTGTTTGGGGGGAAATGTTTGTCTGTTATATCATTGGAACAGCCACGTCTTGCCCAAATATATCTTTGTAGATAGAAATGACTCTTCACTCCTCAAAGAGACTTGAAATATAATAACGCTAGGTTCATAAAAAATCAGAATCAAAGTGAAAAGAGGAAGGCTTAGGGTTGGAACACAGATCTTCCTTGTCAGAGAAAAAGAGCAGAGCCAGTGAGGTGATGCCTCCCTGTGGAGATCCAGAGCTACAGGGGGTGTTTTCTCTTCAAGTGCAGCCTGGGAACCTGAAGCCTGGGCTCCAGCTGGAAGGCAGAGACTCTTCCTTACCTCCCTTTTAAACAGAGCCATAATGGATGCTATTTGCCATCTGGCCCGAGCCTCCCCAAATACCTTGCTGAGCACATCTGGGAACCTTTGGCTCTTTTTTGTAAAGGACATTTGTGGTCAGGGTTCCCCTCACAAGGAGATGGTAGAGATGGTTGTGTGATTTTTGGCAAATCCCTCAAATTCACTGTCTTCCCCCACTCTTCCTGCACTGAGACCCATCTTTATCCTTCCAGTTGCTAATGTTCTGGCTCAGAAATTACCTTATTAATTCAGTTCAAGTACCACCCCCTTCATGGATGCTTTCCTGATTCCCCCAAATGTTAGTTAGTTCCCTTTTTCACTAAGTACCTTGTATTTAACAACTTTGTACTTCATCTATATGATTGGCAGGCTGATGTAGCAGATTATGAGGGGGGTTTGAAATTAGAAAGACCTGGGTACAAGCCTCTGACACTTTCTGCCTCTCATTTAACTTCTTGGGCTTCTACCTAAAACTTTAAATTGCAGAAAATGTGCAGACCTACACTGGTAAATGCAATTTTCTAGCCTGGAAATTCTTCGTGGCAATGAAATCACAGTTCTAGTTCTCTGTTATCCCTTATTCTTTATATCCTTTTCTAGATGACTATTTCTCCTCTATATAAGCTCCTTGAGGACAGGGAGGGACTGTTTCATTTTTTGTCTTTGTACCTGACTTTGTTGTTGTTTGTTACTGTTGCATCATTTCAGTCTTTCTGATCTCATTTGAGTTTTTCTTGGCAAAGGTACTGGAGTGGTTGACCATGTGCTTCTCTGGCTCATTTTTACACATGAGGAAAGTGAGGCAAACAGGGTTAAATGACTTGCCCAGGGTTGCACAGCTGGAAAGTGTCTGAGGCCGTATTGGAACTTAGGAAGATGAGTCTTGCTGACTTTAAGCTCAGTTCCCTATCCACTGTGCCACCTAGCTGCCCTGTACCTGAGTAGTAGGTGTTTAATAAATGTTTGTGTGTATGCATATCTAGGTGGATGATAGATAGATAGATAGATAGATACATAGACATCTATATATATGGAAGGGATAATGGATAGAGATTCACAGAAGTCATTTCAAGTCCCCACTTCTTACTCATACTAGCTATACCACCCTTGGACAGTCACTTAACCTCTTAGTGCCCCCAAGTGACTCTCTAAGACTCTAAGTTGCAAGTGCGTATTGCCATTGGTAGAGGAAATTGTCTTGCTGGGTTAGGTCCCAAAAAAGAATATTCAGTATTTATCTGTGTACATTTATTTTATTTGTTTTTCACCATCCTACCTTCCAATAAACTTCCTAACTAAGGCTAAGTTCTTTTTATTTGGGAGTTTATTTTCTTTGTACTTCTAACATGGCACAATCTGGCTTCCCCTTCTCTGTTTAAATGGTTATAGAAGTGAAATCCAATTTTAAAATTCAGCCATTTAAGATTCATTCTTTTTAGTCCTAAGAATTTTTCTTCAGGGTCCTGGAAAAGATTGAGGCTGCAATGGTTATGTGAACAGGGTAGGCAGACTGTCAGCTTCACAGTTTTTCTCTCTACTAAAATGGGTAAATTCTCTTGACAGGGCTCTACAGTGCCATTATTGCTAGTAATCTTCAATTTATGAAATAGTTATATTCCAAAAATTGGTTTGTAACTGGAACTTGGTACAGATATTTCCCACAGAAATAATGATGGTGAAGAGAACACGGGATACCAAGTTTCAGTCACAGTTCTGACACCATATTCTACCTTGGAACCTTGGATAAATAATTTTATTTCTTTGGGACTCAAGTTTTCTTCTTTATATAAGGAGGGACTCGTCCAGAAGGCCTCTAGGTATCCTCCCAGTTCCTTATGCAATGTCTATTGATCCTTGACATCAATTTCTACAGCCTGAGGTCCATCCCTAATAATTATAGCTTCATTCTATCTCTGCTAGCCATAGGGATGGCTTAGGTTTCACTATCATCTCTAACTGTGCTTTCTCTGATACAGGCTGGTTATGGTGATCCCCTTGCCACAGGGACAAATGTAAGACAGAAACTGCTAGAATAACTGCATCTCTAAGCAGAGCATACAACACCAAATCCTGAATTTAGGTTTATTTCTATGGTCTGGCATAGTGGTGGAACTGAGGAAGCATGAGTTCATTTTCCAGAACCTATATCCCTGCTAAATACACATACACACATGTTACTACTACTACTACTACTACTACTACCCCTCTTCCTCCTCCTCCTCCTCCTCCTCCTCCTCCTCCTACTTCTACTTCTGCTATTACCACCACATCCCCCAACACCACCACAAGAAGCTAGGGCAGCTACAGACAAGGAAGTTGTGGTTTGACTTAGGGCAGTTTGGTTTAACTTTATCTCCCTGTTGGATTGATCTGGAACCCAGCTTTGGGGAAGAAAAGTAAAAAAACAACGTAATTTTTAGGACCTTGATGAGATGATCCTTAAATCTTGGGGAACCTCCTTGCCAAAAGTTTTTTATCTGCCTTTATCTTCCTGAATTTCCTTTTAATCACTTGGGGGATGCTGTGGGAGGACTGGGTGCTATATTTTAATATATTTTATTAAATTGATTATATGTTTGAACTCGTGTTTTATCTTGGATAAATGGTGATGAGGCTGGCGGGACCTGGTGCAATAACCTCTCTTTGAAAGAGAAATTGAGGATCACCTGACCCTAGCCAATTAGTAGACCTGGTACTGATGAGAAAAGTGACTCTTGGACAGCTGTGACAGCAGAAAAACCATAGGAAAACAGTAATGCCTTGGCACCAACAGCATAAGTAGTGGTAATGGTGAGATAATGACCTTGGCAGGGTCATCCAGTCTACAGAAAGCCTCTCTGATAGCACCTTCAGGAAGTCACAGAAAGAGCAGTAGCACCCTAGTTTTCAGATCTTAGCCAGATTAGAGACAAGGGAATGGACAGGCTCTGGTAGGTTTTGTGGGCTGGGGTTTGGGTTGAGAGGAAAGATAAGGTTAAAATGGGTACATGATTTGGACATAAAGGGTGATATCATAAGTAAATTAGGGGTGAAATATGTATCTGTCAGATCTATGGATTAGGAAAAAATTTAAGGAGATACAGAGGATTGAAGGAAGTAAAACTGATAATTTTGATTACATGAAATAAAAAAAATTTATACAAACAAAACTAATGCAACCATAATTGGAAGGAAAATAGGAAACTGTAAAAACAATTAGCACAAATTTCTCTGATAAAAACTCATTTCTTAAATCTATAGTGAAACAAGTCAAATTTTTAAAAAGTAAGAGCCATTCTCCCAGTCCATAAATGGTCAAAGGCTAGTGATCAGGAAGTTTTCAGAAAAAATCAAAGCTATCAATAGTCACATGAAAAAATGCTCTAAATATCACTACTTATTGGACAAATACAAATTAAAACAAGTTTAAGACACAACTCACACCTACCAGATTGGCTAATATTACAGAGAAGGAAAATGACAAATTTGGCTAATATTACATAAAAGGAAAATGACAAATGTTGGAGGGGATGTGGAAAAATAGGAATACTAATGCATTGTTGGTGGAGTTGTGAACTTGTCCAACTATTCTAGCAAACAACTTAGACCCAAACTCACATTGCTATAAAACTGTGCACACCTTTTGATCGAGAAATATCAACACTAGGTCTGTATCCCAAAGTGATCGAAGAGAAGGGAAAAGTCTTATTTGTACAAAAATATTTAGAGCAGCTTTGTACGTGGTGACAAAGAATTGGAAATCGAAAGGATGCCAATCAGTTGGAGAATGGCTGAACAAACTGTTGCATGTGATTGTTAAGGAATACTATTGTTGTATAAGAAATGATGACAGGATGGTTTCAGAAAAACCTGGGCAATCTTACATGAACTGTTGCAAAGTGAAGTATAATCAGAAGAACAATGTGTACAGTAACATCAACATTGTTAGGGATGAACGACCTAGCTACTTTGATCAATACAACGATCTAAGACAGGAGTCAAACTGCTATCCACCTACAGAGAGAGAACTGATGAATTCTGAATGCAGGCTGAAGCATAATCTTCTTTACCTTCTTGTTTTTCCTTTTTTTCTTTATTTTCTTTTGCAAAGTGGTTAATATGGAATTGTGTCACGAATGACTTCATATGTGTAACTGACATCAAATTGCTTGCCTTCTCAGGGTAGAGGAGCAGAAGAAAGGGAAAAAATTTGGAATCAGAAATTTTTTTTAAATGGCTATTAAAGGTGGGGAGGAGTCAAAATGGCGGAGTAGAAAGACACACTTATGCTAGCTCCAAAACCACAGCCTATAAAATATCTGTAAAGAAGAACTCCTAACAAATTCTGGACCAGTGGAAGCCACAGAACAACAGAGTGTAGGAGATTTCTATTCCAGAAAGACCTGAAAAACCATCACCAAAGGTCCATTGCGCACAGGACCAGAACAGAACCCAGCCCTACCTTGGCCGGGCAGCCCTGGGAGGAACAGATCTGAGCAGGCTTCAGGGATGGAATCTCTGGTGGCCGCAGGGGTCCCTCCACCCACAGGTGTTGCAGGTCAGTGAGAGAGGCCTCTGGGCTGTCTGAGAGGGGAGCAAGGGGGCTCCATAACTCAGGCCCCCTTGGGAGGCAACAGCAGAGTCAGTGGTGGCCAGAGGCTCCTGGAGCAGGCAGGAGCTCAGCAGCAGCTCCATTAAGAAAGGTCTCTGCATAAACCCCCTGAGGGAACTGAGCCTGGGAGGTGGCCCTGCCCCAACCTGAGAACCTGATTTAATCTTACTCTGAATAGCAGCCAGGCCCCCAACCCCCCACTGCTGAAAGTCCTGAGGCTGGGGAGCAGCATTTGAATCTCAGACCCCAAGCACTAGCTGGGTGAATCTAGGCAGGGGTGGAGAGGAATCTCAGAAGTCAAGTAACTG
>CM053770.1:423394479-423585752 GCA_028658325.1 Potorous gilbertii | reverse complement strand
AATAATTTAATATATATGTATATACTTTTTTTTTCTTTGAAGGGGAAAAAAGAAACAATTTCCAAGTGAAATGGTAATTGTTTGGAAGAAAGAAAGCCACAACTATGTTAATAATCCCTTATAGCTTTTGTGGAAAAGGAAAAATTCTCTTTTACGTAACTGCAAACTGATTTTAGTGAAATTATAGCAAAGGGCTAGGAAAGCATTTTCCAACTAGTGCTTATCTGGGGGCCTGTTCTGGAGCTTTCATGGGGAGAGCATGATCTTATTAAATGGTGGAGCACCTGATGTCAACGATCAGGATGCAGTCAAACATCATTCATTTTGAATGATTTCTTGAAGGAAGGTAGTTTTTGTCTTAAAAGTATAAATAAAATAATCAATAGATTTGGCAATGGATTGGCTAGTAGAGGAATCACCTTAGAAATTCAACAGAATTTCTTGTGATTAGCGTCTCCAAATAAGAGTACCAATATATTCTTCCATCTTCACCTAGTATTGTTTTATATCTCTTCTACAACAGTGAGCATGCATTACTGTGTATCCTAGTTCTCTATGCACATATCATTCCCTGATCTTAGGTTAGATGCTCTTTGAGGGTATGGAGCACAATTTAATTTGAACTTCATTCTTTCCCTTCAGCTTCAAATGTGCTTTGTATAAAACAGGTGCTAAATAAATGTTGAATTGAATTTTAACTTTGACGTCATTTTTGATCACTTCTCCCTGTTTAGAGGCAAATAATGCCCCAAGGCATACAAAAGCTGCCTCCTAGGATTTAAATTCAAACCTTGTCTAGGCATCCAGGGGCAACATTTGGCCTTTGGAGTGCCAGATACACACATGTGGAGAACAGTGGTTCTCTGTTTCTTATTTGCCCAGCACAAGACCATCTATCATCCTTCTGAGGACAAGCATTGGCATTTGCCAAGTCAGTTTTGCTCACTGCTTGGCATTCCTGCTGTGATGTTTTCATCTTTTCCCCACTGGGTTGTGGGCTGTGTTGTAACACTCTGCTGGGGAGCAGAAATGGAATATTGGTATCCATGTTGGGGGATTGTTCATCCTGTGGCATTTCTGAGAAATCCCTGAGGTTTTTTCCTGATTTTCAAAATAATTATTGTCTTCTTTATGACTTGCAAGTGAATCTTTCTCTAATGGATTCTACAGTTTGGCTTGGAGAGTGTATTGAATATGTTACAGAAAACGGGTATTTTTGAAATTTAAAAAGGTATAAATTGCTTGTATTTCTCTGAAAATTCAGGCAAAAGAAGCTTAAATTCGCTGGATCAGCACTCAAGTGCTGGAGTCTGTGCTCAAAGAAAATAAACAGCATTTTAAAAACATTAAATGTAATCATGGAACCATAAACTATGAGTGCTCGAAGGGATTGGATCACTTATTCAAACCCTCTCATTTTACAGATGCCAGAATGATGCCCAATTCCATTCTACGCCATTCAAGTCAATTTAATTTAACAAAAACGGAGATAGAGTGCCCAAGGTCACAAAGCTAGTAGCCAGGACTAACGTCTGGCTTTCTTAGCAAGTGGAACGATGGCATGGAAATCTGGAAAAGACTTTGGGGAGTTTCCAGTTCTGCCCTCTCATTTTACAGACGTGAACTAAGACTCAAGAAAAGGAAGTGACCAGCTAAAAAGAGCAAATGCTAAGGAAGGAAAAGCAACCTGCCACAGAGAACTAAGGCTCAAGAAGAAATCAGTGACAGAAAGGATACTTGAAATCAGATCTCCTGACTTCTTGGGGTTCACTTAAACCAAAAGAACTGTTGACCTTAGGAAAATTGTCTTCAGTTCAACATACTATTCGACAGACATCTACTGAACACTCAGACCTTCCAGATCAAAGTAATATGAATGGGGTAATCAGGGGAGGAGCTCCCCAAACAACCTGATGAGATGGCATAGGTTGTTCTGTGATTTGGAGACAACCAAAGGCGCATCTTCACGAAAGGTGAATAAACTGACGGAAGTCATATTGATTCGATTTCAGAAGCTCCCCAAAGTCCTTTCCAGGTTTTCATTCCATGATTCCACTTGCTAATGAGGCTGTCAGTTGGCTAACAGAATCAACCATGTTCTATAAAATAAAAGCTTGGCATTGGCTTTTTTTTCTTTCCTCATTATTTCTCATTATTTAGGACCTTCCTCATCTTTTCCCTGGAATCTTTTTTTGTTTTTGTAACTGGGAATTGTACAGAGAATTGCAGAGCTTGCCTACCTGCTTTGGATCAACCCTATATGCTTCGTGTTAATGAAGCTCTAGGCTCCTTCCAGTCGGTCACAGGGACTCAATGCTGAAGGGGACTTTGGAGATAATGAAGCAATCTACAAACCTTTAAAAGAGAGTCACTTGCACCTCATTACATTGGATCTTCACAGCTGAAGATTGTTGTGAGTACCATTTTAATAATTTACTGATGGTTAAAAGAAAAAGTCAATTGCCTTTCCCCCTCTTCTGACCATATTTGACTGCAAGGGGTCTCAGTAAGATAAACCTGAGCCTGGGCTTCCAGGTGCCTCTTCTATTTACTTATTCTTTACCCAATATAGGTTTACCAGCCTAGGAAGAGTTTCAACCACAAGGTAGTACAAATCTTGGAAAGACTACATTTGGTGGACAAAGGGTTATGTAACAGCAATCCTCAGTTCAGTTTCATTTTGGGAGGATCTTGTGAGTTTGTTTCTGTGTCCATTGATCTGTACCTGTGATTCTTTGCATCTGTGGGGAGAAATAAAAAGTATCTCATATCCAGTATTCATAATGTACACTGGGTATCTTTGTTGGGATAGAAGACTCTGGAACCCACATTTAGGGAAAACTAGATTGATATATACCTAAATTTTATTGTGTAAATTTCCCTGGAATAAAACTCTGGGGTGATAAGCCAAAGAGAAAAACAAATTCTTTGGGAGTTTGGTCTCTGAGACAGAACATGGTTTGTGCTATCCCAGTGTCTTGGGTGGGTGTGGGAAGGGTCCCAGGCCACAGGTTATAGAAAAAAACAGCCATTTTATATCCTTTCTACTTCTGCCTATCCATTCACAGTTGATATGTGATGCTTAGAGGTTCACAAACTTATTACATATTCTTCAAAGAAATAGATGAACTAATCACAAGATGAATGAAAACAAATCATTTTCAGAAACTGCTGGGTCATTTCTACTCACTATTTTTTGGTCAACTCAAAGTGATTTTTTAATATATCAATTACAATATATGTGTATAAACCAGAAAAAAATGGGTATGGGTAACCTTGGTAATTGAAATATATAAAGCATATTGTCTTGGTTCTGGGTTTGGAGTATTCCAGTGGTCTGACACAATTCAAAATATAACTGATTTGCCTTCATAGATTTTGCTGAAGGACATAGAGAAATTATCAATCTCTTGATGGCTCTAAGTATTCATAGCTACTTCCACATAATCACCCTTGTCACACTCAGCTAGTCCTGAAACCCAGAGGTACAACAGCTGTCATCAAGAGTTTGCATAGATTAGACTTCTATCAGATTAAAAAAACCTTATCCTTTGGAGGGTGTTTGTGGCTTGTATCTAGGCAAAAGATCACATGCAAAGAGGACTTGGCTCACTCTAGGCTTGGCCCAGATGGTGTTTACTCTGCAGAGTATTTTCCCCGTACTGGGGTCAAATACTGGGCATGTTCCCATGGTCTGATACATGAAGGTCTATGGAAGTTGTAATGGTTCCCAGGTTGTACCTACATGCAGTATACAATAATACTCAAACTTAATCCTTAAATATAAATTCTCTCTCCCAAATCTTTACCTCAGGGGTTCTTAACCTTTAAGCATATCATAGACACTTTTGGCAGTCTGGTGAAACCTATGGACTCCTTAGAAGGTTGCGTACATTGATAAATGAAGGAAATGCTAAATTTTAATCAGTTAGTGAAAATGAAGATTTCTTTTTTCCTATCCAAGTCCACAGATCCCTTGGAATCTATCCATCTGAGAGGATCTATAGGTTAAAAACCCTTGTTCTACCTAGAGACATTGGCTGATTTGATATTGATTCAGTTACACTGAACAAATGTTGACTGACCACCTACTATGTGCAAGGCACTGTGCTAGAAGGCTTCATTTTCATATTTATTTCATACCTAAGATTAGCATGCACCAAAAAGGAGAAAGGAGGTCTAGATAATCAGCTTGTAGATCATGGAGGCTGTTGCACTATACCAGATGGGTTAGAGAGAATGTCTTCTTTTGAAAGCAAAATAAATGAGACAGTTCAATATATTGTAATTGGAAAAAGCATTTGCCCTGGGATCTGGAGGTCTGGGTTCAAATACTGGATTTCCCACTTAGCCACTTTGGGAACCTGGCAAATCACTTATCTGCAATTTAGGATTAATAATACTTGTACTATCTGTATTTGAAAACCAGTCATAGGTTTGAATATTGATTATGTATTTTACCATCCAGGTTATATTGTGAAAGTCATCAACCTCTCTATGCTTCAATTTCCTCAATTATAAAATGAAACTATTGATATAGATTATCTCTGTTATGTGTCCTCTGTCTAAATCCTATGATCCTACCTCACAGGGCTGTTGGAAGAAAAAATATTTTGTAAACATTGAAGCATGATAAAACTGTCAGTGGTTCTGTATTTTCATGCCCATCAGTTTTCTTTGATTTTGAGAGACAATAAAATTCCACTTGTACCTTTCCCCAGATGACCAGGTAGCCCACATCAGTCTGGTAACCACTTCTGAATTCTGGCCTGAACCCCATTCACACCAGTCTGGTAACCAGTTCTGAATTCTGGCCTGAACCCAATGGTATTCTTTTTTGACTAAGACTAAGGCAGGTTTGGAGAGTGTATTTTTAGGTTATTTAATGATAACAATGAAGATGCTCTTTAAAATATTAGACTAAATCCACTTTTGGTATCTTATGGAAAAATAACCAACAATGGAAAGGAGTAAAGGCAAAAGAAATTATTCTTTTCTTTCTTACGAGGAGAGTGATAAAGTGGAAAGAATACCAGTTTTGCACATAGAGAACCTGAGTTCAAATCTCCACTCTGGCCCTTACTACCTGTGTGACCTTGGACAAGTTACTTCAGCCCTCTGGGCTTTAATTTCCTCATCCTTATATTGCTGAGTTTGGACTGGATGACTTTCAAGGTTCCTTCCAGTTCCAAATCTATGACTCTTTATGTCTCCTGAAACACGTTTAGTAAATTAAATTTCAGAGGAAGTAGCTATATTCTATATAGTAGAACCATTATTTTTGCCTTCTGTATACTCTCTCCTCTCTTGGCTACCAGGACAGAAGAGACTACTTTCTCCTGACTCTCATCCTATCTGAATGCACCTTCTTAATCACCTTGACTGCCCTTCTATCCCATAAGTGTGGGTACTACCCAAGACTCTGGCATTTATCCTTTTTTCTCTCTTTCCTCTGATGATCTCATGTATAGGTTGCAGTTATCTCTAGGCAGATGACTCACAAATCTGCCTCAAACACTGGCAGTTTTCTTTGACTCCTTGGTCTCCTTCTTCCCTATGAGGTAGCCAGGTGGAACAGAGGCTAGAACCTGAAATCAGAGAAGACCTGAGTTCAAACTCAGCCTCAGATACTTAACCCTCTGTGTGACCCTGAGCAACTTACTTAACCTTGGTCTGCCTCAGTTTCTTCAATTGTAAAATGGAGATCACAAGAGCACCTACCTCGAAGAGTTGTTGAGGCAATGAAATGAGATATCTGTAAAGTGCTTAGCACAGTGCCTGGAACATAGTAGATGCTATGTAAATGCTTATTCTCTTCCTTCACTCCTTATATCCAAAAGTTTCTAATGTTGCCCTCACCTCCAACTCTTTCCTCTAGTCACATGCTAGTACCCTAGTTCAGCTACTCAAAGCAATGACCTACTATGTGATTTCTATGCTTCTAGTAATTCTACATTCTAAACCATCTCTCCCAAGTTATCACAAAATCATCCAAGGTACAGGTACAACCATGTTACTCCCCTTCTTAAATACTTCAGTGACTGCCTAGTGTCCACAGGATAAAATATGATTTATTTAGCCTGACGTTTATGATAGATGACTAAAAAGATACACAGGTGATGGTAGATACATAGAGACATATATAAAGATAGATGACAGATAAAGTATTAATGATAAAGCATTTATTAAGCACTAATTGTGTGTAGGACATAATGCTAAATGTTGGGGATACAATTATAGGTGAATTATATTACTCCCTACCTTTTAGGGATTTACATTCCAAGACAGGGAGCTGGAAAATGGGATAAGGACAGTAAGGTTTGGAAATAGTATCCACAAAATAAAATGGAGGGCTGAATCCAGGAAAGGTAAGGCAGGAGCTCATCTAACAGAGTTCAGGGTGGTGTTAGGAGCAGAGGCCAAAGTAAAGGACCAGGGAAGGAAGGGGAAGGAAGGTGAAGATGATAGTCAAAAGTGTAGGACAGGAGGGGGAACCTGTGGCCTGTGACGCTGCATGTGGCCCTTTACATCCTCAAGTGTAGCCTTTTGACTGAATCCAAGTTTTACAGAACAAATTGTTTTATTAAGGGGATTTGTTCTGTAAAGTTTGGATTCAGTCAAAGGGTCATAATTGAGGACCTAGATGGCCACAAGTTCCCCACCCTTGGTTCTAGGCTGTTTGGGAAGTGACATGGTATAGCAGCAAGCACCCTCGCATACCCAGGATGGCCTGCTAACACAGGTTCTTTGATCTGATTCTGAAGGAAAGACTGCTCAAAAAGGGGTTAACAATTGTATTTTTACTTACATTCACTAGTTCAGAGGAAAGATTAGCACCCCAAGCTTGGAGAAAATACAAGCAGAGAAATTAGCACAAAGACCAACAGACAGAGCTCCAATTGTCTGAGGAAAGCAATATTGCTATATATTTTACATGCATCACTGAATTGGGGGAGCACAGACATCTGAGCAGTCAGGGGGCTCTGAAATTATGGCTACTCAGAGTGTCAACTAGGAAATCAAAAATCCTTCTCATAAGAGAACCCCCCAAAGCAAAACACAACCTCCCAGTATATATAGTTTTCCACTAATAGGCTGAGAGCCAGAAGGCATCATAACCCATGTAACTAAGCACAGTGGTGAACTACTGGGGTTCAAAGGAAATTGAACCTTCAGATGTTCACAATTTAGCCTGAACCTGGGAAAGTGAACTCTAAAAAGAAAACAACAAAAATCCCACTTTGCCTACTCTTACACATGGAAATCTGATTCTGGTCTTCAACAATCTGGATCCATCTACCTTTCTAGCTGTATTTACATTATTCCCCTTCAAATACTATATTACAATGAAATTAATCTATTGCCTATTCCCCAAATTCAAGCTATCTCCTATCTCCACAAACTTGTATAGGCCATCATCAATGCTTGCTTGGTATGTTTTCTCATCTCTAGCTTTTATAGTATTTCCTTTCCTTCAAAGTTCCACCAAAGTACTACCTCCTCTGAGAATTCTTTCCATACTCCCTCAGCTAAAAGCCTCAGATTTCCTGGAGTACTTTGTATGTCTCCTTTGTCCCTATCATTCCCTACCTTATATTAAACTTAACTCTTCACCTAAGTCTTTCCCTTCCCCCAGGGCAGGGACTATTTCTTTCTTCTCTTTGTATCCCAAAGCCTAGCACAATGCCTGACACATTGAGCCATAGGCTCCAAATACTGCTTGAACAAATTTACTAGCAGCTTCTTTCACTTCTCTGTCTTAACTTTGAGCTTAAAGCATCATTTTCCTGATGCCAGTAAAGCTTCATCAAGCTTGAGGATTGAGGAGATTTTATGTAGTACAATCCCTTTACTTTTTAAATAGAGGAAATTACACCTGTGGAGGTTAAGTGACTCGCCCAAGGTTAGACAGGCAAAATAGGAGAGATCTGGGATTTGAACTTAGCTAGACTTTTTTTTGGGGGGTGGGGAGCTGTGCAGGAAAGGGTTTCTATAGACAGACTGATATTTAAAATTCTTCTTTTATTCCTAACATTTGCCCTTATAAACTCTTTAATAAACAAGATGCTTTTACAACCTTATTTCATAAGAGATAGGTGGTAATTGCAATAGGTTGGCTAGCTGTTCTTCATTTCAGCAAGCAGTTGGTCAATATCTCCTTTGTGTCTACTCGATTCTGTTTTATGATAGACTTTAAAAAAGGGAAGGAGAGAAATGGCTCATACTACTGGAAGATGAAGCTGATAGATCACTTGACCTTGGGAGTTATGAGCTACAGTGGAGCTAAGACCAACTGGGTGTCCACAATAAATGCCACACAAATGTGGTGGATCCTCAGAAGTGGGGTTAGGTCAGTTTTTGCCTTACCTTGCTCAGAACCAGGTCTTTATTTTACTTTCTGGCTGCCATATTCAAACCATACTGTCTTCCTTCCACTTTGCAGCTCCCTGTCTTAGAATATAAGTTCCTTAAGGCTAGAGATTATCTTGTTTGCCTATATTTTATCCCCAAAACTTAACATAATGTTCTGCACATAGTAAATGCTATAAATGCTTTATACATTTGTGTTCTATAAAACAGGGAAGGAAGGAAGGAAGGAAGAGACTGTTATAGACCATAAAGTCTAACTTCCTTCATTTACAGATGATGAAAGTGATGCCTCGGAGATTGAGTAGATTTACCTAAGGTTACAGTGGTAGTGTCAGAGACAGGATTTAAACCCAGATATTCTGACTCCAAACCCAGTGTTCTTTTCACTGTACTATCTGTATCAACTAAGGGAAGAAAGAAATGTGAATCAGGTAAGTTGCAGATGCTTCAGGGTTGAATGGACTACATTAGTTTAATTTGTATGGTGACTTAATTTGGTGACAAAGCTTGAAGTGCAGAAATGACTAGGTGAGCTTTCTCTTCTGCAAGTGCAAATTGTTTCATCTCATGAATCCCATCTTCACAATATAGACTGTAAACTCCTTGTAACAAGACCTTGTTCAACATATATGGTGTATTCTTCAGTTCATCTGCCAACTACCAAGAAGACAAGTGTAGACTGGTGCTTGAGGAAGATATGAGGCTTAGATACTAAGGGTCAGAGTTGAAGCTGGAATGGCCTTTAGAGATCATCTAATCCAAATACTGATCTTGTTGACCTATTCACATCTGAGAAGTGGATCCAGGAAAGCAGTGTCTAGTCCCAGAATTACCTGGGGATGAACTGGTGCTCTTTGACAACCTTGGAAATGGAAGCCTCAGGAAACTGTGGCCCAAAGAGTATTTACCCAAATTCAGCAAGGGAGGGAGGTTGGATTTGAAGTTATCAGAAAGCATTCATTGAGAACATAGCATGCATAGCATGCATGAGAACAGAAGCATTAAGGAGGATGAAGAAATGCTTCTTGTAGAAGGTAGGATTTTCACTAAAAGCTTTAGGAAAATAAAGATCGCTAGGAGACTGACCAGCAGAGAAGAGACATCTAGGGATTGAGGAAAATGCCTCAGTTTGGAAGAGAGTGTTTTGTGTAAATAACAGAGATCTCTGTGTTATAGTGTCACAGATGATAGAGTACATATTAGAGAGCAAAGTGCAAAAGACTGGAAAAGTAGAAAGATTTAAAGGGCTACAAAAGTCAAACAGGACTTTATGTTTTATCATGGAATTAATAGGGAATCTCTAGAATATACGGAAAGGACAAGGAGGTAAAGAGGGTCAAGGGGGTAAGGAGTAGGGGGCTATGATATCATCAGACCTGAACTTCAGAAATACTATTTTGATAGCTGAGTAAAGGATGAAATGGATCTGAACCCAGTTACTTTGACTCCTAATTCAGTGCTTTTTTCACTTCCCCTCACTGCCTGATAAAGCGTAGTCCCTGCTCTCACAGAGATTATAGTTTAGTAGGGGGTAATGCAAAAGATCTCAGTATAACATTACACTTTCAATGTTATGACATTGCATATTATGATGTTTAAAAGTCACCAAGTCCAAACATTTTAATGACTCCACTTGATATACATAATATAATAGAATAAAGTTATCTTTCAATCCCATATAACCAATCTTGGTGGGGAGGGATTGCCTCTTTCTCTAGATTCTTAGCTCAGTTTCGAGCTGCTTATGGCAATGGAATGAATTGTATTTCCTTGTTTTGCTGACAGGCTGTGGAATATGAAGGCAAAATTTCATATTTATTTTCATTTTCTCCAGGGTAGCAGAAAAACAAAGCTGTTACTTGAACCATTCCACTTTGAAATGAAAGAGGAAAAAAAAAGGCCTGATGCCTTTATCTAGGAGCAGAGGAATGTTATTCAGTTGAATACTCTGAAGCACTTCCAAAACATTGTTTTTATAAAGTTCAATTTCTTCAAATTTCAGAAATACTACAAAGACATTTTCTCCAATAAGACATGTTTCAGCTTGAAGATCAGATGAGGTTTCCCCCCTGTACTTTCTGAAGTCATATTGTAATATGTTTCTGTAGATGAGCCATAAGCAACTGCTCGTGTATTTTCCTAACTTGGTTTGGCCAGGAGTTGTGACAGTTGGCTAAGATGATCTTAGTAATCATTTGCCAAAGTGCCACACAATTTAATATTCAGCAGAAACCTTACTGAGTGAGGCCGAGGGCCAAATTAAGCCTTGGCTCTCGAGAGAAAGGGGATTACCCTAAATAACCACGGTTCTAATGAAACGGCTGGTAGCACCCTGTAACTCACTGTGAAAGTGAAGTTGGCTGAAATCTGCCACTTTTTGATACTTGTGCAGTAGAAGTAAAGACTAGGTATCAGTGAGAAGGCAACCTAATCTTCAGTGTTCCAGGTAATGAAGATTTTTCCTGTGTTCTTTACATGCAAAACTGAGGGTTTCCCAGGGAAGAAATATACACAGATCTCAATCAGCCATAATGCTTAACATTGCGTAAGTCTTTGAAGTGTATTTGTATCCCAGAAATCTGGAGACCAGCTATAAGTGTATTCCTACTGATTTGGCAAAGCAAGTCTGTCACATGTTTAATTGGTGGTAGGTTATTTTCCAACTGTCAAATAATCTTTTCCTATTGAACAGTCAAAAACAAAAACATTCACTCATAAAGGAATTTAATCATTTTGAATATTAACATCATAAGTATTTATTTGAAAAATATTTTCCATTTCAGGAAAATGGCAAACCTACCATGCTAACGTCTTACTAATAATTTCAATTTATGCTCACAGTCATTTTTTCTTCTTCAAAGAGAGTGTTACAGAAAATATTTCACAAAGTATTTAGAAAATATATACACTATCTCTCTCTTACCTCCCCACCCTCTCATTTCCCTTTCAAAGGAAAGTTCATTAAAACAACAAAGCCAGACAGTATGAAGCTATGAAAAGAAATAACACTTCAAGACACAAAAATAAATAAATATGTACAAGGGAAGCTATACTGACAAAAGACAAAGGGAATCTTTACATTGCAAGCTATGGTGGCAAGAACTGAAAGTATCTGAGACTGACAATTTGCAACTCTACTACATGGTAGTAAAAAAAAAAAGAAAAGAAAAAAAAAGGCAGCTCTCCATAAAGGACAGTCAAGGCTAACGTGACCTGACTTTCAAAGATTTGATACTAAGGTTTGTAAATTTTTTCCCCTCTATCACACTGTCATAATATTGAGGATTAGGACTTCATGACTTTGACTTCAGGACTGATGGTAGAATTTGACTCAATATCTTCACTCTGTTTGTATGTATCTTCATGTTCACTTATTTCCTCCTCTTTTATGTGTTATAGGAATACTTTCCTGTCACTTGGGTATTACGAGGAATGTAAAAACAGAGGTTTGTTTAAAACTATATCTTAAGCATTGTCAACTAAACCTACTTTTGGGGTGGAAATGTCCTAGCAATCAACTGCCAACTGAACTCTATTATGAATCTTTAGAGAAAGGCAGATTAGTGTGGTGAATAGATTGCTTAGGCTAAGGCAGATTGAGCTCTCTGAACATTTAAGTTCAAGTTTTCGGTAAATTTAATCTCGTCTAATAGATGCTTTTTAACCCTGTAGCCTTGAAATTTTAACTTTAGATATATTTTATATTTAAATCTCTATATTTAAGTCATTGGTGTCCATTATAATTCTATAAATTTTATCTTATACATTTAGAAATATTAATTCTGAGAAAGGATCTATAAGCTTTATCAGACTATCAAAGAGATCTAGTACAAAAAAACCAGGTTAAGAACATCTCTTTTATTAAAATGGTAAAAATTTTTTCCCCTAGTAGTTAGAGTATGCTTCTTAACTTGCTTATTTTGTACTATAATAACCAGGTAGGATACCTGGCCACCTTTCCTGGGGTAATATTTCAAGTCTCTTTCTGCATAACCAATCAAAGGGGAATACTAGTAAAGATCCAACATCTCATTGCTTGATGATCTCATCAAACTAACAAAGAATAGCCACTCCTTCCTAGCTGAGAATCCTGAAGAGCCTTTTAGACAAATGCCTCAGAATTCTTGCCTGTTGCACTTAAAAAATGTGTTACATTTTTAAACATGGTTGGATCACTTTGGGTTGCCTTAGGGAGAAGAACTAGCCTCATGTTGTTCTAAGATACAGGGCAAGTTGTAGACTCAGATTGTCAGAAAGCATTTAAAGAAATTTCCTGCCTAGGTCTCCAAACAGGTCGGCTACTCATAGGGCAGCATTTCTCACAGTTGGGGTAGCTGTCTACCTAGAAATGGATGTTTCCTATGCTGTTTCCCAGATGGCATGGAATGAATATTAAAAGTACAGCCTGTGTTAAAGCAAAATCTGAAAAAGCTCCATTTAACACAGTCATTGTTTCAAGCAAAGTAAAAATGCACTCTGCTATGTACTATGGACCTACAAAGCATCCACTCCCTGTCAGCACCCTAAAGGACAATTAAGGCTCTCCTTAAGTGCTTGGAAATGTCACCCATATGTATGCAGTCAGTCAGCAGAGTGAAGTCATATTGTAACACTTCAAATATGATCTATTAGTGCCAGATTCTCTCCCAAATATACTATTTCATGGTGCATCTACAGAATTTGTGCACAGACGTCCCAACAGCAGACATTGCAGACACAGGGAATGTATAACCTCTGAGTTAAGCAGCTACTGTGGCCATATGCAGGAATAGTGTGTACATTTGAGAGTAAGGAAACATAGCAGACATATAGATGATATCCTCTCTCTGCAGAAAGCAGGAAAAATCCATTGGCTTGGAACAGAAATGAATTTTCCATACAGAACCATGATGTAGGAGGAAGGGATATGGCCATGGCTCCATTCCTCTCCTTTCCTCTCTCTCTCTCTCTCTCTCTCTGTCTCCCTCTCTCTTTCTTTAAGAAGGGGGCAGCTGTGTCAACCGATGAAACTATCTTGTCCTTAGGCATCCCCAATTATAATTTAAAAAGGAGAAAGAGGTGCCTTAATTGAACTGTTTTGTACCCTCTAGGAGGAATGTTCTAGTAAAAAGTGAACCCTGATATGTCTTTAACTTGCAATGCTTGCATTATACTGTCTGGTGGCTGTTTACATATTACATGTATAGAAACTGTAAAACATCTCAGAAATTTAGCGTGCTGTTGATAAGGGCATAGATGTTGGTGAAAATGTACTCTCACCTAAGAAGCTAAAATGTTAAACAATTAGCTTTGGTATAGTTAAAAATAAACTAATCAATGATCTTTTGTAATCTTTGGATGAGAGAACTAAATTTATATTTTCATCTCCTTGAAATTTCACCTACAAGCCAGGCCATGAAGGAAATATGGAACCAGCATTGAGGGAGAGCTTATAGAGAACCAGTCACATATGGTGATGAAAATTCATGTTTCCTTCAACGTAGGGGAAAACTATGTAGAAAATGATGATGTCCAAAACAACTCACCATCAGAATAAGTTCTCTGTTGGGACTGACTTTTGACTGCTGTTTTTGTCTTGTCCTCTGGCTTTTAAATATTCTTCAGTTCTGATTGGTGTGATTCAGCTATAAAAATACATAACGTTCCCTGTGGCTACTGAGTCATGCTGCTGTTGGAGAGCTGAGGTTTAGGGCATGATGGAAGACTTCAACATGGGGGAAAGGCACAGATGAGTTCCACTGTAAATTTCACAATAGTATTTGTAATTAAAAAACAAAAACATATCTTTCCAATGTATAATGTTACCTAGGTAATGGCACATTTACATTTGGCAGTCCTCTTTCTTTGCTTGTAGGTCTCTATTTGGAGTTGATTTCTATTATTTTAACAAAACCCAATTAAAACTTTGTGCTGTGGCCAAAAGTGTCTGACATGATGATGTTTTTGTAGAAGTTGTCAGAGTGAGCATTGCAGTAACCCTTGACCTTGTCAATGACCTGATGGACAGGGATGATTGATGTCTGTTCTCCATCCAGATGGGTAAGCTTTGATGAGGACTTGTCCACAAAAACACTGTCTGTGGGAAATGAAATGAGAAATTAGGTCACAATCTGGGCAGGTTTTGTGCCTGAGCTGCTGAGTAGATTAAAAGCATATAGGTAGCAGAGCTTTGCAGACTATGATCTACTTCTGTCACTCAACAGCACTGAGCATTATCCCAAGGTTAAGCAGTGGATTTCCAAGGATTTCTGAATCAAGATTGGGAGGGAGTTCATGTTCAAATTGGGGGTCTAATATTTCCTGGTATGTTAGTTTAATTTCTATACTTTTAGGAAGGGGACATATGAATGGTATTTTTATAAATGACATCTTTCAGAAAGCCAAGGAAGAAAGAAAATTTGGAAACTGCTTAGGAAAAGTATCTGAGACAGACAAATCAAAGCAAAATTGTGCTTACATAAAACACTGTCACAAAATATATCAAAAATGATTGGAACAACTTAGAGAAAGCCTAATGCAAATGATTTTTCTTCCAATGAATGCGAAGGAATAACATTTTTACTCTCTGAGATTATTGAAATTTAAGGGAAAAAAAGTACCTTTCTGAGTTAAAAATGTAGAAGCCAAAGTTTTTTTTTCTAGGAATTATCTTTCCATGTAAACATATATAATCCACCATTTGGATAAGGACTAGACCTATGATATCATTGCTATAAAGAACTCCCACATAAGAAAACTTGGAAGGAGGTTGGCACCTTCTTTGCAATTTATAGTCTTAGAAAGCTGACTAGAGCAATGGAAAGTTATGTTAGTTTCCCAGCTTCACTCAGATGGTATAGGAAACAGGCTACTCTTGAACACAAATCATCCTGTTTCAGAGGCTGGTTCTCTGTTCATTTTGTTATGCTGCCTCAAACTCATCAATTCTGGAATTTACATGGTAGTTACTGAATGACTTCTAATGAAATTGATAAATATAGGAAGTCATGTGTTCATACACAGATTAGGCAAATGGAGTTGGACAACATATTGGTAAAATGTCTCTTGGAAAGTGTTTCCTTATTGATAATTTTTTCCCAAGTAGATTCCTAAATTTGGGTCTAAAGACCTTTTGAAAGTACTCCATCCATTCTAATGCTTTTAGATATATTTCACTGTCCTCTCATGGCCCTAAGTCATTAATACAGTGGGATGAATACTGATTGGAGTTGAAGCAGCTACAGTGGTATAGTGACCAGAGCACTGGGTCTGGAGTCAGGAAGACGTGTTCAAATCTGAGTTCAGATACTATTAGCTGCATGACCCTGGGCAAGTCATGTAACTTCTGTTTACCTCAGTTTCCTCAACAGTAAAACCAGAATAATAATAGCATATGCCATGCAATGTTGTGAGGACAAGAGATAATATTTATAAAGTACTTAGAGCTGTCCTGGCGTATAGACAACATTATATAAATGATGATTTCCTTCTCTTTTTCCTCCTTTAGAATACTTGGGGAATCTTGGCAAACAGAATGTCCTTTGATCTCCCTGGTATTCTCATCTGTATAATGGGACCACAAGGACTCTGAAGTCACTTCTACTCAAGATCTATGGTCTCATTATCTTACCATCATTTTCCTCCAACAAAGACCAAAGTGTAGTTCTGCCCTAAAGTCAAACTACAGAGAGCGCTCTAATAAAGAACAACACCCATTGTCTTCATTGGGGTTGGACTGTATTGGTGATGTCCTCATATGCATGTCACAGCACGTCTACTGCCTTCAATCTTACTCCCTTCTACTTTCTGTAGAGAAGGCAGAAAGAGAAGCACACTATGAAATGATAGAACTCTAAACTCAAGGCATCTTGTATTTTCAGCTATGGCCAGTGTACAATACAAGCAACCAGCTGTTAGAGAAAATCATGATCACCACATGTACTACATCCAGAAAAGAATGCATTCTTTCAGTTCTTATCTTATTCTGGGGTATACATGAAATAAAATGTGGCTCGAAAGAGGAAATGTTGCTATCAACCCACACAAAGGAAATTTGAGCAAAGAACAGAAAGTCATTCAGGAAGAGAAGAATGGGCAGATTGAAGCAGCAGAATCATCGTTCTCTGATGCTTGTGGAAAGAAGGCTTAGTGAGTCAAGAATGCTGACCACATATAAGTTTCTAAGAAAACCAGCTGAGTCTGGCTTCTCTTAGTTCATCTATGCACTAGCCAATGGTTTCCTATTAGAGGAAGGGCATTTTCATAAAGAATCTTCCACTAATGTAAGCTTTGTTTTATTTAAAATAAAAACAACCTCTCCCCATGTAAAATTCAGATGCCTTTATTCTTCTATCAGTAATTCTTTAAGGACTCCCCATGTATTAATGTGTTATACATTTGTTGCAGATTCAAGTTTTGATTCTACATATTTAAAATTTTAACCATTCTTCTTCCTCCTACTCACCTGCTTTCAAACCTATGCCCTGATTTACTGGTCTCCTTGGGCAGTTTTTTGTATAGGAGCAATAATTCAATGTAAGCATCATGCTTAATGCTCTGAGTAACTCCAAATAATGGACAATATAGAATTAGAACATAAATGGAAGACTGAAAACCAACGGCTAGGGGTGTGACCTTTACTGGTCCTATGTTACATTTTTAACCAGATAAAAATTTTTAAGGAGCAGTCCTAGAAGAACTACTTCCTCATTTACCACTTCCACAAATGTACCATGATACACTTTGTAATTCATAAAAGCAGTATGAAAAGATAGTTTTCCATCCCTCCCTCTTGTTTTTTAGCCTTCTATTAGAGGCTATTTTACTGCTTTGGATGTCATTGACAAGGAGGTGAGCCATGGTACATTTGTTAGAAGAACAGATTTGCAGACACCCCATGCAGAAGACAGCCAGAGCACATATTTGCTTGCTGGGAACTTCAGAAAACCCAGCCCTCCGTCATTGTGCAAAGTGAGCTGTACTGTGCAGGACAAGCAAGTTTTTTCTGAGGCAGCTGGAAATCTTTTGGCTAAATCCATGCAAATATTCATTCCCCCATTACCTTATTAAGATTTCATGCATTCGATAAAAGGAATGAATATTTTTACCTGAATGATCCACCTTTGTTGAAGGAATGCTCTTAGAAGACATTATCTATTCCATAAACATATGAATGTCTACGTCAATTCCAGGGAATAATATCTATGTCTACAACCATGATATGCATTAAGTGCACTGTTAAAACCGAAACACACACACACACACACACACACACACACACACACACACACACCCACCCAGACCCCCATTTCTAAACATTTATGTCTCCTTGAATTCAGAACACATTTTCCCATCAAAACAATTTTATAAATGGCTACTAAATTCTCCTATTAGTGCATAAAAGCCTATTTAGACTACAATACAGCAGAAATACAACACTAATTCTGAGAGTGAGAGGCCATGTAGGGGGATATGGGGCCTTTATAGAATTTAGAGACGCATCTTTGACATTTTACTTTTTGAAACCTTTCCCACCCTCCTTTAATCACTTCCTCCCTAGGTTCTCAGAGCTCTCATAATATACTCATCATTACCTACCTCTCCTACCTGCTTTACCCCCTAAAGTGTTCCATGTTTCAAAATTTGTCTAACCTTTCTTTCCACTTAATCAAGATTCACATTTCCTCAATTATAGACAACTTCAGCTAAATATTAAGAGGAAGACAGGATGAATGAACTATTTAAAACTAGCATCTGAATGACTGATGACCCTTTTGCTAACCCAGAAATATTTCTATTTTTAAGGGGATGCATAGTAACCCAAATGAATCTAAAATTTGGTGGCATTTCAGGCAATGCAAAATATCCCAGTGAAAAAATTTTGGGGCTGTTGGTAGGAGAGATTATCTTTTTTTTCAAAGAGGAGATAAAGGTAGAAAGAATTCTTCTTGATGTTATTAGAGGCTGTCCTGCTCTAGTCTGAAAAACAGAAAGATGCTCTTTTCCTATCGTTCTGCTTCAATTACCATTTCTGAACCCACAGAGGCAATAAAACCTCAAATTTTTCAATAAAGTTTTCATGACAGTTTCAGCAGGGCCCCCGATAGGGAAAAATGGCTTCCTATTCCATCATACAGACATAGTTTTTTATATGGATTGCTTGTGCTTTCTACATCAAGAACTGACTAAATGTATATAACACACTTCAAACAATTCCCTCCCCAAAATGTGATATAAGGACATATAAACATAGACACCTGGCATCTAAGTGCCAAAGAGTCCAATGCTATAGCTATCGTGCCATCATTTTTCCTGTGCTCTAATACTAAACTTTAATACAAATGGAGTAGCTTTTCATTATACTCTTGGAAGACTTTTCCACCCAGAGAGTCTTACTTGTTCTTATCTAAATGGCTGCTGCTTATAAATTCCTACTTATCATTTAAAAAGGTAATGTTATTTCCCTTTCGAAATATGTTGCCAAAGATATTTAATGGAACATACAGGTTTTCCTCATTTTTTTGTTCATTTCACAAGCCATCAGATGGCTTCCACAGATCAAACACCTTTTCCTTAATACTAATATTATAAACTTAATGTCAGATATATCATGAAAAAAATGTGAAATAAGCAGAGAAGAAATGGTCATGATAGTCAAGATGACACCTTCTCTGTATTTTTCCATATATGGTGATGGAAGGTACAACTGCAAAGGATTGTTCTACCTTAGGAAGTAAGAACTAGTAAGATAAATTGAGTGTGGATAATAGGGTTTGTTCCTTCTGGTATTTTTCATAGTCACAGGATATACCTATTTTCCCAGTGCATTAGACAGATAGCATGATGTCATGAAAATAGTACTCAGTCTAACATTAGGAGGCCCTGAATTTGAATCCCACATCAGACACTTAACTCTGTGACCTTGTATATTTCACTGAATCATCTGAAACCTTAGTTTCTTTATCTGTCAAGTGGAGATCATGAAATCTCTCGTGCTTTTTAAAGTGCTATGAACAGGTCAGCGTCTCTGATTATCATCACCATGAGGATGTCCGAGATATTATCAAAATGACTCACCAGGATGGCTGTTTCTTTTGAAGTATGTAGTAGAATTGGATTTAGATTTGGACGTAAGGTAGGTCGAGTTGGAGCCAATGGAGCTTGACGACAGTGACTTCCCCAGGTTATCTGAACTTTTCTTGATGATATTAGTAGCTGTCTTGCTCCAGTCTGAAAAATATATTGTGATATATTTTGTGATTTATGAACTTGGTTTAATATGAGTATCTGTGATCTGAGGGGAGGGGGCATAGTCACGTAAATTGCTACGTTTAAGAGCTTAAAGTGTCATTATTATGATTGGCTGTTTTGTGTAAATAGAAATGCATCAATGGGGGCTCACAAGAGGGAAAATGCGCACCATAATTTATTTTACCTGAGTTGTCTGCCAAACGAAATCGTCCACAGCACAGATGTCTTCTCCATTGTTTCTGAACATTCTCTTTCATAGCACAGTGGAATACAAATATAAATAATCCTGAGACAAAGAAAAAAATTATTGTTTAAATACCCCTCTGACCATAATTTCTACAGAGGAAAACAATGTTTGCCATCTGAATTTCTAAGGAACATAATGCCCAGACAGGGTTTTTATGACAAAATTGAACAATAGGGATAGGCTGGAACTAGACTGGTCACAATTAATTTGACTAAAATATTCTTATTCTCTTTTCCAGTAACCAGAGTCACTATTTTGAATGTCATGACCTGAAGGGAAAAAAAAAAAAAGGTTAGCACATTCTAGGGGATGGCAACTAATATACTGGAAAATGTGCTAGTCTTTGTGTGAGACAGCTTGGATTTAATTCTTGAATCTGCCATTCAAGCTAATGCCCTGGGATGAGCGACCTAATTTTCCCCCAACATCAAATTTTTTCATTGATAAAACTCTGATCACTTCACATAGTTGTTGATACAATTACAAACTCTTAGAATGGGAGCAATCTAAGAGACTATCTAGTACTATCTGTGACTGAACAAGATTCCCCTCTACAATATATCCAACTAGTTTTCCAGCTTTGCTGGCAGATCACTATGGAAGAGGAACCCACTACTTTCTGAGGCAACCCATTCCATTTGGTTGCATTTCAATATAACTGGATTCCTTTATAGCCTATGTATTTTATGTCATGTATTTAAAAACATTATTCTTAGAACTTCATATGTATCATCAAAATGCCAAAGAAATCCATGGCCAAAATAAGCTGAATAACTCCTGGTCTAGAGAGACTGGAGCTATTAACAGGCTAATTGGTCAGGCTTCAGGTCTTAGAAAGAAAGACAGAGATCTCCACCTCCAGTAATTACTATCTAAAACTATGCCTAGGCTCATCCACCTCTCCAGGGGACCAGTGCTGATGGGAGTGGGCATGAAAGACTATGGCCCAATCCAGCCAGAAATCTCGTTATTTCAGGGGCCTCTCTGGCAATACCTCCCAGATTCAAATTCCTAAATGTTTGCTTAAGGTCTGAAACGCTTTTAACAAGAAAACAATCCTTTAATTTTCCAAATAGACATGAAATGTTTAAAAAGAATATTTTATTTTAAATAAAGAATAACAATTGATTATCAGACCCCCTTCAGATATTAGAGGGTGTTGCTACAAAGAAGCTTCATATCAATTCTTACTTATTCATAAAGACATAACTATAGACCAACTTAAGCAAATAGTTTCCTGTGAATGGGACATACCATAGGATCATAGATTTTGTGGCTAAAAGACATCTTAAAGATCATCAAATCTACATTATTTTTCATGTAGAAGAAAACTGAGGCAAGTAGAAGTTAAGTGACTTGCCCAAGGTCACACAGCTAACAAGTATTTGAGGAACGATATGAACCCAGGTTTTCCTGTCTCTGTCTGATGCACTGTGCCACATTATCTCTCAAGGATCCAAGACTTTGAAAGAGCCACAAAAGGCTATCTAGTTGAGGTTCCTTATTGTATAGGTGAGGAAACAAGGTGTATAAATGTCTTGCCCAAGATCACACATGCAGTCAGCATCAGATGGAGGGTTTTTGAACTCAGGTCCTGAATCTCCAGATTCAGTATTTTATCTACTATACTATACTTTATCTACTATATCTACTATCTTCTTAATTCAGATTAATGTGAATATTAATAGTTTATTTTATATAGTGGTTATGGGCTACTACAAATGCCCAAAGATGTTAAATATCACTAGACTCTTGTGCTGGTTCCTTCCAATTTAGCCTTCCATGTTCAAAGGTTAAAAAGTGGATATTACATAATGTCTTACGGACATCAGGATAAAACTATGCTTAGAGAGTTATTTGTTTTAGGTGTGTCACGTTGTTAAGCTGTGAAACATAGGGCCTTGCTACTGTCAGGCATATACAGTGAGGCAGTCAGTCAAGCAGGGTGAAATAAGTTGGTTTTATGTCCCCACTTTTATATTCTGCACTGATGTTATGAATTAAAATCTTGTATCATGAGATTACTCCTTTGCTAATGTCTTTAGGAGTCATATTTTTCCTGGGCCTATTCTAGCTTCCATCCGAGTTGTAAGAGATACTGGTTTTGAAGGGGACTCCAAATCAGGAGAACTCTTATCTGTGAGGCCCTAGGGAAAGTTTCCTTATTAAGGAATGTCATTAGCAATGCCTGTAATTTCCTATCTCTTAGTGATGTTGGGAGGATAAAATGAAATACCATGCAAAAGAAACTTGCAACCTTAGGAATGAACCCATTAAAAACACCCGAATTATCATTACATTTGTGTGGATTTTTTCGGCAGTGTAGTCTGGTTCCATTTGAAATCAGAATATGCTTCCCAGAACAAGTTATTCTACTGAAAATCTGGGATGACTAACCTTTGTTAAGTGAATTTAAGTTAATTTGGAGATAATTAGTATACCAAGATTCATTTGGGACCAAAATCTCTCTTTTTCTGGAATTCTGCCATGGGAAATGTGGTAGGTAAGCACATCTGGAATCAGACACATGTGGAAGTATGGAAAGGAATCTTAAACCCCTCAGGAAGAAATAGTAACAGATGCATAGAGAGAGCCAAGAAGAACTGAGAGGCTAACACATGGGGATAGAGATTCAAGGTCCATTAAACTCCCCTCTTTGCTCCTGCTTCACTCTTGTATCAGAAGCAGTTAAAGAACTAGGGAACTTCAAAATTCGCCATTCTCTATTTTTAGTTCAGAACTATAGTCTTGAGTGCCTGAGGGGCACCCTCACAGAACAACCACAGTAACTGCAAGGGCCACACTCAAATAGCTGATCTTTAAAATGGAACTTCATACCAATTCCTACATGTTAATCAAAGTATAACTTTAGAAACCTTAACTTAAGAGCATAAAGCCTCCCCAAATTATTTTCTTATATTTTTTCTCTGACATTTTTTTTTTAGCCTCTGGCATAATTATACTTCCTTTTCCTCAGTGGACCCTGTTCTCCTAACCTCTACTCAGGATAAGAAATTCTCTCATTAAGAAAGAAAAATAGTTCTTAGGAAGTGATTATGGTAATAGATAACACTTAGAAAATATTTTGAAGTTTGAAAAGCACCTTATCTATACACTCTCTCATTTGACCTCATGACAAGCTAGGTAGGCAGTTGTGATCAGTATCTCCCTTGTGCTTTTCGGACCTGAGGCTCAGAGGATGATTACATGGCTAGTAAGCGGCAGGGGCTGAATCTGAAACCAAACCCTGGAATTCTAAAGCCTGTGCTCTTTCTACTCCACTCCACTGCCTCTCACTGCCGACTGTGTTCCCTCCTCTCTGTTTTCCATAGTTACTGTGCTGCTCTGCCTCACATCTTGCTTGTTTCCTGACTACTTTCATGTCAAAATTTTTCATCTATAAGAATAGTGACTTTTAGGAAGTAACTCTACTTTATCTCTGCCAGGAGATCTCTATCCCCTCCTGTACTAAAGGGAAGGGTACTACAGTTACTGGAAGTCCTTATCTCTGAACACTAAAATCCAAAGGAGGCATTCCCATATCTGAATTTGGTTTATCTAACCACAGACGGTCTAACCCAAGATTAGGAAATACTGTGGAAAGGAAGGAGGGAAGGATTACATCATACGCAGATTTTGGGTAGGTCAGGGCTAGGAAAAATATGCAATAGGATACAAGGTTTAAATTTATCCACATAGTAAACTAGCAAAGGGGAGGCATTTAGCAACAGCAGGGCTATAAGTAAATTAATCAGATTATATAAAGGAATAATCTCTATACAGCTTTTGAAAATTGAGAGAGAATGGAAGATGTAGGAGTCAACATAATAGCTGTCTTCCAGTGTTTTAAGGACTATCATATATAAGAAGAATTAGTTTTGTTTTGCTTCTCCACAAAGGGCAAGACCCAGAGTAATGGGTAGGAGGTACAAAGAGGCAAATTTAGGCTTGATGTAAAAAAAGATTTTTTCAGTAATCAGAGCTATCCCAAAGTGGAATTGGAATCCATGGGCAGTGATAACAAGGTAGATGCCCTCATTGGTGGTCTTCAAGAAAAGACTGGATGGTCACTTGTTAACGAAGTTGCAGAGAGGATTACTCTTCAGGAACAGGGTTGGACTACCTAGTCTTAGAGGTACATTCCATTCCGAGACTGCAATTCTGCAGTCCAGAATAGAGAAAGAGAATCCAAGACTGTCTTAAATGAGGAGAGAACCACAAGCAAGGTCATAACTAGTACGAGAATTAATTTCCCTTATGTCAATAATAAAATACTGTTGGCCTTTCCTTTCTCTTCCCTCAACCCCGGACACAACTGAAAAGTTTTAAATCCCCACTAGTTCAAACATCCTAATGGAAATAAGACTGTCATTTGGCTAAGTCTTTTTTTTCCCTATTGCATGTTTGTGTTTGATTTTGGTCTTTAAAAAGTCCTTTACTCATTTATGAAAAACTAACAAAAGACATTTACTCTAATAACTCAACCAGAATGCTGGTTCCTACAGAGGGAAAGCTGAGAGTTGTATTGGAAAGAGCTCTAACCAGGACAGTGCTAGAGTCTTGGGACAATCAGTTATTTTCTGTGGACGATGGGAAAGCCCCTGGACTTCTTTGAGTCTTAATTTGAATGCACAGGTTCTTGGGAACTATATGAACTATAAAATGGCACATACATGGGAGTTTTCCCCAATAATGATAACATAAATCAGTCTCATAATCTGAAAATAGGGATAATGAAATTTATAGGATGTACTTTAAAAGGCTTTGCAAATTATAAAGTTATACACAACTGTAGCTATTATTTATTTCTAATCTATTACTATTATTATTAGAGAATTAACACAGAAATCATCTTCTTAGTTACTGTCTGGGCAACAATTTTTTGGCTTTTCTGGACAGATTTTTTTAAAGTAGCCAAAGTTTTGTATCTTGGTTATTTTTTTGATAAGCGCCATTAATGGAATCCTCTAAAAAAGAATAGTAATGTTAAAATGTTTCAAATTCAGGAGAAACAATATTGCCTGCCTTTACTTCCACTGAAAATGGGAGTCAGCACAGGGCAACAGAAGAAGGATAGCCAGACTTGAAGTCAGAGGATTTGTATTAAGACCCTACCTCTGGAATTTACAATCTGTATCACTTTGGGCAAGTCATTTCACTTCTCTGGGGCTCCATTTTTTCACCTGTAAATTTGAAGAATTGAACTAGATGACCTTTGAGATCTCTTCCAGCTCTAAATTTATGTCCTATGATTATTTCCAAGGAACCTGAAGGTTAAAAAATGGGACTTTGAATTAACCATCTAAATTCCTAGTTAATGGGGATATTAACTCTTTCAACAGGGCTTTTTTAAAGCAAACAATCTTGATAACTACACATTTCTTTCACTCTGTATATGAGTGATAGGATATTTTGGAGAAAGAACATGTATGTCAGAATTGGTTAAAAGAAATGGAGCATATCCTAAAAATAAGGAAAGACTACAGGGAGAGTAGAATAGGTGGACAATGGGCAGGAACAAGAGAAACTAGTGACTCAACTACGAAACTGTTTCATTTTTCAAATAATTAGGCCAATTAAAAATGGGGCAACAAGATATCTGAGAGCTCGATACTTGAAGAGAATGGTAATTTCATCTATGAAAATCAATGGCTATTGATTGTACTGTGGCCCAAGTGATTCTCATTTAATGATCAATTTTCCCCTTCTCTGCATTTAGCTAGATTGGTAGCTGAAAAATAGTCAATCGCTTTCATCCAGCTAGCTCAAACATATTCTCAAATATGTCTGAGAATACAGTTACTTGCCTACATCAAGCAGTTAGGTGATACAGCAGATAATATCCTGTCACTGACACTAACTGTGTGACCCTGAGCCTCAAGCCTGTGTGCTATCCCCTCCTTTAGCTTCACTTTCCTCAGTTGTAACAGCGGCATGATAATAGCACCTGCTATTATCTAGCTAGTGTTGTTGTAAAGATCCAATGAGACATGTTAAAGTGTTTTGAAAACTTTGAAGTGCTACATCTTGAGTAGGACCTTGGTCCAGGGATATCTGAGGTAGTGTAGACAAGATAGCTGGCTAAGTGAACAAGGTTTTTATGAAACTGATTGGACTGATGTTTTCTGTTGTGTAGGTTCAGACAAAAGATAATTATTTAAATGGCTCTCAAATGGTTGTGTAGTAGCTTGTGAAATTTCTTGCAGGCTACCAATATACTCTCTGGTATACTGGTATTTCTCTAGAGCCAAAGGATGAATAATTTATTTCCCAGCAATTCACAGGATCAGGGCCAATATGATGTAGTCACAGGTGCTGGGGATGGAAAACTCCTAGTTCATCTTCACCTTTATGCCAATTCAAGATTCAGAGTGAAAATGATCAAATCACTGGAATGGCTTAGTTTTCTGAAAACTGTACACCATTCTTTTAAGAGGAGATTTAATATACCCTTACCACATTTTCCTGAGTCATTTGTCCAAGTTTTCCTTAGTTCTGAATTTTATTCTATTATGTTAATTAACCTACATAGCAGAAACATCTCCTTAAATTAATCTTACTTTGAAGCTTTTAGAAGATTAAATCCCTCTTTGTTAATTGTTCATTACATTTATATGTACTATTTCCGTGTGTTTCAGATTTTAATGGAAAGTTTGAATATATAAATCTTGAAAAACAGGATCTCTCTCTCCTTCCCAAAGGGCTAAGTATTATGCTCTATACATACAAGTACACATTAATATCATGTAATGATATGCTACTGAATTCAAATCTTAGGCATTATTTTATATCATGCCTCCACCTTTGTAACCTTTTTAAAAATATAATATTAAATATATTTTGGTGACATTCTCCGTGAATAGGTGCGTATATATACACACACATTTCACTGAAGTCCTGACTCTGTCACAGTCTAGTTACCAAGGGTTCTTAAAGGTTATGTATGCCAGTGGAGTGTAAGCTTGGTAAGATCTTAACAAGCTGGAAAAGGGCTCAGGTGGGCCCTGTGGTGGACCACATGTCTGCTGTCTGAGGACTAGACAGCTAAGCTGAAGAAGTTCATCAACGGACTGGCCACAGGGTGGCCAGAAAATCACAGTAAATCTGTGAGTAGCCATGATCTATGCAAGGGTTTACATTCAGCAAATGAAAGGCACTTAAAATGTTGAACCATCATGATTCTTGGTACTAAAAGATGCTAATGAAGAGTGAGATCAATGTGTGTAAAAACTGGCAGGAGTGTATTGGAAAGGGGAAATGGATTTGGAACCTGAAGAACGAAGCTCAAAACCCAGTTCTGCCATTTATTTCTTAGCTGATCTTGGCCAAGAGGCCAATTCCCTCATCTAGGATTAGATGGCATGTTCTAAGGGCCCTTGAGACTATGTGACACTAGTGCTGGAACAGCCCCATCAAAGATGTTTACTATATAATCTTGGGCTAGTTATTTAATTTCCTTGGGTCTCAGTTTCCTCCACTCCTAAAACGAAGAAACTGAGCTGGACACCCTCTGAGGTCCCTTCCTGATCTCAATTTATGATCCTATGGTGTTTCCAGCTCTGGATTCTATAACCTAACAAATGTGTCAGGTGTTATAGGAAAATATAAGCATGGTCTTTTAGGTTTGGGAGTGTGCAGCTATGTGAAGAACCCATTACTGTCCCTTATTATGGTTTGAAGTATAGTTACCTATAAGCAATTTAGTCAGACTGGGACTAGAAGAAGCCTTCCTTTGCTCTACTGGTGATGGGAAGAGCAGGATACCATCAAAATGCTACTATACTGTCATGGAAAAAGCACTTTCCTTAGTTATGACGGAACTTGGTAAACGTCTTTGCATACGCTCCCTCTGTGGCTGGGGGTTCCCTAGGAGGAAGATGCTCTGTTTCTGTCCTTTCTCCCCTTCTGTCTTTTCTGCAGCCCTTTCTCTTGCCCCTCTCCATGGTCCTGGGAGAGAGCTCCTCATGCAGAGGGTTAGTTTCCACATTCTTCTTCTTCTGGGGATAGCCCATGATCTTTGTCCCATCTTTGGAAGAGCCTCCATTCTTACATCTCCTGTTTTAAGAAATCTCCTTGGCAATAAAGCACTTTGCCATTCCTGGGGGGAAAATACTCTCTCTCTCTCTCTCTCTCTCTCTCTCTCTATATATATATATATATACATATATATATATATATATATATGTATATATATATACACATATACATATATATATACACATATACATATATATATGTGTATATATATATATACACACACATATATATATTCTATATAAAATACATTCTGCAAGCATTATTTATTTTTACTTGATAAATTTTACCTGATAAATTTCTCTAGGATGCTGGCAGATGGGGAGGAGAAGACTGTTAAGCTTTTTTACTAATGGTATCATATATTTTGGTAAAAAAAATTAATGAATGCCAGTCCTGGGTTATTGCCTACTCTTTTTCATTTACTGAACACCCAAGTTCTTGTCTGCTGTACTCTTGTATTCAACAGTAACATTGTGATTTGGTCAGTACACCACTGACATCATTATGCAGTAGGTGGCCAAAGGAACCTTAGCCAACTTCTTCCCAGCAACGGAGAACAGTGAATTGACTTTTATTTCTTTAGAATGAATCATGCTTTATTTCCTGATATATGGCCTAATGTCCTCTAGCAATATTAATTATAATGTGTAAATACTACAGTAATTTCTTCACAACTTTTCTAAATCCTGCATGCTCTTTTAAAAGCAATGTGTGTCCATCACTGGATTCTTAATTTATATTTTTCAATACAGGGAAAACATAAGATTATCTTATTAATGGCATAATTCCCTCCTGTGGTACAATAAAGATAAATGAATGTTTATAAATCAGTATGGCATTCCGTAATGTTATACAGAAAGCTCATTTGTCAACCTTTAAGGGAAAAAAGTGGTTGAAATAACAAATGTGTAAGTTTTCTTATATGGAAGTTATAAAGAGAGATGAGCATGGATTACCAGGGGAAGCTAGAAAATTATAATGTTGGATTTAATTTAGCTTTAGTTAATGTTTTTTGTTTGCTTCCAATTGAGACGTTTATACTTCACTAGGGAAATTCTAATATTAGATCTAAAATCTTGTAACTCTAGTTCTTTCTTATTTTCCCCCTTGCTAATCATATCTTACATGTTTTCATAAATTCATGTTACTATATAGTTTTACTAGCTTACAATGTATACATGAATTACTGCCTTTCTAGAATCCAAATCACCAGAAAGCAGAAGCTACTTGATTTGAATTAAATTATGTGCTCCAATTTTACCCCCAAAAATAACATACAAAAAGTAACTACCAAGATATTATACTGAGCTCAGTAGAGATAAAGTCTAGACTCTTACATTACACCTTCTACATTGATAAGTGTAGACACTTATAGTGATAATCATGATGGTGCTGATGTATTATAAGGTAATGATGCTCATTCTGAATTAAAGAAAAATAATAGTGTAATGAGTGTAGCTTTGGCAAAAAGTATCTTCTACTGTCTTCCATTTTTGGAAAATGAATTGGTAACTCATAAATGGTAGATATGATAACTTAGTTAATCAGAATTCCTAATTTTTAATGCATTCTGGATAAGTAGAAGTTTATTATACTTACCTAAAAATGCATTACATTGTTGTTAGATTACAAACGTACCACAATATAGAGATATATTCTGAATCTTCTATGCTATTTATTTAAAAATGTCTGATTTCTATGTATGCTCTTTTAAGGAAAGTATATCTTTCTAAAAAAAATTTTAACAAACAAAAACCTCTTTTAGGAGTAGTGTAGAGAACAACCCACCAATACAGATCTTCAACGTTTACTTAAAGAAGGTTTGAGCTAAACAAGACATGAAAAAAACTTTTAGCCCAGAGCCCTTATTTTATATAATGAGAAACTGAGGCCCAGAAAATTGAACACATTTTCCTAAGATCACACAACTAATTAATGGTGAAGCTAAACTACATTATCTTTCCATGAAATCAAATAAATATTATTTGATAGAATAATATGTTCTACATTAGTGCCTTCTAAAATGAACTTTCCTTTCTAGGATATTTTTAAGAAAGTACTATTGGATATGCATGAATCTGTTCTGAATTTGCACAATTTAAAGTTGGTCTTAAAATGCTGAGATTTATGAAGAACAGAAACTTGATGAGGTTTACAGCATTTTCCCCTACTGACAAGAGAATCATGCTGGGAAAAAGAAAACATCCCAATTCTCATTAATGGAAACAGACCTGAACAGACTGCTCTAGCCATTGAAACTGCCTGAAACTGCCAGGAAATTCTAATAGCAAAAACAAGTTTGAAGGGGCTAGATCAATGTGTCTTTCATGGGTAAGCTATGGAATCTCAATATGTAAAGCAACAGAATTTATAAAATAAACAGACATTTTCCTAAGTATTTATTTAGGCATCTTTGCAATAGGAGATTCAGAAGCGATTAAACAAAGAGGATGTCTCATTTTTGTAGAAACAGATCATGAGGAAATTTTTATATAATCCTAATACATAGTTTCTCTCCTTTGAGGATTATTGGTCTAATGAGTGAATATAATGAGCCTGTTTCTTTTCCTTTGGCATGGGAAAACAGTAAACTGTAAGTAGCAAAACTAACTCTAATGCAGTTACTTTGCGAGAAAAAGAGTTAGGCAAATCCACTGTCGAACTCTGAAATACTTCCAAGGTCACCCCTGAGCACAAGGCAGCCCCAACTCTGCAGAACTATTTTCACCTCATTCAACCTTTTACCTTCATTTCTGTTCATAAGATGATGAAATTTGAAAAGCAATAAAAGTAATCAATTGCACATAATCACACACGTTTAAAGTATAGACAATGTGCCTAGTCAGCAGTTCATCTTGAACAGATTTCGGTGTTTTTTAAAGGCCTGAAAGATCAACCTGAGTCAACAGTATGATATGGATGAAAGAAAAAAATCCAACTTGATCCTAGACTTTATTAATCAAAGTATCACATCCAAAACACGGGAGGTAGCTACATTGTATTATGTATTGAACCGACAATAGATGAAAAATGATTATCAATCTTGGGTGTCATATTTTAAGCTTATTAAAGATAGAGATGACATGTTTTTCAAATTTACAAACAGTACAAAACAAGGGGTACAACTGGAGAAGCTAGGCAGAGCAGAGCACTGAATGAAGTGTCAAATCTGGAGTCATGAAAACATCTTCCTGAGTTCAAAATCTGATCTCAGACTCTTACTAGCTGTGTGACCCTGGGCAAGTCACTTAACCCTGTCTATAAAATAAACTGGAAGAGGGAATGGCAAATCACTGAAGTATCATTGCTGAGAAAACTGCAAATGGGGTCACAGAAGAATAAAACAGGACTGAAACAACTGCACAATAACAACAAAGCAAAGAGAGATAAATAGCAGAGCGGAAAAAAGAGCCAGGATCCTGAGAGAGTCTGACCTGTTGAAACACTGGGAATGAGCCGAACCAATGAGATTACATTTCATAAGAAAAAAAAGGCAAAGCTTTACATGTAGGTTTTTAAAAAATCCACGTACAAGATAGGGGACCTCCTGGTAGGACAAAACATTTTTTCTGAAAAATATTCTGAGGATTCTGGTGGACAGCAGGCTTAGTATGAGTCACCACAGTTATATGGAGGCCAATAAAGCTACTACAGTCATTAATTCGTTAAGAAAGGCATGAGTGACCAGAATAAGGAAGTGTTAGGGCTTGCTATACCACATCTTACTTAGAGACCAAATGGAATATTGTGTTCAGTTTTGGGTACGCCACTCTAGGAAGGACATTGTTAAAACAGAGATTATGCAGGTAAGGGAGGCTAGGATGGTAAACAGTTTCAGGTTAAAGGAGCAGGTGAGGGCCCTATTGGTGCTTATCCTGGAGAACCTAGAGCTGGGAAGGGACTGGGGAGGCACGGGTCATCCTCAGGTACCTAAAGGACCTATATAGATACACAAGAGTTTAAACTCCTGTTTAGCCTCAAGGTGAAGAACTAAGAACAATGTGTAAAAGTGCTAAAATGGCAGATTTAGGAAAAACACAAGGAAAAACTTTCTAACAGAATTCAATGGGCCATCTTTAGGCAGTAGTAATTGTCTGGCAAGGTCCACTTGCATCACTATTATAGAATAGTGGTAGCTCTCACTCCTTTTGATCTCAGGATGCCTTTACACTCTTAAAAACTATTGAAGCTCTCTACAAGCTTTTTGTTAATATAAGTTTTATATACTGACATACATCATATCAGAAATTAAAACTTCTGAGTATTATAATGAAAATGATTTTAACCTCATGGACTCCCTGAGTCCTGGGGATTTCCAGGGCTCCGTGGATCACTCTTGGAGAACTGCTGCTGTAGAGAGATCATTTTTTCAGTATGGACTGTACCAGGTGGCTTTTGAGATCCCTTCTAAATCTGAAATTCTGTGATTCTCAGTTGGAAAGTCAGTCATTATAGGAAATATGAAAGTTTTTCTCCTTTATAAATTAAGAAGTATTCATCAAATTCATCCACCTGAGTATATAACTCCACAATCCCTGGATATTTTATGATAGGCTGATTCTATAGTTTAGAGCGGTTCTTGAACTTGTTTTGTGTCATTGTGCCCTTTGACAGGCTTGTGAAGCATATATGGATCCCTTCCACAGAAAAAATATAAATGTTCTACATCATTATTAATTAGAGAAATGTTGGAAGGGAGGTAGAATAAACGGGACACATTCATTGTTGGTGTGTTGTGAACTGATCCAACCATTTTTAGCTGGAATTATGCCCAAAGAGTTATCAACAGCTTATACCCTTTAACCCGACAGTACCAGTACTAGATCCATTTCCAAAGATGATCAGGGAAAAAGGAAAAGAACCTATTCATTCCAGTGTCAAAGAACTAGAAATTGCAGGGATGCCTGTCAATTGGGAAATGGCTAAACAAGGTGCAGTAAATGATTGTGAAGAAATTCTACTGTGTCATAGGA
Organism: Potorous gilbertii; assembly: GCA_028658325.1. Classification (NCBI taxonomy): domain Eukaryota; kingdom Metazoa; phylum Chordata; class Mammalia; order Diprotodontia; family Potoroidae; genus Potorous; species Potorous gilbertii. The sequence goes on along the minus strand of CM053770.1, from coordinate 423,552,896 downwards.
AATGATGAGCTTGATGATCTTAAAAAAATGGATAGACTTGCATGAGATAATGAAGAGTGAAATAAGGACTTTCTATACAGTAATAGCAATATTGTTTTAGGAACAATTTGAGGGAATGTCATTTTGACTATTATAAATACCTAAATTAAAAACAAGATGCTATCTGCATCCAGAGAAGGAACTGATAAATAGAAGTATGTATAAAATAATTTTACAGGTGTGTGTGTGTGTGTGTGTGTGTGTGTGTGTGTGTGTGTGATGGCAGCCATCTCTAGGGCAAGGAAGAGAGAGCAGGGAACAAAAAAAGGGAAGAAAAGAAATTTTCATGATAACTTTATTATGTATTTAAAAGGAATAGTAAGTGGTACACAATAGATTTGTGGTTTTATGTGCAATCATCTTTTTTATTATACTGTGTTATGGAAATGCTTTTCTATTCCATAAATTAAAAATAAAAACATCGTACCATAAGTAGTAGTCAAGTGCCCCACTTTATAAGCAAGATGAGAGGTAAACCCTGATAGCCAGGCAACAAAATTTTATCAGCAGACACTTTCTATATAGCAGGGATTCTGAATTGTTTTTCTGTCATAGAGCACTGTAGCTTATTTTGGCTCCTTTTTGGAATGTTGTATTTAGAAAAATAAAATAAAATTAATTAATTAATGCATTTTTTAAAAAAGTTAAATAAAATATATGGGATTGGAAAGGAAACCTATTATACTGAAAGTCAAGGTGTACCTTTTTTCCCAATTTGAGTTCCTGGACCCCTCAAAATCTCTAACCCTTACTCTAGTAATACCTTCTTAGATTTACAGTAAACAAAAAAGGTTTAAATAATCGAAATAAATATTCAATAAAATTTTAAGGCATTTTATAGCTATTCTTTGAGATAGGCTGATTATTGAGACCTCCTTTTTGCTGGGCAAACAGTTCTAGAAACTTTCAGAAACTCTTGCAAGAAATACAATAGGTAATAAAAGCAAGTTACTAAACTATAAAAAATACTCAAATACCATTTCTCTTACCTTGTAATGAATTGAAGATGGAGAAGAGGTACATGAAAGCAACGTTTAAGGGTCCCCAGGCAAAGAAGGCAAAGCCCCACGTCATGCCCAACAGAAAGGTGAGGCTAACCACACTTCGGAGGTTCCTCAGAATCTCTTCTCGAAGGGTTCTGTTGCTTCTTTTCCCATTCCTTCCACAGATCTGCACCATTACCACAATGAACATAGCAACATTCAAGAGAAACATGACTCCAAAGTAACCAGCACAGGTCACATAAAACACCACTGGATCCTGGATCCAACAGCTGTGAAGAAGCCAAACCAGAAAGCAGCTCCATGTTAATGGTGACTACCATGCTCAACATTGGTGATTTCCTATTAGGCTTTGGGATGGATAGGCAGGGAATGGTTTAACTTGGGTCTGTTGCTGAACAGGGGCCATATCCTGGTCACCTTCACCTCTCTGGGGCTTAATTTCTTCATCTGTAAAATGAGGGCATGGAATGGATGGTTTATTTAAACACTCAATAACCTGATATCTGTGTCTAACCTCTCATAGAGTTTTAAAAATTAAAGTTGATTCTGAATTATATCAAATTTAATGTATTTCACTATACTTATCTTCTCTAAAGGTGAGCTATTCTGTCATTTTCCCCATCCAACTCTTCATGATCCCATCTGGAATTCTCTTGGTCAAGATACTGGAATGGTTTGCCATTTCTTTCTCTAGGTCATTTTATAGGTGAGAAAACTGAGGCAAATAGGGTTAAGTGACTTGTCCAGAATCACACATCCAGGGGACTGTCTGAGGCCAGATTTGAACTCAGATCAGTCTTCCTGACTTCAGGGCTGGCACTCTGTCTACTGTATCACTTAGCTGCCCCAAAGGTTCCAATTCTAATTCTGGTACCAACAAAGATTCTAATTCAAGGTAGCAAATTTCACCCCACAGGAAATTGGTGAAACTTAGTGCGATAGAATATATGACTAGAATTTGGCTTATGAAAATAGCTAATTTAGAAAGAACACAAGAGATATTAGGAGATGGAGTAGCACTGTATGCTCAGAATATACATATATATATTAACATACACAGATGTGTATCACATATATGTATGCATACATATATAGTCATGTGAATAATAAAAGGGAGAAATATAATAGTGTTTGGGTAAGGCTCAAGAAAGTTAAAAAGAGAAATTATGTAGATGTATCCTATAGACTAAAGGGACAGAATTAAGAGTCTCCCAACTATAGGCTAATGAGCACAACTTCTCTATTTCTGGAAAAATTCTAGAGCATATAGTTAAGAGGATGGTTTGTGAGCCTTTTCTTTTTATGACAAGGGGAGGGGAGGGAAAAGGGAATATACATCTATATAGCACCTACTATTTTCTAGTCATTGTGCTAAACACTTTATAAATATCATTTCATTTGATCCTCACAATAACTTTGTGAGGCAAATGGCCTTGTTCTAGTCTACATTTTTTACTAATGACTGGAAGACAGAGAAGCATGTTTATGAAATTTACAGATGATATCAAACTGGGAAGGAAAGCTATCATGAATAATAACAGAGCCTAGAGTCAAAAAGACCATGCCAGTCTAGGATTATGGGCCAGAGGGTATATGGGAAAAATTTAATAGAGAGAAACATAAAGCTCCACATTTAGGAATACAAGCTCAAGAAGGGCTGGTTAGATAAATGTTCACCTCCCAAGAAATATTTCATCAGTACAGTACAATTAAACAGTATGCCATAATTTGCCACATCTAAAGTGCTGCGTTTAGATCTGTTCACATCTTGGGAAACATAGAAAAGATTCACTTCCGTTACTTACAACTCATTGCCTTGTCCCTTGATGTCTTGGCCATAACTTTCTTTTCCATATATTTCATTTGCATTTGTATTTCTACTTGCGAGAACAACTGTTACCACTAAAGCAGGCAAACCTGTAATAAAAGATGATGACATCATAAATGTCTTGGATGAAACATACTAAACTCTTTTTAAAGACTGATCAAAGCAAGTGAGAAAACATGCTTTTCTTAGAAGTGACTTGAAACTTTAACTAGCACATGGAAACCATGGCTTTTCCTCAGGGTAAGAATTTGAAGGTTGCCAAAAGCTTAATCCAGGCAATATCTCCAGTGGGCATGCTAATTTTTTCCTTTGAACCATCCCGGCCAAGTCTAATTCTCCTACATACTTTCTGTAGGTGCAGAAATTGCTTGGTATAACTCTGGAATGGATTGTACCTGAATTAAGTGAAAAAAATGAAAAACTCATTGAGTTAGCATGAGGTATCCATGCTACACTAGTGATAATTAAGATATTTTTCTTTCAAATGAAGTGCCTAGTCTTGAATATCTTATGAGTTGCATCTATTTCTGATCCAGTTTGGTTCTATGAATGGTTTTACTTCTGATTCAGATGTGGCAAAAATGACATCAAACTTACAGAGTAAAAAATTTCTAATTACTATAGTATAAGTAATTCTGTTGTTCTCTTTTAACCAGTAAAGCAGGCAAATAAGTCAAAGCAATAGCTATTTAGCATCTTGTATATTTTGTGGCTTCCAACTGAGAAGCCAGAATATCATCTTAATTAAATAATTATCATATCATTGGGCTCCCTCAAGGATGGCTTGTCAGGAATGCCAAAGGTCAGGCACATTCACATAAGTATGTTTTTTTTCTTATCTCTTCCTCAGAATAAATACATCTTCAGATTCCTTCTTTCATCTGAAAGAAAATTTATAGCATTCTTTCATATAGTTTGATCAGCTAGGTGGCTCAGTGGATAGAGCAGCCAGGTCTGGAGTCAGACCTGAGTTCAAACCTGGCCTCTGACACTTACTAGCTCTGTGAACCTAAGCTAGTCACTTAGCCCTATTTGCCTCATTCCTCATCAGTAAAATGAGCTAGAGAAAAAAAATGGCAAAACACTTTAGTATCTTTGCCAAGAAAATGCCAAACAAGGTCATGAAGAATCAGATATGAGTGACCAGTTCCAACAAGCACCTTATATATGGTTTAATGGAGATAAGTTGAACCACCGAGTTCCAGTCATAATATATATTGTTCTGAGGCAGTTTTCAGTCATTTTTCAGTCATGTTCAAATCTTTATGACCCAATTTAGACTTTTCTTGGAAAAAATATGGGACTGATTTGCCATTTCCTTCTGCAGCTAATTTTACATATAAGGAAACTGAGGCAAACAGAGTTAAGTAGTTTACCCAGGGTCATACAGCTAGTAAATGTGTAAAGCTAGATTTGAACTCAAGAAGATAAAAATCTCCCCAACTCTTAACCCAGTACTCTGTTGACTGTACCACTTAGATGCCTTTAACCCCATCCTTCTTTATTGCTCCTAGAGGAAATAATTGAAGAAAAAAAATCCAAGCCCTAGTTGCACATTAGAGAATGTCTCTATTCAGACCAAGATGACAATGTCTATTCCAGAAGCCATCCTGAGAAATCTGCATGAAGAACCCTACATATCTTCTGATCACTTGTTTAATCACAAACTTCAAAGCCTATATACATATGGATGAGTGTATCTAGAAGGTGGGGTACCATGACCAATTCTATTTATTTGGTTTAGGGTTTAAGCCCATATGCTTTGAAGTACAATGAGCATAAACTCAGAGCCAGATAGATGCTTTCTCAGAAGGCTTGGAATGGGTTGGCACTTGGGTGATGATGACTCACAGACCTTTCTCTTTACTACCACATTGAAAATTTGTTCTAGGGATCATTACATTCTCTTGGAGGAAATCTGTATCTTCACATACCCATTTATAGTCAGGACATTTCCTTTGACAGTGTCTGTAGTTAGAAAAGACTGATGCTAATATGAGAATACAGCAAAAAACACAACTTTTGCTCACTTACCCCAGCCAATGATGCAGAATTTCAGTATGTACCGGCGAATGTAAGTATTGAATACTTTAACCAGAGCAATATACATATGGACTGCCTCCAGTCCCATCCATGTGAAGGTTGCCAGAAGGAAAAAATGCAAAAGGGCTGCAACAGCTACACAGAGTCCATCAATGTCAAATGAGGTGATCCATCCATCAAGGAGGAAGATTAGATTTAGAAACAATAGAGCAGTGCTAAGATTCATCAAGATTTTGGAGGGATAATCTCTTCGTAGCTTTCTGAAATAAAACACAGAGGAAGATGCATAAGCAATGACCACAAATCCAGATGGAAGCAAAGTTACCAGGGGTTAGGAATGAAGGTTTTGTTTGGCTCTGTAATGACTGGTGGAGCACCATCAGATGTAAATAAATGAAGCATTATTTTTGTAAAAAATGACAGGACCACAGAATTGTAGGTTAGATTTTAACTAGTTCAGTCCTTTCCAGAGGGTGGTCCCGATCCCAAGAGTGGATAAATGACTTACTCAAGGTTATATAAGTAATAGGAATCTGAGTCAGGATTTGAACACAGGTACTCTGACAATAGTATTCTCAGGAGAAAGGTCAGAGACATGAATAATTATACTTGTCTGTCTAAAGAAGGTTTATTTTCTTACATAAAAGATAATTGTTAATGAAAGGAAATACCATTAGTTTGTTTCACCTAATATAAATTTTATAGAAAAAAACTAGAGTATTAAAAATAAAACTTTTCTCTATCTTTTATCACCCTCTAATTGTTCTCTGTCAATAATTGATGCTAATTCTCAACTTAAAGACCACTTTTCAAAGATTTATCAATATTTCTTTTTTAAAAATTAGTGAATTGTCAATTTTTGAAACTGGTAAAAATTAAATAAACCACAGTGCTGCTAGAGAACAGTAGTAGTTTGGATTAATTCTATAATATGAAGATATTTTTTTCTGATATATAATAATATAATGTAAGAAAGAAAAATCTAAAGGTCATTCATATATTTGAATTCCCATAAGAAGAATCTATATTTGGCATAGCATATTACATGTGACAAAACACTCCATAAATTAAAATTACTCTTACTTACATGAGTCACATAGGATTTAAATGTTCCTTAAAGCAAAGAAAAATTTCTTGTTTTTACTTTAGAGTAATCAGTAACTTGGGTTTGGCAGATGGTGAAATACTTACTCAAAAGCAACATATGTTAGGAGAGTTGCAGCTGAAAATATGGCAGAAACTCCACAGCCAATGTAGGTAATGAAGGTCAGGACTTTTGTGTTTCGTGTATCTATCTGTGAAGCAGTTCCTTGAAGGTCCTACATAAAACATGAAAATGAATTTATGACTCTTCTTTTGCTATAACTGCTATTTTTCCTGATTGAAAAGCTTAGAGGAAACCTTAGATCTACTCTATGAAATCACTTGAATGCTTAATACACATTACAATGGATAACTTTTATGGTGACATATTTCTCAAATACTGGTTTTCCCATGGATGAAAATAGTGTGGTACAAACAATCTGGTATTGGTTTCAGATTATCACATGAAACTAAAATAAACCATGGGTGGAAAACTGACCATCAGTAATTTTTTACCATTTCTCTTTTGGTTGAACCCTTATTTTCACTGCATAAGACAAATAACACTTAAAAGTAACAAAGCAGAGAAAAACATCTGAATTATCCTTGAGTTATGGTGGTTTATGAAGTACACAAATGAAGGATAACAGCAAATATGATTTATTGTTTTTCCCTTCTGGAAAAACAAACAAAAAGCAAGTTACACTTGCTAGAAAATGGTTGTTAGTTATTAAGTCCCAATTTGGGATAAATTAGACAGATGGTATTTATCAAATATATTTATCATTTTGTTCTCTCCTCTGGTTATAGTCATTGATCATTAGAGCTAGAAGAGACCTTAAAGATCATGTAGATGAACCCCCGACAAAGCCAATGGGAGCTGTGCTTTGCCACTGACCATAATATGAAAACCAGCCTCTACTATAAAACAATATAACCAAGGAAGCAAATACTTTATAAGTACTGAGAATAAAGGTACCCAGTGTGACTATGCTGTAAATATCAAGTACCTTCTCAAATGTTAAAATGCATAAAGAGACTGTGGAGGCCCTGGAGATGTCTTACGTAAAGGAATAAGGATCCTTAACAGAAACCTAGGAAAGATTCTTAGCAAATCACTGGTGGTCTGGAAAGGCTAAACATGAACTAAATCTTTCTTGGGTATAGTATAAGACAGCATAAATTTTGGAAAATTTTGCTTCTCACTCTCCATGGCCCCATAAAAGTAGTCACAGTAGAAAGAGGGAAGGAGTTGACTGAAAAAATTCATATGCTTATAAACATAAAAAACTACTATATTATATGATGCTAACAAGCAAAAATACAACTCAGAGGAAATTCATAGTGAAATTAAAGCACTACATGAACAAATCAGCCATCCAAGGTTACTGTGACACCAAACTTTAAAATTCTTTGCTTTGGAGATCAGCCAAGGTGGTGGAGTAAAAGTAAGTATTACAGTCCAGCTCTCTCCTATAACTCCTCCACAAAGCTCTAGGAAAAGTACTGGATCAAATTCTGATTAGGAAATTAGAGAAAAAAAGTCATAGTGAGTCATTTTTCCAGCCCAGGTTGACATAAGGAGACAGAGAGGACTATAGACAGGACAGATTGGTTCTTACCAAGGGTGTGCTGAGAAGAGTTTTCCAGGAAGAGGGCAGAGGATGGTCCTGGAACCAAGGGCCTGTCTGTAGTTGTGCAATATGGCAAGAAGAGGTCTGAGATCTAGTACAGTGAGGCCAGATCTTATAAAAGGGGTAGGGACAGGTACCAACTCTCACCTCTGCTGATTACTGTTCAGTGTTAGATGATAGATTCAGTGTGGACTAGGGAAGGGAGCTGTATTTGGAGATAGCATTCAAGGGTGAGGAGTGGTTCCAGGACCCAAGCTGTCTACCAAGCAAAGGGTGAATGCAGAAGTAAAGTAGTTCAGATACCAGGAATGGAGCTCAGTCTCAGTTCCAGTCCAGTCTCAAACCTATAGAGTAAAAACTGGACAATAATCCCAGAGCAAAGGACAGTCAATAGTGCTGTTACTCTGAAACAATAGAATTTACCAGCTGGTTGATGGTGGCTGAGTCTAGCCGTGGTCTACTGGAAGTCCAACAGACAAGACTACAAGTGTGTTGCCTAGATCCAATCCTGGGCTAAGAACTTAGATTACTTGAACCAGGAGGGCAACAATAAGTCTGCTCTGGATTACATAATTTGAGGAGCATTAAATATTGCAAGTGCCCAGACTGAGTTGTCCCAAAGATCCTGGAATCACATAATACTCAATTCCCAGGAAAGCAGCAATCAGAACCTAGAGGACACAGGGTGAGCCTCAATATTCCCTTCAGAAATACACAGAGTCCAGCTCTGACATAAAATCCAAAGTCTGGAAGCTGAAGAATGAGCAAACAAACAAAACCTCTGCCTTAAAAAGGCAGACAAAGACACTACAGACAAACTCAGAAGAAGATAATTACTCTACAACATCTATAAGCAAAGCCTCAAAGAAAAACACAGTTTAGGCACAAATTCAACCAGAATTTTTAGAAGAGATGAAGCAAGAGGATTTTTTAAAGTATCAAGTATGTTTCTATAAATAAAATTAGAGTGCTAGAGGGAAAAAAATGAAAAAAAGAACTATGGAAGAAAGAATAGGAAATAGAAATAACCTTACCTAAGCAATAAACTCTAAAATTAGAATAGGCCATATAGAAGCCAATGATTCTTACAAGATAAGAAATATTAAAACAAAGTTAAAAGATCTACAAAATAGAAGAAACTGTAAATTATCTCAAGGTAAAAAGATCAACTAATTTAGAAAACAGATCAAGGAGATATAATTTAAGACTGATAGATTATCTGAAAGCTATGAACAAAACAAAACAAACCCCAAACCTAGAAATAACATTTCAAGACACTGTAAAATTCCCCAGATCCCTTAGAACCAGAGGGCAAAGTGACCACCTCATACCTCTTGAAAGAAATCCCCAAATGAAACCTACAAGGAGCAGTATAACTAAAATCTAGAACTTCCTGATCAAGGAAATAACTGTAAGCAGCCAGAAAGATTTTAAGTATTGAGGAGCTACTGTTAGAATCACAAACTTTCTAGCAAGAGACTATAAAGAGAGAGTTTACAATATAACATTCCAGAAGGCAAATGATATAGGCTTATAACCAAGAATAATTTAACCAGAAAAACTGAACATAATCTCATAGGGGACAAAATGGACATATAATGAGATAAAAGACTTCTAAGAATTTCTGATGAAAAGACTAAAGTTGCTTAAATACTCTGAAATACAAGATTCAAAAAAAAAAAGATAAAAATGGTAAATATAAGAAAGCATTCACACCATAATGCAGAGCGGACAGACTACCAGGTCTGGAATCAGAAAGACATAAGTCTAAATCTAGAGTCTAGCACTTATTAGTTATATGAACCTGTGGAAGTCATTTCTGTCTATCTCAGTTTCTTCAATTGCAAATAGTAATAACACCTACTTCAAAGGGCTGTTGTAAGGGTCAAATAAGATAAGAATCATAAAGCACTTAGCACAGTGCCTGGCACATAGTAAGTACTATATATAAATGTTTACTAGTATTAGCTCTTATAGCTAGAATGGGGAGATAATACATCTCTCTCCCTTCCTCAGAATCCTATTACCATCAGGAGTCATAGAAGGCCTCTAACAAGATGTATATAGAGCCAAGTTGGACTAGGAGTAGTTTTTAAAAAGGTTTTGATGATCTTAAAAGAAGGAAAAGAAATACAGTAGAAGAGGGGGAAAGGAGAGAAAAGGGAAAAATGATCTCATCTAAAGTAAACATTCAAGCAAAAGACTGTTAAGTACAAAGGGTTAGGAGTGGTGGGAATGGGTGACACTTGTATGTCACCTTCAGCTGAACCTGTCAAAGGAGAAAAGAATACACACAGCTGAGTGCAGAAATATATATTTACTGAACAGGAGGGAAAAGGAGGGAACAAATAAAAAGGAGGAGATATTAAGATATTAGTCCTAGCTGAATAAACTCTAACCAAGGAGGGTTGATCACAAAGAAGAATTTAAAAGGAAAGAAATGCTGAGAATGTGTGACTGGTTTCTGAATAAGGAAAAGAGAAGAAGGGAGCTGAAGCAGACTGCATGAAACCTATCGTACTTGTACTGAACATTCTCTCTCACCACCCTCTTTTTCATAAAGAGGGATTGGGAACTCTAATCAAGGCAATAACCCACTATGATTCCAGAAAATCAAGTTAATGCCACTCAATTCCTGACAGAGAGGTGATGGACTCAGGATACAGACTGAGATATATTTTTTCCTGGACATGGCCAATGTGAGAATTTATTTTGATTATAAATAGTTTTGCTAGGGTTTTGTTTTTCTTTCCTTTTCTATGGGAAGAAAGAAGGTAGGAGTAAAAAAATGAAGATTTTGTTGAAAGAAGAAATAAAATTAATTTCTAAAAGTGTGCATAGACTGAATAAAGTTAAAATCAGATGGGTAACAGTAGTTAATTGGGGAAAAATCTAAATCTAAATTTATTTCATTTAAGTTGTTGATATCCTTATAAATTTGCATCAATTCCTCATGTATCTTGAAAATGAGACCTATACTTTATATGGCCAATGCGCAAATTTGTTTTTAACTATGCATTTTATCTTTTTTATTTTCCTTTTTTTTCAATGAGGAAGGAGAGAAGGGAAGAGAAAAACTAATGTTTGTTAACTGAAAAAATGAAGTTTGAATGTTTAAAAAATAACAACAACAAAAAACAGTGGGTAAGGGGGAGATTTTCTGCTTCAGTGGGGGTACAAATCATCTATAAGCAGAGATTTTTATGTTTCTGCCATCTCATCTAGTATTTCACATATTTATAAGGTTTTTAAAAACTTGCAAATTTAAACCAGTTAAGCCAAAGCATATGTTTCTGTGTTAACTCTTGTAAAGAATATAACTTTCCTGAAGGAATTGACTGTGAACCAAAATATATCTATGTGGAAATAAAAGAATGAGTCTATTTTATAGGGCATAGGAAATTTAGGGAAATTGAGGGATTTTCCACTATTCAGGAAGGCCAGCTCATTTTCAAAAGGGAAAAAAAGTTGGCATTTTACAGGTCAATATATTTTTGAAAGTAAAGAATAGATTTCATTTATATTCAGAGAGCAACAAAAATGTTCTTTTCTATATTTTACAATTTTTTATTTATGTCTTTTTGTCTTCCCTCGAGATACTTAAGGCCTAACGGTGTCCGAAAATATCATGAGCCCATGAAATTTGGTCGGACTAAGTGGGTGACAGATCATAGACCAAATTAATAACAGGCCCCCAGGCAGCACTAGGTATTCTTTACTTTAGCCTTTCCCCTTGTTATCATCCATTCAGGCCTGCCAGGAATAAAGGTATGCATGAGATCAAAGAATGAGGCAGAGCTCACACACCACTGCTTCTCCATACCTATGTGAACCATCAGCTTCACCACCTTAAGCAACCATCAGGTCTAGCTCAGATTTCATAAGCATTTTATGTGCCTAGGGAGGCCGCATGATATCACTTTCTAATTAGTCTCCTGATACGACAATCTCCTCACTCCAATCTATCCTCCCTTTAGCTGCCAAAACGACTTTTCTAAAGGGGAAAGCAAAGGGAGGGGATGGATAGAAGGTAGGGAAGAAGTAGTAAGGGAGAAGGGAAAGAAGAAAGAGGGGTCTGATAGGACAGCAGATTGAGGTCAAAACACAAAACTATTGAGGAGGGAAAGGGAGAAAGGAGAAAGAAAAGCGTAAATAGTGGGGGTGGGGGTGGGAGATGGGGAATAGGATAGAGAGAAAGACACAGATAGTAATCATGACAGCAAATGTGAATGGGATGAACTCTCCCATGAAACAGAGGTGTACAGTAGAATGCACTAAAAACCATAATCCTACAATATGTTGTTTACAAAGAAACACATTTGAAACAGAGGGATACACACAGAGCAAAAGTAAAAGTCTGGAGTAGAATATATTATGCTTCATGTGAAGTAAAAAAAAAAAAAAAGCAGAGATAGAAATCCTGATAGACAAAGCAAAAAGCAGAAATAGATCTAATTAAAAGAGATGGAAGGAAACTACATCCTGCCAAAAGGCACCATAGACAATGAAATAATATCATTATTAAACATACGCACCAAATGGTATAGAATCCAAATTCTTAGAGAAATTAAGGGAGTTATAGGAAGAATCAGAAATCAAAACTAGACTAGTGGGGGCACCTCAACCTTCCTCTCTCTGAAATAAATACATTTAGTCACAAAATAAACAAGAAAGAAATTAAGGAGGTCAATAGAATTTTAGAAAAGCTAGATATGGCAGACCTCTGGAGAAAACTGAGTAGAAATAAAGGAATATACCTTCTTCTCAGCAGTACATGGTACCTACACAAAAAATGACTATGTACTAGAGCATAAAAACCTCACAATCCAGTAGAAAGGCAGAAATATTAAATGTATCCTTTTTAGATCATGATGCAATAAAAATTACACGTAATAAAGGGCCATGAAAAGAGATTATAATTCATTGGAAACTAAATCATCTAATCCTAAAGAATGAGTGGGTCAAATAACAAATCATAGAAGCAATCAAAATGATTTTCCTAAAACAAAGGTCTGACCATGTCATTTCCCTATTCAATAAACTATTGTGGCTGTCTATCACCCCCAGAATCCAATAGCAAATCCTCTGTTTGCCATTTAGCATCCTTCATAACAGAGCCCTTTCCTAACATTTTAATCTTAAGCTTTATTGCACTGTACACCCTCTATGATTCAGCAACACTGGTCTAATTGCTGTTTTTCACACAGAAAACCCAATGTTCTCACTCTGTGCCTTTGAATTAGCTATTCTGCATGCATCTCTCCCTCTTTACCTTAGCCTCCTAGCTTCCAAGGCTTCCCGAAAAACTCGGTTCAAATGCCACTATCTACCAAAAGCATTTTCATATCTCTTGCTATTAGTGTCTTCTCTTTGAGGTTAACTTTCATTTACACTGCATTTCCTGTTTTATTATCTGAGGTACTATGGGGTACGAAGCAACCCCAGAATCCTAAATTATTTTTAGTAGTAAAAAGAAGCTTTCTGAATGGAGCCATCATGATGTAATATAAGAGTTCCCTTCCACTGTTTTTTTTTTCTTGCTCTCCATTGGAAAAACATTAATCTTTGCTTTATCATGGGTGTGTTCTTTCAATTTCCCTTTTCCTCCTTCCAAAACTCTACAGCCCATGAAGCTCATGAAATTTAGTCAGGCTAAGTGAATAGATCATAGGCCAAACTTCTAAAACTCTAGAGCTTCAAAACTAACCCTTTTTCAAGATTCAGGGGATTCATAACTTCTTTTTTTTGTATATATGACCTTTTCTATCACTGTATTTTTAAAGTTTATTATCTCAAAGAAACAAAACAGGTAGCTTTCCCTTGTAATAGTCACTCAACGATTATTCACACCGGATTTCATAGTATTTTTCATATAGAGCCAATATTCTGAGAGTGGAAGAACAATGACCAGGCTATGAAAGAACTGCTACAAGATGTGACCTGAAAAGACAGTGATCCAAAGGGAACTGGGATTTCCCAGACAAGGAAGAGGTCCTGTACTTACCATCAGAACCCCGAAGTGGGTGAGGTGGTTACACAAGCACACTGTCTCACTTTCGTTTGAGTCTCTGTGTGCAACACAGCCTGATGTGTTCCAGCCACCAAAACCTTCTGTAGGAGTGATGCAACACAGATTGTTAACAATATTAGCAAACAGGAGTGGGGTGTAATGGCTACGGAGTCAGACAACTTGAGTTCAAATCTTGGAACTGCCACTGAGCAAATGTGTGAACTGGAGCAAGTCAACATGACCTCTCTGGGTCTCAGTTTTCTCTCCTCTAAATCGGGGAGTGGAGAGAGACAAGATTAGGGGATCTCAGAAGTTCCTTCTAGCCTTAAACTTAAGATACTACAAATGGAGTTTCATGGTAAAAGACACCCTATTCTTTTCTGACCTCTAAAGCTGATCTGTGAAATTAGAAATTTTACAAATTGCAAGTATTCTTGAATAAATTAGATCAAAACAAAAGGAATACACAAACAGTCAATATTTTGGCTTTTTGGAAAAGTATAAAAAAAGAACTGCTCCTAATTTTCAATTACTTCCTTTCTTTACTTTCCCCTACTCCTGCCAAAATTTAATCCTATTATCCCTTGCAACCCTTAAGGAAGAGGTTCTTAACCTAGAGACTAGGAGCCATGGATAGTTTTCAGGGGGTTTGTGAACTTGAATGGAGAAAAACTTACATCTTTATTTTCACTCACTTCCAACTGAAATTCGGCATTTCCTTCAATTATGTTTTTAAAAAAATTTCCAAGAGAGATCTGTAGGCTTCAACAGAATGCCAAAGGGGTCTGTGACCCACACATGCACACGCACACACACACACGCACACACACACACACAAGGGTATGAACCCTTGTTTTATGGCTAGTACTGGAGAAGTAAGGAAGATATCTTAACCATTTATAATAGCCAATTAATGGAAGACCAGAAGAGTAATGGGCAGTTATAAGCACCAGAATTCAAGTCTCAGAATCTCCCAAGCAGAGAGAAGGACGAGAAGATTCTATGGTGTGGTTCTGCTGTTTCAAATGTATTTTAGCCCAAAGACATTTCAGTGAATCTCAGGGTAGTTTAGATAGATGTAAATACTAGCTACACAAATACTATATAATAGCTATATAAATTCTAGTTACAATCCTCATATCACCGTCTCACTGCTACAACTACTACAACTGCTGAAGTAGTAATGACTTTATTGCTACTATTGCTACAATTTCTTTTACTTCTACTACTTTTATTTCTCCTACTACTTCTACAACCACAACTATTTCTACTAATACTACTACTTCTACAACTACTATTTCTACTGCTACTACTAATACTACTACTACTGCTACTACTACTACTACTGCTACTACTATGACAACTCAAGTCCTTTCTTTCCATATTAAGTGCTCTTTCTACTTTTAAATAGAGAGGTGGATGACATGACTGATAAATTTGGAACTGGTTGAACAACTACACTTAAGAAGTGCTCATTAATGAAATTTATGGGCCCATGTGACTTGCCTGGGTCACATGGAAGTCTGAGTTACATGGAGCCTATGGTGGGAGGAATTTGCTGAGCAGGTATAACAGGAAGGCAGAGTTAGAGCAGAGCTGAGAGGAAATTGGTCAGAGTCTAGTCAGAGCTAGGAAGGATGCAGGCAAGCAGGCAGCAGGCTGGCATGAGTAAGAGGGCCTGTTTATGATTTTGTTTAATGGAGCTGATTTGTGGGAAGTCTAGCAGGGGAAAGACTTGGGGATGGTGTGGCATATAGGTTTTTGTTACTATGATGGATTTGGCTTTCTGGTATCTAAATAAATGTTTTGGTTCTGTCTTCCATGTGGAGAGTCTGTCGTATTTTGTGATTCAGGATTGTGCCAGAATGTTCATGGCTGCCATAGGCACTGTGCATATTGCACTGGCGCTGTAATGGGATAAAAGACTCTGGCAGCATGACACTTTCTGTCCATCTTTGTAAGTTATTTCATGAAGATATTCAAGCCATTATTATTAAAGGTTAGATGATGTGTTCATCACTGTAATAAAGATCCTAATATATCTCAACAGGTTGGATGCGAGACAGAAATTATGAAGATGAAACTTAAAAGGAATACATATAAAAATTCTAACATGTAGGTAAGAAATAATTTACAAGGGCAAAGTAAGGAGATCTATGATTTTGCAGGTCATGTGACAAATACCTCGGTTTTAAGTTGATTTCAAGTTCAATATAATGTTTATGTAATTTTAAGCTTTAAGAGAAGTAATACTCTCATTGTACTAAGCCCTTGTCCAAAAAGTCCTGAGTATTATGCACCAGACATGAAGTCTCTAAAGGCCTATGAAAGAAGAGTAGATGACATTTATTTTGAACCTTAGAATTTATTATGATCAGATCCTATAAGGGGACTAGAGTAGTTGCTAATATCCATTGGTGGAGAGAACTGTTTTACTCAGAGATTATTGCAATAATGAAATCAAAAGTGCAGACTGGAAAAAACAAAAAAGAAACATTTATTTTTAAACTTACTGTTTTTATTCAAATCCCAGAACACACAAATGGGATGGAACACCTAAATAAACATAAGCACAAAACATGTAACGAGGAGTTTAGGTGAAATCATTCAGAAAGTATTGGATTTTTAAAATTTTTCACAGAAAAGGAAAAAAATAAAATCAATATTAATCATTGTTAATGCCATATAACAAACCTATAAGAAAGTGACCTTCAACCAGAACCCTGGCTGTTAAATCAAACATGAGCATTAAAGAGGATTGCATTAATTAGCTCAAAGTATAAAATTGCAATTTTCAATGAATCAAATGAAAAACTGATATACTATGGTAGAACAACCCCCACATCCCCCCTCCAAACAAAAACCAAACTGACACACACACACACACACACACACACAGAGAACGAAAAAACTGTGGACTTGACATCAAGAGACCTGGACTTGAATTCTGACTCTGCCACTTAACATTTTAGGTGACCTGGGATAAATGCTAATTTGTTTAACTTGTTTGTGCATCAACATCCCAATTATATTTGGATATATTCTCAAATACAATCTGAATTGTACTTATAAAAAGAAATATGATGATGATGATGATGATAGCAGTAATACTTGTATTTCCTACTCCCTAAAGATATAGTGAGAGTTACATTAGATGAGGAAAAGGGCATTACGCTTGCAAAGGACTACAAAAATATAACTTGTTACTATTACTCTTATAACAAAATCCTCAGTCTGCTACAATTATTGATATGACTAATTCATTAGATGATGAGCTCCTTGAGAACAGGTATTGTTTATGTCTTTTTTTGTATCCTAGAACTTGGCAATGTTGTACAATTCTTACTGATTGATATTTAACAAAGTTCTTAGAATATATTTTATTCTTCCCAATAACATGATGACGTCTCTTTTGCAAATGACAAGACTGAACTGAGGTAGAGATTCTTAACTTTTTTTAATGCCGTGGCCTGCTTTGGTAGTCTAGTGAAGCCTATGCAACTCTTCTAAGAAAAAAACCCATGTGTATGTATATATGCATGCAGGTATTGTGTATATGTATATACATATATGTGCATATACAATGGATGTATGTATGTATGTACGTACACATATGCAGATATGCTACATATGTGTGTGTGTATATATATATAAAATTTTGAATTCATAATGGAATGCTAAATTTAGATAATGAAAATAAAGTTATATATTTTTTCCCACCCAGCTTCATAGACATCCATATGTGCGTGTGTGTGTGTGTGTGTGTGTGTGTGTATAATATATATATATAATATATATATATGTATGTATATATGCAATGTATCCATAGGTTCCTAGAGGGTTCATGAATGCCAGATTAAGAATGCCTGAACTGAGGGAAGGCTAAATGACAGAATCAGGTCACCAAGTGTTAAGATTTAGACCTAGATTACTAGACTCTAGTATCTCCCCAGTATATAAGTGCCTTGAGATCAGGGATTATTATTTTTTATGTCTTTCTATCTCTAGCTTCTGGCATAGTGCTTTGCACACAATAGGCACTTAAATGGTTGTTGGTTTGGATTAGATTGGATTCATAACTGTAAAAACCCTTACTGAAAAACAAAAATTGATACTTATCACAAAATCAACCTGGTTCTTGAATAGTTCTTTTATCAGCCTGTCTGGCACTTGTGGGGGAGGAAAAAGGAGGTGGAGGAGAAGGAAGGAAGGGAGAAAGGAAGGAAGGAAGAAAAGGGGGAAAAGGAGGAGGAGGAAGGGGTAAAGGGAAGCAGGGGGAAGAGGAGGAAGAAAGAAGAAGGAAAAGGAGAAACAGTGGTGGTGTTGGTGGTGGTGGTAGTGGAAGATGAAGGAGAAGGGAGAAGAAGAAGAAGAAGAAGAGGAGGAGGAGGAAGATGGAGAAGATGAAGAGGACGACAACATCTAGCCTAGACTACCTAGGCACCCAGACTTGCCAGTGGTTGTCATGTGGCTACAAAGTATAAGAAGCAGGTCTAGAAATAAAGTTTCCTGATTTTAAGTCCAGTGCTCTTTCCACAATACTGTGATTGATGCTCAAGGAGCATGAACTCAGCATTTAAACAGCTCTCAATATTTCAGTGGCAACTCTACTATATTTCTCATCTATATTCACTGGTATTCTTATTTTTAATGGGAATTCTTTTAAAGTCAAACTCCAATTAGGCAGGTTTTACATCTGTATTTATCCAAAGAGAGTCATCCAACCTTTAAAACATTTTCTCTTCAATCTCTTCCTTCTGCTGGCTTTCATTTCCATCATTTGGACTGCTACCCCCCATCCACCCCCAGCACCAAAGAAAGTTGCCAATTTCCCATGATGTAAGGACACCAGGCAAAATTCCCAGAGTTGGCAGCTTCCTGCTGCTCCCTTCTTTGCTCTGGAAAAGTACAGGTTACCCCACAGGTCGTTGGACAGATTCCCAACAACCCTTTGAGATAATCCAAACCTGATCATCTCTATACTTATTGAAGTACTGCCCAAGACATTTTCTTACCTGGCTTCGTGTATGTTTGATTATGACCTGGACAGGTTCCTGAAGATCCCGGATACTAATGTTTCCAATACTGCACGCCATCACATAGCTCACTAGCTTGTCTCGTTGAGTTTCTACATCCTTTTAAAGAGAAAAACACAATACCTGACACGTACTTGTCTGAGTGTACGCTTTTATTTTATTGTGCCATTCCAAAATAAGCAAACAGTCAGCAACTTTTACACTTAAGATCTCCCATTATACGAACGTCCTGTTTATAAGATCAAATTGCATGCTTTCCTCATGGTGTTCTGCTATTTCCCTTATTATCATAAATACACAGGGAGAACACATTGAAAGGCAACTTCCATGAAGTTTCACTCTAAATGTCTATATTTGAGGCCAGTCAGTTACACCTTACACAGTGCAAACTCATAAACAATGAAAACTCATAAAAAGTTGTGAAGAGTTACACCAGTTCCTTAACCATGAAAAAAAAATGAGATTAATTTTCTTTTGGAGAAATAATTTTTATAGGTGGAAAGGAATGATGGTATAATTTTTTTTAAAGTCTGGCTTTCATATTCATACTTGACACATTTACTAATGGATTATACTGAAATGTAATTTTAGTGAATCAGTTACTGACTATAAAGTCTGAATTGTCCCTTCTGATAGATATTTAATCTAAAATTTAAAGTTTTAATTACAGAACCGAGTGAGTTAACTTATGTTTCAAAAGAAAATAGCTGGCACTTGGAACATTAAGATATCTCCTCAAAGCTATTCCTTCCCATAGAGGAAGCATAACGTAATGTATAGAACACTGATCTTGGAGTCAGGAAGGCCTGGGTCCAAATCCTACTTCTGACATTTACTAGCTGTGTAACCCTGGGTTACATTTAACCTCTAGCTAATTGGACTCTGAAGTCCCGTCTAGCTTTAAATCTAGGATCCCTCACTTAACAGAACAGGACAGGAACTGTTACAGTGCCTGGCCCACTGTCATTCAGTTGTTTTTCAGTCATGTCTGACTCTTTGTGATCCCATTTGGGATTTTCTTGGCAAAAATATTGGAGTGGTTTGTCATTTCCTTTTGCAGCTCATTTTACAGATGAGGAAACTGAGGCAAATAGAGTTGATTGACTAGCCCAGGGTGATATAGCCAGTGAGTGTTGAAACTGGATTTGAACTTAGGTCTTCCTGACTCCAAACCTGGCACTTTAACCACTGTGCAACCAAGTGCCTAGCTTAGTCTAGAGGAGGTGTTTAAAAAGTACTTGTTATTTAAAAAGTGTTTTATTTATAGTGTAAGAGTTAAGTAATATAAATATTACTTAATCTGATCCTCAGTTTCCACATCTATAAAAGAAGGGGGCAGGGTGGATGATCACAGTATACTATTAACTTCTCTCTTGTAGCTCTTGCTCATGTACTTTCACAATTCCGCTACGAAAAAGGGGGTGGGGGGGAAGCCCACCGTAGGGCTTTCTCACTCTCTTTCAACATCACAGGGACACCAAGCGAGCTCTCAGAGTGCCCCCTTGTCATCCCTTGTACTGCCGCCTGATCAGACTATCTTCCTACTCTAAATTTCTCTGATGATATTTTTCAATCCTGTTCTTCTGGGGAGTTCCTCAAAGATTATTTTTGCAGCCTGCTCATAAAAACCATGCACCTCTTCTCTGTCTTCTCCATGATATTTATTTTCAATTTTCCAAAGAATGTTTTGTGCCATGTCTTACAGCCATATAGCTAAAATAGTAGAAAGCTAATATTGAAAAGATTAAACTTTATTTCTAGAAGAAACTTGGGATCAACAAAGGAGTTTTACAATTTCATCCAGTCTGGTTTCTTTTTATTTAACTATGAAATCAGTTTCCCATCTATTGGCCCCTTCGGTTCCACCTATACATCATAATGCGTAGGTGTGGCAGTTTTATAGGATGTCCAACCAGATGTATGCTATAATCTGGGAAATAGACATTCATTCACTTGATCTTTCCTGTGCAGATGGTCAAGCCAAACACTTGATTGGTTGTGGATGTCTTCTGTAATGTTCCCAGAGTATTTAAAAAACAACACAATATCACTGTATAAAAGGAGCCTCTGGAGGACTGCACCATCCATAAGTACTAGCTCCTCTGTCTGGACTCTGTGCTGGATCACCTCTATCACAACACTGAATATTTTTGACCCTGGTATATTTTCCTCTTTTATTCCTAATCCGTTGTTTATGATCAGAGAATTATTAAGTAGCATTGTTTTCCATCATGTCTTTCAAGGAATCTTGAATGAGTTTGATGTTAAGTAGAAGATATCTTATTAGAAGAGAGCCTTGAAGGAAACATTTTGCTGTAACAAATCAAATGCTTTTTCAAATAATGAAAACAATAGGCATTACATTCTTTTTGCATTCTAGTCTGTATCAGTCAATTGGGAAATTTTAAAGATGTGATCTACAATGTCACTTTCCAAGGCCTAATTTTCCTGTACAAATACTCTTATCACCAAAGTATCTACTCCATTCATGAGTAACTAAGTCTTGTAAAGATCTCTCTTTTTTATGAGATAGCGTTGTTTAATGAGATAATACTGTTCAAAGTCATCCATCATCCTTCATAATACTTTACAAATGTGAGTATATTCTGAATTGGCATTGACTGTGACTACCATCTCCTTCTTCATAAGGATTAGAATTTCATGAACTTTCTTGGTTTTCTCGTCATGACAAATGATACCAGTTAAACCTCTACATGAAATTATTTTAATAGCTATTGATGTCATATCTATTATCCTTTGCCTATTTTTCATTTTTAATTATTCATCTAAACAATTCAGGATTGAGTTGTTTCAACTGCACACTATATCTTGTTTTCCTCATTGCTATTCTTCCTTCAAGTCTTTTTTAATAATTCTGACTTCCGCTCTAACGAATCAGTGGTCTCATTGTACACAATCAATTAATTCAGGAATAATTCATATCAATAATGAGCCTCAAGCCTACCTTTGTGAAATGCCAAGGTGTCTTTAATCATTTTAAGAGGAAATATAATTCTTACAATAAATTCCACATGAATATTTTTAAGGGATAATGGGAGTAAAGAAAAAAAATCAAATTTTGGTTTCAAGGACATCTTAACCCTAAAAACTTTAACATGAAGACATTCTAACCCTCCCTCCTCTAAATTTATCTATCTATATAATTAATATGGCAATGTCATGCACAATTTTGTGAAACCTAATTCTTTGGTATTTTGGGGTCAACTTTCTCTGCATTCTCCCCAGATGTACGCATCTTTAGGGCAGAGATCATACATCACAGTACTTTGTTTTCTTCACAATATATTCTATAGTGCCTTATGCATTAAATGTACCTCAAATATAACTTCGATTGACTTCAAAGTTCAGTGAAAGCTATACTTTCTCCTACTCCATTAATGGATCTACTATCTAGTTATCTATTAGGAAAGAGATAGTAGAAAAAAATGTATTGAAGTAGTTTTTCTGACCTGCCTTGAGAAATTTCAATTTTTCTCCTATACAGTCCGGTTTCCTCTGAAATGTCCTACATCAACTGATATTTTGGTATTTAAGAATCCTTACTTTTAAAAACAAAATATTTCAGCATAGTTTTGCAGATAAGTTCTGTTTTCGGAGGCCAGAGGAGGTCACGGGTGTTTGCTGGCAGATTACTCTCTAGGATCTAGAAACAATGCCAATAAAAATGGCAATGTGTGCTCAGCACAATAGCACCCAATTCTGCGGATGTAAAAGGGCAGAAGGTCATTTGAAATACTAATAGGAAGACTGATTAAAGCCAAGAATGCTGCTCATTACGAAAACACTACTTCCTTCTGAATGAAAAAAAATCCTTTCCCTTACTTAGTGAGTAATTTTCTTTAACCTCCCTTACTTGTGTCTGAAAAGATTGAAAGTAGCTAATATTTAGCCTAAACGGAAAATGCAGCTATTTAGTAATAACAATATAAATTGTTAGAGTTGAGTATTTAACTTGTATTTTTCAACCTGTAGTATGGAAACTAGTATTATCTTCTGGTATAAATCTGAACAAACCTATGACGTTAGCAAGTGTTTAAAACAGTCATGCTATTAAAGGCCTTCATTTTAACAAAGAAATGAAGTTATTTTCCTATCATTCCTGATATGTTTAGCTCTAAGAGATTTGGAATCTTACTCTTTTTTAAAAATGACTCAGTGTAGATGAAGAAAAATTAATTCAACATATACTTGCCTGAAAAAGTCCAGTTTTGTTGAAGAAAGTAAATTGAGCTCTTTTAACTGATTCAGATTCTTCTTTACTTAAATTCATGAGTAAACTTCGGGGCAAAATGACAGAAGCCAAAGAATTCACTTGACCTGCCTCAAAATCCATCTAGGAGACACCAAAGAGATCAATCAGTCAAATAACTGCAATAATGTGACCACTCAGCATGTCTGACTAATGTGTAGTGATATCCCAAAGCACACAAGTAAGTCCTAGGCCAACTGCTCCTTTCTTTGACATATACTCTATTGTTTATTTGGATAAAGCTTCTGTTGAGAAAGACCTGAGGTAAGCTGCTCTTCATCTTTTTTATGATATGATCAGGATTTAGTCATACTCATTTATTTGAACAAAGAGAAATCTGAAAAATTAGTAGAGATTCGCAAATATGAGAATGAGATTTTTTTAAAAAACAAAGGAGTTAAATTATCAGATTTTCCAGATTCTTTGCAAAACTATTTGTGGTTTGGGAGTATCCAGTGAAGAAAGAGAGAGAATAGGACTCTTCGGATTAAGAATAAAGAATGTGTATGGAAAGGGGAAAGTTTAAATTTCATAATTTTTATTTTCTAGTATCTTGTACTTATACCACTGATTAAACAGCAGAGAGAAACTGGTTTCATTAGAGTCGATATTCCATTTAACTTTTGGGACAGCCTTCACAGAATGGTCTTTCTTTGGTCATTGAAAAATAAAAAAAATCTACATTTCACTTTGGTCCTAAATCTAGATGTACCTTCATCTAGATTCATGTCTAAGGGAAGAGATTTTTCTCTCCATATGCTAGTAGAATAGCTGGCTGTCTAGTCTGCTGTAGTAGTTATAAAGTAGAATAGCAAGGTCCATGTTTAAATAGGTGAAAGTATCCACTAAGTTAATAGAAAACAACTTCCATTGGTCCCACCCTCAACATGCTTTAGTCATCCCACTCTGTGGTAGGAATGTCTGCTAATCCCCACCCTCCATAAATCAAAGCTGATCTCACAATATGACTTACATAGCTGACTCCTCTCTTTTTTGAGAGGGAGAATTGACCCCAGTAACGGCTAAAAATATGAAATAGCAGATGATCAAACCACTTTTTTTCATAATAAACTATCATCAACAAATTAAACGCTCCTAATACAACTCTATACAAAGAAACAAAACGTCACTGGAGAATCACCTGAAAATTTCCTTTTGGTACTAAATCCTTAGAATTTGTGATCCACAGAAAAAGAAATCAAAAAGAAAGCCAGACTGACTTTTTTTTCTACTGAAAATTAATTTTGCCAAGAGTTCAACTGGAAAGCCCTGCCTCCAAAAAACTAAAAATGAACATCCCAGTGAGGGCAATGGAAAGGTAAATGCAGTGTACGAGCAGGCTGCAACATGTTAACAAACAGTAAGTAGCCTGGAATAAGAGTAAGAATAAAGAACTCATCGAGGAGTTGTTTAACTAAAAGAGAAGACAGGCTGGTTACAGGGTAAGAATGAGGGATGCCAGGTGGTTGACTAGAGTAGCCAGAGTGCCCCTTTTTGAAGAACTCTGTATCTTGGGTGGACTCCCTGTGGCAAACTGGAGGGTGTTGACAAGAGCTGCATCAGATAAACAGGTATGGAAAGGGTGGGAGCTGAAACAATTTGGGAGAGCCCTCCAATTAATGAGATCACAAATCCGTGTGAAACCATGTGAATACTGGAACTTAACTACTTGTCCAATTGCCAACCTCAGGTTATAGATTTCCACGGGGGGCTGGGGTGGAATCACATTTTCCTCAAGTCTACTTTACAATTAGAGAACTTTTTTGAGGGATACTCAATAATTTGATCCGCTAACACACAGCTCACACAATTTCTAAGTGATTTTAGAGACGAGAATTTACCTTACTTTAAGTCTTTATGCTCAAAATGGCTAATTATCAGCCTCCTCCAAAACACATACATGCACAGTTGTGTGTCAAAGAGGCATAAAACGCACAAGCTCGTACCTGGAAATACGAATCATTACCGTTCGGGAGAGCAATACTGAAAGTTGAGCCTTCGTACGTCTCTGGGGCCAGAGATAACACCCCAAGGGCCAGATTTCGAGTTGTGATGTTCACAGGTACTTCGTTATTCAGCTTGATCTTAAAAGCCAATTCATCAATTGTTTTTAAAGCCCTAGAGACATCAAAAACACCATCATCATCATCATCAAGTAGCAGACGTTTGCATATGCTATCTTACAGAGCAAATCAAAAAATTATGGGCATTGAGCTTCAAAGCCTTTTATTAAACCAACATTAAGGACACAAATCAAACACCTACAATGCACCACAGAACCACAGAGCTCAATAGTACCTTGAGAAAAATGTTTGGTCTAATTCTTTTTTTTTAGGCAGGTGAATTCCTACAGCATCAAGGACAAATACTACTCTATCTTTGTTTTGAACATCTCAAGGGGAAAAAGTACTAGTCCTGAGTACTTTATTTTTGCATTAAGAATAAGAAAATGAATCTACCACTTTTATTTTAATATGTAAACTGCTATGTGCAAAACGAGCATGAAGTATTATCCCACCAGCATTTAGAATGTATTACTTTTGCCAAAACAAAAAGGTGTTTAGGGAAGAAATCAGTAATTTATGGGTATGGATGTTAGAATTTTTACTGAGAATTTTCTTTTTAGCAAAATGCTTAATTTGATGAGTATGTTCCATTTTACTGAAGAGTGTTTATTTGCCTGTCTTGGATAACCCTGGAAGAGCAGCCGCATTGTGTAACAATGGAGGCAGGCCACTTGCCCAAGGGCTTTTAAAACAGAGCTTCTGGAGTCCAAGGAGAACCCCCCAGTGACCTTCAGTGAGTCCCCCTGAGTAAAATCTTAGATTACTGATATAAATTTCATCTTCCACATAGGGAATCCCTATAGTCATCTTTTAGGAACTATGTAAATTACACTCCTAGGGACATACAATAGAAATTATCATTGGCCTTAAAAAGTTACTTCTTCTGTTTTCTGTACCATGTAGAAAGAAGATAAAGACATGAGAAAACATATTGAGACAAGGGAGGATGCAACGCACTTAGAAACTTTTGTCTCACAGAATTACTTATCAATAGAGCTAGAAAGGGCTAGGGGAAAGCCTACTGTTAAATGTAAAGTTACGGTTAAGTTTTTATTACAAAGAAATGATCATTAAAGAAATATAAATAACTATTAACTAAATATAAATCTCAGACTGAATGTTATAAAACTGCTAAGGAAGTTTCTTTACAATACTGTTTGGTAAGAGCAGAATTTGTTCTCCAATAATTCTAAAAAGACTCTATTATGGTCATTCTATAATATGGACCATAAGATAGTAAAGTTGTTGGGGCTTTTAAGTCTAAGTTACATAATGAGTGTATTTGCAAAATATTTATTTTTAGGAGGTTTGAGAATTATAAAAATTTTCCAGGTTATCTGGTTCATGTTTTAAATGAAAATATTGCTACAGTCATAAAACTGTATTTAAGCTTCTTCTGTGTTGATTGAACCTCACATTTTTTTTTCCAGTACTTCATATTCTTTGCATCTTATTCCACTAAATTCTCCCGCAGTGTTTCATCATAGTATAGGGACATTGTGAGGGTTTTCTCAGGCTGCTACCAGCAAGTACAAGATTCAAGCACTTGTATTAAGCTGGAAAAGCTTTGTATAGGCCAAAGAAATTATTATTAAACTTTTGGTCACAGTGCCCCATGAACACTAGCTACTTTGGTGTAGTGTGATCTGCATTCATGAAGATAACCACTCACCGATAAAATCACAAACCCTTGAAGTAGTAAGGTAGATACATCTTACAGGAAGATACCTTCAACATGTCACAGAAAGCATGCTTGTTAGGAAAAAACAACTGAGTATCAAGTGACTTCTGCTTACCATTGAAATTTATGTCAAATTACATAGGCAAAAGCATTTTTTTAAACCTTCCCATTCCTTCAGGAAGAAAAAAAAATACTTACTCAGAAGAAGACTCCAGCAAATCATTGTCTGAACTAGTCAAAATATTGGAAAATATGGTCATTACAGTTGAGCCTAAAGTTATATCAATGTTTTCTTCATTATTCACAATTTTTTTGAGGTACTCTACAATACTGGTTATGTTGGCTGAGGTGAGGGTCTGTCCTTCACTAGTGAAATTTAGAAGATCATTGGCTATTTCATTCGTTATTCCTGAAAATATATATAAAATCACAATAAAGAGCACATGAGAATATGATTCCAAGACATTTTTTATCTCTTGCTGACCTAGCCTCCTTATCTACAAAAATATGAAAAGGCTACACAAATGTCTACTACCATGATCTTAGAGAGGTGACATATCTTCTTCTACATAAGCCCTCCAGCTTCATTTTATATTCTTTTCTCATTCAGAAAAGGCTCATAAAATTCTATTTAGTGACATGGCAGTTCATCTTGAGGAATGGTGGAGGAAAACTGAGGGAAAAAATGAAGCAGCATGGAGTATAGGCTAGATGACTGCCCTCAAAGCCAGGAAGAACTGGGTTTCAGCCCTTCCTCTGTAATATATACCTGCAACTTGGAGTATTCCAAATAACTAAGAATAAGAGTTGGAGAGAAGTGTTGACCTATGACAGGAGAAGGAATTTTCTCACTTGGGAGGTCGCTAAATCAATTCACCATAATTTCAGTCTGTGTTTGTTTCCTTGATCTCCTCCTCCTCTGATAATGACTCAACTGCTCTCAAATGTTAAAGAGAGAGTTAAATTTCTCTTTCTAGTTAATGACAGTTACAAACTGAGCTGCCTAACAGATGTGGGAAATTATTTATTAGAAACAATGTGAGTAATGACTTTCTAAACATGAGGTCCCAATGCCACCAAATACTTATAAGCCACAACAAAACTTAAGGACATTACAGTGGGGGAGCCCTAAATCTATACTCTCAAGATACGTAGACTGTCTCTACTGTAATTTTCTTCTTATCTATCATGGATTTCAGTTTAAGATTAGAAAAATAGAAATAAAGTAAGAACAATTCATTTTTTTTAACCTGAGGCAAGTAAAATATTTCTATATTGAGCTTCTAATATAAAAAGTATTTTATGGGAAGACAACTGTTCTGTAAAGGGTGGGAAACATAAAAAGAAATGTCATTATTGCTTTGAAAACTGAAAGAATATTACTTGTTCACTCACCGGTACAATTTGTTAAATCAGGAGGTCTCCAGTAGGTTTGATTTGTGGTATCTTGACGGCTAAGCAACAGATATTCATATTTTAATCCATATTCATATAAACCAAAACATTTTACACTTTTGAAACAAAGAACTTTAAAAAGAAGTTAAGAAAGGATTTTTAGTGCCTCCTATGAATTCCTAAACAAAAAGTTTTATGATAAAAAGCATAATCAGTAAAAGTAACCCTGGACACATTCTAAAAAATGGAATATTAAGCTTCATAACAATGTAAGGAAGTACAATTAGTACACGGTGCACTGCACTATATTGCAAAGGTCTGCCAAATAAGCAAACCCCCACCCTTATGGCCAAGGTCTCCTTCCACTCTACCCCTCCCATTATGCTGACTCCCCAATCCTGGTCATCCAGCTTCACAGTCTTACATGTGAACTTTCTACCTTCTCTCTAAGCACTGCTCTCACCCCATTTGATGTCTCAAAGTTCTATTCTTTGAAGTTAACTTCCTCTGCTTTCAGTTTCCCCAACTTTGCCACTCACACTCAATTTGCTCTTTGCCTTTCTTTGTCCCTTACTATTCTCCTATTCTGTCTCCCCCAATTCTAGATTCATTTACTTCTACATCAATGTTGATTACATGGCCTACCATTTTAATGTGTTAATTGCTACCATCTCAAAACTCTCAATTCCTAGGTCTCTGAATTCTTTTTGGATGTATCATCCATCACCACTTGAATTATCAGAAACTAGTCTCTTAATGATCTGAAATTTTGTAATACTGTGAATTTTCATGGTGTAATTCATGTAGTATATCCAAAATGAAAATTGAGTTTTAGTACTGCTAATCAGGGTTAATGTCTTACCAAGTCCGTGATGCAAAATAGCCGGGTTTCCCTTTACATGGAAGCATTTGGACAGCTGGTTTTGTGGTTGACCATTTATATCCTTCAGGTTGTTCATTTTCTGGGCATGTCCCTTTGTAAGAACAAACCACAATAAGATTCATCTGAACTAATTCATTTAACAGGAAAAGTGTTCTAATCAGTCTGCCATCTTTAAATCCTGGACCTGGAGTCAGGAAGACCTGTTCTAATCTTGCCTCAAGCACTTAATTTATTGTGTGATCCTTACAAGGCACTTAACATTTTTGCATCTCATGTTTCCTCTTCTGTACAATAAAGGGATTGGGCTGAATGGTTTTGAAAGTCCCTTGCAGCCCCTAAATCATCTCATTAAGTGTGTGTGTGTGCGTGTGTGTGTGTGCGTGCGTGCGTGTGTGTGTGTGTGTGTGTGTGTGTGTGTCTTAAACAGGTAGCATCCCTTTTCCATCAATATTCTTAGATGTTTGTGCTTTCAAAGTTTCCATAAGAAAAAAAAAACATTCTAAATATAAAAACTAAGTTCTTCCATAAATGTACAGTTTGATTTAAATATATGTGTGTGTTCAAATGCAAATATGTGTTGTGCTGTCATAGAAAGAATGTTAGATTTGGAGGTAGAGGATCTAAGTTTGAACCCCACTAAGTGCAGTTTTGGCAACGTTAAGTGACTAGAATTCAGTTTTCTCATTTTTTTTAATTGTAGGGATTTGAGAAAAAAATCATTATAATCCTTTCCACTTTTAAGCACTATAAGCCTAACACACAAATGTGCTGTGACAGGGCTAATGTTTACTAGCATTTCCCTAACTTCTTTCCCTCCTTTCCTCCTCCTTTCTTCCTCCTTTCCCTCCTTCAACAGGGATCGGATTTCCTGAAAGTAGACAAAATTATCCCAGGACCTCAACTTATCAGACGCAACTTCCTACTCAGCAAGGGCATAAAAAGTCCCAGTTGTGCCCTTCAGACTCAATGGATTTGTGAACCATGCAAATCTCCACATACTTAACCATATCCCTCCCTGATGATCAGATGTTTTTCCATACGGTGGGAAAGTGGGACAATGAGAGGAGCCCAGAAAAAGTAGCCATACAAAATACTTAGAAACTAAAATCAAATAAGAGTAACTTACCAATTTGCTTCACACTGACAGTGTACAACCTCAAGCCATCACCCAAAGATTCATTGCTTCTTAAGAGCTTCTGCTGAATGAGCTGGCCTTCCAAGCTGATGTTATTAGTAGCATTATAAACTAAAAGGGCCAAAATCATCAACCTGGAAAATAACATTTTCAATGATGGGATTAAAAAGTAGCT
Source organism: Potorous gilbertii (assembly GCA_028658325.1). NCBI lineage: Eukaryota > Metazoa > Chordata > Mammalia > Diprotodontia > Potoroidae > Potorous > Potorous gilbertii. Next base: position 423,522,614 of record CM053770.1, on the reverse strand, counting down.
GAACACAAAATATTTTCCAGCAAAAACCAATGGAATGAAACATTTAGAAGCTCTTTCCACAATTCTTGACTATATGCTCTTTAAGAATTAAAGAGAAAATCCAAAGTAATCTCTAGGTTTTATCAGATAGAAGGTGAATACTGATAGACTGACTTGGCAGGTTTGACTAAGCACATGATGCTTACCACAGGATTTTCCTTCTCAATAATAATTCTCACTTTTGATAGTCTTGGCCTTTTGACATGAAACAATATCTGAGTGATGATATCTGAGTGATCATTCAGGGATCATGTGATTATATGACTAAATTAATTTTCTTCAAATATGAGAACACCAAAAATAGGATGCTTTCAGGCCCTGGGGAGCATGGATTGCAAAGTCTAAACTGATGACCCATTATATGGTATATTCTGTTCAGAAGATCAATGTAGTAAGAGCTGGAAGAGATTTTAGAGTTTATCTAGTTCAACCCTTTATTTTACATATGAGGAAAAAGATATAAAAGTTAAATGACTTGCCCAAGGTCATACAGGTAATAAATAACCATGTTTGAAGAAGTTAAACAAATTCAATAAGACCAAAATTTGCCATAGTATCTCAGAAAGAAAGGTACTGTGTGGATTTAAAATTAAAAAGGAGGGCTTTATTTGTTTTAACTTTGAGCTATGTGAGATGCTAATTTATTATCTTTTAGGAGAAGTAGGCATAAATCTACCAGCAACAAAAATAAAACAAAAAGCTAAAGAGCATTAGCAATGATGAAGAAAAAGTACTGTTTTTAATTTTTTCCTCAAAAGAAGAAATACATTTAAAATCTATCCACATTTTAACATATTTCCAATTTAGACTAATTGGGATAAAAATACTTCACTGACGCCTTTGTATAAGTGTTGGTAAGAAAGTAATACTATTCTTTTCTTTGCCTAGACATCCTTCAGAGAAATCACTGTCTGACTTAGCATTTGAATGTCACCCTTACTTATAAAGATATTTTAAAGACTATCATTTCTGTGAAAGGATCCTGGTATAGTGGATAAGAGCGGTCCTCAAGTCAGGAAGATCACTATTCAAGTCTAGCCTCTGATGCATGATAGCAGTGTGAGCTGGGATGAATGACTTAAAATCTCAGTGCTCTCCAGGTAACTGCCTAAAACAAAGTAGCTAAGGAGATGCTGACCTACAATGGTAGTGGGACTTTCTTTAGTTAAGGAGTCCCTCATACCAATGAAGTCATAGGTCCAGTCTCTATTTCTACAGATGACAACGATTAAGCATCACTTAAAGATCCATAGTTCTTTAAATTCAGAATCCTGTGTCTTTCAGATAATAATGACAATTTACTCATATAAAACTTTATAATTTACAAAATATTTACATACATTATCTTATTTGAGCCTCACAACCTTGTGTAATATATAGTGAATATAACAGACAGATCTGGATATATCTGTAATATTAATATTCTCTATATAGATCTATCTGTATCTATCAAATATATGTGTGTATATAGAGACACAGTTATATGTAATACATATATATATATATTTGCACATGTACAACATTCATATTTATGTATGTATACACATACAAACAGAGGAGGAGAGAGACAGAGAGAGAAAGGCAAAGGCAGCTAAGAGACACAATGAGTAGAATGCTCAACACGAAGTCTAGAAGGCATGAAATCCAATCTGGCCTCAGAAACTGACTAGTGTGACTCAATTTCCTTATCTGTAAAAAGAGGATAAAAATTATGAGGACTATATATAATAGTAATGACGTCACAGCATTGTTGAAGGACAAACTGAGATAATATTTATAAAGTGTTTGCCCACCTTCAAGAGCTATATTTAAATTCTGTTGCTGTTGGTGGTGGTGTTCCCATTTTACAGATGAGGAAACTGAGTCATTCTGGTTTAAGCAAGTGACTTACTTAAAGTGCCATTGATAGAAAGTAGTTATAATTATTGCTCATTGGCCATTGGCAACCAGCCAAAAAATCTGCCTTGGTACCACTTGGACTTTTTGCTCCTATATCTGAAGGTACGTTCTTTTCTGGTATACAGAACCACGTAGAGCAGCACACATGCAGAATCTCTGTACAAATCAGAAAGAAAACAGTTCTCTGCAACAAACTACCTTTGCCTTGTGGATAATCACAACAGACCGCTAAAAAAGATCAAAGTTGTCCTTGGGGTTCACTTGCTACTTTGGGGTATGACTGTATGGCTCAACTTTTAGAACAGCCTTTACAGGAAAGAATACAAGTAACTCAATAGTAGAGTAGGAGGAAGGAACAACATTTGGTTGGACAAGGGACAAGAGTCTTGTGGTGATCCCAAATCTTTCTCTTCAGAGCATGAAGGAAATGCTACAAAGCTATACAACAAAAGCCAACTCTCTATTTAAATGGGAGAACCCTCATCACAGGATTATTCATCATTGTAATAACAGTAGTTTACATTTGTGAGAGTTAGTGTGCCACAATTAGTGTGAAAAACCAGTCAGAACTGGAAAACCTGGGTTCAAGTTCTATCTTGGGCATATATTATGTAATTCTGATCAGTCACTTAACTAGCTTCTACACTAAGGGATCGGAGGGCTTGGAATATGCTATTCCAGAGGTCAAAGGAGATAGGATTAAAGCCAAGAATCACCTACCCAGCAAAACTGAGTATAATATTTCAGGGGAAAAAGTGAAATTTCAATGAAATAGCGGACTTCCAAGCATTCTTGTTGAAAAGAGCAGAGCTGAAAAGACAATTTGACTTTCAAATACAAAAATCAAGAGAAACATGAAAAGGTAAACAGGAAAGAGAAGCCTTAAGAAACTCATTAAAGTTGAACTGTTTACATTCCTACATGGAAAGATGTTATTAGTAACTCATGAGACTTTTTTTCAGTGTTAGGGTAGTTAGAGGGAATATATATATGTGTGTGTGTATGTGTGTGTGTGTGTGTGTGTGTGTGTGTGTGTGTATGTATGTATATATGTAGGTATGTATGTTTATATTACATAGGTATAGGTACGTATATGTACATGGTTGTATGTGTGTGTATGTGTGTGTGTATATATACATATATATGCACACACACATACATAGACAGAGGGCACAGGATTAGTTGAATATGAAGGGAGAATACCTAAAAAAGCAAAATTTACTATGAAATGGAATGTACTAGGAGTAAGAGAAAGGGAGAAGTAGAACGTAGCAAATCATCTCACATAAAAGAGGGAAGAAAGCTTTTATAATGGAGGGTAAGAAGGGGGAGATGATAGGAAATAATTCAGCCCCACCCTCATGGGATTTGGCTTAAGGAGGGAATAACACACACTCAATTGGATACAGAAATCTATTTAACCCTGCAGGAAGGCAAGGGGGAAGGGGATAGGAGAGCGAAGAAAATAAAAAGGACAGTAAATTGGGGAAAGGGATAATCAGAAGTAAACACTATTGTGGGAGGACAGGTCAAGGGAGAGAATGGAATAAATGAAGGGCAGGAAAGAACAGAGGGAAATGTGATTAGTCTTTTTCAACATAACTATTATGGAAGTGCTTTGCATTGTTACACATGTATGACCTGTATTAAATTGCTTATTTTCTCAATGAGGGTAAGTGGGGAGGGAGGGAGGGAATATGGAACTCACAGCTTTAGGAATGAATGTTAAAAATTGTTTTAGCATGCAACTGGAAATTAAGCTATACAGGCAATGAAGTATAGAAATCTATTTTGCCCTACAGAAAAATAGAAGGGAAAGAGGATTAAAGTGGGGGGTGGTAATAGAAAGGAAGACAGACTGGAGGAAGGGGTGGATGGGCTGTTCTGAGGCAGGGACTGGGGAGAGATGAGAAAATTTTGAATTCAAATTCTTGTGGAAGTGAATGCTAAGAACTGAAAATAAATTATATATAAAAAAAATAAGTGTTATTTCCTATTACGTTAAAAGTTCCATCCCAAGGCACAAAAAAGAGTAGATACTAGTACCAAAAAATGAATTTGAGCTTGACACTTCATGAAATATTGTTTGATTTCATAACAATGAATATTTACTAAGCAGATACTACGCTTCATGCACTGTGCAATATGCTGGGGACACAGCAATAAAAATGAAGTGGTCTTTGTTCTCGAGGACAATATATTCTATTGGTAAGGTGGGAAACAACTCACACACAGATAGGTAAATTCAAAATATATATGATTTGGGAATCAGGGGAACAATGATAAATGGGGTGATCAAGAAAAATCTCTTGTAGCCAGTGGCCCTTGAGCTTAGCCTTTAAAGGAGCTATAGATTCCATGAAGTGGAGGAGAGGAAGGAGAGTGGTCCATTCATAAGGAGGAGGAATGCAGAAAGGTTGGAGAAGAAATGACACATATGCAGTATAGCAGGTGGGCCAGTTCATTTGGAATATGCAAGGTGAATGGGGTGAGAAGGAAGGAGTAATGTGAAAACTGTATGAACATCATATTCTTGTATGGTGACTACCAAATATACAGTCAAAACAAGAACTATGAGTACTTTTATTTGTCATAGAGTCAAAATTTCTTCTTCAATGTTAATTAATTCCCCATTTTTCTTTATGTTAAAACACATTAACAGAGCCTTTTTCTCATAGTTTCTCAAAGTATAATATCTAGAGCAAATCTCACAAAAATACCAAAAAGCTATTATCTCACACATGAAACTTAGAAAGCATATACACCACTACCTAAGGAGTCACTCTAGTATCTATGAATCCAAAACAGGAATGGATCCCCCAGATACACAGCACAGAGAAAGAAGAGTTAGAAGACACTGGCTACAGTTTGTGATGAGCAATTCTGGAACATAAATTAAGCCACTGACAATGTCATTACCTCTGATCATCCTCAATGCTTCTTTTGACTTTTATCTTCTCTTCCCCGGTGTTCACATGAAGACTGTAAATGTACAGGAATATACTGGTCACAGTCATGAACAAACACTTATTGAATATCTACTACATCCAAGGCACTGTGTGTGGCACCGAGATGCAAAAGGTATAAAATACAGTCCCTCCATTCAAGGAACTTATAGACAGGATGGTAAAGTGAGAGGAATTTTAGTTAACTGTTTATTATTTAATTTCAGGTTAATTTATTAATAATAACTCATCCACATTAGGACTGGACTTTGATTTCATTGTATTAGGCAATTTCTATTGAGGAAACTCCCTTTACCAGTTTAGATTTATGCCTACTTTTCAGTGTAGACAGTTGCCTGCAGTACAGAGAATTGACTTACTCAGCCAGTATATCTGAGGTAGGACTTGAATCCAGGGCTTTCTGGCTGAGGCCAGTTTTCTATCTACTATGTTAAGCTGTCTCTCTCTTATTCTGAAAGGTAGGTGGTAAAATATCACTGTACCCATTTCACTGAAGAGGAAACAAGCTTGAAAAAGGTAGTGGCTTGTTTATGGTTGCATAGCTCATGACCTGCCTGTACTTTGAGTCCTAGGTCCAGTGGTTTTTTTTTTTCTTTATACTAGGATAACTCTTAGGGGAACCTCTGAGGTTTCTGGAAAGAAAGCTGACATACACAGAGTAGGGTCTAAGAGGATTAGTTTTACATACACACACACACACACACACACACACACACACGTGTGTGTGTGTATGTATATACATCTATATATTTATCATTACATACACATACATATGCATGTACAAATGCTATATATTTATTATATCAGGTATGCCATGTCATACACAAATTATTGATATTAAATATAGTACAGATCTTAGACAAAACAGTTATGTTGCTTTTTCATTTATTAAATAATAAATTCTACCATTTACCTGATATTGACCACATAGACTGTATAATTCCAATTTTGAAAAGTAGAGTTGAGCTGAAAAACACAATGTAATAGTCAAAGAGAGAGGGGTGAGGTTTTGTTTGGATTTTTTAAAGGAAAAAACTTTCAACTAAAATAGACAACTTTGTTCAAAATGGTAAATTATTAGTGGGAAAAATATACATGGATTTATTTAGCTATTATGTTACAGATAACTGATGTGTGATACTAGTGCTTAAGTATTCAAACATTAGCAGGGAATATCAGTAAAACATTCATCTTTTTCTATCATCTCAGTGTACATCAGGGAAAAGAAGGCATTCAAAAGAGATTTTTACAATACAATACCACCATGGCAATTGACACTAATCTATTAAAGCAAATGAATACTCCCAGAGAACACTATTCCCTTTAAATAGATTTCACTTATTTATTTTTACCATATTTAATTCCTAATCATATTACATCTACTTTTTAACTGTGACAAATGAATTGACCACAGGTCTTGGAGACTATTACCCAATAAATAAAATAAATTAAAAAACTTAATTTTTCTTAAAAAAAAGTAGTATTTAACTTGGAAATATCTTGTCACTAATATTCTTATGGGAAATAACTATAAATAAATTTATTGTTCCCTTCTCTATCCCCATGAAATCAGACATTTCATGCTACTCATTGAGATTTCTCGTGCCTTTCATTAACAGATATTAGGCTTTTTCTTGAGTTGTAAAAGGGGGAAATAAAATGGTACACTGATGCTTTCACTTGCAAAAACCAAAATAAATATAAGTTCCTGAACGTTTACTTCATTACTCCCCCCTCTTTTTTTGTAATTAAGGGAGTGAAATTCTTATAAAACTAGGAGAATAAGTCAAATCTAGCTTCACAGGACTTAAGAAAACAGAGTTAAACAAGTACAAGCCAAGAAAAGGCTGTTTCCTCTGATTATGTAGCAGAGTTTTCATTTGAATACAATAGCAATTTTTAAAGTGTTTTTCTTATCCCTCTAGATATCTGATTTCAGAAAAAGGTAGGGGGAAGGGAGGTTCTACCTTATCTGGTTTCAATGTGACTTTGCTCATTTTTCTAAAATTTCTTTCAAGGATACAGAGAAGCTTTCTAAAAACATGTTATGTTCCAAACTTTTTGACTCTTGATGGAATAAATTAACATTTAAAAATTTTTCAGTTATTTGGCAACCACACACTACAGACTGAAAGATTTTAAGAAAAAAGTACAAGTCCTTGGTTCTTCTCCTTGTCATTTTTTCCATATTTATTAAAGACAAATTGGTAATGCCTTTGATCATATATGGAGTGTTTTAGAAAATAACATCCCTTGATTTAATTAATTTTAGTCATCTATCAATTTACATAGCAGCAACACAGCATTATGGCATTGGGAGAAAGATACGGAGAGAGAGAAGAAAGGAAGGAGAGAGGGAGGGAAAAGGAGAAAAGAGGAGGGAAGTAGGGAAAGGGGGACAGGGAGAGGAAGAGAGAGAGAGAGAGAGAGAGAGAGAGAGAGAGAGAACGTGCTAACCCTGGAATCAGGAAGATCCAAGTTCAGGTCCTACAACTACTATAAAGGCTGTGGAATCCTAGGCAAGTAACAAAGTATCTTGAGTACTTTGCACAGAAGGTGCAAACTTGCATTAGCGGGGGAAAATTCATCCCTGGAAGTGAAAAAGACCCAACTGATGAATTTCCTTATAACAACAAAACCTAAGATGAGATCCAAAAAAGGACACTAATTTGATAGATAGTTCTTTGATTGTTTCTACATGTTTGAATACCAAAAAAATATATATTTTAAGAAAGAAAAATATATGGCAAACATTTTATATTTAGCTACATAGAAAAAATACAAAATGACCATTTTAAATGTAACTTCAAAAACAAAAATGTCATTCTTTGACTCTAGATTTGTTATAACTAAAAAAAAACAAAGTTAGCTAATATTCCTAGAAGAACGCTTGGAAAACAAATTGTGTTTTTGTGTATTATCATGACCAATATAAGTTTGTTTAAGGCCTTCTATCTTCATCATCATTTGAGAATCAAGTTTACTACATGAAATGTAACATATGTAAGATTAAATCATACCTGTAAATTAAAATAATTTATTTACTAATGGTGATGTTAAGCACACGAATTCAGTCACAGAATGGTGGGCATGAAATTTTATAGCATGGAGAACTATATGTAGGTATAGTCATATATACATGCCCTGTACACATTTGTACAAGTATCTTTGTATTTATATATACACATGTGCCTACATGTATACAGACTCCTCCTTTGTACTATATGGCTATATGCACACACATTTTTCGACAGTGTAAATGCATATCCACTACTCTGTGGCTAGATTCATATGCCTTTTTCATAATGAAAGAAATGTAATTTTTGCACTAAACTTTAAGTGAAAGTAACAATATTCTCATTAAACAAGTAATTGTTTCTTTTTACTTTTCTATTCACAGAGCTAATATTTTGACATTCTGTACTGCTTATAGGCCATTAGTAAATAAATTATTAGGTACGTTTAATTTTACAAACAGCATTTCATGTAGTAAAGTCAAATAATCTCTCTGATGAAGATGGAAGGCCTTAAAAATAATCTAATATTTGTCATGACAACACATAATATACAATTAATATATATTATAAATGTTCTTCAATTTTGGGAACAATATCCAACATTTTTATTAGCTATAACCACTTGACTCGAGAGAAGGAAAGGGACTTTTTATTTTAAAGTTATTTCATCTAAAATAAAGAAGTATGTGAATGCCTTTATTCTAGTAATTCATATTATAAATACATGTAATATTCTTCAGGACTATTTTTCCAGAATCATGTTACATATAATTTTGGAATTCAGAAAAAATTTTGCCCAATAAAGCCTTGCTTCCAGCTCAGTCCAATTTGATTTGGGGATTTAGGTACTGCTTTTCTTTGAATAGTATTATTTTCATATGAGATAAATTAATAATAAACATAAATTATAAATAATTTATGATTAATTTAATATAATTAAAATAATAAATGATGATAATAAATTAATAACAGAATGATTCAGGATACAGTGAATGAGAAAAAATATGTATGTTTGTGGATTTATATAGCCATGAGACATTCATTGTCTTTTGTCTCTCCCTTTCCCTCTTCACCCTCCTTTTCTCCTCATATACATACATGATATATTCCTATAGTATATAATTTTCATCACATGTCTCCTAAATTCATCTGAGATAGGCATCTAAGACATGTAGGAAGGGTCAGAGATAGTCCCATAAAGATGATGAAAGGACTGGAAAATCCTACTGCTTGTCTCTCAAGTATATTTATTTTATTATTACATATATTCAGTAATTTTCTCACTCTCATATAATAATATTAGAGGGGGGGTAGTTTCTCTCTGGATGACCAGAGGCTTAATTTCTTGGTTTTACATGAATACTTTCTATGTGAATTGCCATTTCAGGTACATAATGTTAACTCAGGTTAAGAATATGATCAAGGACAACTAGGCCCAGGAAACTGTGCAAAGTTAGTCTATATAATTCAAGAAAGATAATTTTTTAGAACAGTTTACAGTATCCCCACATAATGTTCCTCGCACTCTCACTTGAGTTCTGACTGTAGTCTTCTAAGTAGTTACCTAACAATGTTCTATAATAATATTTTATTTTTACAGCTAGATAATTTGCTTATATAGAAAAGAAACACATTTGCAACATCAAGCACAAGCAGAAGGAGATTTAGTATGAAAACAAAGCCTTCCAATATATTCTGACCACAGGAAAGCAGGGGGATGTTGATATCTTTGTATTTTTTCATGGTATATAAAAAGCTAAAAATAACAAAAAACACAAAAGAAAAAAACTATAAAGTATAGGGATAAAGGGATCTTTATAATAAAAAATATCTATTTAAAGCCCAAAGCAAATATTATATGCAATGAGGATACACTAAGAAGATTTCCCAATAAAAACAGGAGTAAAGCAAGAATGCTTGCTTTTCTTGTTGAGTTCTAGACATGTTATAACATCAAGCCATAGCAATAAGAGCAAGAAATTAAAGGTAGATAAGGAAGAGACAGGGAACCTAGATGGTGCAGTGGATAGAGTACTAGGCCTGGAGTTAAGAAGATTATATCTTCCTGAATTCAAATTTGGCCTCACACACACCTACTAACTATACGACCCTGGACAAGTCACTTAACTCTTTTCCTCAGTTTCCTCATCTGTAAAATGAGCTGGAAAAAGTAAAAGCAAACCACTCTACTATCTTTGCCAAGAAAACCCCACAAAGAGTCATGAAGAATTGGACATGACTAAACAACAACTAGGAGGAGAGAAAAAAACTTTCCTGACTTTTTCATTATATAATGGTATATTTAGAAAATTCTAGGAAATCAGCAAAGAAGCTATCTGAGACAACAGCACCTTCAAAATTCACAGGATTAAAAAGAAACCCACAAGAATAAACAGCATATTTATATAATAATGACAATATCTAAAAGGAAATTTTAGAAAGAGAAATTTCTTTTCCAAAGGAAAATAACTTAAAAATGCATAAAATATTAGGAATCCAATCTATTAAGCCATAATAACACCTGCATAAATTCATTTACAGAATGTTCCTTGAAGAAAAAAAGAACAACTTAAATGTCTAGAAGAATATTCAGTGCTAATGGCTAGGCTCTACCAGCATCATCAAAATGACAATACTGTGAAAGTTAATTTACAGATTTAGTGTTACTCAACTCTAACAAGCCAAAAAAGTATATTATGTAACATACAGAGAAGCATGGATAGGTTTACATAAACTGATACAAAATGAAAATTAGCAAGCTAAGAAATCAATATACACAATGAGTACCACAATGTAAATGGAAATAACGTTACAAAATGTCAAGATTAAATGCTGGGACATTTAATCTTTGTTCCCATAGAAGAAATATGACTAGATACTTCCCCACAGTTCTCTGAAAAGTGGACGTGGGTGTGGAACATTGTATATCATGTCAGATTTCAAAATGTAATGTTTGCTAATTTAACATTTCTTTTTATATTAATTCACATCAGCATCATCTCTGTAACTTATGGTCAAGAGCACTTGAGACCAAGTGCCATAAGTCACATAGCTTTCAAGTAGTAGAAGCAGGACTTGAATCCAGATCTTTCTGGACCTAAGCAATCTCTCTAGCCACTGAACTATGCTGAAATTGTCTCTTAACACTGGCAAATTCGGAATAATCATAGATGCCATTCTTACAGATCTTTAGTTTTCAAAGCATTTAGCATACCTTATTTCATGTGAATCTCACAATAACTCCTTTGAAGTAGTTAGTATAGGTATTATAATTCCTACTTTCCAGATAAGAAAACTGAGGCTCAAGGTGCACAAATGACATAGTAATAAGGAACAGAACCAGGATTTGAACCCATCGACTTGATTCCAAGTCCAGAAGAGAGTTTTAAAGTTATTTTAATTTATGAAAAAATTCATTCCTAAGTTATCACACTCGGGAAACTAGGGAGGCTAAGTTGTAGAACAGCAAGCAGGAACTGGGGGTAGCACCCCTGAGAAAGGCACCAAACTCTCCCAGTCTGGCATTGGCTACAGACAACAGAATTAAATAAGGGAAAGCAAAACTCCTGGGGTGGTGTTTGTAAAGCAGTTCATTGTGCTACAGTTATAGTTGATTCTCTTGAAAGGATGAGGATACAATGAAGTAGATGAGATTCCTTTGTAGTCATGTAGGATCTGTTACTTCTATGGAATTATCCTGTGTTCTCTTGCCCTGGGAAGTCTTATGTGCCAGGGCATGCTGAGAATTTCCTGAATTCATAAGCATAGAGAATACTTATGTAAGAATTTGCTGATGATTTCAACTTCAATTACTGTCTCCTTCTTATCCTTTTCCTGATTTTCTCAGATGTGCCCATGTAAGTTGTGGGACCTGCAGGACTAGGTTGTAGAGTACTGGTATTATGTGGAATTGCCTTAGTGAAGCAGACCTTCATTAGATAAAAGGCTAAGAACTCTTTTAACAGGACATTTGTATTTAGAGTTCTCTGTTCCTTAATGATTAGCCACATATATATGCATATATATATGCATATATTGTATGTGTGCATACGTGTATGCATATTATATGTTTGTATGTGTGTATGTTTGGTGAAACCGTCAAGCATTTGAGAGGTACAAATTGTGGAAAAATATGATTTGTTAAAATATAAGGGCTTGCTCTGTAACTTTCTTTACATTCCATATTACATATACATCAAGAATCTATGTTGTTGGTGTCTGTTTTTGGTTTTAGAGTGAAAAATAATGGAATAAAAGACACACCTGTTCCATTTATATTGTGCCCTGTTCAGTCTGGCCCTTTGTAAGGCCCTATACAAAAGGTAGATAAAATATTCAAAAAAGATGACTCATGTATATGACAGAATATCTTAGTGGCTCATATAGTTTGCATAGAATTATGCTTTGACTCCTGAAAATGTCAGTCAATCCTCTGAATACAGAAACTAATTTTTGGAATAATAAACATTTAATGTGGGCTACTCAAGAATAAAAATAAAAATTTATTTAAACTTATGCTAACAAACTGTCACTATGTATATATGAAACCAGAGAAATGAGATGCTACCCTCCATTAAATTAAAGATATGCTGTTAAATTATCCTCATTAGTCATTATTTTTAATGTATCTTCAAAATTCTACATTTTAAAAAGGGATTCTTAATTAAATTCTGACTTTTAAAATTCAGATATTAAAATTTATTGCATTGTTATTCTAATTTAACTTTTATGTATAATCAGATTATTTTACTAGCTATGACGTCTTTAAAGAAAATAGTGACGATTACATTTTCCTACCTATCTTCCTTCAGAGATTCAAGAAATCTAAAAATACCTCTGATTAAATACTTCGCCTTTTTCCCTTTTTTTGCTACTTAAAGAACATTTAGCACAATGTATATAAAAATTCACATTCTCTCCAGCCCAAAGGGCATCAATAGCCCCTTGTCTCTATCTTATTCACAAGATGTTGCATATGATTTCATTGTTATTATCAGTATAATAGACATTTGAAATTTTAATGGATTAGAGCAGGGTAGGGAACCTGTGGCTTCAAGGCCACGTGTGGCTCTCTAGGTCCTTAAGTGCGATCAATTCTTCAGCTGGATCCAAACTCCACAGAGAAATGTAATATTAACTCCAGGTATTATAGGGTGAAATAGAAGTTGCCAAGATGACAAGCATTTAGCTACCGCTAGAATATTATGGTAGAAAATGAAAATCATGTCTTCCGTATTTGTGATAGAAAGGGAAAAAAAGCCTTAAGACTGTACTCACCCATTCTGCAACCTTGCTCTGTACTTTCACCTCAGGTTGACGAAGAATGTTTTGAATAATCATTGAAATCCGGTAAATTATGCCATCTGTCCATTAAAAATAACATTAAGAAAAAATACTGTAAAAAAATACTGTATTCTTCTCATAATCATACATGTCATTTCAATATAAGTGACAGGAAAAACTAATAGCCTCAAAGAGGCTGTTTCATTTTGTTCCTCTAATTATTTTAAAACTCATAAGTCACCCCACTAGGGTTCAGCTGTCAAATTTAATTCTAAATCCCTGTGTCACTAAATTACAGTCTCCAATTTTAGTTGTTTATGTTATTTAGAATTCTACAGCTTTCTGTTTTCTCATTTTTGGATACTTTCTTTCATGTGCTAAGGCTGTAGTTCATCCTTTATATTGCATGTTATAGATGATGACAGACAAATATAAAAACTTGGAAAATATAAGGACAGGAATTTATTTTAAACAAAAGAAAAAATTCTCAAGAATTAAACAAAAAGATATACACAGTACTATGGATCCTTTAATGTATCTTCAAAATTTTGTATTTTAAAAAGAGATTCTTAATTAAAGTAATTGTTCTTTAGTAATAATTGGAGTTAACTTTACTAATTTTCCTATGCACAACAATGACAAGGAGGGTAAGAAAAATAATACTGAATTATTTGTAACCCAATGCTTAAAGGCACAGTGCCTGGCAATTGGTAGGCAATAAATGCTTGTTGGATTGACTTGAGTTCTACAAAATAAATTAACATTCTGCCACTGAAAATTTTCAAGGTTAGTTAAATTGATTCTATAGAACTAAAACATCAGATGAAAGGCCAAAAAGAAAGAAAGAAAGAAAAAGCCAGACTTTAACTGCACGTTACCAAATAAGATCCATCAAAGGCCCATACTGATCTGATATCTTATAGTAGCATGGAGATGAACCCAGCGCTCAAGGGTTATGCAGTGAAACACAAGCTTTTGTAAATTTTAACAAACTTGAAAGACTTGTAGTACTGCCCTGGAGATGACTATTCTTGGAACGTGTAGACCAGAGGTATATTATCAGAAAATAATCACCTAGAGACAACTTTTTGGAAAGTGGAAAGGAGGGGGAGGTAAGGCACCACAATTAAATACAGAATTTTAGAGCATTGCACCCTACTTTGAGGGAGGAAATATTCTCATTCATCAAATCATGGATCTTTTGAAATATTAAAATAAGATGATAAATATAGAGTTTGAATGATTTTCCTCAACTAAACCATTTGCTTCTACTACAAAGACAAATGTCTAGGGATACCAATTTTAATTATAACTGTTATTAATGCCTTCATTCTACATACTATTACCAGATTAATTTTGAAGCATAGTTCTGATCAAGTCATCTTATGAGGAAAAAAAGAATTAATGGCTCCCCATTGCCTGTCAAAGTTAAATTGAAACCCCTTAGTTTGTTATGTAAGGACTTCATGATTTGGACACCACCTATCTACTTAATCTTACCCCTAACAACTTTCTTTGCACATCCTAAAGTCTAGGATGAATCTAGACCATAAGCTTCAAAATGGAAGTCTATTTCTCATTAAACTCTGTATCCACCATTATCTACCAGAATATTTCACATGTAGTTGGAGTTTAATAAATGTTTGTTAATAGCTAGCATTTACACAGCACATTAAGGTTTGCAAAGCTCTTTACAAATATTGTCTCATGATGATCATGACAACCCTAAAGCATACACAGGTCTTATTAATAGTGTCACCAATATAGAAGAAGGAACTGAGGAAGATAAGAATTTAAGTGACTTGTGTGGGCTTAAACAGTGATTAAGGATCTGAACTTGAACTCAGATCTTTCTGACTGATTCAGTGGCTTTATCTTTCACCTATCTGCTTCAACTTGTTAAATAAATGGATGAAACTGAATCACTTTTAATTCCCTGAAATTAACATGCAATTTCTACCATGTAAGATTCTGTTCAAGTTACTCTGCCAGGGATGCTCTCTCTTCTAGAAATGATTTTTCCCAAGCTTTGCTCTATCCAGTTCCTACCCATCCTTCAAGGCCCAAATCAAATGCCACCTGTTCTAAGATTTCCTTGATTAACTTGCTCCTAGCTGGAAGCAATGGTCTTTCTTCTGTTAACATCATAATTTGTACCCCTGGGCTTGTTTCAATCTCTTCCATTCACTCAAACTTTTTACTGAGCTTGATTCACATTCCTTTTTGAAATGAAGAATCATTTCATGGACAGAACACTGATCCTGAAGTGAACAGAGGCCTGTAATCCCACCTCCGGCGCTGGCGATGATCTTGGACAAATGACTTGACTCGGAGCTGTTCCAGGAAATAAATATTACTTGAACTACCTATTCTATTCAGCAGAGTTGTGGTGAGAAAGGTACTTTTCTAAATGTTAAAACGATATACACATATACATATGTGTGATTGTATGTGTGTATCTATCTATCTATGTATATGGATATACACACATGTCATTATATTTATTCTCCTTTGGGATAGTTTATCAGGTGTTATGGATTCTAACTTTCAGACAACCCAATAAAGTTCTCCAGCTAAGTTAGAGTATGCCCTGAGCATGTGAGGAAAAAACTAAAGCTGAAGAGTTCAGAAATCTATTTTAAGAATCTATTGGAATTTAGCTGAATATTTATCAGATACAGTGAGCTGAATATTTTAAAAGCTACCACTAGATGGTGACCTAAAGCATGGTATTGGCAAGTTCATAAAAAGCATGATTTCTTCCCACTATCTGGAGAATACATAACTGCTCTTTGGTGATTAAAAGTGATACTTTAAAGGGGGCAAAAAAGAACATAAAGCAATGTGTTGTAGGATTATTAATTATTAAAAAATTCAATATTATTAATGGTTTTTCTTTCATGGTTTCTTTCATGGTTTGTCTACTTCATCTCTTTAGTTAAATGTTTGCCAACCTACTTTTTTATTTTTGAAAACAAAAATATAATACCAATATTACAGAGCAAGAGTGAAACTAATTTACAAATCCAGTCACCTCCTTACAGTTATATTGGTTGGTAAATGGAAGGAAAGAGAAGCTAAAATATAGTAATGGATTATAACTAGTTAATTGGCTTGAGAATCTGTTATGAATGCTATTTTACTGCATCTAACATCTTAAGTGATTGCTAAAAATCATGTTAGCTATTTCCTACAAGTAACTTTAAAATCTATCTAGCTAACAATTAATTTTTCCTACATTTCACTGAACAGACTGACACCTCTGATCTGCAAAAGCAGTTAAGGTCATTGAGTGAGCCAAATAAGGAAGATAAAATGCCTTTTGAAGGCATGGGAAGTAGAGTTCCTGGCATATTGATTCGTTTGCTGGATTATTGCAGCAGATGATGCATTGTTATCAGAGAAAATGGATGAGCCATGATGTGTTACTGGAAAGGATATACTTTGAAATGGCAAGAAAAATTGATGGAGAATTTTCTTTGTGCTATCCTGGAATCTAAGCTGTCCTCACCTAGAGGATGAATGGCTCCTGAGAATGCCAGAATGGAAAATGTATGAGTTAAATATTCATAAATTTTGGAGACTTCAAGAGATATATGTACTGTCTACTGAAGCCTATCATTTTCATGAATTGTAGTAGAACCCCAAATGCACATTTCTTGAAAGAAAATATTTCAAAATACATCTATTACCCAAATGGGTGAAATTTCCAAGACTAGAACTGAGATCTGACTCTTTGGTATGAATCATATGATGAAAAGGTATAAAAAAAAGTCCCAGGGCTCTTTTCAGGAAATCCCATATTAGTTAGATGTCTTTTATTTGACCTATGAGTAATGGTACTTTTTTGTAATTCTATACATGTTGCAGAAGTAAAACATTTTGATTTAGCTTCTTTCCATGACTGGGGAGTTAAGAGTAACAAAAAAAAAAAAAAAAAGACTGATAGTGTTGAGAAGATATTCTGGAGTATTCCCCTCTCAGGTTATTGTACAGAGGGGGCCATGAACTCTTGATTGGAAATAGAAGACAAGAAACTGAATTTAAATAGAAAGGGAAAAAGAAAGTTGTCTTTCTTATAGAAAACAGAACAAAAAGCTACATTTCCAGTGGGTTTTCCTTGGACTGAATTTCATGTCTACTGGAACAGTCAGTGGTTTTCCTTTCACTGATACCATGGTAGTACTAATTTAAAAGACTGAAGAAATAGTATTTTTTGGACACTGAGGCTTTGCCCCTTCTGCATAGTAAACCACAACTGCAAAAACAGCATGACCCTAAGACTTCACTGTGCCCATCCTGAGAAGACAGCGTCAGTCCTTCCTATTTTCATAAGTATCTAATGTTTCAAGTTAAAAGGAATCTTTCTTAGAGAAAAATCTAAAGCAATACTTTTACTTTACAGATGAGGAAACTGAGGTCTGAAGATATTAAGTGATTTGCATAATATCACCTGGCAAAGTTAAGATTTGAACCTTGGACCCCAGGAGCTCCTACTCTTTGTTACTGTTCTATGCTGCTTCCAATGCAGAGATGTATCAACTTTCAGACGCTGAAATCTTAAGCATCCTATATGGTCATCCAAAAAAGCAAGTCATTATGCCGTATAAATTCTGAAGCTTGAAAGTATTTTGTCATATAAATAACCACAAGTTAATGGGAAGGGGGAGGGAAAGAGTCATACTTTTCCATGTATTAGAAGGTGGGAAGAGGTAATGTTGGGACATTAGACGGCAAAAATGCTTACTACTTGTTTTAAATTCCTTGTCACTTAACCTTTTATTGTTTTTAAGATCTCTCTAAGAATTAAAGGGCATCTAGGTAAGATACAGTGGATAGACTACTGGGCCTAGAGCCAGGAAGACTGACCTTCTTGAGTTCAAATCTGGCCTCAGACCCTTACTAACTATGTAACCCTGGGCAAGTAACTCAACTCTGTTTTCCTCAATTTCCTCATCTGTAAAATGAGTTGGAAAAGGAAATGGCAAACTATTCCAGTATGTTTGCCAAAGAAAACCCCAAATGGGGTCACGAAGAGTTGGATATGATTGAAATGACTAAACAACAAGGATAAAAATTATGGAGATGTCCACCTTATTATTATTTATTATTAGTCAATAAAGATCCTCACTGGGAAATCCCTACATTAATAAAATGACAGGTCCAGTCTATCTATATCCTGTATACTTAAAATGAACCTTCTTTCACATTAATATAATGCATATGGATTAATTCAAAATAGATAAAAAGAGATTCAACAAAAAATGGTAGGCAATGAGCAGAGGTTTTGAATAAATGATGTATGCAAATAGGAAAATGAACATTACAGTGTTACAACATGATGAAGAGGTAGCCCTTCTCCTTGCTGAAGTCAACCCATCTTCACGCACAATGGATATTCTCTCCTATCTTCTCCAGTAGACTCCTCCCACTATCCCCTCTATCTATCTACTAATTCTTTCCATGCTACCCACTTCCTTGCATACTTAAAAACCTTCTGCAATCTAGCTTTTGACATTCATCATTCAGTTAAAATTGCTCTCTCCAAATTAATCAATGGTTTTTTAATTGATAAATCTATGGCCTTTCCTCAACCCTCATCCTTCCTGACCTCAAGTAGTATCTGACACAGTAACATATGGGTTTCTGTCCTCAGAATATTATTGACAGAAAAAGTAAGTAATTGGTAATCAGTCCATTGTTAAAAGCATTTTTAATAAGTGGACATCTTGCTTGATAGTTGTGCTCATTTTTCCAGCAAAAGAAACAAACAAAAAACCCCAACAAAAATAATGTAGATAGATCTACTTTATTTCAAGTAAAGAACCACTAGATAGCATTTACTGCGTAAATCTATCTTTAAAACTTTTTAGTTTTGAGGGAAAATTTTTTCCCTTCTTTAAAAAAACTCAGATTTCAGTTTTCATTTAGGAAATTACAGATTCCAAACCATTTCAGAAGATTCTAATATATTTGCCTATTGTGGTGAAATCAAAATGCAATGGATGATGTAAAATTAGGACTGAAAGAATGACGACAAAGACTTTTATTCAAGAATCTCAGAAATTACATGAGGAATGACTACAGATCTACTCCACCAAGTCCAGGCCTGCAAGAATCATATCCATGCAACAGAGGATGTGTCAGTAGTAGGGGGAGAAGTTCACAGAGGCTCTTTTGTATGTCCATACAAAGAGTACATGACTGAATCACAATTATAATATTTTAAACTACCGGCTGGAATCCATATAAAATATGCACTGGAACCTTTGCTTTGCTCCTTTCTTGGGGACTGTTGGAATTTGTGCTTCATCATAAATCTTGTTGGTATGGGTATCAAAGCATACTAAAACATTGCTCCTCTGACTCACTGTCTTTATGGTTGAGTTGATATATAAATACGTGTGCATGCATATGTATATATGTATGCATATATATATGTATGTATATATTGCTTCATGAAAAATAGGGTGCAGTTCCAACAAAAGTCCTTACAGACTTTATTTGCAACTTCTAAAGGAGAAAGGAAAAGTGACTTATGTGAATTTTATTTCTATGGATCAAAGGTTCTTAACTAGGGGATAGAATTTAAAGGACCCATGAACTTGAATGGAAATAATTCCTTCCCTCTTTCAATATAACTGCTTTATTTATAATCTTATTTATTTTATACTGAAAAAGGATCTGTAGGCTTCACCAGACTGCTGAAGAGGACTATGATGCAAAAAAGGTTAAGAATCTCTGCTCTATATTTTGGTCCCACAGGTGAGAATGTGACATTCTCAATTTGTAGAAGTCTTTGTCTCAATAAGTCAAATGGATGGAAAACAAATAATTCGTATATTGCTTACACGGCATAATTGTGAGAATACTACTCTCCTTGATGTAGTGATGAAGAGGGATGAAGGGGGGAACATGAACCGTGTTGTCAATTACAAAGAGACTATAAGTAAGATTCTATATCCTGTAGACATGTATGTTTATGAATATATAAAGTAGCAATTCAACTTTTCTCTCCTATTTCATAAATGAACTGTACAATTAGATAAGTGATTTCAAAAATTACATGAGAAATATAAATAGTATACATGAAAGATACAAAAGTTACTTCAAAACAAAAACCCAATTCACTGCATAACTACTTGTGGATTTAAAATGATTAACAAATCTATTCCCTGGCAAAGAAAAATAGAACAAATATAACACAACATCCATTGTAATTGACTAAAATGCTCAAGTGGTTGACCATAAATACCACTGACATAAATGAGATGTAAAATCAATATAAACAGCTTTTTAAATTAAGTTACATGAAATATTAAAATCCAACAGTTTCTGAACAAAGACACCACACAAAGCATTATGAATTCCTAAAAGAAACATTATTTTTTTGAAATCACCATTAAAATTGATGCTTTAATTTTTCAAATTTAAAAAAGCCTTTCTCCAAAAGATAGTTCAAGTAACAAATGGGGAGAAATGGTTGTTAAATTCTACTTATTTAATTAACCAAAACATCAATTATATGGTAATCTGAACCATACAGACCAAATTAATATTCGTCTTGTTCATATTGGCCTTTCAGATAAATAAAGAAATAAAATGTATGTGGATATCTATATATGCATATGTATACATACACATATATGTATACACACATATATAGACAAATAGAGAGAGATGTCTGTTTATCTTAAATATGAGGCACAGTGATTAAACCCTTGAGTTTTTCCCTCAAAATGCGCTTGTTAATATCTCAGAGACATTACAAAGAAAAAAAGGGAACAATTTCTTACCATTCCTTTGGTTATCGACTCTATTAGTAACAGGCATGTTAGTGGTGACAATGGGTGGTGTAGTAGGAGAGTTTACAGTAGCTGGCAATAAAGATGAAAGAGATGTAATCTTGCAAAGGAACACAGGACCGTTAATATGGATAAGCAATCTAGCACTCATTAATGCATGAAAACACATACATGAGCAAAATGGGAGTCATCTACTGCTAGATACTAAATATCACATATTCCAAGTTGATAATGAGTAAGGAGGAGAAATAAAGTGATAGGCTCCATGTCCCCAAATGGAATCATTGAACATGACCCTAAGTTAAAAGCTACATAAAGGTTCTAGGAACATTACAGAATTGTAGCAAGATTCTGGACTGGAAGTCAAGAGATCTGAATTCTAGTCCTGGATCTGTTACAAATTTGCTTTGCGAACTTTGGTCACATCATTTTGACCTTCAAGCCTGCAGGTTCTCAACAGCAAAATAAATGGATTAGACTAGCTAATCATCAAGATCTTCTTTTGACTTTAAATATTCTAAGATTCTACAAAATTAAATCACTGCAACTCAGCCACATTCAAATAAAGTTAAATCTCCAAGGATTGATTCTTTTTCCTTGAGAAGAGAAAATACAAACATTAAGAAAACCAAATCAGAAACAAATGTGAAACAAATCAATCATTTAAAGATCCAACTAGCTTTACTAAACACTATTCAATGGACTGTTATATAAGTGCTATCCCTACAAGGGTGACATTTTCAGAGCATTACATCATATTTATACTTTTAACACTGAAATTCACAGATGAAAACCTCATGTACTGCTTTAAAAATGCTCTTAAGTATTTGGGAAGAGATATATTTTCGGATAAGAGAAAATATGAAGTAAGATTCAAAGGAATGCATGTGTGAATACACACACATACTCATATATAAATATATACATAATATGTATATTCACACATGTGCATACATACATGGAAACAGTACATTTTAAAAAATCATTACATCTTGATAAACATACTAACACATATGTCACAAGTCTCCCATTGGACAGACCTCAGCTTTCCTAGACAGAGTATGCCATAAAAGATCTCCTATTTCTCCCACCCTACACTTCTTTATTAAAGTGACTACATTAAATGCAGTAATCAGTTTAAGTGCAGTGAGATGATAATTTATTGTATTGCTAAAATTTCTTTGGTTTCACACTTTACCAAGAATTGTAATTGATCGTCATCATCTGTAATAGAATAGGTTGTTTTTTTTGTCTCAGCCTCACGACAAATAAAAAAAAAATCTAAACAAAATTTTTGAACCTTTATGTTGATTTTTTCCATTAGAATAAAAACAAATGTGGTTTAAGCAGAAAACATATTTTTCTCTTTAAATTCCGTTTGTAAAAATGGCCACGGTAATGATTCCATGTTTTGGGGAGCCCATGATTTCTTTTGGCATTTAATCTGTAGAGAATATAGGCAAAAGGGGTCACCAGGATATTAGGAGCAACAAGGAGAAAGTAAAGGCGAAATTTATTATTATGGTAATTATACTTAGATATAATTATATTAATTATATATTATTGAGTACACAGCTACTTGGTACATAATATATAATTGCTGTAATACGGAACATAATATAATTCTTATTTAATGCAATAATTATCTGTAATAATACTCATTGTTATTACATTAACAATACTAGCAACGATTCTGAGCAAGCCTGGAGTTATTTTGAAATCAAAGTCCCTTTGTAAATGACAAATGATCTGGCTGTCTCCTGTTAAATGAGCAGAGAATTACATTTACTTTCAATATTTGTTCTCATTTTATGAACATGAATACTTCTTTAGAACACTCTGCGACAGGATTAATACAGGACCTTTGCAATCTGCTCGAGAGGAAAAGAGAGGAAGAAATGAAACAACCCTTGTTAAATAGTCATGTAATCATTCACATTTGAAATAGTAAAAGCTTTATGGAAATCTGGTCAGAGTGTGTGAATGCATTCCTTTCTTCATCCCGTATGTACAGTACACCCACACATCGAAGAAGACTTCCAGAAATTCTTCTATTTTTCTAAGTTGCTGGCTTACAAAATTTAAAAAGAAATAAAAGTGAAACTCAAAATCCAAACAATAACAAAAGCATTATCGAAAACAGCATGACAGCAAAACAGATGTTTGGGAAAAAACAAAACTGTGGAGTTGATGTTATATCCCTACCTTGACAAAGTGTTCCCAGTTCTGAACAGCTAGTGAGTTCTGATGCTGGCAGTGGAATCAGGTATGAACCTTAATAAACAGAAATAGATCATTACATAAATTTGATTTACACACACACACACACACACACACACACACATATTTTAAAGCACACATATAAATAAAAGGTAACAAGGTGTAGAATGAAAGGAGCTCTTAGAAGGGGCATCAGCAGAACTCATATATATATATATATATATATATATATATATATATATATATTATTTCAAACATTCATGAAAAATTTACTACAAAAAATGCATTGTGTTAGGGGTTTGGGATACAAAGATGTAAAGCCTCTGGTCTTAAGAAGCTTAAAATCTCACGGAGGAATAATGTGTCTTCTCGTTGTTTAATCATTTTAGTCATGTTTGACTCTTTATGACTTCATTTGGAGTTTTCTGTGAGAGATAATGGAGTGGTTTGCCATTTCCTTCTCCAGCTCATTTGACAAATGAGGCAACTGAGGCAAACAGGGTTAAGAGACTTGCCCAGGGTCACACAGCTAGTAACTAATAATATCTCTACATATACAATTATTATACAAGTTAGAATATGATTATATACCTAGGGACGTTGAAATAGTGGTATGAGGGACTCATAGAAGAAAGAATCATTTCTCACAAAGATCAGGGAAGGCTTCATAGAAAAGGTGACAGTTGAGTTAAGGCTAAAAGGAAGTATGTACTTACACATATATGTGAGGGGAGAAGTCCTTTTCAGGTATGAGGTAATGTCCCACTGATGTATTATCTTTTCATATAAAGAAATTTAGTGCTAGCAGGACAGAAAGGTACTTTCATATGAAGAAAGATTCATATTTGAGAGAGACTTGAGAAGTTTTGGATATCAAATGAACTATGGAATAGATGTAACACTTTAAATCATCTTGTAAAGGATATAGATTGAGCTTATTTGTATGTGAATAGCTTGAGAGTTTAAAGGGGGCAAAAGAATGAATTTTTATCTATCAAAAACTGAAAATATGTGAATATATAGAAACTTTGACTTAAAGACAGAGAATGAGATGGAGGACCATTCTGAGAACTCGGAGATACAGGGCATTAGGATCCCTCGGTTCATTTGCATATAACTGTTTTAAGACTTGAGAGCAAATCTTACGAAATAAATCCTTACTATTTAGAGACCAAAGGATGGTTAAATTAAGGGCTGTTTATTTCATAGAGGAAATTTAGTTTATGGTTCTAAGTGAATAGTATCTTACTGAGTATCTCGAGGATTGGATTTAAGCCACTGAAATCGGCTGAAGAGGCTGGCTAGGGGAGAGTTCAATCCATTCTCCAATAGGAATTTAGCCAAAATATTCCCCTTGGCCTTCTATTGCCTTCTAACGCAAACTCCTCAGCTTAGCATCTGAAACCCTACACAATTTGTTCCTAGCCTTCCTCTCCAGGCTTACTGAGCATGACTCCTATTCACCCATTCTAGATTCTAGTCAAACTGATTTTCTTGTTCCCTAAGCTGAACATTCCATGTAGGTGGAAGTCTCTAAATTCCTAGGTTGGCCCTGGTTTCATCGCAGTAATGCTTAAAGGAAGTAAAGGAGAATGAGAAAGAAGGCAACGTTGTAGGGAATCCATTCAGAAATTCTATTTCCACCTCGATGAAGTACTTGAAGCAGGAAGAGAAAAAGGAAAGAGTAAAAAAGGCCTGATTAAATGTAATTTCTTTAACTACTCCCCTTGAATCTTCACTAATTTCAAATGGTTTGACATTTTCAGTTTCAATACTGTAGATGTTAAACTAGAACGATCCTAACATCTCAATCTCAAATTTGTAAATAATGGCATTGTCTAAGATTATTGGATCCAGTGGGGTCATCTCTATTTTCCTGATTATGTACTGTACCTGGCACAATGCTGTATGTGTCTAACACACATTCTTTGGTCATCCACAGTATCAATAAAGAGTTTATGCTGAAGTCAAAAGAACACTGGACTGTGAGTCAAGAGAACTGGGGTTAAGTCATGGCTCAATCATTTACTATCAGGTGACCTTGGACAGATGACAACCTGTCTGATTCTCAGTTTCTTCACCTGTAAAATGAATACTTTATTCTGGAGAAATTCTATAACGTCTTTCAGTCTCAGGTGTTACATAAAATCTCATGAAATTTGGCGAAATTATTTTTAGTGATAGTGATTCAGTATGGCCCAGTGGAAAGGACACTGGAGTCAGAATCAGAAGGACTGGGTTCAAAACTTGGCTCTGCCACTTTTGCGATCTTGAGCAAGCCATTTCACTGCAGGGTCTCATTTTTCTCATCCACAAAATAAAAGGGTTTGACAAGATGCCTTTGAGATGTATTCTAGTTATACAGTCATGGTCCTAAAAAAAATTATTTATACTTAGAATTTTCATCTCAGTTTCTTCATTTGTAAAATGAAGGGATTAGATTAGATATCTCAAAGGTCTCTTCCAGTTCTAAAACAATGATCTGGTGACGTCTATTAAGTAAAATTGGTCAGAACTTGGAAATTTCAACCCTGTTCCACTTTTAGAATATTTGCATCTAAAAGGCATCCTTCCCAAGTCACCTATTAATGAAACCAAAAACAGAAGATGTAATTTTGTTCCGGTCAACTTTGCTTTGCTAGTAGATTTACAAAACAGAAGATTGTTAAGGAATTAATCAAGATAATCCTCCTTGGAGGTCATCAAGACACTAAGCATCAATAGAGGGCTTTGAGAAACAGGCTCTTGTGTGTTTGTTTCCATTAGCACCTCCAGCATTAATATATTTTTGTCCCTTCTTTTTGTGGATGCAATAAAGATATTTGCTTAATATTAGCTGCAACATTTTCAAATGGATTTTCATGAACACATCGACTCCACATCATTGGTAAGATACCAAGAGCAAAGCACTAGCTCACTATTCTCTCTGTCTCTCTCTTCTTCTCTCCCTCCTTTCCTGTGTCTCTGTCTCATTTTGCTCCTAAAGAGTAACATCAGCAGCAAAAGCCACTAAGCATATGACTATAATCTTGGCTGCTGAGGAGCCTGAGGATGGTGGATAGATTGAATTTAGGAATTCTGAGCCATGGTAGGGCTAAAGATGATCAGATGTCTACAGTAAGTCTGGCCAAAAATTGAGTGAGCCCCAAAGCTGAGCTGAGGAGTAAAATGGCCCAGGTAACAAAAAGGTAGCTGCTTAAAACTTCATCAATGATTGGATTAAGCCTATGAATGACTACCGTACTTGCAGCTTGAGCAGGGGATGGGAAAGAGAGGCAGAAGAAGAAAAGAAGGGAGAGAGGGAAGAAAGGGAGAGAGAGAGAATGAGGGAGGGAGGGAGAAAGAGAGAGAGAGAGAGAGAGAGAGAGCGAGAGAGAGAGAGAGAGAGAGAGAGAGACGTATTTTCAAAAATTAAAGGAAACTATTCTACATAATTCATACAGCATCATATTCAGTGGAAAAATTATCCTTGCATGTAATTGCTATTTAAAGGAAGACTGAACAATTCCAAAGAACAAAGTATTTTACAGAAGCTAAAATCTCAGGGCTGTCCTAATATAAAAAAATAAATATAAAAAAGCTGAACTCATTAAAACTGAACTTCTGATAATTTTAAGTAAGGTTGAAAAAGTAAAGGAGCTAACATTTCTCAACTAGAGGGGAGAAAAAATCTGAGAGGGTCTAATTGAAAAGTGACATAAGTTAGAGGAATGTTATGCAGGCTGTTCTGTAGCAGTCCAAGATTCAGCAAAATAGCAAAAGGAATTATCATGATAAAAGTTTTATACTAGTGGTAGTTTCCTTCTAAAATGTCAAAAATAAAATTAAATGTTACACAGCACATATGTACAGCATAAATAATTACATGCAACTTTTTTTCAGTATGAAAATGGGTTTAATTTGCTCAGTCTGGTGGGGTAGAAGAATACCAGACAAAATCTGGAGAAATGAGTTTGAACTCTGAATCCAGTATAACAAGTTAAATCTATAAGCATTTCTATGTAACCTATTTGCAGATACTGTGCAAAATACTAGGGATACAGAGCAAAGTTGGGCATGGGGTGGAGATAATTCTTGCCTTCAAGGAGCTCACAGTCTAAGGGGGAGGAAGAGACAACATGCAAATAATTCTGTCCAAACATAACATGTATTGAAAAAATTGGAGATAATCTCAGAAAGACGGTATCAGCACTAAAGGAAACCTGGAAAAAGTTTAATGACACTTGAAGGAAGCCAGGAAAGCCAAGAAGTGGAGATGATGATGAAGAGAATTACAGGCAAGGTGATAGACAGTGCAAATACAGAGTGGGGAAAGGTTTGTGCAAATATTATCAAAGGAGGCCAGTGTCACTGGATTGTAAGGAAGTGAAGAAGAGAATTGTGTAAGAAGCCTAGAAAGGCAGAAGGGGATCAGGTTATAAAGAATTCTGAATGCAAAGCAGAAGATTTTTGATTTTATCTTGAAGCTAACAGGGAGCTACTGGAGTTTACTGAGTCTGGAGAAGGGTGGTGGTGAACTAGTTAGAAGATTACTTTAACAGTTAAGTGAAGGACAGACTAGAGTAAGAAGAGATTTGTGAGGCTGAGGGTCGGTACCAGAATGGTGGCAGTATCAGAGTAGAGAATGGAGAAGTATATATGAGGGATGTTAGGAAAATAGAATTGATAGGACTTGAAAATATATTGGCTATAGAGTGTATGAGAGAGTAAAGATTTGAGGATGACATTTAGTTTGAGAGCCTGGCTAACTAAGGTGATGGTAGTGCTTTCCAGAGAAATTGAGAAAATAAAGAGGAGAGGATTGGGAGAGAAAGATAATGATGTCAGTTTTGGACGTAGAGTTTAAGATGTCTAGGAGATATTCAGTTCCAGATGTCCAATAGGCAGCTGGATATGTGAGTTGAAGGTTCAGAAGAAAAATTAGGACTGAATACACAAGATCACCAAGTAAAAAAATAAAGAAAAGGGCCCAGATCAGAGCCCCACAGGAAGCAGGCATTACCTGAATAAAGATCCAGCAATAGAGACTGAGGGGCCATCAGACAGGCAGGAGAACAATGTCACACAACTGAGAGAGAAGAGAGTGTCAAGGAGAAAGTGGTCAACAGTGTCTAACACTACAGAGAGGTCAAGAAGGATGGAAACTGAGAAAAGGTCATTAGAACTTGCAATTAAGAGAACACTGATAACTTTGAAGAAAGCTGTTTCAGTTGAGTGAAGAGAATGGAAACCATACTTTGAGGAGTTAAGGGAATAAAAGAAACAGAAACATCAATGGTAGATGGTCCTCTCAAGGAATTTAGTCATGAAAGAAAGGAGAGACATAAGATGACAGCTAGCTGGGATGGATGGATGGCAAGAAAAGAGTTTTTTGACCAGGAGTGGGTCATACAAACTGGGACACTGTGAGTCAGTAGTCCTTTCACCTCTCAGAGCTTCCTTGATCTATAAAATTGGAATGCTAATATTTACACACCTATTCCAAAGGGCCAGTGTGAGAAAACTTTGGAGACCTTAAAATCTACTATAAATGTAAAATAGTACTCTTTTTCATTTTTATTATGCTATGATTTTCCTAATCCTCCCTTATCAGGGCAATGTCTCTGAACCTCTCACTTCCCTGACTGCCATGTATGGGTTCCTTCAAAATATTTCAAAATGTAGAATGTTGGTTAAAGAACAGAGTTCTGATAGCCAGGTGCAAAAGTTTATAAGGTGAAAAAATATAGTAAGACATAACATTTCTATGAAAAGTAAATTAGGGTTCATATAAGCTTTCAGAATTCATTGAGTCAAAATGCTCCAATCTTTTCAGTAAATTATTAAGTCAAGAATAAAACTACCAATACATATACAATCTACTAATTTTCTGATCAATGATAGACATAAGCCAGCTTATGAACTTCAGCGACTGTATATCCACAAATATATATCTATCATGCAGGATATACTAAAGAATATGTAGTATTTATACTACACATATAGTAAGCATGTGTATTTATATGGGATGCAAAGAAGCATACAAATAACTAAAAATTTAGTTTTAAAAAACTATGAGGAAAGTTAAACTAAATAAAAATTACTGAAAAACTCTTAACTCAGCAGTATTTTTAAGGTATCCTCAGAAATTTCTGCAAATGCATACAGATTTTCAAATACGTGGAGATTTTACTGACAATGTTGATCCCACTCTGACCGGAAGACTCATCAAATGTAGCCAAGGTGCCACGATTTTAATGGTAAATGTTTTGTCTTACTGTCTTCTGAATTTGAAATTTATTTATTTTAATAATTCACACTTGGAGAAATCATTACATTTTCTATTGGGAGTTGATCTTGGAATAAAAACTGCATATTTAACACACACGGTCAATTCAATGGAATGTTTGGAATTCAATCCTACTTCTCCATTGGTTATTGCATGATCATCAGTTTTAAGGAAATGAATTTCTGTAATCAGTGAATAGTAACACTTTGATGGGAAATGAGTGGAGGTGAAGAAAGGTTAATACACTAATAATACACAATTTCTTTTATTTATTGCAGGTATTTCCTGGTAGTTGGTAACTGACACAGTCCTTCAATTCCCAAAGCTGATTATTAAGCAGCAGGAAATTCCTTCCCCATCATCTCTGTTCAAACATAACCCAGGCCGTGAGTAAAAGGAATGATACTATTAAAAGTCACTTTGCATTCAGGAAGACCATTGTAAAAGTAACAGGGATAAATTCCACTGAGCATATGAACATATACCCCCCTCGAAGGAGTCACTATTGATGTACTTAGTCATATGCAAGTTATACTTCTATAAAGAACCTATAGGATTATGCTGGAAGTTGTAAGGTTTAGGAAGAGATGGTGTAATCGGGGAGGTCTCCAAGAGGCTGATAAATTAAACACAGAGATTCCAAACCAGATATCAGAAGAATTTCCTTTGGTTATTCACTCTTAGCATACTGACAAAACACACTTGTTGCAATCCAATCAATAAATATTTCTTAATTGAGTACAATGTTCTACGGCAGGGGTGGGGAACCTATGGCCTTGAGGTCACATGTGGCCTTCTAGATCCTTAAGGACAGACTTTTGACTGAATCAGAATTTTACAGAATTTTCTGAAAAACTTTGATTCAGTCAAAAGGCCAGATTTGTTCTGTAAAATTTGAATTCTGGAAAGGCCAGGACTCCTGACAAGTACTGAGCATGAGAGTTATCGGATGGATGAAGCCAAAGGACACAATGGTAAGTCTGAGACACTAAAAGAACCAAATGAATCCTCCAGCAATGTATTGAATGGACACTTCATGGGGGATTTAAGGAAAGACATGGATGAGAACTAGAAGATGTAGAGGTCTGAGATGTACTAGTGCATCACAATTCCCTCCAATGGACCCAAAGCCTTGAGAATACAAAGAGAGATAAGACATAGACCCAGTTTCTTGAAGGGATTAAAGACTAAAAGGTTGCCATCATGTATACACAAATATTTCTGGTACAAGAGAAAATGTGATAAGTATAAACACAAGTGTGAGAAATAGGCTAGAAAAAATCTGAGAAAGTTCATTTTGAGCTGGGCAAAGGGAGAAAAGTGAAGTATGAGAGGTTCAGGCATGATGGATCACTG
The DNA here is from genome assembly GCA_028658325.1 of Potorous gilbertii. Classification (NCBI taxonomy): domain Eukaryota; kingdom Metazoa; phylum Chordata; class Mammalia; order Diprotodontia; family Potoroidae; genus Potorous; species Potorous gilbertii. Next base: position 423,491,761 of record CM053770.1, on the reverse strand, counting down.
GAAAGGACACAGGATTTAGAATCAGAGAACTGGAGTTCAATTCCAGGTTCTACCATTTGTCGCCTATGTGACCTGTGTTAAGTCACTTCACCCTTTTGAGTCTCTATTTTCTCATCTGCAAAAAGGGGAAATTGGAACTTGATGAGTTCTAAAGTCCCTTTCAACTTATGATCTAATGTGGCTCCTCAGTTTGGCCTTGAAGGAACTTTGGCACTTAAAAATAGTTGGGGGTTGGGTGGGACATCAAAGACACAGAGGGGGAAAATTGGTTTGATCTTCATACTTTGATCCACAATGAAGAGCCTTACTAATGATACTGGTTCTACCTACTGTCTTGTGTACACAGCTAGTCAAACAAAGGAGAGTGAGGCTGGGTCAATGAAGAAATTCCATTTTTTTTCCCCTCTGAATACTTAAGGAACAGAAGCTCTGGGCTACTAAAATTGGAAAAAAAAAATCTGTTTAAAGGGATCACTATGGGGAATAGAAACTTTAAGTAGCTCATGCCCCAACCTTTCAGTGACTGCCAAGGATTGGCAAAATTAGGCATCTGAACCAGAGGGTACTCAAATACAGGAAGCACATTCTGGCTTATTCACCTGGTGCTTGCTACAGTGACTGTTGTTCCAGAGGGTTTACTATGAGCTGAACTGTGGTTAAGTTTGAAGGTTCAACTTGTGATAACTTCAGGACTGGGAAGGGCTAGCTGGGGGAACACCACCCAGCCCTCAGAGCATTCTGGAGTCTCTCTCTGGAAGAGGGTCATAATTGACCCTCTTTCCACCCACCCACCAGGAAATACCTCTGGAGTCACATCATTTAATTGCCTTCCTACCTCCTGCAGGGAAAATGTGGGCCAGACAGTCAATAAACTTAAATGCAAGGGCAACCAACAGAAGCTAATCAGTTCCTCAGACTGAGAAAGTCTGGTGGGGTAAGGGACAAGATGCTCTCACTTTCTAGATCTCTTTGAAGCAGGCCTTCATAGCTGTCTTTATTTCGTTTGAAGTGTTGTAAATTCCATCGAGTCATACCCTTTTTCTAAGAACAACACACTATTTCACTCCCAATCTAAGCAGAAAATTATTTTGAGAGTCAGAATCTGTTCCCTTCCATTCCTGTGAATAATCAGGAGTTGACTATGTATGTAAAGTGTTACTGAGGGTTTCAACCTCTGATTTCATTGGTTTAGGAAACTATTGGTGATGAAAAGATTAATCAGAACTGACAATTACAAAGATGATCGGATCCTTGCCTACATTTTTATTAACATTGTGGGGAAATGACACTTCAGTGTTTCATTTGCTTTAGTAATCTGCATTCTGTCACCTGCCATGCTTCAATTAAAGACTGTAATGTGAAATGTCAAACATAACCAAAAGAAAACACGATAAGAGGTCAATGATTCGCTCCTGTTATTTACAGAGCTTGGGTCCTTCTAGATCTCAAGGATTGCTTGGAAAATAGTAGTTTCTGTGTAGTTTCTATGAATGTCTCAGTGGCTACTGATCTTGTCTACTTTCTTTTAGACTTAAGGTGAATTTTCTTCCAAAATAAGTTAAGTCATTAGCTTAAATCCTTTTTTATTTAAGCAATATTTTCTACGCAAGAATAAAAGAACTTTATTGCTATTTAGTACTTTCCACTTGTTTTAAATCTAATTATTAAGTTTCCTATTTAGATCATATGGGGACTAAAAAAATAGAAGTATAAATATGTTAATGACAGATCACTAAATACCATGTGACACATGGGAAGTGAGGAATGATGAGACCAGAAGGCTTTGATTAAATGTTTTTAAAAAGAACAAACAAACCCCATAGCAAAAATTACATTTTGCAGAGCTGAGTGGGCAAGTTGAAAAAAGAACAAATATATTTGTGAGGGGAAAAAAAAACCTTTCTCTTTTTTAATGACAGACATTAATTTATTGCAGACAAATTTTCGGAACAATGGGGAGGGGCTCAGGAAGGAAAGATACTTTGCTATACATACTTACCACAACTTAGGTTGTTTTCAGCTTTCAGAACTGAGGTCGGGATATTCCAAAAATCATTTTGCCAGTCGACAACGTTCCCTTTCACATTACAGCTGAGGTTGGACAGAGTTTTGGAATTCATGGTAAAATTCCAAAGACGAAAGTTGTAAATGTCCCCTTTTAAAGAGGCTATTTCATTTTGGTTGGAGCCCAGCAGCAATTTCCCATTCCCAGGAATAACCTTGCTAATGGTGGAATTGCATATAACTGTTTCATAGCTCCTTTTGAAATTCACACTGACAGAGCCTAAAGAGCTATTCCAAGCTAGACACAGTTGTTCAAAGTTTTCTGTGAAAATGTCTTCACTTGAATCTACTAATAACACCTTGTTTAGCAAGCATTCCATACCATCGATGGAGAGGAAGTAGCCCTTTTTGACCTTTCCAAAGCTCAGTAATTGTTTTGATGAAGCATCTGAGTAGGAGAAAGCTATCCAGTCACTGTCTTCATTGCCAGTTTTCGCTGCTTCGAAGCACACAGTGAATGCACTGAGTTCTGGAATCGACACAGTTTTTGCAACAGACACCCGGTTAGCATCTGTGGTCTGAGGCATAATGACTTTCTGATTCCTCAGGGACACAGCAACTAGGACAAAATACGGTAACAGCGAAAGAGAGAACACAGTGCAAGTTAGTTTCGGAACAGGGACTTACGAAAACCCTAAAAACCCTTGCCTTTAGATCAACTCACTTGAACTCCACTTTCTCTCATTCTTGGCCAGTCCCACTTCTGCCTTGGACCATCCCTCTACTATTACCAACTCACAGCTAATCTCTCTTACACTAGGCCTCACCACTTTTCTATGGTGGTCACTTTCTAACATAATTTCTCTTTGGATAAATCATCTAGCTTTAAGGTCACCTCTATCAAGTCTTTTTACTAGCTATTTGCAAGCTACGGGGGCAGATACTGAGTTATTTATAACATGAGGCAGAGAGAGGCCCAACCAAGGGAATCCCTACTCATTCAAAGCCTTGGCTAGATCACAATTCAAAACCCAAGGGACTAGAAACAGCCAAGTCACTAACTAGCGAACAGATTTCAGTGTTTGAACTGTGGAAAACACCCACTCATGATCAGGGAGGCTATAATTCTGTGCAATTTTGACATTTCAGCATTATAAGACGCAGAAAGGGGAAAAGGGAAACTTTACTGATACATAGTTTTTCTTATTTTTTTTAATTAGGAGAAAAATATTTTTAAAAAAACAAAATTTGAATGCAGTGCCTTTCTTACATTTTCCAACTGTTCCCTCTGTACCACAGATATTTCTACTTCTCTTCATGCTAATACATTCAGTTGGGAACAAATAAAGTCAGGTCTTGTTCATAAAGGGAGACTAAAAAAAAAAACTAACCAAAATGGGAATAGAAGTGAAAAGATGCTAAACATACTGGTCAATCTGTTTCCAAATGACATAGTCTTCAGCCCCTTGAGTTTACCTACCTACCAAGTAGTACTCTTCAGTTCCTAAACAAATGTGACATATATATATATAATAAAATTAATCATGTAAAATCTCAAAGAAGGTGTTGAGCTGCATTGATAAAAGGGAGTTTCCTCACTCAGAGGTTTCCTATATCAGTGAAATCACGGGTTCAATTCCTATGTCATTCTTGATGAGGAATCAGTATGGTATTTTAGAAGAGTTGCTACTCTGATGAACAATTTGTACAAATGCTCCATTGATTTTAGGAGTATCCATTCAGCACTAAATATATTTTGAGATGAACACCACTATTGTGCTATATCTATCATACTCATCAAATTATAGTTATCATGTCTTAGGAAGGACACTGATAAATAGTAAAGTATCCAGATAAGGGTAAGCATCAATGTGAAAGACCTTGAGATGGGTTGGAGGATGTCTATATGTATGTATGTGTGTGTGTGTGTGTGTGTGTGTGTGTGTGAAAGAGACAGACAGAAAGACAGACATCATCTAGAATTACCTGTAGATCAATCATTAAGGTCTGATAATATCACTGAAACCACAGGTTCTGAACCCACCTAACTGTTCTATCCTGTATCACTTCATTTTTCCACAAGAATAGCATGAGAGACTTGGCACATCTTTTATAAAATTAAAATCAGGGTTATTATCTAGAGAGATGGGAAGAAAAATAATGTAACTTTTGAATCAAGCAATTTTTTCACCCCCTCATCAAATTTTCAACTGTTTCCCATTGAAATAACAGGGAAATTTTAGCTCTCTCAAGGAGGACTGTAAGGGAACAAAAAATATGAAAGGAATCCTCTAAATACAAAGAAAAAAAGGAAGACCTTTCTGCAGGACCATAAAAGGGAAAATATATTTCTGTTTTTCTACACTTGCCTGAGCAACCGACCTAATTCAAAGTAAAGGTGAATTAGAAAACCTTTACAAAAAAGAATTCGCCAAACTGTGAGATCTGAGTGGACCCAGAATAGCTTTTACATATATTTAACAACTGAGTGGGGCCTAATAAATACCTTTCAAAGTAGCCATTTCCATTTTTGGATAACTCTAATTGTTAGAAAGTTCTTCCTTGTGTCAAGCTGAAATATTTTTTCTTGATCATTTCCAATTGTCCTTAGATTTGTACTCTAAAGCCAAACAGGAAAACTCTGACTCCTCTTCTACAGGCTATCCCTGAAGAGTACAGAGGCTAAGTGACTTGCCCCAAAGCTGCAGAGATAGTATAATAAGTGACCAAACCAAGGATGGGTTTTCAGATTCTGAATCGTTCTCCCCTTAAGATCCAATCCAGTTTGGTACCGATAGCTACACGTAGACACTTGGATTGGGCTACAGTTCAGTAATGATCATTTTTTAACAGAGGCATTTGCCACGGGAGAAGCCAAGACCAGCATTTTCCATGTAGCAGTTTGTCATCCCATGAATCTTTTCTCTGCTCTGAAGTATTATCTTTTTAATGCTGTTTTATCATCAGTTTACTTCAATCGCAGAATACTGCCATGACAATTCTAAACTCAAAAATGGAGGATGAGAGTAAGAACCTATTATGGAAATGAAAAACTTTTGAAACAACTAATAAGAATGTAAAACTTCCCTATTTAAATAACAAAAAAGTGAAGTTTTCTTTCCAATAAAGAGTGGATAAGAAAACTGGGAATTCTGAAGAATAAATTTGTGTCATCCACATGAGGGGAGGGGTGAGGATAGTATCAGTGACCCCTGACCCTCTCAGCAAGAGAGTTAAATGAAAGCAAAGACTTGAATTTCTAACTGCTATCCTAACATGGCCTCCTTGGAACTTTTCAGTAGCATCAGCATATGCTTTTTCATGAATGGTGTAAAATGAAAAGGTCTAGGAGTTGAAAACAGGGTTTTCTCCCTTTTGTGCTAATTAAGATATTCCCAACTGTGAAGAAGAAAATCATTTCCATTCCTTTCTCAAGTCACCAGGATCACAGCTTAAAATATGCTTGGAGGTTTTGTCACATAAATATTAGATATGAATAATTTTCAAGAAGCTACATATATGCTATGGTAAATAAAATAGAATATAAATTCTGAAAACATCATCTCCCTTGAGAATTCTGGAGGTATTTTGCTCTGATTACTTGAGGTTCATCATGAGATTATTTCAAAAGATGAAATGATTTTTTTTCTTTCTCTAAAACCAAAAAGTCTTATAAAATTCTCATATTTAAAAGCCATAATATTTACTTTGGTCTATAAAGTTGAATTATGAATATACTTTATAATTCTTTTAGGAAAATAATGTAATCCTTTTTTCCTGGACTTTTGATTTTTGGTCCTTATAAGGAAATTCTTTCTACCAGTGCAGAGCAACACCTTTCCTGTTAATTATCATCTAAGAGAGCTATCTGAGGTACTGAGAGATTAAGTAACTTGTTCAAGGTCACTTAGACAGTCTATGGTCAATTACCCAAATTGAATTCCAAGAAAAAGTAGGAGGTGTGTGGAGATCAGGGCACTAACAAAACCTATTATTCTATAATGCCTTATATATAATAATTATATTATATATAATGCCTTATATATAATAATATATAATGCTCACATTCTATCTTGTACCCGAGTAACAATCTTGAAAGGGCTACATTCCAAAAATTAAAAAGTAATCCACAAGTGTGGGTGTTTTAAATTGACTGCTGAGTTAATGTTGTAGTTACAAAGACCTAATTCTGAACAGAGAAAATATTTGTGTGTATTCCAAATAGTCTTTATGTCTTCTACATCTAAACAATCTAAAGTAATACAGTCTTACTATATCCAAATTCTGGACCTAGAATCTATATGTTGTGCACTTTTGACACATACTTGCCCTGAAAGTCAAATTCAAATTATACATTTATACATAAAAGAGCTTACGTCTGTCTTCGGGCTCTGTTGTCTGTTTATTGTAACACATGTTAAATAAAAGCAGAAGCTTGGCACTTCTTTCAGTTTACATACCTCTGACATAGCTGGCACTGAAGCCTTTCTTCTGGATGCTAAAGTCACTTGAAAAGGACACATGCATCTCATTCGCACTTGAGTTAAATGATAAACCTTTGGCGGTTGCTCCACAAAATTTAGTCTGGCTTTCTCCATTGTCAAGGGATAATGAATCATAAATGCAATTGGGAGCTTCTTCAATATCAAAATCATTAAATGTTATCTGAATAATGTATCCAGTTGGAGCTCGGAGTGTCCACATGCAAACCTGGCTGTTTGGGTATTCGTTGGGGTAGCACGGAGAGGTGAAAGTCCCAGAAGGGCTGGAGAGCGTCACCCTGCAGTTGGCACATCCCCAAACTGGTGGACAAATCAAAGAAAAGAATGTAAAGGATGGGAAGTGACAATAGAGTAAAGATAGTAGCAATGTCTAATACATTAGGAGTACTCAAATATAGGCTATAAATACAATATGTGATTATGACTTAAGTAATTATGAACACATGACAGAGAAAAATATATAGATAGCTAGAAAAATAAGGGAATACAGTATTTGAGGACGATAATAACTGAGTATTTCTATAACTCCTTAAGGTTTGCATAGGACTTTGCATATATTATCTAATTTGATCCTTACAGTCACTTGTGGGATGCATGGTATCATCTCCATTTTACCGACAAGAAAACTGAGACAGAGCGCTGAAATTACTTGTCCAAGGTTACACACCTAGCAAGAGTCTAAGGTAATAGTTCAAGTCCAGCACTTAATCTATCTGTCCAAAAATGAAAAAGAAGCTGAGAATGGAGAGAAATTATGCAAATATTGAAACCACACTTTGTCTTAAGGTGCTGGAAAAAGAAATGGTCCATTTTTCCTTCTTTTCTTTCCTTCCCTTTCTTTCATTTTCTCTAATTACCTCTGTCTTTTTATCAGTCCAGGGAGATTCTGGTGAGGAATTGCTTCATCAGTATGTTTTTACCTTTTCTGTAATATATAAAGAGAGTTACTGGGGGTATTGAGATTTTTACCCAGGTCACATAGCCACTACAGGTCAGAAACACGACTTGAATCCAGGCCTTCCTGCCTCTCATCCTTCATGCAGCTGCCATATTAATCTGTCAGTATGTCTGACAACATCACTCCCTTTGTTCAAAACCTTTTATTGTTGCCCTATTACCTATTGCATGACCAAGGGTAAAGTAGGAAGCATTTTTTGTATCTTAGTTGAAATTTCTAAACGTAAAATAATCAATTTCACACTCATCTTGTAGCCTTTGTCAGGATTTCTGAGATTTCTAGTTATTCATTTTTACTCATTACAGTAACTTTATGGGAGGAATATAATTTGAGCTTTCAAAATGTTGTAACTTTATTGAAATAAATACCTAATTTGGTAAGAAATTAAATCCACAAGAATGTCTCAAGTTGGTATTCAAGGCCCTTTGCATCTTAGCTTCAGGGTATGTTTGCTGCTTTATTTTGCACTGTTTCCTTCATGGATTCTATTTTTCAGGTAAACCTGCCAAACAATTTTCCAATCTCAATTTTGGCTCCATCAATTCTTGCAAGCCTAAACCTAAAATGTTTTTGCTTTACCTTTCTCTTTTTTTAAATTCATTTCCTCTTTTGAGGATAAATTATAATACCACTTTTCCTATAAAGTCTTCCTAAATCTCTTCCTCATAAATTTTTCTTTTACCACTTTTCTGGACTTTCTACATCACATTCTACCCTGTATCATACTTACTTTTAAATCTATCTGTATTCACCTCTATTAGAGTACACACTCCAGAAGGATAGAACTCCCCAGCTACTTGGGACTCCCCTCACGAAACTACACACACACACACAAGTGTGTGTGTGTGTGTGTGTGTGTGTGTGTAGATAGATATATTCATGTTGTTTTCTTCATGAGAATGTAAGTGCTTTGAGGGCAAAGACCATTTCTTAATATGTGTCTTTCTATCCCCCAGCACATAGCCCAGTGCCTGGAACATGGTAAACACTTAATAAATGTTTACTGATTAATTTATTAGCTTTGTCATTTCCTCATCTTTTTAACTCCAGCACTAGAGTGCATTACTAAGTCCACAGTAAACACTAAATAAATGTTTGCTCAATTGATTCCAATAGCTTTACTAATTTCTTCTGCCCACAATGGGCAATAAATAAATATTGCCTATCATTAAGTTACTTCAAAGACAGAAGCATTTCTTTGAAAGAAAATACTTAATTTTAAACTATTATGCTAAGATCTTAGTATTTAAGAAAATTGCTAATTCAGTTAAATAACTGGTGCTGACAGTGCTAGCATAGTTTTCAAGATAACTGCTTCTTGCTCAGATGTAGCTTGTGACACTGGAAAATCTGTTTCAAGATGTCCACAAAGCTACACAGAGACATACATGTATATTTATACATGTATATGATTATACACATCTAGAAGTTTATACCTATAGTTTATGAAAGAAAAGTTTTCAGTGATGCCACCAACACAAAAAAATTCCTTCAAGCATGTTTATATATATGAATATTCTGGATGTTTTTATCCATAAATGCTCATATAGTTAAATACAATATTCAATAATCTACATCTATAAGAAAAAGCCTAAACTACCAATTTTAATTAAATGGAAAACACACTACATACACACACACACACATATATATATATATATATATATATATATATATATATATATATACAGAGAGAGAGAGAGAGAGAGAGATCTATATAGATATATATATAGATTCAAAAAAAATCTATATTTTCTTGCTCTGTTTTTTTAAAACAGAAATTTTTGTTTTTACTCCACCCACTGATCCTAGTACCTCACTGCAATAAGCAAATACCACATTCTTTATTATCCTTCTGCAAAGGAATTTCAGGTCCCAAAGGACAAATAAAGGCAGAAACGTATTTTAGCTGCTTTCAACACAGAGAAATTTAGTTGAGGTAATAATTGCTTTACCATATTCTTTATTTAGAAGGAAAACAAAATGATGATAAACATACATAAAATTGAATCTAGTTGTTTACTTTTATGAAAGTATGCAGGAAATATATGCATGCGCCAATAATTCAGGAAGGCAGAAAAACTTAATTAAGCTATCTGACCAGGGACTGCCTCCTCGGAAATGTGGTTAAAGCAATTTGTTTGGTATATATCTACACACACACACACACACACACACACACACACACACACACACACACAATTATTATGCTTTAATCATATGACCTAGCTTACAACTAACCCTAATAAATGAACAGTTCTTTTGTCTTTTATCAAATGAAATAATATTGATAAAATTTCTAAAATGCTATGATTGGCGCACAATAGGCATTTAATAAATATTTGCTCCTTTATTCTCCCCTTTGTGTAAACATCATGACTGAAGGTCGCTTTGCAACTCTTCCAAGACCCTGGGCCATAGTTGTTCTCAACCTCCACGATTTAGTCCATGAGTAATTAGATAGCTGTCCCACAGAAGGCTCTTCAATGGTCTGGTAAGGTTAAGAATGGGGCAGCTAGATGGCACAGTGGATAGAGTGCCAGACCTGGAGTCAGAAAAACTTGAGTTCAAATATGGCCTTAACACTTACTAGCTGTGTGACCTTGGACAAGTCACTTCACCCTGTTGGCCTCAGTTTTTTCATCTGTAAAGTGAACTAGAGAAAGAAATGGCAAACCACTCCAGTATCCTTACCAAGGAAACCTCAAATGGGGTCATGAAGCGTCAGACATGACTAAAAAGATGAACCAACAACAAAGGTAAGAATAATGTTACCAAATTGATTTTTACATATGGCTTTGTTTGTGAATCCTCCGTTTTAAAGCAGCTCTCTGAGGCAAGTATTACAATATTCCCATTTTACAAATGGGGAACCAAGGCTAAGTGATGGACAAAAGGTCACAATGACACAGCCAAGGCCAGCTCTAGCCTCTTTCTACTCTACTATGCTGTCAGTAGAATTAGAATGCATACTTGAGTATGGTAAAGATTCTAAAGTCTCATCAAATAAGGCTTGTTGACATTACACAAGCTTTCTGATTATCATTCTAATTCAGACAATTCAGATCAATGAATGACATTTGAGAGCTATAACAGACAAGGAGTTGAAACTAAATGATCCCTAACAAAAGCATTCTAAGGAGAAGCAACAGTATTTCCAAATTTCACTCAGCCATGATACCTGACTCCTTCTCAATGATACACACAGAGACACACAGACACACACAGACACACAAATACACACACAGCCCATTTTCATTTTTGTAGTTTTACTTAATGATTTCAACCAAACTGTGACAGAAGTGAACCTAATGGCCAAATGAAAGCATTCCGTATTTAGCTGAGGGAGACAATACCTTAAAAAGATACCAGTCATGTGAGTTATTAGAAACCTTTCCTTAAACTTCCCTTGACACAGAGAAAATTCTTCTTTCTCTGTTTGCTCCTTTGCTCCTTTCTTTTTGTTTATTCTCTCTATCTTTTAATACTCCATCTCTCAATATTTCTGTTTTCTGTCTCTATCTCTGCCTCTTTCTATGTCTCTATCTGTTCGTCTATTTTTCTCACACACACACACGCACACACACGTGCATGTGTGTGTGTGCGCAAAAGACTACTTATAGCAGCAAATATCTAGTAACACCGAGAAATGTGGATATTGGGGAGCTCTTCTCTCCACAACAGAGATGTTCTTGTACTCCTGAAATAAATCACTTACAAGTAAATGAGCTTAGCAGTGGCAAATGAATAAAGTTCCCCAATAGTATGGAGTTTGTGGGTGATCAACATCTTTCTTCACCACTTTATTCATGGTTGTTTAAATAATTTAAGTGGAAACTGGAAAGCAATTAGTCTAGTCCTCTGATGCCACTGCACTAAATAACAGATCTCAGATTTATCTTCCATAATAGTTCTCATGGCACAGAATCTAAACAAACATTGACTAATTATATGTAAACTGAACAAAATGTAGAAAACCAAATTGGGCATATCCCTAGAGTGGCTAGCTGATAGAACTTGGCATTCATTAGTTCAATAAAAATATCTAGGCCCAGCTATATATTAGCAGAGTAGGGGGTCATACCCAATTTCTTATAAAATAATGTGCATATGTACCATAATCAATATATTCAGTTTCTTGACAGGTTTCATCAGTATTACCTAAATGCAATAATTAACACCAACAGGAAAGAGAGAAGGACTACCACATTAAGTCTGACCCCCATCAGTGCAGGAACCCACTCATTCTTTTTAAGGACACCTGATCATCAAGCCACCATTTAAATACTTCTATGATGTAGAACTCCCTTCCTCAAAAGGAAAGTCATTTCATTTTTTTGGACAATGTTCAATTTTAGAAAACTCTTCCCCATAGGACAAGAGACCTTGGCTCACCATAATAGTCTTAGTTCACCCATGAGTCTTAGTTCATTCTGCCTTCTGGAACAAAACAGACCCATTACCTTCCAAAGTAGCCTGTTTCACTTTGGATAGCTCCTCATTTTTAGGAAGTTTTTTTTCCCCTTTTGTAATTTCCACCCAACACTCCTCCTTCTACTCTTAAGCCAAATATAATAAGCGTAATCTCTTTTCTACATGGCAATCTTTCATAAACTTAAATATAGCTATTATTAACCCCCGCCCCAGGCCTTTCAAGATTAAGTGCTCCCTTTTCCTTCAATTGATCTTCATATGATGTTTTCTTGAAATACTTCAGCATCCTAGTGGCCCTTCTCTAGAAACTCTGTAGCTCTCTAACATAGAGTGTCCAGAAGTGAACTTTATACTCTAAACACAGTCTGATGAGGGCAGAGTACAGAGGACCTATTACCTTCCAATTCCTGGATGTTTAAGTTATGCCTTTCTCTTTTTGGGAATGGCAGTGGTGGCAACTGGGAGTGAAGTGATTCGCCCAGAATCACACAGTTAGTAAGTGTCTGGTGCTAGCTTTGAATGCAGGTCCTCATGACTCCACGGTTGGTGCTCTATCTACTGTGCCACCTAGCTGCCCCAAGTTATGATGTTCCTAAAGCAGTTTTATGTTGCCATAGCTTTGTTGGCTACCATGTCCTACACTCTCATCATTCTAATCATCTTTTGCTGGATATGATCCAGTTTGACAGTATTACTCAAAGTACATCCATCAACCAAAATTGAAAATATATTCAATAGGGAATGTAATGTAGGGTACTACGGGACTGTTACCTGGCCCTTGATTTTGACTATTTCTATCTAGGCAGTTCAAAATGACAGTAAATTTTCTGAAAGGCCACATTGATTCACATTGAGCTTGCATATAAGTAAAATTCCTGATTCACATACTTCTGTCTAGTCAAGTCTCCCTGTAATGTATGTTTTATATTAATTGAATAATTTTTATATTTACTTCTCTTAAGCTTCATCTTGCTCAATTTAGTTCAGTGTAGCATTGTTTCCAATCTTTTTGTACCCTAATTCTACCATTCATTGCATGAATTTTCTATCATTCATCCACACATCTAATCAATGCACCATTAATATCTACACATCCACACAGAGCAAAGAAAAGAATCTTGAAGCATGCAATTATAGGCCTCCTTTCAGGTTAACATGCATACCTTAATTAACATAGAGCATATAGTCCAGCTATCTATGAATCAACCTAACAACATTACAAACAAGCCACATTTTTCCATCTTGTTCATGAGAAAACATCCTAAGAAAAACTTTTCTGAAATAGTTCGCTGAAATTCAGATATACTACGTAATAAAAGCTAATACTGCTACATCCCTTACTGCGCTGCCAAGCAACACACTAAGGATTTGGCAATAACTATTTCATTTTATCCTCACAAACACAATCCTAGGGTGGGGGGATACATATATTATTATCTGTATTTTACAGATGAGGAAACTGAGGCAAACAAAAGCGAAATGACTTGCCTAGGATGACACAGCTAACCAATGTCTTAAGGATGGATCTGAAATCAGTCTTCTCCACACCAGGCCTGCATTCTATCCACTGGGCCACCTGCCTATATTTATAACATTCCCAGTTAGGTTTTTTAAAGGCAATGAAAAAATGAGCAACATTAGTAAAATCTAACTCTATGGAGTTGTGAAAATGATAGCAAGAAGGAACATAACCATAGACTAAGAGCTTAAATATTACAAATTAACATAGAGGAACCAACGGCACGATGAACAAAGAACACCTGACAGCCACTGTCAAGTTATTTACAGTTAGCATAAGACAGGGATAGACTTATCCAATATGCAGAAATTAGCGAGGCCAACTTAACAGCTAACTTTGGGTAAGTTTGGACAATTACAAGTGACTAAAACACTATTTCTTGTTAAACTTGGTAAATTTAGAGAAGCTATTTTCAAATGAATTAAGACACACCTGTAATACAGATTGAATGACTACTGCCATTAACCAGGCAATATTACAAGCCACAATTAAAAATAGATTAACCAGAGTCTTAACACATGCCATAAAGTTGATATTATCATAAGCTGGTTAAATGAAATCCTGACTTCTTGAATCCACAATGTGATTAATGTTGATGTTAGTCATATTTTGGGCTTAAATTATAACATATAAACAGGAAATCCTTCATTTTTCAGGAGAAAACCATCCTTGCCCATTCTTTCTTATAACCTTCTGACCATTCCTAGTTCTAATTTACAATTTAAAGTATATTCAAAGTTAATTTGATGTTTATTTAATGTTACTGTTTATTTTATATTATATTATAAAAGGAGAATAGGTAAAGCTTAAACCAAAAAACTAAAATTTGGGATTTATCCTCATACCCTCCTGTCGTTGGTTTAGTTAATTGAGAATTGACTTTTAAGTTGGATAAGCAGTATCTAACTTGAGCCAAACTTTCCAAAATAGCTTTTAATTTGAGGGCATACAAAAAACTCAGGTCTGTGCATATAAATGGAAGCATGAAAAAAAAGGTCCAAAGCTTGGAGTGAGCAAAGTATAGTCAAGACTGATGTCATTTTGTCCATAACAGGACACTTTTTCATATAAACAGCTTTGGTAGTAGGAAACATCTAAGGAGAAAAACACTGCTTATTGTTGATGACCAAAAAAAGCAAAGGCAGAATGGTTTCTTAGTAAAACTTTCCATTTTACATGTGGGACCCAACATGTTTAAAAATGCCGTCTGTCTCATTACTTCAGATTACTTCATCACTAATGAAAATTACTTTTAGAAATTAATAGCTTACAATAAAGAAACATTTAAACTCTCATTTAACTTACAAACCTAAAACATTAAAAGCTTTTGATAGAAAACCTCTTTGTGTGTCTTTAAAGAGAAATTGTTACAAAATAAACTTTACTTGAAAATTCTCTCATTTGACTCTGATCTGAGCTGAATCTACAATAAGTCAAGCTACTATTCTATTCACCTCATATGCAAGTCTATTTTCTCTCAGTTTTGAAGGAAATTCATCCTACACTCAGCATGTACCTATTAAGTGCTTATATACCAAGAACTATACTAAGGATACAAAGAAAAGCAAAAATATATATGTTCTTGTCTTCATGGAACGGGAGATACATGTCATACAAGATATTTACAAACTATATGGAAGGTAATTTCAGAGAGAAGGCACTGGAAGGAAGAAGAGAGGGGAAAAAGGTCCATGTAATGGTCATTTGAATGGGAAGATCTTTCCCATTCATTGCTAGGCCCATGTGACCTGCTTGGGTTACATGGAAGCCTGAGTCACATGAGTCTAAATCACATAGAACAGAAAGAGGCAGAGCTACAACAGAGCTGGGAAGAGGTTGGTCAGGGAGCAATCAGAGCTAAGAAAGGCAGCTGGCTAGCATGAGAGAGAGCTTGTTTGTAATTTGTTTAAGGGAGCTGGTTTGTGAGAAGCCTAACAGAAGGAAGGCTTGGGGATGGTGTTGCCCCCTGCACTATTATTGTGATTAGAGATCTTTGTTGCTGTGATGGATCTGGCTTTCTGGGGTCTGAATAAATGTTTTGGTTCTGTCTTCCCTGTGGAGAGTCTGTTGTATTTCACAATTCAGAACAGCATCTGTGGCATTGTGAATATCATGTTGGTGCTACAGCCCTTTAAAGAAAATGGGATTTGATTTGAGTTTTGAGGGAAGTCAAGCTAGCTGAGAGGCTGAAGTAAAGAAGCAGATTACTTCAGGCAGAGGGTACTGCCAATGAAAAGGTATAGAGCTGGAATAGGGAATATTATGTATAAGAAACAGCAAGAAGACCAGGGATATTTGTCATAAAGAGTTTGTAGAGGGGAGTAAAGTGTAAGAAGACTGGAAAGGTATAAAGAGGGAAGGTCAAGAAGGGATTTAAAGCCAAATAAATATTATATACTTTATTCTAAAAGCAATATAGAATTACTATGAATCCAAAGCCAAAAAAAAGAAATGAACCATCTACATACTTAAAAAATAGGGGAGCATAAAGGAAAGTAGCAAAATAATTAATAAAAGTATAAAAATCTTCCAAATCAATATAACCATTAGAACTCATAACCTAACGATGAACCCAATGTTAAATGAAGAGTTAAGAGATCTGTGGTATAGTCCAAGAGCTATTACTTATAGTGTGATACTGGGCAGGTTGTTTCATTCTAGGGGCTTTCAGTTTCCTCATTATAAAAATAAAGAATGGGTTAGCTGGTCTCTATCTGCTCTAGCTCTAATTATATAAAGATTATAATATATATAATATATAATTATATAAATTATATAAAGATTCTGACTATAAACATATAAGGAATTGACTCAATTCGACAACATCATTTTCAAATATGTTAGATTAAAAAATAACTGGAAATCCAAATGACAAAAAAAAACAATAACAACAACCAAAAAACAGGGGATGTCATGAAGGAGAGATACTTTGAGTCAACAATGATTAAGAAGCAACTGAGTCTAAGAGAGTGTTCATAAGGCATGGCCTGTATGAATTCATTTTTCTACTCTGGGGCTAAGCCTTGAATCCCTAAGGGACTGTCAACACAAGTTGAATGTGGGAAGAGTTAATGGTCCTCAAACATCCTGATTTGTGTGAGACATTCCTACTACACATGGAAATGTCCCTGCTTATCCAACAGTACTAATTGTCCTCTCTGAATGTTACTGAAGCCAGATTATAGAATGTACTGTGACTGGGAGTGCAAATTTCATCACTGACTATGGTCAGAAAAAAAGAAAAGAAATGACTTCATTTATTTGGTGTATCTCTTAACTGTGCTTGCTATACCTACTCTGCTTACTCTGCTTTAAAAACAAAAAATCAAGCAAAAAACCTACTTCTAATCCCTTAGTAGAAATGTAACTGTTAGGAAAAAACCCAGCTTTATACCAAGCTTAACCTTGCCAACCTGTTAGTTAATTTCAGTCCTTACTGATTTGGCAATAAAGAGACCTTGATTCTGACCTGACACTTGTATTGACAAGAGAATTATACACACAATCTACACTGTAACATTTCCTCATTTAAGTTTACTCAGCTCTGCTTTGAGGATACACAGTCCTACTAACATCTTAAATACTTTGTGCCCCTAAAAAAAGGCTATAAACTATATTTGTCAACTTAAGGCAAAAGGTTCAGTGGCATTTATGAATTTGATTTTTAAAATATTTTTATAACTGTATCCAACATAATTATTTTTCTTTGTAGTCTTATGTATTTTATTCATTTATATACATTACCTGACAAATTGACAGAATTCACCAGACTGCCAAAGGAGTCCATAATATGCAAAATAGAAAGGTGAAGAACCCTTGCCTTATGAAGAAAATCAATGATATTCTGAAAAAGTATAGTATCTAGAATAGTTTAACAATCTATTTGCTTACTGGCTTCTGTTCTATCTTTGAAAATCAAAAAGAAGAATGATACAAAAGAAGCTATATTTACAAAGTGCAACTCGCTATAGGTAGGAGAATATGGTCACACCTGCAGACAAGCAACAGAAAAGGCCAAACCACTGAGCTGCGTCCAGGCTGGATGGCCTACTGAGCAAACAAGACACTACATTTCAAATATGAGACATAAACATAAAGAACAGAGCCGTTATAGTGTGTGTTAGAGGTTTGAACTATGGCAAACCTCACCAGGGCTGGACTGAGTAGAATTCCTGGAAGCTAAGTAGAAGGAAACCTAGCTCCAACAGGTTCTTCTTGCTCCATCATTTTAAGGAATCAGTATTTTCCAAGGGGAAGACTAAGCCTGTTCCTTCTTCACCATTAATGGTTGACTTTCACAGTCTCTAGCACTTACAAAACCATTCTCAAATTCTTTGGTGACCTAAATACGAATTGTGAGAAAGCATCCAAAAAGTTGAGATTCAAAGCCTTCAACCTGTACACTGACCTGTACAAGATGAGGAAAACTTTTTCAAAATTAATGAGGTTTCAACAATATCATTTTTTAATTTTACATGTATGCTAATGAATACATATGTATTTATATATATTCATCCAGGGTATACACTGAGAGACATTTAAAATTTATATATATATATAACACACACACACACACACACACACACACACACACACACAATTTTCATATCTAGAACAAAAGTCCTTAGTTTGGAGTTGGTAAATTTTAGAAAAAATTGATAACTATATTTCAACATAATTGGTTTCCTTTGCAACTTTTGTGTATTTTTTGCACTTCAAAAAGAACCATTTATTGTGAGAAAGTTATAGGTCTTATCAGAGTGCCAAATCATCCACAAGAAAAAAAAGGTTAAGAACCTCTGATCTATAATCAAATGGTAGCAATATTAACTAACGGGCAACCTTACTGGTGTCTTCCTGAAGCCAAAAGAATAAAAGGAAGGTCTTCCTCGTACTTTGGGTGTCCTCCACACTACTCATGGTAAATTAATATGCCATGGGTTAAGCTGCACAGGAGACAGAGGTATAGATGGCTGAGTTATGCATTGTTGGAGGAAATGCTCATATGGATGAGCTCCTGGACCACTGGAGTATCAGAGCATAACCTATAACAGTGACATAAAAAAAAGAATGAGCCCTGGATTAGAGATCCCAAGTCCAGGGTCGTACTTACAATTCTATTTACAAGTTCCTCATTATAAGCAAGTCACAACAATTAGCTAACATTACATTACACTTTAGGGTTTGCAAAGCACTTTATATATATTATCTCAGTTGATCTCCACCACAATCCTTTGAGGCAGATGCCATTACAATATGTATTTTACAGAAAAGAAAACAGAGGTGAACAAAGGTAAAGGGATTACTCAGATTCTGAGGAAGATTCCTAACCTCAAAGCCAACATTGTATTCATGATGCCACCTAGCTAACTACATATAATTTCTGAATTTATATGAAGGTTATAATCTCCTTGCAGGTAGCATCTCTCTTTTCTTAACATATGTATCCCTAATACCCAGCAAAGTAACTGGCAGATGCTTCATAGAAGTTTAGCAAGTTCAGTTTAATTCTAATACCCAAGAAAGAAATCACAATGATTGCTCATTGGCTAACTCACAATATGTCTGCAAGAATCAAGTAAGATGCAATTCATGGAAGCATTTGTAACCACAAACTACTCTATGCATCTAACTGTTTAACTTCAGTGACAATATTCACTGGAATAAAAAGTGACTTCAGACTTAGAAGCTATACATTCACAGAATATTTTCCTAAAAGATATAAAACCAGAAGTAATCTTATCACCCCACTATCTTCTAGATGTATATATATGAACTTGAAAATAAAAGAGCTATATTGCAAATATTATTTTGAGTACTTTAGATGAAACTCCAATTTGACTATGCTTTTGAGTTCCAATCAGCTCTTTACAGCTTCATTTTATGTACTTAGCAAGTATTTAAAAACTCTCTATTCTTGACTGGAAACAGTCCATTACTCAGGCTGGAGCCTCTTCTATAGTATTTCAGTTGAAAGGCATGATTGTGTCGTCCCACAAATTATTCATCAATTACATTGGAACTGCTAGAGCCGTAAGACAAAGGCAGTACTATCTACTGTCCAGTCATACCGGTTTGCTTCATGACTTCATCTTTTAGGTACAACCTCTCTACTTTGTAGTTTGCTTTTGACATAGTCTGTGGTGATGTCATCTACACGGCTTTTGTACAGAAGCGACATGTTCTGGTATTTATATGCCTGCCAAATGAATAGACTAAGAAAGGGGACTAGCATTTTGTTATCTAAAACCGAGACTCATTCTGAATGAATTTGATAAGAGTACAATTTTAATGATGATATTAATGAAACATGGCTAGCTTTAGTCTAGGCTACTTGATTTATCTGGTTACTGAGCGTCTCCTAGGGGCAAGGCACTGTATCAGGTTCTTGGTGAGTGAAAACAAAAATAAATAAGGCTCTTGACTTCATGGAGCTTTCAGCTTAGTAGGGGAGTTAAAATGTGTATAAAAATAAGTAGACTACAAAATAGATTATATACAAATAAACATTCATTACATACAAACAACAGATAACTAAATAATAAATATGCATAATAAAATATAAATATAATAATAAAATATGCATAATAAAAATAAAACATAAATAAATATGCAAATACAACACTGGGGAATTTCAAAGGCTAGACACAGATCATTTTTGGCTAGGAGGGAGGGGAATGTCATTAAAAATACCAAGGTGATAATCCTTTCTCTTTCTTCAGGGGCATGTATAATGAGGGTGTGGTCGGGAGGGGTTGGAGTGCAAACAAGAGAACATTATACCCTGGCTTAGCTGGTTTGATACAAGAATTGAGAAAAATCATATTTTGACACATTTATTAAAGTTTGTTAGGAAAAAAAGTGAAGGGGGACTCCACATATACCAATAAATCAATAGCAGTACTTTTCATGGTAGCAAAGGAATGAAAATAGGACATGCCCATTCACTAAGCCATGGCGCCATAAGGAAGGTTTAGTGTTAACAGTGTTAACAGTGCTACAAGGGAAGTCAACATAACAAATACAGAGACATGAAATGATGCCAAATGAAGTAAGGAGAAGCAGGAAAGCAATATATGGAATGACTACAACCATGTACGTAGAAATAGCAACTACCACAAAACAATCAGACCTGAACGTTCAATGCCGCTAAATCATAAAGAACAAGTTTGGCCACAAAGAATAAATATGAAAAGACACTTTTCCCGTATCCCTTTTTTTTAAGGTTAGGGTTCACAGTTATGGAACATCAAAGGTAATGTCAGATTTTTTTTTTCCAATTTGTTTCCAATTTTTTCTCCCTGTTTTGAAAAGAAAAATCCTTTATTGAAAGGGAGGGCTTCCTTGGAAAGGGTACAGGAGAAGATACAGCAGAAGATCTATGCAATGTAAAAACAACAAATATCCATAAAATCTTTTAAAATGTTTCGAAGTTTCCACATTTGAATTATCAGGAAATATTTGGGCAAAAAAAATTAACTAAAAAAATTTAGAAGCTTTTTTAATGACAAAAATGTTATTAACATCCAGCAAGCATGTATTCTTATCCTTTCTGTTCCTAGACAGAAAGACATATCCTTGGGGGCACTGATTTGTAGGAATATAGAGATGCGCAATAGAAGAAGAGTTACCAAATATGTAGCAGTTCATGTTTGTCTTTCTCGTCTAAGTAAAACTTGAAATGTAAATAAACCCAGTGGCTGAGTTTGGTGACTCATTTATCTAGAATTCATGCACTTACTATATAATACTAGTGCATGAAGTTATGTTCCCCCTCATATCATAGTAAGGGATGGGGGAAGGGCTCAAGGATTTGGAAATCCTGGGTTACACCCATTGTAATTTTAGAATATTTTCATTGGCACTCTTGCCCCAAACTTGTAAAATAACAAAATCTGCCTGCAAGTATTGCCTTGTATGATTATTTTTTCTTCATGAAAACACCACAAATTTTTAAGATGGTTCAAGTTAAGAAAAATGTAAATTAAAGACTTTTTAATGGCACTTACACTCATGATAGTCAATATCCCCACTCCCAAATAACCAGTACAGGATACAAAAGGTTTCTTAGTATATCTTCCAACGATTTAAGTTAATGGACTGCATATCGTTTTAAAATAAGGTTATTGTGGAATCCCATACAGTATGTTTGCATCATTTCCATCAACAAATATTTAAGTGCTTATTATGAGCCAGAAACATAAGGTAAATAATTTATTTACTTTCAAAGCTGGCCTTGTCAGTAGAAAACTTCCTCTAAGCTGTAACATGAAAAGCACTGCAGAGCATTTTGCCTCCAAATTACCTCCCTTACCAGCTTTCACAGTACCTTTGGTTCTTTAAGGCTATTTGAATTGTGAATTTAAAATGAAAAACAATCTTTGGGAGAAGTAGTCTCCTAAGGCTTTATTAAGTAATAAAATATCTTATCAAGAATTGACTGATACCTAGATAAGAGTAATTGTACACGGGATGGAATTAACAGCTCATATTTATGTAAGTTTTAAACTGAATATATTTCACCTCATTGGATACTCACAAAAATCTTGTGCAGTAAATAGTGTACTTCTTATTACCTCATTTCATACGTAAGAAAACTGAGGCTTGGGAAAGTGAAGTGACTTACTTAAGGTTTCATGTCCAGTAAATGGTAGAGTCATGTCTCAAAATTAAGTTTTTGACTCAATATCCAATGCTATTTCAAATGTTCCTTGTGATGGAGAGGAATAAAAATAATGGGGAAAAGTGGGAAGAAATGCTCATGGCAGAGATGAAAGGACAACAGAGGTAACATTTGCCAGTTTTACAATTTAGCCTGAACTTGCATATTTTTAAATATTGGCCGATGCTCATCTTACAGCACGTTAGAGTTGAAAGGGATCTTAGACATCATTTAGCCTAAGCCACTCATGTTACAGATGTGGAAACTGAGGTTCAAGGTGATTAAACAAATATTGAGGAAGTAATTAGTGGAGTTCAAAGTCAGGGAAGTAATTAGTGGAGGAGGCAGGAGCAGAACTCAAATTTTTTGACTCATGGTTCAGGTTTCTGTACATCTTCCCCTGCGACTGTCACAGAGTTTTAATTTGTTAACTCCCAGAAGGAAGGAATTATGTCTAACTTGCTTTATATCATGTAAAATCCAAAAATATGTTTTATGGAAGTGTCCATTATGACAATCATGAATTCTGTCATCAAATGCAACCTAGTAAAGCCATCCAAGACACCAAATGAACAAATAATACTTACATCACTCATACTGACAAATTTGGGCTCCCTTTTCCTTATTTCCCTTCTTAAAAGGTAAATCTAGAACCCCAAAGTAGCAGTATCCCAAAACACACAGATTTTAACACTGAAATAATATGTGAACATACCAAAAATTGAAATATTGCTAACTATTAGAAATACATATAGACATGCTTTATCCAGGTCACTGAGAGTGTCAAAGTTCACAGAAGCTATTGTTATTAGCACAGTGCACAGAGACTGTTGGCTTGTATTTGCCATTTGACAAGAATTGTACTATGATCCAGAGATGTTACAGTAGTCCATTACAGTTAAGGCCATATCCCCTTAAAAGACAAAGAAAGTCCCTGTCTTATTTTTTTGTATTACCTGGTAAGGTAGAAAAATGCTATATTAATCTCTTCTGTTTATAGGAAACATTCTACAGCAGGAAAAGTGCCCATGAGGTGCTTAATAAGGGTGAGTCTGAAGCTTTAACGTAGTAATCATCACCCTTTTACCAGAGGTAGTTATGGTGGACTAGAAGTCAAAAGACATGGTTTCTAGTCCTCAGATTCAAAATATGTAATCTCAGCCACTAAACCACTTATGCCTCAGTTTACTCATCAGAAAAGCCCTCAGATTTCTTCTAGAAATAAAATACAGTAATTCTTTGAATTCTGTTGGGAAATGAAATGTAGTACCTTTACCCTCCCCCCCCCCCCATTTCTGTAACACTTTCCTTTCTAGTAATACGGATATTTATGACAAAGATAAGGGGGGAAAATGCAGAGTTATGCTAGAAAAGGTCTATATGCATCAAATACTAACCAAACTTCATAGGTCAAAGACAGTATAGACCAGAACCCCCAAATGGAGATACCTTTCTAAACTGAATTCTGAAATAAAATTTTAAAGATCTGATTAAGTCTAGCATATAGTATAGTGGATAGAGCAGTAGGCTCAGAGGCACACAGATGTAGGGTCAAACCCCACCTCAGACACTTATTGGCTGTATGACCCTGGTCAAGTCACTTCATCTCTACTCTGTAAAATGAAGGGGTTGAACCTAATGACTTCTACAATTCATATGTGCTCTAAATCTATGATCTTATGATTCCTGGAGTCCTCCTTTGAATAAAGCAAAAGGAGTAATAAGTACAAAAATTCAGTTATAATAAAAATGCATTTGTTCATAAGAAGAATATCCTCGACTACTATTCAGACTTAACACAATTATTTCGAAACTAAATTGTACAAAAACCTAACTATTCAAATGGAAAATGTCAAATTCCAAGATCGACTGCATTCTGATCTGCAAACTACAAATGAAAAAATCAGAAGTCGTCTAGTTATTTGAAAACAATATATGCAAGAAGGCTTCTTTCTGGAGGGGGAGTTCATACTGAAATGACAGATAACATTACTTTAAAAGAGCACAAAAATGAAAATTGTGGTGCATTCCTTGAAATGAAATGGGAAATGAGGGGGAAGGGCATTTTTTATAGCATATCATATAAAATTAATGTGCAAGTTGTCCCCTGTCAATGAGTACCATCTTACAATTACATTCACCTCCTCAGTCTGACCTTTTAACATTTTATCCTGGGTTAGATTATAATAGTTCTTTAGTAGATGAAAGCTGAACTTATGTGTTTCCTTTGATCAATCCTCTTGAGTTCCCAATAAACATCTTTTTAAAAATATACAGTACTGGAATATAAAACTATCACTCATGCTTGTTTTTTCTTAACTTCTGGTCAACAGGGTGGTGTGATGATTCTCAAAACTTTAATTTTACCACTACATTACCATGTAGCTAATGGGTTTGGAAAAAAAAGAGAGACCCAACCACAGAAAACATATAATCACAGTAGCTCTCTGTAAAAGCTACCTAAAACCTCATTGATTACGACACTTAAAATGTTCCCTGTGAAGGTCAAATTCAAAACATATTCATGAAAAATAAACCTTTATGTTTAGATTTTAACCCTGTTAGCCAGAAAAAACATGGTCGCTTGGTCTTGAACACCAAAAAGCTAAACTAGGAAGGGAATAAAGTCTATAATGAATCCCCTCCTCACCCAAGCAAAGCCTATCAGAGATTTTCGAATATAAAGATCACATTTGGAAAAATAACCAAGCATCAATCATCCTCCCACAAAAACGCAGAGTCCAGAAGAATTTAATGATTCTGCCTGGGAACAATAAATCTCAAAGCCTGTCTAGACAAAAGAAGAATTAGGGAAATCAGTTACAAAATGTTTATTAGGCATCTAGCACTTTTTAAGGTATTTATGAAGTTGAGAGTTAAAGATGACATCAACAGTGTTAGGAAAGTCCAGAAGAATGAAGGGCTTGGGTTCAGTTCTCTTTTGGACATGTTGAGGCTGACAGGACATCCAGTTTAAGATTTACAATAAATAATTAGTAAAAAAAAAAAAAACTGCAGCTAAGGAGAGTAGGATTGTATATATATATATATATGTATATATATATATATATATACATATATATATCACTTGCATAGAGATGATAATTAAGCCTACAGAGTGGATAACATTACCAGACAAAGGAAGAAAAGAGGGCCCAGATGAGCTTAGCAATGATCAGATTTATAGGATCAGTGCAAGGTAGTAAGACAGCACAAAGTAAGGGTTTTTTTTTAGCTCAATCACAAAAGCAAGGAGAGATAGTGGGGACTGACAAATCAAGTGAGGACTTTTTGAGGTTGAGGAAAACCTGTATGTTTTCAAAGACAGCAGACAAGTGGTTGAAGGGGTAGGAAGATATTGAAAATTAGTAAAAGAGTGGGAATGATAGAGAGAATAATTTGCTAGAGTAGATGGGAAGGAATTGGATTACGTGTATACATAGAGGGGTGAAGGAAAATACAGTGAGGGAAGTCTGAGTGATATGAGATAAAGAGGAAGCGAGAAGAAAGAGTTCTTGGTAAACTGTTTCAATTTTTTTCAACGAAATAGCAGGCAAGGTTCTTGGTTGGGAGGTTAAGGAAAAAGAAAGCCATGAGAGTTATGAAGGGAATGAAAAGGTTTTAAAATTTTCTCTGTGTTGAGTGGGCTCATGAATGGAAGGACTGGCCTTGCTGCAGTGAGGGCCCAGGTGAAATCATGTAAGAAGTTGGTAATGGACCTGATCAACACTGTTCCATGATTATCTCCAGTTTTGTTCAACAGCACATAAATGGGAATGAAGTTAGTAGTGGTGTAATTCATGGAACTTTGCAAGGCAAGAGCAGTAATAGAAGAGGGAGAGGGAGTAAAGAACTTAAGGTAGAGTTGAAGTGATTCACCAATGGGTCACTGATGAGGAGAAGACAGTGGAGCTGGTACAGGGAAGAAGGTCTGGGAAGAACTGAAAAGTCAAAGGACTGGAGCTCATGGAAATGACCAAAGAGGTTAGAGACTGTAAGGGGAACACAGGGTTAAGAGGAAAAGATAGAATGACAGAAGAGCTTAATCAGATAAAGGAACTTCAGAATTCATGAATATGGAGAGGAAACCCTTGTGAATGATGGCACATTAAGGGTATGACCATCTCTGGGTGTATGTTGAGTAGAGTGAAGGAGCAGGGCATGAAGAATGAGTCATTTAAGGAATGAATTGAGAAATTGAGAAATTAAGAAGTGAGAACTTAGGGTATTGTGAGAGAATATATATATGCTGAAGTCTCCTAATACGAAAGCAAGAGTTGAGCCAGGTACTGAACCCATTGAGGAAGGAAAGAGTTTATACTCTAATGAACTTGACACAAAATAAATTCCCCCAAGAAAGCCTAGAGTTCCAATAGTATTCATATACTAATTACATTTAAGGTATCTATGCCAATATGTTTATATTATCAGTTAAGCTCCTTTACCTTAAAAAAAAATGCTAAATTATTTAAAACACCATCCAGAAAGCTGTAGAAAGGTGTATGCTGGATGAAAATTAACCACTATACATTTTTCATGGTGAATTGTGAAAAAGAAACTAAGCTTATGTCAATGAAGTATATGAATATGAAAAAGATAGGAATTATCGAGGTTAGAAGGGCTCTAGATATACAGGTACACAGGAGCATCTGTGAATTGATCTTACAGTTCTGAAAAGGAATTTGGAATTATATTAAAGTGATTAAAATGTTTATACCCTGTTATCCAGAAAGTCCACTGCTAGGCATATATACCAAGGAGGCTAAAAAGAGCAATAAAGTTCCAATGTACATCAAAATGTTTCTAGCAACACTTTCTGTAGCAGCAAAGAACATACAACAAAGTACAGAACCATCATTTTAAGGGGGATGTCTAAAAAACTCTGGCACATAAGTGTAATATTACTGTGCTATAAGAAACTACCAAAATGAAAAAAACAAAGGAGCATAGAAAGACTTAAATGAACTGATGGAAAATGGAGTAAACAGAATCAGGAAAACAATATAAACAATAAGCGACAAACTATGCAAATGGAAAGAACAAAAAAACTCAACTGAATGTGATATTATTATAATTAAACACGATTAGCCTCAAAAGACAAGCAATTGGTGGCTCAGGTGATAGAGCACAGACCCTGGAATGAGGTAGACTTGAGTTCAAATCCAGCCTCAGACATTTCCCACACCAGGCACTTAACCTATCATTGCTTGACAAAGATCCACTGGAGAAAGAAAGGGCAAACCAATCTAATACCTTTGCCAAGAAAACTCCAAATGCGGTCATTAAGAGTTGGACATAACCAAATGACTGAACAATTTCTCCAAAGAAAAACTATTTAGATGGAACCACTTCAAATCTCGGGGCCTCAATTTATCTTTAAATAAAGATCTTATCCTTATCTTTAAAATGATGGGGAACCAGATGACTTTCAAGGCTCCTTCCAGTCCTACATTTATATACCTGTGTACCTTCCTCCCTTCTTTGCACAGGTAAAAGTATTCTATTCATGTATAATACTGCATATTGTCAGACCTGACTGATGTATGGATTCAATTTTAATTGCGTGTTTTCTCTTTCTTTTTTATTATTTGTTTTAAGGGTTGGCTCTTGGAGGAAGGAGGATATCCTGGGAAATTAAATTATTTTAAAAAGATGCTAATTTTTAATAAAATGAAATCAATAGACATTCAAGAACCAACTAAAAATACAAAACCAAAAATTATCATGGGCTGGTCATATGGTGAAGTTAAGTAAAACCTGAAAGACAGCTTGCATATTTTACCGACATCCTTGTGATCTCAAGAGGAATCAAGCAATGCTGCAGTACATTGGATGTACTCCCTGAATATGGACAATATTCACACAGTATGGGATGGCAGGGATAAGCTGCTTTATGAGTCCCTGGAAGGAATACTAATAGTACAGATTCTTTTGATTATACTATAGGAAGCATTCAGATAATCAAATACTTACATTACAAACACTCAAATAAAATCACTATGTCCTAGAATTATCCTGTATTGTTCACCTGGTTGCCTTTAGTACAATAGAAATTGTGTGTCCTTGGGTATTTACTTCATGTCTTAATTATATCTCTCCTGCCTGCTTTCCTTACTGCACCCCAACTCCCCACTCTCTAGTTCTTTTCTCTTTCTACCTTGTACATCTGGTGAAATAGACACAGTTATGCCAAAGTATCATTATGTATTGTTAGAACTTTTCCCATGTTCCCTACATATCAGAAAAATTTGAGAACTTTGTAGTCATTGCTCATCTTGTGACTACATGCAAATTTATAATTTTCTGTCACTTCCTGAAAACAAAATCACTATTTTATACGGCAAAAAAGTTGAATTTTTAAAATAACTGTCTGTATTTTGTTCCTAAACTTTTTTAGAGGCTATAAATATATCACAAAATAACATGGTAAATAAAATATCAGACTTGGAGTTGGGAAGATGTGAGTTCAAATCCTACCAAAGGATTTGTGTGATTCTGGGAAAATCACTTAATACTTCTATGAACTTTAACCCCTATAAAACAAAGGTTAATAATATTATCTGACAGAGTTGCTGTTTATCATTATCACATAAATTGACTTTTTACTCTAGAAATAGAGCCATTAGCTTATCACTTTCTTCAGGTGGGACAATCAGTAACATTAATCACTTCTGAAGAAATCCTTACTCCTTAACATATCTCATAGTACCAGCTGCCTAAAGGAAACTTTTTAAACACTCTTAATCAGAAGAGTCATTAGACCTTCCAGCCTAGGAAACCTCCTTCCTGTAAGACTAGTAATCACAAACCTTTAAATATTCTCTCACATTGGTTAGGGGGGGAAATTTTTGAGCATGTTAATGACTTTCTGGATGCATTTTTGGACTGATTTATATGGAAAGGATTTAATTATGGTGAATCTTTTGAAAGGGAAATATCATATTTTGTTAAAATTTTAATTACCCAGTACCTGGTTTACATGTCAGCTATTCCACAAAATTTAAAAGTACACATAACTTCAATTAAAATGCTTCAGATCTTCTTTTAACATAGATTAACACAGTATAAATGCAAACCTGTTTGTAAAATCCAGTTATTTCTCAAGAATTTCAAAGATAACCCTTTTGCAGCTTTAAGTTGATGTAATTTTTCTTATCGGTGACAAGAAAAGAGGCAAACAGAACAAATTCATCAGTGACACTTTATCTAGATTTTTAAATAAGTAATCTGTGCAATCATTTCCCTGTATTGAAAAAAAAAGTTCTTTCCCAGGCCAGTGTAATAAATCAGTTAAGAGCATAGAAGCAGAAATGAGGAAATGCGTGTGGATGTCCTTTGACTTCTACCCAAGATCCTGCTTGGACCAACCAGTAAAACAAAAACTTGATATGAACTTTGTTAACTGTTGTTTAAAGAAGATTTGTTTCACATACTTAATCTTGAGTCTAGATAAGGTGTAAGGAAGGAATTTGGTGCTGTAAATATCAAGTATTGGGAAAGTATAGAGAAACCTATCTCAGAATGCCATGAGTCTTGTATCTCCATCTAGGAGGATGTAAATTGGCAACTTCCCTTCTTTGAATTTTGTTTTCTTTTTCCAGATACTTCACAAAAGATGTCTGAAACTTTTATCCTATTAAGTAAGAAAGGTGACATTCTTGAGTTAGCAATATATCTAACTAAAGAGTAAGGGCAATGATGTATGTGTATGTGTGTATATGTGTGTATGTGTGTATGTTGTTGCTAAAAGCAGGCATGACTTCACTATGTGATAAATTCAATCTAATTTCTCACATAACAACTAAAATACTTTTTTTTTACTGCATTTTTTTCCTAGTCAAAAAATATTTGTGTATTCAAATTCATGGATCTCTATGAACTGAGGCTTCTGTGTTCAATGAAAAGACTTATTCCTAAATAACTGTTTGCATATTTTTTTTGGTCTATTCAGAACAGCTGAGTCAAATTAGATCATGGAAGAAAACCAGTTTCAAAGAAAATAATTGAAGATAGTTGGTTTCCTAAAAAAGTCAATCCCAGTTTATTTTTTTAATTGGGAAGAGATACTTTTATTTTTATTTTAAAAATATAAGTAAATGGCATATAATTTGCTTAGTGGATTTATAAAAATTTGCTGTCCTTGAGGAACTGCATTTTTTTAAAAGATATAATCATATCTTCCTGCTTCTCCTGTGTATTTTTATTCAAATCCAGTGAATATTTAATAAACCCTGAAAAATATGAAATGTGTACGACACATAACATTTGTCAGGTGATAATTATTATATTAGATTGATTAAACATGGACCCTTTGGAGGATGGTGGTGGAGGGTGGGAACAAATCTGTGACTTCACTGATATACAGAACTGGTAAGGCGATACCCTTAACCAGCACAAATGATTTGTAATGGTGTTACCTGGGTCACTAAGAGATTAAGACTTTTCGGGTCACATGGTCAACTGGTGTCAAAGACAGTCCATGAACCCAGGCACTCATGTGAGGCATGCTCTCTACATGCTTCATCATTTGAACAAGCATGTTCAAAAGAAAGAGTATTTTTTTTTAACAGATTTAAACTTATGTCCAATCATTCTAATAACAATGTCATTTATATGTTAGTAGATGGGAGCTATGCTATTGGATTATAATTCAAAATGACTTCTGTTCTTAAAGACTGTGTCAGTGGAGCATGAGGTTTAGCAAAGGGATTGTTGTCTGACCAGGAGAGCTCCCAGCAATGGAATCACCAATCTTTACAAGGACCCCCCCAAGCACCAACATTTCCAGTAGTCTTAAAATACAAAGTATCTGTCCCAAGTGTCTCAAAGTCTTGGTTTTATGCTCCAATAGCTTTCAAGCCCTGAGGCTGAAGTCTTTAAGCTCTTAATATCTTTACATTTCACCAAGACTTTTGGTACATTCTTTATATCATTCCCTGTGTGGTAAATCCCATCCTTACCCCTCCCCCACCCTCACTCACAGGAAATTACAGAATTACTTAAAACAATTATCCAGCATGGACATCTCTCTCTCAACTACATTTCTCTCTCTGTCTTTTTAAAGTCATTTTTCTTGATCTCTTCTTGGATTCTAATGGTACAACAGTAATTCTCCCAACCTGAATAATAGGACTTACCTACCGTGTGAATTTCTGTAACAATATATTTCTTATGTATATACAGATATTACATGTTTAAGGTAGATAGATTGAGAGACAGTTGATAGAGAGAGGGAGACAGAGTGTGCTACGTAGGTATCATTATTGCCTGCATAGACCTATAATTTGGAAGCCAGAGCCCCAAGGGGCCAACAATGAACTTAAAAGAAGAGGAGCTCCGTGAGAGCCTCCTACCTACTAATTCAAACATTCTAATCCAACATAGGTTATTTATCCTGATATCAAAAAATCAGAGATTGAAGGCTGGAAGGAACGTTAGAGGTTCCTTTAATCTAACCCCCCCCACCCCCACCCCAT
Organism: Potorous gilbertii; assembly: GCA_028658325.1. Lineage (NCBI taxonomy): Eukaryota > Metazoa > Chordata > Mammalia > Diprotodontia > Potoroidae > Potorous > Potorous gilbertii. Next base: position 423,460,206 of record CM053770.1, on the reverse strand, counting down.
ATTTTTCATATGAATAAATCAGGCCCAGAGTAGAGGAAACACTTCCTCAAGGTCACACAGGCAGAACAGCAGGTTTCCAGATTCCACAGTCAGTGCCCTCCCAGTTCCAACAAGTGGTGTTATTAAAGATACTACCAAAGATTCTACTCAAAGATTTTTATTCAAAATTAGTGTTAGTGTTTGAAATGGGTAGGCCTGTTATCACCTGGAAATGACTAGTTATATAGAATGATGTAATACCTGAAAGTTTACAGGCCCTTCCAAAACCATTCCCTTCTTAAATTCCTTATTTACGTCAAAGGCACTTCTAGTAACCTTTGCAGTCATACTCAACTCTTCAGTATCCCTCACAGACTACATCCAATCAGTCTTGTTACGAAGTCTTAACGCCACCTCCACAATATATCTCATAATTCTGCCCACCCTGAGCAAATTCTCTTGCCTGGGCTGTTGAAATAGCTTCTTACTTGATTTCCTTGCTTAAGAATCTTAGCTATTTCCAATTGGCTCTAGAATAAAATTAGGACCTTCTGTTTACCATTTAAAGCCTTTTATACTATGGCTCCTGCCTTCTTCTGTAGGCACATTACACACATTACACATTACTTCATCTTCAGTATGTTTCAACCAAATTAGCCAATTTATTTTTCTTCATGCACATCTCTTCTGCCTTCTCCCTGTCTTTGCATATGCTGTTCATCAGGTCCAGAATGTATTCCTTCCTCATCTCCACCTTAGAGAGCCCCTAGTCTCCTTCAAAACTCAGTTTGTGTGGAAATAGGAGTTTACACAACAAGGTCAGGAAACAGCTACTTGTTCAGTTTGGCTAGAATATAAAGCGTGTGAAGGAAAGTTGTGTAGAATAAGGCTATAAAAGTAGGCTGGAGTCAGGCTGTAGTGGAGTACCATGAATGAGTTGGCTTACATTCAGGGGTGGGGAACCTGTGGCCTCAAGGCCGCATGTTTTTTACCCCTGGCTTAATCCCATGCCTAGTACATAATTTCAGCAAAGTATGTGGCACCTAGGCACTGTGCAAAGTGTGTAGGGGATAAAAAGACAAAAATGAGGCAGCTCTTGCCCTCAAAGAGATAATATTCTACTGAGAGAGAAACCTCTCTCTGCTCGTTTTCTTTTGCTTTTTAACCTTTGCTCTTTTCTCTCCTTTGCCATTTCTTTCTGATTTCCACTTTCCCATTGTGCCCCCCACCCATATTGTATTTACCTTGTGTATACTTTGTATTTTCCTTATTTTTGCATGTGTTGTTTCTTCTAAGTAAAATATGAGCTCCTCAAGGGCAAGACAATTAAATTTTCAACTTGATGTCCTTAATAGCTAGGCATTATATCTATTAAGTAGGCACATAATAAATGCTGGATTGACTGCCGAGAGTTTACTTGTGTGCTTCTGCACACTAAAGATGATGATATGTGTGTATACTACATGTATAATTTTCAAAGGGAATTAGATAGCAGTATATAATTGAGTGCCAAATAAATGTTAATTGATAATTTTAATAGCAACCAAGAGGATATACCTTTAACTAGTACTCCATCACAACCTGGCTCCAACTCACTTTTCTAGCTTTATTCTATGCAATTCTCCTTCAGATACTCTATATTCTAGCCAAACTGAAAAAGTAGCTGCTCCTGACCTTGTCAGGCAAGCTCCCATTTCCTTGCATTCACAAAGCTTAACCTCATGTCTGGAACATAGTTTCTGCAAATTATTCAATAACTGCTAGGCACTATGCAAAGTGCCTGGGGTATAAAAAGACAAAAATGAGACAGCCCTGAGCCTCAAAAGGATGATACTATACTGGAAAAGGGGTTTTCCCTGCTCCACTTATTTTTAATCTTGATCTCCCTTTTGCCTTTGTAACATTCTATTTTCCTATATCAATTAATGATATGTCTGTCATATCTCATATTAGTAACATTTTGAAGGTAGTGATTATGTAGTTTTGGTCTTTCCATCCCCAACATTTCTAACATAAAAGGTATGTAATGGACAATTTTTTAAATTGTTGCATAGTCATGTATGCATGGTTCAATAGATGAATATAAGTGTGAATGTGCAATTACTCTGGGCTTTTCCATCTGCATTACACCTCTTACCTGCCCCTCCAGTAAAATTACTGGTGGCAGCATGTAATGCATAGTCACATAAACAAGTTTCCTGGCCCTCCTTTCAAAGTTCTGAAGTAACTTATAAAAGTTAAGAAAGGGGTTAAATCATCCTCTTGCTCTCTAAGAAGTCTGCTGCTAACAATACGGCTCATAAAGAAGAAAAGGTTAAACTATGCTAAAAATATTTAACAATAAAAGGTTGGTTAAGCCCCACCTGCTAATTCTGCACCCAAGTCTCAAGAGCTAGCTGATCCATCTCTGGACAAAGACAAGTCATGGTTTCCAATGTTAACCACAACGGCAATGCAGATGGGTAACAATGCACCCCAATGGAGAAGAATTATCCTATTCATTAGCATTGAAGACTGTGAATCAACTGAATAAAAGCAAGAAAAATTCATCCAGCTTCTAAAGTTTCAGTGATTCAGCACCTACCCCAGAAACTTATACCTGGCATTAAAGAAAAAGAATTAGAGTGAAAAGATGAATTAGCTTGAGTAACTCCAGAATGGTTTTTATTCTACATGGGTATGAGATTCCCTCAATATTAAAGAATTCAAGAACACATGGAAGCCTTGTAGGCACTCACACTGTGTGGCCCTAGTTATAGGAATCAGTTATAGCAACAGCAAAGAATATTTTGTCTATTATGTTATGAGTAATCATCTACCCCTTGGGCATTCCCACAAAGCTGGGGGCTCAGTATAGAAAGAGAACAAAGAAAGGTCATGGAAAAGCTAGAAAGCTTTTAAAGTTACAAGTTGGAGGCCATTATATACCTAAAGAGAAAAGCAAGCGCTATATAATGGGTAGTCTAAGTTTCTTGAACAATCTGCTCTTTCTGTTTTACAATGTATAATTGGGGTTTATTCAGAATTTAATTTCTTTAATTTAAAAAATGGATAGAATAAATAAAGTTCATCAGTGATCATTGTAGGGTTGAGTCAGGGAAAGATACACCTCCAATTTCAGCTAATCACTATTTCAGAAGAAATATCCTCATATTTACAAATGAAAAGAAATGAACCACAAGAAGAGAAAAATAGGAATTTTCCCCCAAAAAAGTTTTGGTCTAATTTCAAAAAAGACCTTCACTCTTTACTTGAGTTCTGTTCCTTCGTTTTAAACAAAGAAAATACTTTTTTTTTAAATAACAAATACACTGCTTAATCAAAGCTTCTTATAAGTGCATATGCAAAATGCTTCTCTCAGCAGACATTAGATTTTCAGAAATGATTAACTGCTTTGACAGAAAGCTGGCTTCTCTTGTTTTCCAGTATTATTTCCCTGGTCCTTTGTCTCCTATTTCCATGAACACCTGACTACATTACCATAGGTAGCCCATAAAAGTTATTAAAGAGAATCACAGTTGGGGTGTCTTTATTTGTACTTTCTTAAGGATACAAGTGTACAAGTGTTAAGGACCCCGGGAGTCTGGGCCTGATCTCTCGGGCCCACAGGCTTGTCTGGCCAGCAGAGGCCTGTAGGCCCTGGTGGATTTTAGCTGTAGCAATGACTGAGGCAGGAGACAAGATGGTAAGAACTCCGTTTATTCAAGCAGTGAGCAGCGCTTTTATCTCTTTTCTGACACCAGTGCCCTAAGGGAGCATAAGGAAGTAATTTACCTTAAGCCAGGACTGCCCAGGGTGGACACGTAGCCCCAAGAAAGAAAAACATTTTTGGCTTCTTTGTTCTCAGAAAAGCCCGGGAAAATAGCCTTGAGCAAAACAGGGATGGAACCCTTCCTCCCAGCGCCATCTTGTTCATACCTTACCAGTCTCCCCTCAGTTTACCTGAGTCGTGACCAGTGAATGCCGTCCAGGAGGCTGGGGCTTGGCAATTCCCTTACATACAAGAGGCAATTTCTTAAACCAGTGCCATTGTGATACTCTGATTAGGTTACAACTGTGTCTCCACTTGGTTCTCCCTTAGTTCCTACTCAGAAAACTCTTAGCACCTGAGGTTCTGAAGGACTGATATACTATAATTGCAGTGCTAGGCTTCCACTGTGAGAGCAGACACCCTTAGAAGCTTTATTTTTCTGCTAGCTGATGAGTCAGCAGAATGAAAATTATAAAATAAACCAAGAGTACACTGATGATGTAGTGAGTTCACTTCGGGTTTATCTTGGCAGTGTAGTTTCCAGGGATGTAAACATAGACAATGAGGTTGATGCACGCATTGCCAGAGGTAGCTCAGTGTTTGAGAGGCTCCAAGGTATTAGACTGACTACCAAACTGAAGGTCTACAGAGCTGCTGTGTTGACCTCATTGTTGTATGCCTGTGAAACATGGACAGTCTACCAGTACCATGCCAGGAAAATGAATTGTTTCTATTTGCACTGTCTTAGGAAGATTCTGAGGATCACCTGGCAAGATAAGGTACCAGACACTGAAGGTCTTGCTCGAGCTGAACTGCCAAATATTCAAACTATGCTTCAGAGAGTGCAACTCTGATGGGCTGGTCACATTCTTAGACTGTAAAATGTACCCTTGCCAAAAAGACTATTTTATGGACAACTCACTTGGGGCAAGAAATCACATGGTCAGAAGAAGCGATATAAGGACACTCTCAAGATCTCTCTCAAGAACTTTGGATTTGACTGTACAGCATGGGAGACACTGGCACAGCACTACTCAGCATATTGTGCCCTCATCAGAAAGGGTGCTGTGCTCTATGAGGAAAGCAGAATTGAGACAGCACAAAGTAAATGTAGGATGTGCAAATTTGGAGTATGCACCCACACAGACTGACTCTCTGCACCCAACCTGTGGTAGAGTATGCCAAGCTCATATTGGTCTGAGCAGTCAGAGTTGGACACACTGAATATTCACTTTATCCCAGTGATGTCATTTTGGTCCTCTTCGAGGACGAAGAACAACAACCAACTGGGTTCACTTTTATATAGCACTTCGGTGCTTACAAACCACTTTTCTCAGAAAAAAACCAACAACTTGTTAAGTGAGTAAAGAGCATTATCTTCATTTTATGAAGAAACAGGCTCAAAAATATTAAGTGACTTTCCAAAAGCTGAACAGCTATTAATTAATAAAATTGTGACCCAAATCCAGGTCCTCTGACGTAACAATTTTTCTTTATACTATGCCACCTAATTCTCAAACATCATTTCTGACATTTCCATTTTACTTTCCTAGGAGAATAACTCTGGTTCTTTTTATGGCATACCTATGATCTTTGATCACATATATTTCTATCTGGACATTTTTCACCCCTCCCTTTCAAATTCATGTTAAAGTTTTTTTTGATCAATTTGATTAGCCTCCTGTCAAAAACATACCTTTTGCTTTAAGACACATTCTGGCCTTCACCAGAAGTAAACACTTTGCAAGGGAATTGTAAGCCATGGTTCAGAAAAACAAATTCTACACTGCAGGCCTTATTATCTATCCTCCCCTCTACACCTTTCAGATCCCTAGTACCATCATCTAAACTACTAAGGGTCTCTTGGGCCCTTGGCATTCACCCGGTTGTTGGACCCCCAGGACTATAGGGCCTTTACATCTGTTCTGGCACTGAACTCGCTTTTATGTAATGTCTCTCTCAGTTAAAGAGTGTACTCCTTGAGAAAAGAGAGTATCTTGATTTTTCTATCTGTAAGTGCTTAAGAAACGTTTTTCCCTTCATCCTTTGACATCAACTGTATAGCTCATTGTTCACTTACCATATCATTTTTCTTCTAAACTGACATTTTTTAACTAAAAAAAGTATGAAAATATCATCTCTGTCCTTGAGTCCTTCTATTTTCTATCTTAGACGTCAAAGTCACGAGAGATATATTCTAATTTTCTCTTGGTTGTATCATTTTTTTTCTCCCACATGATTCAGAAAAAGAGAGTCTAATGAGTTTTGGCCTGCTTTCTGTTACGTTTTCAGATATATGCTCCAGGAAGACAACATACGTTCTAACCAATTGTGCAATGTCCACATATCCTTCCATAGTTCTAAGCAAGGAAGTAGTAATATTCAGTAAACATGGTAACAGGATTCCTTTCAAGGGCTAAATTTGTCCACTCTTCTATGGAATATAGGCCCATCCAAAAGGTCAGAATTTGTCTTTTATTTAAAAGTGCTCTATGTAAACTGGAAGGGATTCTGGAGGGTCATGGAATCATACATCTGTTTCTGAAAGGGACCTCAGATGTCATCTCTTCCAACTCCCTCATTCCATAGATGAGGAGATGGAATCCCAAAGAAAGGAAACAATGAACCCAAACTTATATGGCTGGTGAGGAGCAGAGCAAGGACTGTAACCCTAATGCATTGATTCTCAGTCTTGTGATTTTTTTTGACACATTCCCAATCACATATTTTCAAATTGAACTATAGTCACTCCTATAAAATATTGGGACATCATTCCTTTGGGACTGAAAAAGAGAAAAGAATCTTCTCTTACCCTATCATCCACAGACTAAGCCAAAGAGTCACAGAGTCAGTGTATCAGAGCTACCCCTTGCAAAAATTCTACCACATAAAAGGATGTAAATTCAATGAGCAAACTAAGACTAATGTGGAAAATACTTCAAAAGCTGAACTCTTGATAGTAATTGAAAGAGAAAGGAAGAAGATGAGAGGTATTTACTGGGATAAAAAGTTTATTATTGTAGGTTTGGGGCCAAAATATACATCATTAGGAATATAGATTTGAATAACCATAATATCAACAAGAAAAGAGTCCCTATATCTGTTGTGTGCCACTAGTTTCTTTTCCTTCTATTTCTTATCTGTGCCATATCCTTCTATTACTCAAAGTATTAACATTATTTTATATCATTCCCTTTCTTCCTCAGGATTTTTTTTCTCTGTTTTAACTCTTTCTTACATTACTTTTTCCTACTTTTTTCTTCCCATATCTCTAATAAGTCAGAATATAGAGATAGAGTCCTTAGGCTAATTTACCCTTTATCCTTTAGAAGGAAGAAAAGCTTGAATTTATATTCAGCATAATTCAGAAGTATGAAATGCATTCTCCTCTTAACAAGACTATGTAAGTGATAGGGGGCCAAGGTTGGTGGAAACCAGAAAGCCTGATGAAACCACAAACCAGAAATGTTCCCTTACTACAAATTCCATCTGACATATAGGCTAAAGAGATGGAATGCCATTGAATAAGCTGAATAAGCATATTAAAGGGTCTAGTGAGACTACAAGCCTAGAGACCAATGAACCATTGGTCTTGGATTACCCAGAACTAACAACCCATATAATCTGTCGTCTATTATTTAATTAATAAAAATGAAATACAACTCATATGGATCTGGCATTTATTATTTAATTAATAAAAAACTAAATATAAGAAACAGTAAGTCAAGTCCTGAAGGCAAAGTGCCTGATGTCTAAATGCTCACACTGAAATTTTAACATTTGGTCTCCAGCAAGTCAATTAGAGCTTGTTCTAGCATACCTCTTTCTACATGGCTTTTTCCCTTTACCCTATCTTTCTCACTAAAATCAACTGAGCATTCTTTAGCAACAAAGACACAGTTCAAAATGGATGTTTCCATTAAGAAGCGCCATATTGTCATGGGAAAAGCCTTACCCAGTCAGAAAATCTGACCTCTAGCTTTCCAGAGCAGCTGACACATTGAGGTAAGGCCTGTATTCAAAATCTCAACTGAGCGACCTTGAGCAATTTGTTTCCTCACCTGTAAAACTGAAAATTAGACTAGGATATCTCTAAGGAATCTTGTTACTAAAAATATTTTGCTTCTAAATTTATGTTTGTTTTAAAAAAATTAGTTGTGCAAAGTAATCACGTACTATAGTTTAAAGAGTATGTAATTTTGGTAACATGCCCAAATTGTCTAGTAGATACAGAGCTGGACCAGAAGTCAGGAAGACCTGAGTTGAAAATCCAGCTTCAGACAGTTACTGAAAGAGTGACCCTTGGCAAGACAATTTAACCTCTCTTTGCCTCAGTTTCCTCAACTCTAAAACTGGGATAAAATAATAGCACTGACTTTGAAAGGTAATGGTGATCATCAAATGAGATTATTTGTAAACTGCTTTACAATTCTTAAAAAGCTATATAAATATTAGTTATTATATATCCAAATAATCCTGGTGAAACGGTCAAATAAGTTGAAAAAATAAAGCAAAACATAGTGTTCTCTCTCTTACCAAGCTTAAAAGCTGTTCACATGACAGATATAGTTTCCAATATTGTTGTGTTTAATTGGCAAAGGCAAGCAAGAGTTCAAGGCATGAGCAAGAAAGTGATACCATTCTGACTTGTACTTCAATGAATCCTACTCCTCTTGAGCCTCAGGGCTAAAACCAGGGCTAACTTTAGCCACTGGTATCATTTTGTTAATAGCTGCCCCATCCTACTTCCACTCTTTAGGGTTTCAGACTTTAAAATAGATCCAGTATCTGTCAATCAGTAACAGGGGAACTTAGTAATTTCCATGTTTCTTAGTGTGGTTAGGCAAAGAAGATATGCACAGGGAAATGAAGAAAACGATGTACGCTCAAGCATCCACCCATCTGGATTATGGACTTCCTGGATTCTGGGGACACAAAGTAGACTCAGGGTTCACAATGATGCTTGGGCATAGGCATTCCAATTCTTCAACTGAGTCCCAAAAAAAACCCCTCAGTCTGATACTGTTACAGTATCATGGTTTCTGCCTTGACATTTTCTAGTTCTAGCATATTCCTAGACACTGTTGTGGTAGCACAGCCAATATTTCATAAAGATAATGTACAAACTGTTGTACATGGATCAAATGACATCTAAATGACAAAAAAAGCAGATTGTAAGTAGAATGCAAGATCTTTGACAGCAGAAAAGATTTCATCTTTTTCTTTGTATCCCTAGCACACAGTGCCTTGCACATGACAGGAATTTAACAAGTATTTCTTGCACTGGATTGAAAATAGTTTCCAAAATGAGTACAATGAATACACAAGGACACGTCAACTTTTGTCTTCCTCTTACGAATCACTTATTTTGTGGTGCAGTAAATCTCAATGTTTTGGGTCAGGATGTAAATAACACTAACTACTCAGAGTGATGAATGACAAGAGAAAATATTCATTTCCCCAAGAATGTGATTTAGAATGAAACAGCTCATTATCCAGGCCAAGCAGACTCTCAACTCTGCTTAACCCAAATTTCCTTCATGGGAAAGCAAAAAGAAAAAAACAGTCTTGGTTTATGTAGAAAACAAAGAAATGCCACTAAGCCAAGAGTTCTCAAGGTGTGTCTGTTTTTTTAGCAAAGAACTTTTTATTTCTGTGTAACTGTATTGACGACGTTATGTGTGTAGGGTATGTGGTGGAAAGGTCATAATGGTATGGATCTGGCGTGACAGAAGTGAACTCCTTCACAGGTTGTTCATGACATAAATTATACATATTTGCCATCATTCCTTTTTGGGAGGAAGGAGGTTAAAATAGAGCATATCTCTTAGATGCAACGCCCAAGTTTTCTCTCAGAGAATTCTAGCATCTCAGAGGCCCTCTGTGGTAGGCTAATGGTGAAGAATATTCTAGCTTACAACACAGCCAAAAACTGGCCATTCCAGCCTCATATTTAAGAGCTCCAATGAGGGAAATCTCATTATATCCTGAAGCAGTCTGTTCCATTTTTGTATAGTTATTATTGTTGGAAATGTTTTCCTTAAATTTGGCCTAAATTTGCTTCTTTGTAACTTTTACCCACTGCTCCTAATTTTGTCCTTGAGGACCAAGTAAAACAAGTCATTTTCATTTTTCACATCTCAGTCCTTCAGAGGCCTGAAGAAATTCTCTCTTCCCACCCCCATGTCTCCACCTGCAGCCTCTTCTTAATTAGACCAAATCTTACTATTTCTTCAACAGATTCTCATATTGTTTGCCCTCCCCCAGTCTCTCTTACAAAAGTTCTTCCTAAAACGCAATGCCCTCAACTTAATACAATATTCCAGACAGGGCTTAATCAATTAGAATTCAATAGGAATATCAACTTCCTAAACGTTGATTCTATGTCTCCTTTGATGCAGCCCAAAATTTCATTAGATTTTTGGAGGGGTAAGGCTGGGATGAGGGTGAATCACATGGAGCTTGAAGTCCACTAAAACCCCCAGATCTTTTTCAGATAAGCTGTTTATCTATCCATGCCTCTCCCAACTTGTACTTTCAAAGATACTTTAAATCCAAGAAAGAATTCCATGCCAAACCTATATTTGGATAACCATTCAATTTTTCTGAAGGGCCAACATGAATGAATTTATAGTTCATTATTTAACTATCTTTTCCTCAAAACCATAGTCTAACCCTTCAGAGGCATCTGTGAAGCAGTCGAGGGAAAAGCTGGCCTTGGACCAGGAGACCTAAGTTTAAGTTGTGCCTTTGACACATAATTACAACCTTTCAGTGCCAAGGCAACTAAGGCTTTAAGTTGTGGAAGAAATGCCCATCTGCACTAGAAAAGAATATTTCCTCACAAAAATTCCCTACCAATGAAATCTTAGGTCTACGTACTCCCACCAAAAATCTAATTCTTCATGGACATGAAACATTACTGTAATATACCCAGGCAAAAAAAAAGCAAAAAAAAATTATTTAGGTATTACTAATATTATCCAATAAGCAATTCAATTTAATCATAACAACATTATAAAAACAAACAACTTTGAAAGACAAAAATTCTGATTAACATAGTAACCAAACATGTTGCCAGAGGATCAATGATGAAGAATGCTATTGACCTCTTGTGAAGGTCACGTACTCAAGATATAGAACAAGGCACAGGCTTTTGCATGTGGCCAGTGCTGGAATATATTTTACTTAACTACACATTTATCATGAAAGTTTTGTTTTTCTTTTCTACTTCAATTGGGAGATAAGTAAGAAAGAAAATAACTTCATTAACTGAAAAAAATTAAATGTTTATAAATAATGTGTGGGTTATATGAAGGTAGAGATCAAGGGAAAGACATTCCAGGCAGAGGTAAAATCACATAAAGGTTGTGAAGCCAGAAGATAAAACATCAGGCAGTCCACATTTGGGGAGGATGCCAAGTGGTTCTCCTGGGGTAAAGCACAGGTTAAAGGAAAGGAAATACTGCAAACTCATCATGGAAACACAGATTAGAGGCAAGTCAGAGAGAAACTTTAGTAGCTGACAAAGGAGTTTGGACTTTTCACAGACAGAAAATGGTAAGCCACAACAAGGAATCTGTTAAGCAGGAAAGGCACAAGGATCATAATTGCACTCCAGGAAGATTTTGACAACAGTACGTAAAATTTACTCTAACAGGAAGAAGACAGAGGTTGAGAGAATTAATGTATCTCCAACTGGCTCCAGAAAGAGGCTCTTCATACTTCTGACCAAACTAAGAAAATGAGACAAAGAATAGGAAAGAGAGAAATTTCATGAGCTATTTTAGGGAACAAGTTGCTAGGATCATAGGATTATTGATTTAGCCCTAGAAGGGATCTGAAAGGACATCTAGTCACTGGAAGCCATCTAGTCCAAACTCATTTTGCAGAGGAGGAAACTGAGACTCAGATTCGGTGATTGGTTATGACAGCTGGATGAAAGGGAAAAGTAGAGGATAACTGTGGTCTTGAGGAAGAATGACTAGACAACATTCAGCACTGAGAGATTAAAATAATACATAATTTATTAAAATATTATAAATTCCATAAATCTTATATTTACTGGAGAGACATCCTGGCACTATGCATAGGGTACTGGACTTGGAATAAGAAAGACCTTGTTCAAAACCCGTCTCAGATACTGACTAGTTAGATAACCCTGGGTAGGTCAGATGAGCACACTAATCAGTCCATACCATGCCCTGACCCAACATCTCCTCTCCGCTTGTTTCCTCCGTGATAAAATGGGGTTAATAATAGAAATTTTAAAGGTTATATTATAATAATCAAATGAGAAAACACATGTAGACTGCTTCTATGTTTTGATTGTTCAGTCATTTTCAGTTGTGTCTGACCCTTCATGAGCTCATGTGGGGTTTTCTGGGCAAATATCCTAGTTTGCCATTTCCTTTTCCTGCACATTTTGCAGATAAACTGAGCAGAACAGGGTTAAATGACTTGCTCAAGGTCACAAAGCTAGAGCGTGTATGTGACCACATTTGAATTCAGGTTTCTTGACCTAAGGCTCTGCCCTCGTGCAGTGCACTATGTAGCTGCCCTTATGTATAGGTTAGCTACTACTATTGTGACTGTTGACATCATATACACATTTGCAAGACATATTATCTTAACTTTTATAAAAGTCAGTGTCTGAAAAAACGGCAAATGCAAATTCTTGGGACACCACCTCCTTCCAATTACAATGCATTAATGACATTTCTTTGAGTTCAGCCATTCAAACAACTTTGAATTCAGCTAAATATTCTATCATCTTTCCCTTTTATCTCCATATTATACAAAAAGATGAAAGATTGTTAAATCTTCTCCTGTAATCTAAGCATATTATATCTACAGTATGTTCCAATATACCAGTATATAGTTACCCTGTTAAAAAAAGGGGAGGGCGAGGGGAAAATAAGGTTATTCTGGCATGACCTTTCTTGACAAAGTCATAAAGGCTCTCAGTAATTATTGCTTTTCTTTCCAGATATTCATGAACTATTGCTTTGGTAATGCCTTATTCAATTTTGTGAGAATGTAAGTACAATTCACAGACTTATTGTCTGTGGATTTACTTTCTTCCCTTTTCTGAAAATTAGGACATTTCTGTCCTTCCAGTTCTGCAGTACTTCTGTTACCTTCAACAATCTTTTTTAAAAGGTCTATTTAATTTTACTTTCAGTTCTTAAGTCTCTCCCTCCCCCACATATTGAGAAAGCAAGAAAAACAAAATCCATTCCAAATATACATAGTCAAGCAAAACAAATGCCCACATTAGCCATGCCCAAATAAATAAATAAATAGATTCTTCAGTCTGTACCCTCAGCCCAGAGCCTAGGTAATGGACTCAGCAATCACATACATCTGTCCTTTCATTATTTTAGGATGTACTTTGTCCAGGCCAGAAGGGTTAAGTTCACTGAAAGAAGTTAGGTGCTTTTTTTTACCATCTCCTCAAGTTGAGAGAGTTTCAAAAATTCTTTACTGAATCTCAACTATGTTAAATAAGGGTAGTTCACAAAAACTGAGCATGGTAAGGAATGTGTTAAACTCCTTTTCAGTGTACACTTGTACTAGTTATACCACTTATTGACTAATGGTCAATATATTTTCTTCCAAACATAATTAAATGTAGCAAAAATGATCATAAAATCCTATTCACATGTAGTTGCCTAGGTTAATAAAATGAAACTGAATTTCATAACTATGGAAAGTACATGAATATAGAGATAGGGTCTTTATGTGTCTGTATATGATAAGGTTATTTCAGCCATGAGTGAAATGGAATGGAGTCCAATGAATAGTACTGCTAACAAATTTTGTGATTTTGATTTCTTCTGCAGGGGGTTATGTCACTGCTGGAGTCTCATTACATTTTAATCATATAATATGATGATTATACCAGTAAAAATAGAATAAAAGAATCCTTTTTTTTACTTTCAGACTTTGCCAGATGAGATCACAGAAAGTCAGCCCCACACAAAGACCATAGGCTATATAGGACATGCCCACCACTATTAAAGAAACACAACTCTTTTCACTCTAAATTTTTGAGCAGCATACTTTAAAGGAACTGTTAAATCCAAAGGGAGAAAAAATAAGACAATTTGTTGTCCCCCAATTCCTGGGTTAGGGATGGCAAAGGTTACAATTTACTGGTGACAGACTCAGAAATCTTTCCAATAAACATCCCAGTGTTCACTCTACAGAAAGATTAACTCACCCAACTTAAACAGTCACTGGTAATGTTGATTTAAAGGCCTAATGTCCATGGCTCTGGTGTGTTTGGCCTAGGATCATTCAATTTCCTGCAGGTGAGGGTTGACTAGTCCCAAGTTCATATGGTCACTTACAGTTAATGGGATTCAGCTCTAAATAGATCCTGCAGGTAAGAGATTTGTGCCCAAGGGCCTAATCTGTTTTTCTGAGCCCTGTCCTGGGCAGCAGTATTCATCAGTCCCTGCTACGTCCATTCCAGGGCTCTAATAAGATTATATAGAAGAATATTTTCTAATTGGTCTTAGAATCTTAAGTTATTCAACTTGGCGTCTAAAATCAATGGAAAATTAAAAGCTAGAAAACACATTTATATGATCTAAGAACCCAAATGAAAACAAATTATAAATTACTCCTTTACAATTTGTGATCAGTTAGGGGGTATGTCTCATAAAACATCTAATTCTAGCTAATAGATTTTTCTATAGAAGGTCATATAAAAGTGAGATATATTATCTGGATCAATAAATTTGGAGGATGGGGAAGGGAACAGGCATGGAAATAAGACAGAGCATTAGAATTCTCCAGTATTTCTCTTGTCCCTTGATACAAAGGGGCACACATTTTTATTACAATACTATGTATTCACACATTGCATAGAAAGAGGATCTTAGTATAGTATAGTATAGTTTTACATCATGACTATTACCATTTTTACACACACCTCCTAGTTTGTGTGGTTTCCTCTACCTTGATAAGATTTTTTTTCATTTTTCCCTAAATATTTTCCCTTCTTTTCCACTTTTTTTTCAGTGTGAAAGAACACATTCTGAAGGCAGAGGTTTCTTTAAATGAAATACACTTTTCCTTCAACGAATAGTAAGGTACAGGGAATGGCGTCTGGCAAGCAAAGAGATAAGTTAGTTCATTCTCTTTCTCTATGTTCCCCCGCAAACTTTTCTCTACCCAGTGGTTTATCATATTCTGTCTTATTAAACACACTGTATCAGAAATAGTTACATGGCATATGTCCCTTCCATGGATTTTCAAGGGAAATTATAGCTTAGTACAAATATACAAATCTATCAAAAACAAATTCCATAAATTTCAATATAAGTCTTAATAGTTTCTCCAAAGATAGAACATTCTGTGGGTACTCATCTGACACATATTTGTATGCAATGTGTAATTGGATGTAATAATTCTGTGTAATACCAGAGACCCAATGTCTGAGGCTCTGATGTCTCTTATCTTTCCACGACCATTAACCAGTATAGAGGCTAATATGAGGACTAGGAATGTTTTACCCATAGAAAACTCTTTAGCAATCTTCCTAGGGCATACTATGGAAGCTCATCCATCTTCTTTATCTTCATTTAAAAAAAAATTAAAAGTCCCACTTAGTGTGTCTGCCTTATTTGAACTGCAGAAAGCTTGTCTGAAATCATTTTGCATGTCAGGGTCATATAATAGGGTTTTCCTAATACAGTTTGTAATCAATCCCAAATGCTTAATCCCTTTTGGGAAGCCCCATATCTCTTCAGGAATTTCCTGAGTTTCTCCTTTTTAAGTTAGCCTGCTTGCCCTAGTGATGAATGAGTTTTAACCACTGATAAGATTTCTTATGTGTTGTGTGAAAACCTGGAGAAATGTTGGGTTCCTTGTGTATTTCAGACATTCAGAGAAATTTTCAACCTCCAAGATTATTGGAGTGTGTGTGTAAATTGTGTGTGTAAATTGAGAGCAGGGGGATCCTTAGTGGAAGAGGGAACAAATGAGCAAACCAGTCTGTACCACACCAAAACCCAGCAGCTCTGTGTTGTTTCACAAGGACCAAGATAAAGTGGGTTTGTTTTTCATAGGAAGATTGATGTGATGACTTACAGCTGATTGCAGGTCCCTAATACCTCTGGGAAAGCACTACATATTCTGAGAGCTCTGTAGAGACCATTCTTTCCATATGATCATAAGATGGGGGAGGTTTGATTTTCTTTTTCTTTTCTTTATTGTCCCTGGGTTAGAGAGGGATTTTGTAATCGCCAGGACATGTAGTAAACTATGATAATTTTCTAAAATGATGCCTGCTTGCTAAAATCATTTCCAAAAAAATCTGAAAGTGAATGTAATACTCAGGTTCACCAGCTCTGATGGGCTTACATCTTTGTGAAACAATGATAATTTTCAGATTGCCTAAGAACTGCGACACATTTTGGGTTTTTTTGCCCTGAGATTCCTTAGAACAAAACAAAGAAGAAGGCTTTAAAAATAACAGTGATTGAGCTATCCCAAATCAACATAGAACAACGTGGAATTTGGCAATATGAACTTTACCAAAAAGCACTCCTGGTTGATTTGGTGCTGATAGCAATTAGGGGAAGAGTGTAAGGGATGACTAGACTTTATCTCCCACTCCCTCCCAGCTCAGCTCATGTATAACAGGTAAAGGAAGGTTAATGGGTTAATAAAGTGTTAAACTCCTAGTAAACATTTTATGGGATACAAACAGGTTGCCTGAGTGAATGTAAAGTATCAATCTCATTGACTAAATAATTTAGATGGTCTCCTAGAAGTTAAACCCTGGCAGGTTCAGGATAGAGACCATTGTAGGGAAGCAGTAGCAGGGGATTTTTCTCACTTTTCCCCACCAGTGGCCAAGGTATCTAGCAATGATTTCTTCATAGAAAGACAACGATGCTACGATTTGAGAGATCATTGAATCAATGGGTTCAAGACATGATTAAAGAAGCAGAGACACAGACTCTAGAGCCCTATGCCTAGACAAACAGATAGAGAATGTCATTTGCTCAAAGCCAGAAAAAGCTGCTTCAAGTAATGAGATTTTGGGCAACAGAAAAGAGAGATTATACTTTTCTGTGGAAAAAAGTATATTCTGGTAATCTAGCTGAACCAACAACTTGGCAGAGGCACTGAAACTAAGTATAACTATGTGATAAATCTACTTAGAAATGAAGGACTTTAATATGTTATGAGTTTCCTACATACATGTCTCACTGACATTGTACTAAACATTTGAGCTCACTCTTCCCATGGATTTTGTGTGTATTTATTGAAAAATGTGTCCCAGGTTTATGGGAATATTTTTTTGTATATAGTACTTTTTCTATGCCATCTTAGTAAAATTTTTCACTTCAAGCTAATTATTTCTACCGGCTAATTGTTAAGGGGAAGCATACTGGTAGGGGCTCATGAGTTAGAACGTGAGGAGAAGCCATTCCACAAAGCACCCAAGTTATCCACTGGGACCTATTCAGGATGGGCGCAGTTGGTACTACTTTCACAAGGGGCCATAAAAGCCCCTCAGATACAAACCTAAGAAAAGGGAATTGAAGAGAAAGGTAGCCAACAAACCTTGACTTTTCTCCCTTCCTATCTTACTCTAAGGCTATATGATTGTCATCCTCAAGTCTCCATATCTAGCCCTAATCTCTCTCTTGAATTCCACACCTTATGGATATCATCTAGATTTTCCACAGCATCTCAATCTCAACCTGTCCAAAATGTTACTCTTATAATTACCTGAAAATTATATCCTCTATCCTCCACAAACATATTTAAACTCAATTGAAGCAGTCTTTCTGGTGTAGGCAATGAAGATGTACTAAAGTAAACAATTCAATATTCCAATTAATTTGGAGTGACAGATGAGTCATTGTCTTTTCATAAGTAGGAATGATAATGTCAAAGATTAATGAAAATGAAGTAGAGAAAACTGCCAAGAATGGCGGCAAACCAGGACTCAGATGCTCCCATAAGTCCCATCCTGTTTATCAGATCTTCCCCTCCCCACTCCAATCAGTTGACAAGTCCTGTCAATTTTGTCTCTGGATTATGTGAAATTGGTTCCCTCCTCTGTATTCATACTGTTTGTATGCCAGATGATACCACTGTTATCTCATGCCTGTTGAAAAGTGAAAATTTCAAAGGAAAATAAGGAAAGGAGCATTTAAAATAAATAAGAATGGCACTGAATAAAGCAATTTCAATTGAGTTTAGCCCTGTCAGAGGGTTGAAAAAAGAACCCAGTAGTTTTCCTCTGCTGATTCATTTGGTTATAAAGATATCATTTAACTAGATGAAATGGAAAGAAATAGCTAGAAGGAAGAGATATATTTATGGACTCTGTATATCACTTGACATATGCAACAAGAACCTGAGTCTTTGTTATTGTTATGGAGTTGCCAGAAATTTTGGCCTTTCTTCTGTATAGTATTTCTAAGGATTTCTTGAAGCTTCTTTGGGCCTTGGGATAATCTGCACAATCTGACCCTAGTCAAGAATGGAAAGCACTATAAATACCTTTCCCCTTGCCTCAGCCAGGGTTTCCAATTCAGTGATAGCCACTTTCCACCAAGCACTTAGATGAGAAAGAAGAAATGGAATTCAGTTGCTCTAATTCCGAGAACAGTTGGTCAAGATGTGAAAGAAAAGAGATCTTTATAGCCTCCAAAGAGTCCTTTTGGTAAGCAGGGTACAGCTACAGTACCTGACTTTTTAAACAGAGCTGAACATGTACTAACTAGCTCAGAGTTTGGTGACCTTGGTTTTCTCCCTATAATAGAGGCAGAATACTTTCCAAATGAGGTGATTGGAAGAGGAGGAAGTAAAGGAAACTATGGAAGTGGTGATAGTCTCACTGCTGATAGTGAGACGAGCTCAGTGAATTCTGTGACAGAACAGAGATCAACACACAACAGGAACTACAGCCATCAATAAGAGCAAGGAATAGTGACTGCAACAGCATTTGTTATTGTTGTTCAGTCAATCAGTCATGTCTGACTCTTTGTGACGCTATCAACCAACTGTCCATGGGGTTTTCTTGGCAAAGACACTCAAGTAGCTTGCCATTTCCTTCTCCAGTGGATCCAGCAAATCCTTTTTGTCAGACAATCAGAGGTTAAGTGACTTGCCCAGGGTCACACAGCTAGTAATCTGAGGCTGGATTTGAACTCAGGTCTTCCTGACTCCAAGCCCAGTGCTCTATCCACTGTGCTACCAGCTACCTCACCATCAGTTAGAGTAAAGAACGATAACATCAACAGCAAAGAGGTGATCATAAAGCAAATTTGGAGAGAAGACACAAACAGGGACCAGTGCTTGATATGAGCTATGGCAAGGGGATGAGGCATGAACCAGAAAAAGCTAAGACAATTCCTATTGCTTCTTCCCAGGCATGGGTAAGCAATGCCCAAGGGCATGTTAAGAAGGCAAAGAACTGAAGGATTGCAGGTTATCACACCACCAAAGTCATCTGGATGGCAGCTACACAAGAGACAAAAAAATGGAAAAACCACGAGAAAGAGAGAAAAAGCAACTATTGAGGGACAGAGACAAGATGAGTATGCACAGATTGGGAATCCCAGTTTATTCAGAGCTAGGAAGCACTAGAGTGAAACTGTACCAGTGCCAGTGTCTTTCAGAGGTATGGAAAATAGAGTGAGGGAGCTGAACCCTAAAGAGAAAGAGGTGAGTAGAGATAGAGATGGATCTGGCGTGGAAATGCTAAAACTGCTTCTACTGAAGCTCCTAATTCCCCTCATGGGCCAAATACTTCACTAGTGCAATGCCATGGGCTTCCGGAGACTGCAAACCTATGGGTAGTAAAAAGAGGCTTGTCTGGAGGTTCTTTCCTTATTGCTTTGCTTAAGTCTCTGATACAATTCCTTTCACATTTATTACTTCCTTATATATAACTTCTATGTTTAATTCCTTTGTTAGCTTATGGGCTTACAGACTTTTCAAAATACCTTTGTGAGGCAAAATAAAACAGATTTTGAGATTCTCAAGGAGATTCCTTATAGGGTGGAGTGAGATATTCAGGCCATAGAAATTGCTATTATGAAGCCATTTGTTACCCCAAAACTTTCATATCAGAGGTTAGGCCATTACACTAAGGTTACACATACATACAGGAAGTTCTTAATTTAAAAATAAGTTTTGTTCCAAAAGTTAATTGATAAATTATTTTGAACTTGAGATACATTTTCTCAAAAAAAATGGTTCAGTTCTTGCCCATTTAAACCACAATGTAACTGAAATATTCTACATTTGCAATGAGAAATGGAAAATGCTACTACAATGCTAGTAATTAAACAAAACCAAGATGAAATTAGTTGAATTGTACAGTAAAGTTAGGGAAAACAAGGAAACATTGTGAATGTACAATCAATGGTCAGATCATTTCATGTACCAAGAGTTGCTGAAGAAGACCATGCCATCAGAGAAATGATGATTTGACTTGCACTTGACCTTGTTTTGAGTGAGGGAGGGCTGTGCTGTCTGGGGTAGTAGGAGCATGAAGGAGTGGAAGGAAAAGGCAAGCTTAGGTGGGTGGGGGAAAGGTAGACAATGTGCTATACATATCTACAAAATATTTATATATCAGCTATTAGGTGGAGTGTCCTCACTGAGAAGAAAACTTTTTATCAATGCCCTAGAAGAAAACTTGCTTATTACCAAGAGTGTGCAGTTTTGAAATTTTATTTCACAACAGTACCAGCTACAATTCTATTTCATATCAGCACTGGTTTGACATGAGTATACAGAAACTAAGTTCCATATTATAGGACAGCCTGTGCTTTATTTGTTAATTTCAAATGAATGGATTTTTCCAACTTGACATGAAAATTGCTGTTGCACTAATTTCAGTTCCCTCCTAGTCTTCAAAGGCATTTAAAAGGAAAATCAACAATTTCTTGATCGTGTTTTAAAGCCCATTCTTTTTCTGTTGAAACAACAGCTCATTTTCTCATTTGTAAAAATTTCATGATGCTTTTAAAGATAAATCATTGTTCAAAAGAAAGTCAGACACTGAATTAATCTTCTTGCATTTTAGAAATAACTTTTTATTGAATAATGAACAAAAACTTAAACCAACATAAAGTTAGACTAAGAGGAGACATTATTCTTATACAATGCCATAAACAATAATATTTTCATAATCTCTCATTTGAAAGTGAATCACACATAATGTGCTGAGATTTTTTTCTGGAGAGTATCAGTTTATGAAAAAATTATCTAGGTCATTTATCTAAAAAATTTTAAAGAAAATTTGTATGAAAATACAAATCCCAGTCTCTTGGAGAAGTGTGATGCCCATCTACACGTGCATATGTGCACACACGCACAACACACACACACACACACACACCTTTAATCTTCTCACGACCTAGATGTGCATATATTTTCACACTTGCTTCTGTGATAACCAATCATGATGTCTCTGTATAATTATTGAGTATGATAACCGATGAACATAGCCTGAAAGAATGGGTTTATCCCTCTTGCTGTTATTTTTTCATCATGTCTGACTCTTCATGACCCCATTTAGGGTTTTCTTGGCAGAGATACTTGAGTGGTTTTCCATCTCCTTCTCCAGCTCATTTTACAGATGAGAAAACTGAGGGTTAAGTGACTTGTCCAATGTCACACAGCTAATAAATGTCTCAGGTCATATTTGAACTCAGATGCATCTTCCTGACTTCAAGCCTAGCACTCTATCCACGATGCCAACTAACTACCCTAGATTTAAAGGAGCAAAGAAGGGGCATAGCTGAATAAAATACACTGTTTAGGACAGAGTCACTGTTTATTGTGTCACTCAGCATATAATGCATTCAAGAGGAAAAAGAAGTCAACAGTTGAAAATCTATCATTATGTTCCATAATGGTAAATAATTAAGCCTGTTCATCTGGGCCAATGATTTGTTCCAAGTTTCAAGATCATTTTTTATTTACATTTTTTAAAGCCACAATCATAAAATTATAAAATCTTTGAGCTAGAACGGATCCTACATGTCTTTTAATCCTATGGTTGATATAACATATCAATATGTTATAAAGCACCTCCAAAAAAATGATGATACTTCTTTCTTAAGAGAAAATCACTAATTCACAAGGCAACTCATTCCACTTTTGGATAGTTCCAAACCGTTGAAAACTTCTCCTTATATTTTTGAGCTGGCATTGACATCTTCAAATCCTACCAGTTATTCTTAATCCTTCCCTCAAGGGCCAAACAGAACAAATCTAATGCATATTGCACACAGAAGCTCTTTGGGTAACAGCATTCAGTGATCCTATACCACTTCCAAAACTTTCATTCTCCACATGAAAAATCCATAGTCCTTTCGAACAATCTTCATATGGTCTTTTCACCATCCTGGTTGTTCTTCTTTGAACATAATACAAGCTACCAATACTCTTCCTAAAATAATAGCCCAGAGTTTAATTTGATACTCGAGATGCAGTTTAGCCAGAGCATAGTATAGTACTACTATGACCCACCTCATTCTGGACACTAGACTTCTTTTAACTCAGTGTTGAACTGCATTAGCATTACTGCCATATGCAGTTGAATCATATGAGGTTGAAGTCTGCTCAAAACAAAATAAAAAGTAGTGCAGGTCCCTTTTGGTCATCTAGTCACTGATAACCAGTTCTGTGCATGGAGTTAATGAAAATCAAGTGTATCTATACATGTATATATTTATGTGTGTATGAATATACATATGTATATGTGTATATAACTAGATAATTATTCCTATTAAATATCATCTTGTTAGATTCAACCATTTATTCCAACCCATTCTATCTTTCTTTTTGCATCCAAATCCTATCATCCAATGTATCAGCTTTCCCTTCCATATTTCCCTTCCGTAATCGGATAGCCTTGTCATCTAAGAAACAGCATAAAACAAATGACATTTGTATAGTGATTTGTCTGGACCTTGAAAAACAGCAAAGTTCTTTCAATGACTCCCATATTCTTCCTGAAACAAAGGTCATCTTTTTAGTAACAGTATTCCTCTGGTGATATTCAATGGTTTCTTGTCATAAGACCTTGAATACATGTACACTGCACCAGAGATATTAAGTTCAAACAGATGGCAATGGAGAGGTGCCTGGAAGGTATGAGTAGGCTACAAAACATTACAAACAAGGCCTCTTGCAAGCCATGTAAAGATGTCATCAAAGTAACAGATGAATGGAAAAGAAGATGGATTAGTCACATGGTAATAGTAAAGGAAATCAGGTGGACAGCCTACATGTTTCACCAGTAGGTCAAAATAATAAGAGAAAGGTCACCAGAAGCTATTTTAAATGATAGTATGGTGCAGTAAATTGACAAATATGGTGGGTTGGGTTGTCCTCTACATACATGGAGGCATCATCATACTCAAGTGATAACAGATTAATTGACATATTGAATTGACTGGGATTTGAAAAGCATTAACAATTCATCAAAAGAAATACTGAATAGCACAGATCCAAAGAAAGAGCCCCCTGAGAATCCATTGGAGACTTCTCTCCAGTTTTACATCTAACCATTAATCAACACTATGTCTCATCATTCTGTTAATCATAAATATACCAAAATGTACTATTATCAAGATTTCATCTCTCCAGCTTACTCACAAGGATATCATGAAAGACTTAATCAAATGCTTTGATGAAATGAAGTACACCATATCTATATCATTCACCTTATCTACTTGTCTACCAACATTGTCCAGAAAGAAATGAGATTTGTCTGTCATAAATTAATATCAATGAAATCTAGTTCATAGAGATTGTTGCTTCTCTCGCTATAAAAGCACACAATCCACATCATTGTAATTTGTTTCTATAATTTTTCTATAGATTGTTAAGTTAGTAAGGTAATGGTTTGCATAATCTGTCCTCTACTCTTTTAGAAAAAGGGTATTTCTAGTCTTGTGGCACTTCTTTCATTCTCTACTATTTGTTTCAGTGATTTATTAATGTTTTTTATCAGCTATTTTCCAATACTCCTATCATCTTACAATTTCCTCTATTACAAAGATAGGCAAAACCAACTGACGATGCGTCCACGTCTGAAAAGGTGTGACATTCTCTATCCATTGTCTACCACCTCTCTAGGAAGTCTAGAAGCAGGACTAGTCATGATAGTTCTAACGATTTTTACCGCCATTTTAATTTACCTCATTATAGTTGTGTATTTTGTTCTTCTGACTCCGTTGGTATCAGTCATGGTTTCTATCATTTTCATTGTTGATGAGCCTAGAATGCAGAGTTTTTTTTTATGGTCTCATCAACCAGCACACATTACGAACAGCTGACTCAAGATTCTGCGACCAGTTCTCCTCCATCACTCATCCACACTCTCTCTCATTACACAGTTAATAGACAGAAATGACCTTTACTCAAGAATACTCTCCAGCAGGTGGTTCAGAAATATAATTATTCTGATTGATGTTTTCAACTCTAGTTATTCTGGAGGCTCCTCAACTCAGTAAGTACATCAGAACAAAAGACTGCTGACAGAGGGTAGCAGGTGCAGTCTGGGTTCACCTCAGATTAAAACTCTTGAGATGTGTGACTCAACTATGCTTTCTGCTTTCCTCCTTTTATATTTGTTGAACAATTAAAAGTGTGAAAAGATTAGCCAGCTTTTCATATCATCACGATGGAAAGAATTCAAAACACTGCTGGGTTTTTTTTGGTTTTGTTTTTTAGTTCAACGTCCACAGAGAGTGAGAGAGAAGATGATGGGTTCAAACATTTACAGATGATGGATCAGAGATGTTAGTTAACACAAAAATGTAATATAAGCAAGCACAGCTGCCTGTAGAAAAAAATTACATTAGCCAGAAGTTACATCAAGTAGTCAAATGGAGAAAAGAAGCTACCTGGGAAAGGAATGCTAAGGAGGATGGAAGAAAAGCATCCTTTAAGGAGTAAGGAAGAGGAAGGTCTACAACTGAACTGGGATATATGTCCTTTGCAAATAATAACAATACTATTTCCTGTTCTTAATGAAGTAAAAGTGCCATGGATATCTTTAGTATGTTTCTGACAATAAAAACTTAACTTTTCCTTAAAGACAATTTGATTAAAGAAGACTTAGATGAAAATTGTAATAACAGAATTTTTCCTGCCCCATTTCTCCCTGAAAAATAAACTCTAAGCATACACAAAATTGTATTTTAAAAAAGGTTTGTATTTTTCAGATAATTGTCACTTCCATTACCTCTACAAAGTAGTTTCAAAAATATTTCCCACTTGTCAATCCTAAAAACCAGTAAGTAGGCTCACACACAAAAAAGTCCTTGGAGTTACATTAACTGATTTAAAAAAAAATGCTTCATCCTTATGTTAATAGCATAGAGGAAGCAGAATTGCTATCACATCATAAATCTAGAGAATAATACAGGAAGTTCCTTTTTTTTTTAGCTCACTGAAATGGTTTTTCAAAAAATCGAATTAGTTAAGTACCCGCTAATTCAACAAAAGCCAAAATTACCCCTTAGCAAAAGGACAAAACAGCACCTAAGACATAGTAAGTACTTAATAAATGCATGTTAACTGATTAACTATGCACAAAAAGATGACACAAAGAGATAACTGCCATTTATCTTCTGTTTCTAGCAAAGAGTGTGAAGTCTGTTGCTTTCTTCATAAAACAGCAACTCCTCAGGGGTGACTAAAGCCTTTTCTATAACAAAGAATCCTATTATGAATATTTTCTTATAAAAGGAATCTTCTTTCTTTTTTTAAACATCCATAGGATGTCTTATAAATGAGATCACCGAGTCAAAGGGTAAGAAGAAGTTTAATAACACACAATCAGTAATGTTTTCAAATAACTGGCATTGAATGAAAATAACTTTTAACCAAATATTTTTCAATTCTGACCAAATAACAATTTAACCAAATATTTTTCAATTCTTTTGGTCTTAGCCCACTTTTGACTGTAAACTTAGTAGTAAAGGGGATTCTCAATGAATATGACTTCTGACATGGTTAGGACAAAGACTAAAGTGTCTTATGAAAAAGGTCACTCATTCATTCAGCAAACATATGCCAGACACCAGAGTACTGAGAACAAGAGGGCTGGAGGTGTAGTCTCTCAGTTTTATTACTGGTGCAACCTTGAAAAGATCTAATTTCCCTGTCTTCAAAATTGGAATCATTAAAACTGTTTGCAGGATTGTTATGAGGAAAAAGGTAGTCAGGGTTCCAAAGAAAAGGAATTTAAATATGAAATGGGGACAACTTTGCAAAACAGGGTATAACCCTCACAGTCAAATGGAGAATGTTGATATTGAATTGCAGTCTCATATTACCAACACACATAGGCATCAAAAACTCAACGTATCCAAAACATTACTCATATTTTCCCCCAAAACTTCTTTCCCTCAAACTTCCTCACCTCTGAATGGTACAACTATTCTTCCACTTCTCCAGATTTGCAACACTGGAGATTATTCCTTAATCCTTTTCCCTCCCTTAAATCCATATCACATCAGTTTACTTCAGTGATTCTCCACAAGCTCTAGGATAAAATACAAACTCCTTTGTTTGGCATAAAAACCCTTCATAATTCCAAGCTTCCCAAGCATGTGTTCATTGTTTTCCTTCAACAACTCTGCATTTGAGCCAAACTGACCTCTTTTCCATATAAGACATCCTTTCTCCCACCCCTTGGCCTGATTCTCCTTCCTCATCTTTGCCTTCTGGAGCCCTTATGTACATTTAAGTCTTATTTAACTACCTCCTACACATAAACTTTCCTGATTTCTCTTGATTATTAGCACTCCCCCTCCCAAATTTAGTTGTATTTATTTTACACAGATATTAAATTTATCTGTATGAATATTGTTTCCCTCAGAAAAATGTCAACTTCTGGAGAGTACAAATACCTTTCATTTTTTATCACATCCTCCTCCCCATCTTGAACGGTGCCTGGTACGAAATATTAGGGACTTAATAAATACTTGTTGAACTAAACTGAATCAGTTGTCAAGTGTTGTCCATTCTGTCTATGCAACATCTCACAATTGTCACCTTCTCTTCACTTACAAACTTCTATCCTAGTTCAGGTCTTTATCCCATTTCATTTGGCAATAGATTCCTAATTGGTTTTTTTTCTACTGTCTAGCTCTTGCCTTTTAATCTGTACTATACACAGCTGAAAATTTACAATACATTGGACCATGTCACTTTCAGCTTGAAAATTTCATTCTCTATGATTAACAAAAATAATAACAATGCTCAACCTGTCATTAAAGTCTCCCACAGTCTGGTTGCCACTTACCTATTTACCTACATTCATTCACTTATCAGGTACCAGGGACAGTTCTAGGTTCTGGGAATACAAAACAATTCTTGTCCTTATAATTTGCTGAGAGGAAAACAACATGAACAGAAGTAAGGATACACACACAAGTATGCTTACATACATGTATATATACGTATACATATACACACAGACATACACTCACAAATACATACATATATATATATGTAGTAATGCAAATAAATGGAAGGAGATTAGCAATTATGTGTGAATGGGAGGTGGGGGAGTAGTACAGAATAGGCTTAATGCAAGAAGTGGCATTTGAACTAAGTCTTGAAGGAAGGTCAAAATTCTGTTTAGCATAGGTGAGGGTTAAGTGCCTTCCAGGCATGGGGCATGGAATCAGGAGATGCTTGTACCAATTTGACAAGAAATCTGAGTGCATGAATGAAGTATTGAGCAATAAGTTTAGAGAGCTAGACTGGAGTCAGATTGTGAAGGGCTTTAAATGCTATGCAAGAAAATTAGTATCTTTTCCAGGCTTATTTCATATTACTTCATTTCATACAATCTCTGTTATAATCAAACTGGCCTTCTAACTCTTCCCCATTTGTTACATCTTACCCTTTTGAATAAACAAGCTCCACATCTGGAAATCGCTCCCTCCTCACCTCCACCTTTAGAAATCCCTAGTTTGCGTAATTTTTATTCAAGTTCTCCAGAAATGATTCCTGAATTTCTCTTGCTAATATATCCTACCATCTTACAATTAATTATTAATCTTTCCATGCTTACCCTAAATTTCTACTCCTTCATCCTAAACCCTTATGTTGTTTTCAGTTGAAACAGTTTAGTTAAAAAAAATGGATCTTTAAAATATTTGTAGATAGCAAAATATTTTCATCAGATTTTTCTCTTTTTTAGGCTAAACAAGAATAATAGGCACCAGCATTATTTGGCACAGTCATTCATTTTAAACACCTCCTGGGGGAGTATTTTTGTTACTTAAAATAATAGACAGGTATGCTGGCAAATATTTAACAAATGGCTCTCCAAAATGAACCAAGGGCTCACTTTTTAGGTTAATCTGCATTATTAACATTTTCTTGATTACTTTCTTACATCTATACAATCTAAATAATAAATCAAGTCCTAATTTATAATATTTGCTAATTCCTGAGGGGTAAATACTCACACGAAAATTTAACCATCAGCACCGTTACAAGGTTATCCAGAACACTAATGACAAACTTAGAGTTAAAAGCGACTGGAGATCCTAGCTTCAACTTGATGGAGTAGATTAGATCTGGAGACAAGACGGTCTTAGATTTAAATCTTTGCTCTTCCCTCGATATTTGTGCGTCCTTGAACACACAGCAAGCACTTAATAAATATTTCTTGAAATTAAGTCATTGCTCTGGGCCTCAGTTTCCTAATATGTAAAATGAGAGGATTCAGCTACCTGATTTCTAGGATTTAGTCTGGAGAAGCAACACAGAGCAATGAATTGAGGAACTAGCTTTAAAGTCAAGAAAAACTTGAGGGTTGGGGAAGCTAGGTGGAGTCAGAAGGACCTGAGTTCAAATTGGTGTAAGACACATACTAGCTATGTGACCCTGGGCATGAAATCCAACCCAGACTGCCTCTCTCCCCAAAAAAGAAAAAAGAAAATGTGAGAGTTAAGTTCTGCTTCTGAGTGGGTAGCTATTTGTCCCTAAACAAGTCATGTCAACTCTCTCTAAGTCACAGAGATCTCTAGCAAAAATGGCGCCAAACTACATTAGCAGAGGGAATTTACTGTGAGTTCCCCATACCAACAAAAGCATAGGTTTAATATTAAAAAAATCTAGTCTAACTCTTTTTTTACATATAAGAAAACTAATACCCCTAAAGAAACAAAGTGACTTGCCTATTGAAGCACAGGAAGCAAACATCTGGGTTTGGAACTCAGGTTTGGAACTCCAGATTCACTGCTCCTCCCACATTTCAATAAATCCTAATGGTCAATGAATCCCTATTCTCCTTAAGATCACACACATACTTCACTATTTGGCATTTAGAGCTCTTCACAACCTAGCCCCCCACCCTACCGTCAGATCCCTTATATAAATTATTCCTTTCACACATTCAGCAAAATTGTCATTATTTCTCACACAGGATGCTCCATCTCCCATTGCCATGCCTTCGTATAGGATATCCCCTATACAGAGAATGGGGCAGCTAGGTGTTCAGTGGATAGAGTACTAGGCCTGAGGAAGAAAGAGTCATCTTCAAGAGTTCAAATCTGGCCTCAAACACTTAACTAGCTGTATGATCTTGGTCACTTACCCCTGTCTGGCCTCAGTTTGTTATCTGTAAAATGAGCTGGAGAAGGAAATGACAAACCACTCCAGTATATGAAGGCTGGCCTTCATATCCTTCCAGCCGTCTTCCTGGCTTCTAGACTTCAAATCATGCCCTTGGCTTTTCAGAGCTCTCTTATGGTGGAGGTTCAGTCATTTTTCAATTGCATCTGACTCTTTGTAACCCTATTTAGGGTTTTCTCTGCAAAGATACTAGAGTGGTTTGCCATTTTTTCTCCAGCTCATTGAATGATGAAATTGAGACAGCTAGTAAGGGTTTGAGGCCAGATTTGAACTCTCAAAGATGAGTCTTCCTGGCTCCAGATCTGGCACTCAATCCACTGCACTTGCCAGCTGTCCTTTCAGAGCTCTAGGGTATGCTATCTTCCCCTATTCCAAGATAACTTCTTGAGGACCCAGACTGTCTTTCTTTTTCCTTGTATTTGTATTTGTTTAGCATAGTGCTTAACAAGAGCTTAATAAATAATAAATAATAATATGATAAATAATAATATAATAAATAATAAATGCTTGCTTTGCTTCCTCACTCCCTCTTAGAATTTCCTGTTTCCATCAAAACTAAACCCAAGTACCACCTTCTATATTTAACTTTTCCTTATCTTTCAAGGATTCTTCTACTCAAAAATTCCTGACATTAATCAGAGGTAGTTTGAGTGAAAGACTGTCAATATTCAGCACAAATGCACCTCATTTTCAAGAATAATTTAAAACACGTTGTTTTTAGGAGTCAATTTTATTCCACATTTATTTATTAGAAACTACAAGATCCAACATTACGGCATCTCTTGTAAGTACTGCTGTCATTCACATGATGAAACATATATTCTTATATTCCTACAGACTAAATCTGTAACCAGTTCAGATAATAGGAAGTAATAGTCAAATAAAAATAAAAAATGTATTGATTTCTGTTGTTATAAACACCAGGAATTACCAATCTGAAAGGCAAATACCACATGTCAACGTAGCCAGACCCACAGAGGAAAAACAAACTTTATTGTTTACTGAGACATGAAGTATTATAACAGTATCATCAGTATCATAACAGAATTTTTTGTGGTCATGGACTACAAGTAAAATATTTTTTAATTACCATTCTGAAGAGAGATGAGATTAATAGTTCAAATAAAAAGTTAATGTTGACCCTCTGATGAGCCAGCCAGGAGGCAATTATTGGCATGCTTGGCCTGATTTAGAGAATTCAGGAAGGGGTGGAGATCACTTCTTCACAATGCTCCAGTGTAAGGTACTTGGAGCTCAAACTCTCCAAAAGTTTGAACATACAAGAAAAGAACCCTAAAGGACTGAGTTAAAGATATTTCTTCCCCAAAGTAAAATCTTTTCTTTTTCCAAAGCCATTGTTACAGTCTCTTAAATCACTCAGAAGAGAATTCCTACTCTCTGCCATACTCATGTTTAGACAAAGTAATTATGTCAAACTGATAAAGCACTTGTAATCAATCAGGCAATAGTATTTATTAAGAGTCTATCATGTACAAGGGACTGTGTCAAGTGTTCAGGATACCAACATAATGAAACAATATTGAACCCTAAGAATCATGGGGACCTTTATGCAAAGGACTTGTAGCTGAAACCATATTGTTGTCTCCTCTATTTGAATGTATGTCGAAAGCAAAGACTGCCTTAGTTTTCTATTTGTATAGCCAGCATTTAGAATAGTTCTTTGCAAATAGTAAGTGCTTAATAAATGCCTTATTAATTTATTCATTCATTCACAGCTTGAAGAGATGAGAAGATCACATGAGGTATTTTTTTTTAGCTTAAGAGACATAGATGTTTATAGGCAGCAAGGAAGGAAGTAGAGAGATAAACTAGAGTAGGGGGATGACTGAGTGGGCAATTTGCTGGAAGAGGTGGGAAGGGGTGAGATAAAGAGTAACTGTAGAAGTGAATATCCAACTTTTTACTAGAAACTGAAGTCAAGGAAAAAATATAGGACAATGTCAGGGGGCTTTGAGAATTGGATGGCAAAGCAAATGGTCTTTATTTTCTCAGGAAAACACTCTAGGAGAAGAGGTTTTCTAAGAATGTGAGAGAAAAAGTTATTTGGAATACTTGGGAAGAGAAGAGGTTTGGAACAGCATCTGGGTGTACTATAAAAAAAGTCAATTACGAAGAAGTAAAAAATTTGTTCTAATAAGGGTCCAAATGAGATTAAGGGGGAATAAATCTGCAGTGGACTCAATTAACATAGCACAGTACTTGCATAGAAGCAAAAGAGATAGTGGGAGTAGATCCAGGACTGGGGATTGTCAAAGCATACACGGTTAATAAGGCAAGTAGAAGAATATGAAATTCATTAATTACATTAGTTAATTAGTTAAATTAATGTTTACATAGAGTATAAAACTGCTTAATAGGGAGAGACTGGGAAGTAAGGAAAGTGTTCAACTAGAGATAACAGTATCAGTAGGAATTGTCTGTGGGGCTAAACTTTCACTTGATTAGCATAATAAGGAATGAATGAAGTTTCATAAAGAAAAAAACTTGCCAGGGCAACAGTACAATGTCAGGACTAGGCAAAGTGACATCTTTTATGCCTAGAAAGGTGCTATTTAAGAATATGCTACTATTATGAGCACATTAACTATGAGCAGAACTTTGCTCAAGACAGTGGCATTGATAATTCAAATTTTATTAAAATAAGCTAAGATACTAAAAAGTTAAGAATGACAAGATAATGGAACAAAATGAGAATACAAGAAGCTCAATTTATTTATCAATTCTATCTGTCAAGTGGGTTCTTTATCATGTAAGACATGTAATGATAAAGTAAGTTCAGGGAGATTAATTTGAATATTAATTTTGTCATCTGAGCTCTATGTCTCATGGTCTCCCTTTTATGTGCAAGACAGATATGAAGCTCTAAAACAAAGACAGTTCATGATGAAATATAGAAGGCCACTGACAATGATGATTAAAATAAATTCTTCAGTCTTTGAAAAAGCTATTTTAATTGTTAAAGTTTGTTTTTTATTTTGCTACACTAAGTATAGTTTGTCTGAAGGAAAGTATGATGTTGGAATAGTTTTTTACATACTATTCAGGGAATTTTGACAAGCAGATCAAAATGTAAGGCCATTATTCTGAAGCAGCAGGAACTCATTCAAAAATAGGAGTCTTGGCTATTTTCTAAAGTACTCAGTGCTAAGGCTACTTGGTGGTTCCATGTTTTATTAATATGGGAACTCCTTAGGTTGGCATAAATTGGAAATTCTCCATTACTCCTCATTCTGTGTGATTTTTTTTCTTTTCATAATCCCTAGAAAGTACCATTTTATTATCCTTTACTATCTACAAGCCATCAACAATCCATCCACAGTCTCTTATTGTATTTTTATGAGCAAGCTCACCTACTCTCATATGTATCCTGGGTAATTTATTCAAGGTCACTTATCATGTACGGGTAACAAAGCCTACCTATGTATACAATGCAACTCTCCATTGCTCTTTGAGTTATCTGTCATTTTTATGCTCCCACTATCACAGCATTCCATGAGTTGAAATCACGTAGGGTTACTTGAAGAATATGGTTATAAAAGATGTAGGCTTTTGTGGCAGCGAACAGTTCAAAATCCTGGTAAGTATTACATGATTTTTCAAATGCAATCCAATCTAATTTCCCCCTCTTAATTCTGGATCTAGCTCAGTTTGACTCTAAGTTGTCAGGATGCGTGCGTTGTGTGTGTGTGTATGTATTTGTATATGTAGACAGATCAGTAGATAGATAATAGACAGATGAACTAACTCAAAGAGTTCCCCATCTAGCTTCACCACTTGAGCAATGTATGCGTTACTTTTTGCAGTTTGAATTGAGTTTAATCACTTTTCATTATTATGAATTTTCATGGAAGCCTCTATAGTATGTCAAGATGAACAAAATTAATACTTCACTTTGATTATTGGGGAACCTTAAACACATATAGGGAATTGTTTTGCTGTCATTGTTTAGACATAGAAAAGAACACCGTCCATGAAAAGAGTAAAAACTTTAGGTAACTGTATTGACCTTGTTGGGACCTCACTTTAAGTCTTTAGTCAGAGGATAATTGAACAAAATTACTTCTGTCTTCATGTATGTCAGAAAGTGGATAATTTTAATGTGTAGGAGAATTTAAGCTCTGACAGGTTCTACAATTTTGGAAATATTTCCAGTATGCCTCTAGCAACAGACTTAGTCTATTTTCTAAGGATCAACCTACAGAGAGGAAACTAGTTATATTTTTTTCTGGCCCTGGAAACCCATGAAATACACAAGGCTTGGATTGAGGAAAAGATCATAAATCCATCTGAGTATGAATTTCAGCCTTTGAGGAGAACATTTAAAAATTCCTCTTATTCTATGAGATAAATGCATGAAAAAACTTTACTTAAAAAGTGGGATTTTATTTCCTCTACATCTCTCAATTAATCATGTTACTATAAAGAAACATTTTACTGTAGAAAATTATCTGTGTAATCCCATTTCTCATGTTTTCATCGAAGATATCATTAGAGAAAATTATGATGTTTTATATGCAGAAGTAAACACAAATATAGACCTGTAGTTACTCGTATCTCCTTGGTTGCATCTGTTTTGGTTAAGGAACTACCTGTGACTGTTTTCCCATTATTATAGGATCCTACCATCTTTGGATTATCTTAAAAATCAATTTATGAGTATTTCTAATTTTACTTTCATAGAGATTTCTCTTGTATTTATTTGGTTTCATCCAGCCACTCTTCCTGTCTTTACCTTAAGTGCCTTTGTAATTTATTTTAGTACATTTTCACTGTCACTGACAATGAGAACGTATTACTATAAAAATTTAATGGTATAAGCAGAACTGTTCTCAGTCACATTTCTTTGTTGCCCTCCTTCCAATTTCATTAACATATGTTTAATCTCTTCTGGGATCATCTTTCTTAACTGGATAGTACACTAAGCTCTCTGCAGGTTAATTTTCCCCTCAATTGCTTTTCAATTTCTTCTTTTGCGAAGTTATACTACTTGTAGTCTCCAGTCATACTCCTTGGTAATGTTTTGCAAACAAGCGTGTACTCTAAATCAGTATTGCCCTTGGCTGCTGTATCTCTCTGCTTGGCAAAAAAGATTGTGTTTTCTGGCTGAAGTGCTTTCTGTCCTCTTTACTACTCTTATTATGGTAACTGCTTAGCATCAGTTAAGCTTCTCTGAGAAATGGCAGTACAGTCAATTTCTTTATATTCTCATTTTTCCCACTTCCCAATTTTTCAGAGTTGACAATTTGCTGAAACAGCCTAGGAAGGAAATACTGCAATGAGTGTCTCCTCATCTTTATTGCTTCTTTTTTTAAAAAAAATATTAATTTATTAATATTTATTTTTTTTAACATTCAGTTCTTTTTAAACTTTGAGTTCCAAATTCTCACCCTTCCTTCCCCCCCCACACCTACTGAAAAGGCAAGTAATATGATATCAATTATACATGTGAAGTCATGCAAAACATTTTCACATTAGCCATATTTTTTATAAAGCAAGAAAGAGAAAGTGAGAAAATTAGACTTCAATTTGCACTCAGAGTTCATCAGTTCTCTCTCTGAAGAATAGCATTTTTAAAATCTTAAGTCCTTTGGGATTGTCGTGGATCATTGTATTGATCAGAGTGGCCAAGTCTTTCAAAGTTGATTGTCGTTACAACACTGATGTTATTGTGCACAGTGATCTCAGATTCTTGTCACTTTACTTTGCATCAGTTCATGTGGGTCTTGCCATGTTTTTCTAAACCCATCCCCCTCATCATTTCCCATAGCATAACAGTACTCCACAATTACATGCCACAATTTGTTCAGTCATTCCTCAATTTATGAGCATTCCCTTAACTTCCATTTCTTTGCCACAACAAAAAGAGCTGCTATATATATTTTTGTAAATACAATTCCTTTTCCTTTGATCTTTTTTGGGATACAAACCCAGTAATGGTACTGTTGGGTCAAAGGGTATGCACAATTCCAAATTATTCTCCAGAATGGTTCGACCCATTCAGTACTCCACCAGTAGTTCATTAGTATACTTCTTTTTTCTTCATCCCCTCTAGTATTTGTTATTTCTGATAGGTATGAGATGTTACTTCAAGGTTGTTTTAATTTGCATTTCTCTAATCAACAGTTATCGAGAACATTTTTTCATGTAACTATAGAGGGTTTTAATTTCTTCTTTTAGGAAACTGCTTGTTTAGCCTTTGATCATTTATCAATTAATGAATGGCTCTTATTTTTATAAATTTCACTAAGTTGAATATTTAGTATATAGTTGAGAAATGAAGCTTTTATCCGAGAAACTTGCTGTAATTCTTTTTATATTACTTCATTGTCTAAGGTATCATTTGGCATAATGTAGTTTCCCTGATTACCTCTTTTAATTGGGTATCTTTTTGCTACTGCTACCTGTGCCTTTTTTTTACCTCAGCTGAAGCATATTAGATTCTGTTCCAGCCCTTTATTTTAATTCTGTGTGTGTCTTTCTGTTTCAAGTAATTCTCCTGTAAACAATACATTGTTGGATCCTGGTCCTAATCCATACTGCTGCTTCCATTTTAAGGGTGAACTCATCCCCCTCACATTTACAGTTATGATTACTAATGGTGTATTTCCCACCATCTAATTTTCTTTTGTTTCTTCTGTGTTTTTCTCCTGTCCCATCTCAAAATCAGATTTTACTTTTCACCACTGCCTCCTTTAACATGTACTCCTTTTTATCATTACACTCCCCCCTTTTAATATTCCCTTCTCCTCCTTTAACCCTATCAGGTAAGTTACATTTCTATACACAACTGTGTATATATTCTTCCCTCTTGCACTTAATTCCGATGCCAGTGAAGTTCAAGCATTGCTTGCCATCACCCCCCATTTTCCTCTCTATTGTAAAATCTCTTTCTTGCATGCCTCTTTTATGTGAAAATTTTCCCTACCTTCTCCCTTTCACTTTTGTGAGTATATCCCTTTTTCTTACCCCCTTATTTTTTTAGAGATCTTTCCAACATAACTGAAACACAACCATGCCCTCTGTCTACGCAAACTCCTTTTAACGTCCAAAAAATGGTAAAATTCTCAGGAGTTACATGTACCATCTTCCCATATGAGAACGTAAACAGTTTATTGGGTCCCTTATGATCACTCTTACGTTTGCCTTTTTATACTTCTCTTGAGTATTGTGTGTAGTTTCAAATTTTCTATTCAACTCTGGTCTTTTCATTAGGAATGCTTGAAAGTTCTCTGTTTCATTAAATATGTATTTTTCCCCTGAAAAATTACACTCAGTTTTGTTGGGTGGGGTATTCTTGTTTGTAATCTTAGCTCCTTTGCATTGTTATACCATATTCAAAGCTGTCTTCTTTAACACAGAAGTCAGTAAATCTGGTGTAATCCTGATGGTGACTCCACAATTATTGAATTGTTTCTTTCTGGCTGCTTGAAGTACTTTCTCTTCGACCTGGGAGCTCTTTAATTTGACTATTGTATTCCTGAAAGTTTCCATTTTAGGATCTCTTTCAGGAATTCGGATAATTCTTCCAAATTCTATTTTGCCCTCTGAATCTAAGATAGCAGAGCATTTTTCCTTGATAGTTTCTTGAAATAAAAGATATCTAGTCTCTGTCTTTGATCATGGTTTTCAGGGAGCCCAATAATTCTTAAATTATTTCTGTTGAATCTATTTTCCAGAGCAGTTGTTTTCTGATGAGATATTTCACATTTTCTTCTATTTTATTCATTCTTTTGATTTTGCTTTATTGCTTCTTAATGTTTTGTGAAGTCATTAGCTTCTATTTGCCCAATTCTAATTTAAAAAAAAAACAACCAACTTATTTTCTTCAGTGAGCTTCTGTATCTCTTTTTCCAATTGGCCACTTCTGCTTTTAAAGAAGTTCTCTTCAGGGGATTTTTGTTCCTCTTTTACCATTAGTACAATTTTGTTTTTAAGGTGTTATTTGTTCAGTATTTTTGTACCTCATTAAAAAACAAGCTGTTAATTCTCTTTTCACAATTTTCTTACATCACTCTTATTTCTTTTACCAGTTTTTCCTCTACTACTAGTTTCTTTCTTTAACTCTTCAAGGAATTCTTATTGGGCCTGGGTCCAAGTATCATTTACCTTTGAGACATTTTGTAGCTGTTTCCACATTGATGTCCTCTTCTGATTTATGTCCTGATCTTTGCTGCCACTGTATTTTTTTTTCTTTTTGGTCTTTGCTCATTTTTCCAGCCTATTTCTTGACTTTGAACTCTATGTTAAAGTTGAGCTCTGTTTACCTGAGAGTGAAGATGCATTCTCCCAAGCTTCAGGCTTTTTGTGCTCTTGTTTTTCAGAGCTAGTTCTGGGGGTCAGCAAGGTTTTTGGTACTTCCAAGATGGTGTGATTCAGGGAGAGGTGTGGGCACTGCTTTCCTGGTCTGTATTTTGGTTTCCCCCCACATGAAGGGGGCCCTGCAGCCATAAATGCTGGTACTGTGTCTCAGTACTGTGACCAGATCCTTGTTGCTTTGTTGTCAATCCCTAACATCTCCCTCTGCCCTAGAATGGTATATGGGTAAAAAGAGTTGCCAATCAGCATCAGCTGTACCCACTGCCAGCAAAGGGTCCCCTCTGAGCTATTTTTGATGAATTATCTGACCCTCCTTACGATCTCTGAGCTGAGAACTTCCAAAGCTACTGCTGCTACTGAGGCCACTGTTACCACCACTGTATTCATGGGCTCCAGAGAGGCCCTCAATCCAGTGTCACAGATGACTTCTGCCCTTTTCAGTTTTCTGAGGCTAGAAAAATTTCTCACCTCAAACTTTTCTTGGTTCTTCTGCTGCAACATTTGACTTGAGGCATTATTTTAATGTTTTTTGGAGAGGAATGTTGGGGCAGTTTAGCTGGGTGACTTCCACAATCTGCCACTTGGGTTCTGCTTTTACACTTTCTTACAATTTAACACTTACTTTGACTTTCACTCTGAGTGGCTGATTGAAATAACTGCTTCATCGGGAACTGTTGGTTTTCTGTCCATTAAGATATAGCAAATTTATTCTTTTATTAGTGCTCTGTATCCAGTGCCTTCTCAATCTCTTTTGTAAGAAAGTGTTGTGGTGTCTACAATTAAGGTTTTACCCCACATCTAGTGTGTTTTTTCTGTGCGACCTTCAGCATGACATTTTTTCCTCTGAGTTTCCATTTTCTCATTTATGAAACAAAGATAGTAATATTTGCACTATTCTCCTTAAGAGAGGCAACATGACATAGTAAACAGAAGAGTCAGAAGTCAAAAAGTTCTGGAATTAGGAAGGACTGGGTTCAAGTCCTTCTTCTGATAAATATTAGCTATGAGAGATGGGCAAAGTCCTTTAACCTCTCAGTGATTCAAGCAATTCTTTAAAATGCTAAGTAAACAGTGAGTTACCAATCTGTAGCAGTAAAGGGAAGTTTCATACTGGAAGCTTCTTACACTCAGGAAATTATAGGACTAAACCAAAAAAAAAAAATTAAAAAAGAAACTACCTGTTGGCGTTAATATGGGAGAAATATGAGTCATTTGTAAACCTTAACTATTCATTCATTCAACAAATTTTTATTCAATGACTTCTATGTGACAGGCACCATGCTAGGCTCAGGAGATATAAGCAAAGGCACATTAAAAATGAATAAAAAGTAAATAATTTCAGGGAAAGAGAAAAACAAGCAAGTAGGGTGATCGGTTTAAGACTAGAGTTGGATGACGGCAATTGAGCTGAACCTTAAAGGAAGTCAGAGATTGTAAGAGCCAGAGGAGAGGAGGATACATGTACTGAGGGGTACATACAGGCACTAGTATCTGTTCAAAGATATGAGAAACTGTCAAGGATAACTAAGGTTGCACATGCATGTGATTGAAAGCTAGTAGAGTCACTGACAGAAATGGGGAAATTAGCAAGAAAGAAAGGAAGGTTTGAGGACAAACATGAAGAGTTCTGTTACTAAGCACTTTGAGTGTGAGATACCTATGGGATATTCCATTGAAGAGGTCCAACATGCAACTGGTGATACCATGTAGCACAAGGGAACAGTGCTGAACTTGGAATCACAGAAATGTAGTTCAAATTTTGGTTCTACCATACATTTATTACCTAGGTAAAGTGAGAAAAGTTAATTAAAGTCCCATGGCCTTAATTTCCTCATCTATAAAATGAGATGATTGGATTAAATGGCCTTCCAGCTCTAAATCCATGATATTTTGATACAGGACTAGAATTAAGAAGAGTAGCCAGGACTGGATAGAGATCTGGAAGGTTCCTGCTTAAATATTAATTTAAATGTTGATTGAATATTGATCAAATATTGATTTAAATATTTAAGTAATTAAATATTGGCTTAAATGTTGAACTAATTGTTTTAACTATTAAATTAAATTAGTGGCTTAAATATTTAATTAAATATTGGTATAAATACTGATTAAATCACCAATGAATATAGTAAAATAAGAAAAGAAGTCCTAGAACAAAATCCTAGGCTATACCCATATATGTGAGTGAAATATGGATGATAATGTAAAGGAGACTAAGAAGGAAAAGAGAGGTAAGAAAAAGAGTAAAGAACAATATCTCAAAAATACAGCAAAAAAGAGGGTATCTAAAACAGACAAAAGGAATGGCCAACAGTGTCAAGGAAAGTCAAATAGAATGATAACTCACAAAACATCATAGGACCTGACAATTAAGAAATCACTGGTAGCACTGGATAAAGTATTTCCTTTGAGAGATGAAGTTAAAAAGCCAGACTACAAGAAACTGAGAAATGAATGTGAAAGGAGAAAGTGGAGACAATGAGCACATGGAGTTTTTTTAAAATTATTTTTATAAAACATTGGTTGTAAAAGGAAAGAAATATTGGTCAATAGCTTGAGGAAAGAGTAGGATCAAATGAAGATTTTTTTTTTCAATATGAGGGAAATGTAAGCATGTTTATAAAACATAGGAAAGGAAGTCAGTCTGTAAGCAGAGACTAAAATGTGGAAAAAGTGGGCATCATCAAAGAAGTGAATTCCTAAAAGATTTAGAAAATGGAATCAAGGATATAAATAGAAGGGTTATGGATGAAAGACAAAGAGAATGTATACCTACCCAAGCTAGTGGCACTATGGTATGCTAATAATTGGTAGAGTTGACATAGGGTACATAATATTTACAGAATAGAGTATGGAGAAATAGTGATGTGCTCAGTATGAGTCAGTGAGAAAAAAAAATGAATACAGAGGAAGAAGGGTCAGTATGATAGCTATGTGTGAGTCAATGTGTACTGTGGTTGAATAGAATGTGTTCAGGTATGAATCACTCGGAAGTTGAAGGGTGTGAGGCATGGATCACTGGCAGTAAATATACTCGAGGTATAGATTCAGCCTCCTTTATTTCATGTCACTGATAATACAACAGAAGAGGGCCACCCAGGGTTCAAAACTATTTTCTGTTTTTGTACATCTCATGGGCTTTCATAAACAACTAAAAACTCAAGGTGTGAAGCTTCTAGTAATAAGTAATTTTTCACTTAGCTATATTAGGAGCCACAGAAACCAAAACCTTTTTGTAGTTACAAGACTCTACAATTCAATCCAAAGAAAATTAAGAAGAAACCAGACATTTAAGTATCAGTCCCCAGGCAGGAGACATTCCAGGATTGAGAAAGCACAGGGGCTGAAAATTCTTGAAGTAGTTCAAAATTCGCTTGAATAGTGGATTTAATGATATGTCAAAAATATGTGATCTGGAATCTCAACTGTGATAATATAATCATACCACTTTGCTATAATATTAAGAGCCCTTTGATCAATAACTCAATAACTAGAGGTATTTATGACAGTCATGTTTGTTCAGTTATTTAAATATATTCCAGGACAGTGTGGTGCTGACAGTAAAAAAAAAAAAATGAATGCTAGGATCTGTTCAAGAGAAAAAAATATCCATAACATCTGGATTCATTTTTTCAGTCAAAGTACCTGGCCTGCGATAATTCTACTTTTCTCTGAGCTACTATATGAATAACACCGTTCAAGCAGCACTTTCAAATATATACATATTTCCCTGTTTCAATCGTTGATGTGTCATGGAAAACAGAACAACATTCAGATTTGAAATAATCTGCTGATATCATCGATTTTCTGGAGGGAAAGGGGGCACCTCCCTCCGTGCTTATTACTAAGGA
This sequence comes from Potorous gilbertii, assembly GCA_028658325.1. Taxonomy (NCBI): domain Eukaryota; kingdom Metazoa; phylum Chordata; class Mammalia; order Diprotodontia; family Potoroidae; genus Potorous; species Potorous gilbertii. The sequence goes on along the minus strand of CM053770.1, from coordinate 423,418,626 downwards.
TATCTGTGTGGAAACAGGATCTTTGTTGCTTAGGAATTTGTTGGCTCCTACTGGTTGTTTCCCGCTCTACTTGAAATCATAAACTTCTGTCTGCCTGAGATATCACTAACATCTTCACAGCTATGATCTGTCAGGCCACATAAAAGAAGTTAGGATGTGAAATATCTAATGACAGATTCTTAAGAAGCATTTTTTTACTTTGCGTGTATTTTAACTACAAACTTTCAAGAGATGGGCAGGGTAACATCTAAGTGACTTTTTTTTTTTAAATTCTATAGCCCTCTTTCCTTTGAATCTGTAAGACTTCAGATTTCAAAGGTTTTTTTTCCTTTTATAATGTTTAGTGATTTTATTTTCTTTTATTAAATCGCAATCACTTCCTAATGACTTCTGAGTACCTTAAGCCCTGATGGAATGTTCCTGTGTAACAAAAATAGTATATTCAAGCAAGACAAATGAACACATTAGTCATGTCTGAAAAATGTATGCCTCATTCCATACCCACTGTCCACCGTCCCTCTCCTGAGAGGTGTACTTTACCATCAAGTCCTCTGAAATAATGATAGTCACTTCACTGATTAGAGTTCTGAAGTTTATCAATGTTGTTTTCCTTTGTAATACTGTGGAAAACATTTGATTCTGATTATTTCACTTTCCCTCGGAGGTAACTGGGATTATTAGTCACTGTTTATAGTTATATTTGCTAACTGACTATAAACAAAGAGTTGGTTTCTGACACTGAATCACAAGTTTATCTCATGAGAGAAATGGGAGAAACTTATTTACTAGTTTATCTCCCCCTTAGCTATTTCAATAAATATTGACTAACAAATCTTAACATCAAAAATCTACAACTCCACAAGTTATTTGAAACTTCAGAGTCTATTAATTTATAAACTCATCCTTTTCTATCTGAGGCCACTGGCTATGTTAACAGTCAGAATGCTTAAGGTTTTACTAAAAAGTAGGTACATGAGTCATGCTTGATCAAAAAGATGATCAAATTTCAAGGTTTACTTAAGCCAGTCAACAAACATTTATTAAGAGCACACTATGTGTCAGGCACAGTATTTAGCACAGGTATAAATATGAAAAAGGGAGATGGTTCCCTGCCCTCAGAAGTTTACAATCTAATAGAAAAGGAAGTTGATAAGGGTAAGAGAGAAATGGAAGGTACTGGGCAGGATAGAGAAATCCAAACTATGCTACCTGGTGGGAAGTGAAAAGATGGCTGACCCAGCTGCCTTCTTTACATGGTTCAATGACTGATATTAGTGAGTTTAATTGACAGGAAGCTACTAGGCATGATGGAAAAGTTCAAAGTACTGCCAAGTGGGAAATTGTTAGCTTACATATTGTCAGATCCTTTGAATTAAAAATGTCAGACCCTTAGATATTGCTTAGGTCAAAATGTTTGACCTATGTTTAATTTATTGATGATATAATTAATAGGAAGAAGATCACATAGAAAGTTGCACAGCTGGGTCTAGTGTTCTTTCTAATATACCATGCTTCAAAAGAAGGTCTGCAAAACCAAAAATGAAGTAGAGACTTGGTAATTATGGAATTAATGTAATCAATAGAGATCAATAGCTAATCTAGGGTTCAGGCATCAAAATTCCTTCAGAGTCTAATTTCTCCTAATTAATTATCTATTGGGATCTAATTAGGCAAATTTTGTAGAGTACTTTGTACTATACAGACAGAAATGTTCGCTATGTTAACTATACAGTGTTCTTCAACAATGTTATTTTTCAGAATTTGATATAAATCAAATGTCTGTCATTTGTCAGACTGTTTTACATGAAATGAGTGTGTAACTATGGTGCAGTAATAAGAGCGTGGGGTTTGAAGCCTGGCTTTGCTACTTCTAATCTGTATGACTTTAGGAAGATCATTTCAATTCTCTGGGCCTCAGTTTTTCCAAGTGTAAAATGAGATGTTTGGATTAGATGATCTCCAAGGGTCCTTCCATGATCTTTTTTATAAGGGAAAGTAAACTTTTATAAATTTTTTTAATAACCTTTCTTTATGTTATCTTTTGACATAAGTAAAACACATCTGTAAGCACCATATTAATGACATATAAAACATACTTAGGTAGGTATGTGTGTATATACTAAAAATACTTAAATGATTAAAAACTTACATAAATGATGACTGTGCATATTTAAAAGATTGTTTAAAATATTCTACCACACAATAAAAAATGGATATATGACCTGAATATTAAATACTGTATCATGAAAACGTTAGAAGAAAGATCAATTAATTTTCACAGTCATGATTGGGGGGAATTCTTAACAAAACTATATCTCTAATTACAACAGTTACAAGAGAAAATTTCAATGAAATTGAAAAAAAATTTGCTTGTGAACAAAACACAACTAGGAGCAAGCAGTCAACTGGAGGGAAAATCCTTGTATCAAAAAACACTGATAAAGGTTTACTATCTAGGATACAGAGCTGACTAACAGAAATAGGCAAAACTTTGCTCAAAGGATATTGAACAAACAGTTTTCAAAAGAACTATTAATAGCCTTATGAAAGAATGCTCCGAATAACTAATAATCAGAGAAATACAAGTCAAAACCATCACGAGTTTTCATCTCAAACCCAGCAAATTGACAAAAATGACAAATATTGAGAATGACCATTGTTGAAGGTGTTGTAGAAAGATGGACCCACTAATGGGCTATTGGTGGAGCTACAAATTTGTCCAATAAGTCTAGAAAATAATTTTGAAATATGTGAAGTCACTAAAATGACCAAATTCTTTCACCCATATATTCCCCTGCAAGTTATGCTTCCTGCAGGGTTAATGACAAAAAAAAAAAAAAGGCACCATACGCACCAAAATATTTAGAGCAGCATTTTTTTGTATTGGCAAAGAATTGGAAACCAAATCAATGCCCACTGTTTGAAGGATTAGCTAGTAAAGTCATGATACATAAATATAATGGAATAGTTGATGAATATGATAGACACAGAGAAGCATGAAAAGTCATATGAACTGATGCAAAATAAACAGGAAATCAACATGTGCAATAACCACAACATTCTAACTGTAAAAAAACAGCAACAAAGCAATTGACGCTGAGTGATATGACATTATGAGGACTAACCTTAGCCCCAAAGAAGATACATTAGAAGTCACCTCTCTGTTTCTTTGCAGAGATGATGTAAAAGCAAAGGATATTCCAAAAATTGATTTTTAAAGTTGTTTTATAAAAAACTTATCAGATGTCATGAACCAAATCAAAGACAAAAAAAGATTGAATCTGTTAATATGTCTCATTCTATTTATTCAGCTGAAAAGCTAGTGAACAATTTTAAAGATATGTGTTCAAAACTAAAATAAGAACATATCCATGGCTTTGTTGTAAAGGAGGCGTGGTGTGATTAAAAATAATTTCTAACTCTTCCTCCATATAAGTTTGGTCAAAATAATTTTTCACTTTCAGAATTCATAGCACAAAATGGATGTGTGGTTTCATACTTCAGCCTCCATCAATTTTAAAATACATTAAACTATACTTTCAGGAGCAACGAAAAATCCAGAATTGGAGAGCTATAAAAACGCGACATACTTTTAATTCTCTGTCCTTTTTAAACCATTTTTTCCTTCACTGACAGGAAGTCAGTAACTAAGAGTGCCTTTCTCATAAAAGACAAAAAAGACATATGCAAAAAAATTTGCTGAAGGTTTTGCTTGTGCTTTGGAGCCATTAAACAATGCTGGGGAATTTTCCAACTAAGTAGCTGAAACTCCTAAAAATACTCTGTGCTCTGTCGTTTGGAAAAAGTATTTACCCAGCAAATAAAAACTAGACTTTCTTCATGTGAAAGAGCCATTTCAGGAGATTATGTCTTTGTTTCTTCCAAAGTATCAATTATAAACATATAGAAGAGATCATTGCAACATACAGACTTTAAATGCAGCACTAACATAACCTTCCCAGAAATTCCAAGCAACATAAACATGTGTATTATCAGAATTTAGCTGTTTTTTTAATTGATATGCTAATTCCACTCCTCTGGAAAATTATAATCACTTCTTCAAGGAGAAAAGACAGGGTTTTTAATGAAAAAAAGGAACGCAGTTTGTACTGACAAAAAGCAGTTGTATATTCATGATTTAGTTTTTAACATCAATAACATTCCTTAGTCATTAATTAGCACATTTATATAATTATCGTCTAAAGTGAATTCAGAAATTCATAAAAGCAAAGAATCTTGCCTCAAGGACCAAAAATTTTGAACAAGAATAACCTAATTAAAAAAAGACTTTGGAACATGCTAAAATTTCTATGGTTTTAATATTAACCCCCCCACAACAATGTACTGATGAATTTTATGACAGCTATAGATTTTGTTTTTCTAAAAAAATCATCATTATTTTGTTGCAAAATATTAATTGTATCAAAATAATACATTTAATCTTTTCACCAATAAAAATTCTAAAAAGTAAAGAATAGCAGGAAACAAATGCTTCCTTCAACAATAAGAATAAATACTTTATCAGATTATCAGCGACTTGGTCACAAAATATGAACTCGATATATATAGAATGCTAGTTAATAAAAAGAAGTTCTAAAGAAACATAAACACTTAGAAATTGTCATGGTCAAAGAAAAGGTCATTCTACGGATAAAGAAGATTCCTCGAAAAGAAGAAGGCTCTATCAGGCAGCAAAAAGGAACATTTTGATAAAATGAGACACACGGTAACTAAAATATCACTCCTAACCTTATCTCACTTGAATCATTTTGAAACTTTGAAAAATGTATGTCAAGGAAGGTATATTTACTGACAACAGAAAATTGCCCATTTACCTGAATGATGTACACAAACAGCATATATGGTAAGGAGGGCCAGAAGAGGCTGCAGTTTCCATTTCCAATGACAGCTCCACAGTCGACTTGTGTAAAACATCCTGCAATGGAAGAAAGCCAGCAATAAGACACTTAATTGCAATAATAATTAAGAAACTGTTTCTAGCAGAAGCTGTGGAATAGAATTTTTATCAATCTTGCTTCTAATAAAAAGTAAGGCTCCAATAAAGGACCTTAAATTTTGGTCATCTGTTTGCTAACTGCCCAAAGGTGGGAAAAATCTATGCATTCTACTTGCCACGGGCTCCTGGCTTCTAGATTATCAAACTGGTCTTTCTCCAACAAGAAACAGTATACATTTTTTGTGTATGAAGAAGCTGGACTAGATCAAGATAACATAAGTAAAAATCATCTATTGATCAACAGCATTTTTTTTAAGTAACAGCATAAACCTAACTTGGAAGATGTGTGTTATCCTCACTTGTCACTTACATTTTCAATATTGGAATTGTAAACAAACAAGGATTTTTTTTTAAATAGATTTTTTTTATTTTACAAAAAACCACTGCTCTATGTATGTTGTCTCTTTCCCTTTAAACTAGGCCCTGAAAGTGTAAATATCCCCCTAAAAGATAAGTTCCTTCCATGTATGTATAACAAGGAAAATTGTGAGAGCAATAGAATATGCTACATAAGAAAATTATAAATGAAATCTGATAAAGATGTATAAAATACAGTAGTGAGCCACTTTTTACATCTATTATACTTTGAAAACTATATAATGTACAAATGTCTAATTTTCAAATGAAAATTAGATTTAGTATTTCCACTTCAATTTCTAAATCATTTATCACCTCCAAATAACAGCTTATACAATGTGTCCCAAAAGTCTTGGTGCAGTTTAAAGTTTCAATACCTTAAATAGCTATTGAATAGCTTTTTAATGGTATTACCATCATTTTATGGAAAAGGACACTGAAGTTATGGGATGTTGAGTGACTTGCCAAGTAACACAAAGCTAGTAGGTTTTTGAGGCAGAATTTGAACTTGGGTCTTCTTGATTCCAAGTCCAGCTACTTTATGTACAACACCACTTAGCTGACAATCTGTTTTACAGGTAAAAAAAAAAAATGAGGTCCAGAAAAGTGAAAAAACTCATCTGTGACAACATAAATAGTGCATGGGCCAAGATTCTAAGTCAGGCTTTCTGACTCTAAAACTAGCTTTGTTTTCATTATAATACCCTGCCTTTTATGCCAGCAAAATGAGGCCGCTGGAATACCAAAAGAGCAGTCACTACCAGAGTCTCTACATTAAAGTGCATGCACTTTACAGACATCCAGACTATTTGAGCCTTTTATCTTATGTATATTTCTAGCAACCAAGATATGCAATTTATTAGCTAACAATACAATAAGGGACATTGAAAGGTGACAATTGGATGGGGCTTGAGAAACTAGAAGCAGGTACATAGTTAGTCCAAGAAGTGACAGCTAAGAGACTACTGAAAAGAACTATATACAGAGAGAGACAGAGAAAGAGAGACAGAGAGAGAGACAGAGAGAGAAAGACAGAGAGAGAAGGGGGGGTAAAAGGGGGAGAGAGGGAGGGAGGGAGGGGGAGAGAGAGAGAGAGAGAGAGAGAGAGAGAGAGAGAGAGAGAAAAGAACTCAAAGAGGCTAGAAAACAACTCACTCAAACATGTCAGTAGCCTAAGACAACATAACTCTATCACAGGCCAGTACAATAACTGGTGTTATTAACACTGAACCTCCAAGAAAAGAAAAAAATTATGTTGACATTATGATAAGAAAATGGTAAAGAATGTGGTCCATTTGGGGAAGACTTCCTTTAGCCATTGATGTTTAAAACAGTAAACTTCATTTACCTTGGAAAATCCACTTACTGAGAATACTCCCAATAATTTTAGGTAAATATTATTATTATATGTATATGTATACACACATATCTGTACATATGTATTTATAAATTGTCAGACGGTGAGACTTGCCTAAGATCACATGAAAACAGCAGACTCAAAATTCGAAACTAAGTCCTATGACACTAAGTCCAGAACTCTTTATTTCTAGGGTTCATGATGACTACCATTTATACAGCACATTAAAGCAGACAAAGCACTTTATCCATACATACATACATATATACAGTATCTCATTTGATTTTTACAACAACTCTGAGGTAGGTGATGTTTATTATATATTCATTTTACTGTTGCGGACATGTCACTAAAAAAACAAAAATAACAAGGTTTGCTAACTCCTGACAGTACGGTTCTGTACTTCTTAGAGGTAAAGGGCCTCTCCACTATTCTATACAAACCTACATCTTAAATGCGGCTTTGCGAAGGGAATAAAAAGGTAATTTCAGTTTTTAGAGAGGCAGCCTGGCATAGCAGATAGGAAGCTTGGCATTAGAGTCAGGAAGACCCAAGTTAAAGATCTTTCTGACACACACTGGCTTTGTGACCATCAATCACAAAGTCATTTTCTCTCTTCATGTTCTGGGTCTCCAAGACTATAATGCTGAAAAGGTGCTAACCTGATTTGGTAGAGGTAGTTTCCTTATCTGCAAGTTCCCTGAATATATATCCCATTAAATCTCAGGTCTGGTTCCTATTGTTAATTCCAGTTTGTAAACACAATTGAAAATGTACGTGCTGAGTATATCTAAAATAACAGCTCACATTTAAGATTTGCAAGGTACTTTCCTCACAATGATCCTATAAAGTAATTAGTGCAAGCATTATTTATCACCATCCTCATTTGACACATAAGGAAACTGTAGTTCTGAAGACTTTGCTAATGCACCCTTAAGCTAGTAAGAGTTTGAGAAGGGATCCAAAATCAGGTTGTTCTCTTGATTCTAAGCACAATGCTCTCCATTCATTATGCCAAGATGACTCTAAAAAACCTAAATAGTGGCCTCCCATTATTCCATGTATAATAAATCTTTCAACAAACAGAAACATGTAGAGTAAAAATAAAAGAATGTTTTAATCCTTCTTGCCCATCTCTGTTCCATAATGAAAAGAATAACAAATGTTTATGTTTTACAGATTGGGCATTAGGCTTACTTTCTCATTTTTTAAGGGTAAAGGAGAGTTCCTATTACCTAAAAGAAAAATTAAAAAGATAAAATGTCATCCTGTCATTCTAGTCATCTAGTTAACATGGTTAGATATATACATTCATTGAACAGAGCGTTGTCATTTACACAGATTTCAATATACCTAAGGGATAATGTGTCCCAAACTAACATACTTTATTTTAATGATTTGGGATTTCATTGGTGTGAGGACTATGCAGGTAACAACCTTTTCATAAAATCTAGCATATGAAGTTCAAGAATTGCTATAGCCAAAAATTTTTTTTTCGTCTTATCATGCAATTATCATCAATTAGCAATGTGGTGATGAACTTTATTAATTTGGCCCTTAGCAGAGTAGCCAGTAGCCAGACAATATTCAATACCTTTCCAGCTTAGTAAATCCTACCACAGTTTGAATTCTTATCTCAATTTGAAATACAGCTCTTCTGCCTAGCTCAGTATCTTTAGGAAAAACATTTAACTCATTCAGGACTCAGTTTTTCTGTAAAATGAGTGTTAGAATAGATGACCCCTTCCAGCTGGAGAGCCATGGTTATACAGTCTATGATCCTGGAGATGACAAGTCTGCCTGAAACTTTCTGTGGGCATAACCTTCAAAATCAGAGTCATTTCCACACCAGGATGATGCATCAGATTAAAGAAGCAATATCCCTCATACTGCTAATGTACTTACCTCTAAAGAGACTGATACATTGGATAAACTGACCTTTGTGACTTTAAGTACTGGAGAGACAGTTGTTCTATATGGTTTTACACTGCAGTTAAATCTAAAGCTTGAAAGGAAAATTAAAATAATGTGATATATGCATTGTTACATTTTATTCATATTTGAATCCTGCATAGTGAGCCTTTACCTCTTTTTTATACAGCCCAAAATGATTTGATATTCAGCTTGTATACATTCATTGGTAAAAACAGAAAGATATGATTCTTTCTAGACAAACCACAAATACTGTAGATGACTGTTTATTTCATCTAAATTCTGAATGATGCTTGGGAAATTATCAACTATTCCATTATATACAATTTTTTTTGGTAAGACATTACTAACGATTAAAAATATCCAATAATTTCTTTTTACAGCACCTGATTTACTTCGGAATCATTCAAATAACTGTAGTGACACAGCCAGTTGGGTACTGAAACTACTAGTTCTATTTAGCCCAAAGCTACCACAGTATCCCATAATGCAAGAGACAATAGCCTTATTCACCATTCATAGTGGACAAGCATAATGTCATGTAATATATATAAAACATAAATGGACTTTAGCTTTACATGATTTAAAACCAATTAAAAGTCAGTCTTGCTAAATCTAAAGTTTTAATTCTTTAGTCCATGCAAAATACTAAATCTAAATATACAGAAAACACAGTTTGAATGTAACAGAGATGGAGATTTTTTTTCCAAAAACGTTTATTAAAAATAGTACTTGAGGAACCCAAGTAACATATTGAAAATAGAAGATTAGAAGATACTGTGCTTCTTTCCACAGGCAATATATGACCCAAGAATGCTGTCTTAATTTTTACCATAAAACGACAGGCATGATTTTCTTTAGTTTTTAACATATTTGAAATATATGAAAAAATTAGAACAACCTAATCTACTCCATATAAATCACAAAAGAAAAAAATAAATTTAAGTTTACAACAAAGTTTGTAAATTTTCAGGTAAAACTGCTCAATGGTAACACAGCCTAGTATACTAAATTATATAATGGACAATAATTTCTATTTCTGCTTTTCATTGTGACCTGCCTACGAATCATTTATGGATGAAGAATGCAAATCTATTTAACAGAAAGCTATAAATATAAGAACTATAAATATTTTTTAAAATTCCAGTGTCTTCATCTCATAACAACTAAAGTTTTCACAGAGCCTATTGATCAGTTCCACATCTGCTTTTATTTTTTTTAACTGGTATTGACAAAGCATACCACTACTTTCTACTTTCCCAAGTGCAATATGCTATTTTTCCATTCAGTCTGCTAACCAGTAGAGGTCCACACACCACTGGCCAAATGTCTGCCTTGAAGAATCCTGATATATTTTCCAGGTAAGGTAAAACTTTCAAGCAAACTTGTATTCATTTCAAAAGTTGTCTCCATTATATCAGAACAAAATTGTATTTGGTCCTTGGTTCTCTTGCCAAGAAAAGGTTTTTAAGGTTGCACTTTGCTAATTCCCCTAACATAAATGTGACTTGATAGTTCACAGGTATGGAATTGTCACACTTTCTACATTTTGCATGAGTTTTGTTCATTTTTCATTATATGGTACATTGTTAAAGGGTATCAATTCATAATACTATATAAATAGACAGACACTGCCCACGCTACACTTCCTCTATTAAAAATAATTTTTGGAGAAGAACAGAGAAATATAGTATAGTGGAGTGTTAAGGGGAAGGAAGTTGGTCTAAACAGGCAGAGGGTTGCAAAAAGGGGTGTGTGTATGTGTATGAATACAGAGTATACTCAGATGGGGAAAAAAACCCCATCAGGTTGAAGAGACTGAGCCATCAGACAAGAGGAGAATCAATTTTTGCAAACCTTTAAAATTTTACCTAGTGAAAGAAAATAAATCTGTTGATCTACCCAGCACTGAGTAAAACGCCAGAGAGTAAATTATATATTACAAGAAAGAAGTAATTTCTTCACTGGCCACAATAATAATCTTGAATCTTTTAAAGGAACCCCCCCATCTTTACCCTCCCCCCCCTTTTTTCTTAGAAGGCAAGAGAAGCCAGCTAGCCATTCCAAGGAAGAGACTGAAGGGCTCTTAATGAAATATTCAGATAAAAGTCAGCTTTTCTCTTTCCATATCCCTAAGAATCTTCTCACTCCAAAGCACACCACTCTTTCGGATGAAGGTAAAAGTCTACTACACAAACTTACTTCTTTAAACACAACTCTCCAGATGTCTTTTGTATCTTAAAATAATAATAAACCTGTTTTTGCAGGTTGTTGTTTTTACTTTCCTTAAGTACTCTGATGGCTCAAAGATCCAAGAACAACTTCTACATTCAAGGGTGACAGTGTGTAAAGTCAATATTTTTTCTGGATACCAATACCTTCCAAGTCCAAAGGGAGGGTTGATCAGAAGAGCGCTTTCTTGTTAAGTCACGATTCCGGACTACCTGTTATTCCATGTTCGCTTTAAATAAAAAGTCCGTTTTCCCCATTCCTGCCGCCTCACCCTTTTAATTCTGTGTTATGCTAACTAAACATGAGGTTTCCCTCCAATTGAAGGAGAAAAAACATGGGGGGGGGGGGAGAGTCAAGAAAAGAAACCCACAGACACATTGCAACTTTCTCCCTTCATTGGGCAAGTCTTTCTCCTCCGTGCCTTGAGGCACAGATTAAAGGACAAACCGGTTTATTCCATCAGTCCTCCTAAAGTCATTACAAAATCAGTGCAGGAGAGGGAGTGGGGGGGGGGGGGGGAATGTTACAGACAGGAGTAAAGGAATTCCAGGCTGAAAGGCGAAACTTACATGTTGACATTACTGCGCCCAGGTCCGTCGGGGCTGCACAATCAGCCTTTTCACCACCACCTCCTCCTCCTCCTTTCCCTCCTCCTCCTTTCTGGCCAGCGGTACCCCGTCTTCTGAGTCCTGGATGTCTTCCTGCGTCCGCTTTCAGGGGACCATGGGCAAGTTCATCAGTGTTTCCCCATGTCGGTGACTTGGCACACAGTTCGGGCGCAAGGTGGATCCGAAGGACGAGTCCAGTCTCAGCCTCTCCTCTCTCCACCCTCCACCAGTCTGCCGGGCAGCGGGAAGGGGGCGGGGGTAGTGAGGAGGCAGGTTGCTCTTCTCAGCAAGTGGCAGAAAAGTTCCGGAGCTGTCTCGGCCTTTTAGAGGGGGCCCGAGCTGGGAGGGGAAAGGGACGTGAGGGTTGATGGTGGTGGCGGTGGTGGCGGCTGTGGTCGCGGGGGCGGCGGGTACCAGTTCCGTTCCTTTCCGGACGAGTTTGCCTTCCCTCCCTCCTTCCCCGGGCCCACTCGGCCAATTCCCCAGCGAGCAACCGCCGCCAACGCTTCCGGCGTTGGGGATTGGTCTGCCAGGCTCTGGGGATTCAGGTGCCGCCGCTGCCCTGCGCTGGGCTAAGCTGCGTGCGCTCCCGGCTCCCCCAGGAGCTTGGCTGAACTCGGCGCGCTTCTTGGGGCTGTCTCCGCCTGGGTCGGGCGCGGCCCCACCCTGTCAGGAACCTCCAGAGATGCCGCCTAAGTGGAGGAATAAAGGGGAACTCTCGCTGGGCACATGAATGGGGGAAGACGTTCCAAGGGGAAAGAGGAAGGGTGACAGAGGAAACGTCACCGGGTTGGGAAGGCAGCAGTCAAGTGTGCGCCCCACCCCTCCAAACTAGTGCATTGGAAACTCCCCTGGATGGGAAGAGTTAAGTTCTGAAACCTGTGCTGGATTTGGGGTACCCAAAATCTCCCTCATCCTTCCTGCCCCCATCGCAGTTCTTTAGGTGCTGGGCCTCCAGACGCTTCTTCTACCTCCCATTCCTCAAGCTAGTTAGTTTTCCCTGCCTCCCAACGTTTCTTGAAAAAAAAATAGAAACAGAAACAAAACAAAAAACAGCAATAAGTTTTTGATTTTCTTAAATGGTGAGACAAGTTGTTCTCATCTGTGGATCGCTGCCAGTACGTAATGCCCCATCCCCACCCCTAACCCAGAGCGACAGCATGACCTCAGTTAGCTGGGTAGGTCTGCCTGGAGTCTCCCTCCTCTCCCTTTCTCCTCTGCTCCCGTCACTAGCAAAAACCAAGACACAAAAATGAAGATTTAGCAGAGCTGCCTGAGAAATGCGTGAGAAAGACTTTTATTTATTGTTATAGACTTCTCTTTATTGGGAGTGGGGATGCGAATTCATGGGGTGATTTTTAAAATAGTTCACATGTACATACTATTTTGTTTGAAGCTATCATCATTAGAAGTCCATTCCTTTCTCGGTTGTTAAACATAAGTAGGTTGCTTAATTGATTTGGATTTCGTATAGTAAGAAGGACACTGGATATAGGGTCTTGATATTTGATAAGTCATTTCACCTCTAGGGGCTTCACACTGAGATAAAGTGCAGGGATGAAGTTAGGTTACATGTTTCCAAAAACAAAGTCTGTGATTTGTGTTATGGTACATAAACCACTCAGTTCTGGAACTCCCATCTCTGGAGCCCCTGCTGTTCTGATTGGTGAGAATCACAAGGTCCACTGTAAACTCTAACCATGCTTCACATTCCACCCCAAACATCTACTTGTTGATTTCCAGTTGTATCCTACATGAATACCCTTCCTCTCACCCCACTTCTAGTTCGTGAACCATAATTAAATCAATGTTACCATTACTGGAAAGGGTACAATCAGATTCCTGCAACCTTTCTGTTCTTTTCCAAAACACTCCATGTGGCCACCACTACCCTCTAATTACTGCATCCCTATTCTAATAGGGAGATACAATAAGTTCCTTAAAGGTGTAGGGATTATTTCCCTTTTCTATATGTATCTTCATCATTTAGTACTTGTCACATAATAAGCAATTAATTAATGCTTTTTTAGTCAGATTGAACAAACAAGATTCAAATTTGATTGTCCCAGGGAAGACTTAATAACGTGGAAACTCCAGACAGCTAGTGTTGAGACCAGAGGCTCTTAGATGAAGTATAGTAGTGAAAATACTATGGATATGAAGTTAGATGACATGGATTCCGTCATGGCTCTGTCACTTACTGTGTGAGCTCTGCATCTGCCTTTAAACTGAGGACAATACTCAGAGTTCCTACCTCAGTGGTGGTGTGAGAACCAAATAAATGGGAGCTATTATAAGGTCAAATGAGCTATTAATTGACTCATAAAATGCCAGTAGACAAAGAGGCCTTTCCTCCTCCTGTCTGTTTTTAAGATTTCTCTTCTTCAAGGTTGACCTTTATGTTCATTTTTACCCAATTGCTTCCATAAAATAAATTTTAAGGCTGATGAAGTGTCACCTAATAAGATCTTGCCAGCAGATGGCAGCTGTTTAAAAATCAGCTTCAATGAGCACCAACTGAGACCACACTAATGGATTGCTGTATGAGTCTACAAGGTATGGAAGCATGCATGTCCCATATAAGTGGAAATATAAGGTAGTACAGATGGATGAGAAGTCAGAGGATGCACAGTCTAGGCTGAACATTCACTATCACTGATATCTAAGCATCTATAGGAAAGCAACTCATGCTTCCATAATTTGTAAGTACTAACTATGGGTGATGTTTTCTTCTAATTATGTCATGACCTTTACATACATAACATTGCTTTCTAAGGTTTGCAAAATGCCTTATAGACTTTTCATTTGACCCACACACACAACTCTATGAGGAAAGTACTACTGGTATTATCCCTGTTTGAAAGGTAAGGAAACAGACACTCAGAAAGGTCAAGTGATTTGCCCATGGTCACCCAGGTATCCAAAGTGGGAGTCCAACTTAGATGTCTCCTGACTTGGGTGGGAGTTAAAGTCAGCTCTCTATTGACTCCAAGAACTGCTTTATTTTTCACTCTAACAAGCTGTTTGGACATTCTTAAGTGAAGAAATTAAAAAAGAATGTGTAGACAACTTGCACTAGAAATAAACACTCTTCCTACATATGAACTTCCAGATGCTAATACTATGCTCGAGGCAGTACCTGTGTATGTGAGAGTTGTACACAGGGAAGCAAACAACATAGACACCTAGGCAGATGCAAATTTGAATACAAATTCCACAGCTAGTAGCATTTATTGGGCAACAGAATATTTAACATTTTTAAGTGACCACAGAAACTTGGGTTTGAATACAAAAATACATGGCAGGACTTACAGTCAATGTGACAGATCTACAAATCCTTTATCAACTAGCAGTGCTTTGAAAGCAAGGGATAGATTCATCATGTATCAAATGTGTATTGACCTCTAGGCATTTAGTCTTAAATGGATTCCTTTTCAAATAAGTATAATTTGTGTGCTAAAAAGAATCTTTGAGATAACTCATTCAGTCCTTTTTGTTATATAAGAAAGAGGCTCAGATTACAGACCAAATTATCAGTCAACATCTAGTCCAGACTTTATCCCAAAAGGACCACCTCCTATTATAATAAACCCAATGAGAAAAACGATTATTTAAATAACCAATCATTTGGGGAGATTCAGATTTTCCCCTTTTTCTTTCATCCTCACTCATCCTTAGTCTCTGAAGGCTGAGCTAACCTTCTCCTCTATCCAGACTCCACCCAGGTGAGACACCCATTTTGTTCTGCCCAGGTTTGGGTGGGGATAAATTCTTTGAATACATTGCCCAAGGCTGGGGTTAATTTAAGAAGTAAATGATATGATCTTAGTCAGGTCCAGCCTTTCATTGTAATATTTATTCTCTTATTAATTGTTAACCAATCAGAGTTGATTGCCGTCCTGGGAATCATGCCTTTTCCAAAAGCATTATTAATAAGATGATTAAATTACCCAGAAATTATGTCTCTCAAACCTTTTAAAATGCCATACTAGCAACTAGTTGTCTAGCCTCCGGTTGAAGGCCTCCAGTGACAGAACCCAATATTTCCTAAGGTATCCCATCCCTTTTTGGGGTAACTTTAGTTGTGAGGAATTTTTAGTAGACCTTAAGCCTAAATTTGCCTCATTAAAACTTTCACATACTTCACTTTTGATTCAGTTTTCTGGGGTCTAATCCCTCTTCTCCATAACAGCCCTTAAAACACTTGAAGACAGCTATCATGTTCACCTCTGAACCTTCTCTCCTACTGGCTAAACTTTCACAGTTCCTTGACCAATCCTCATATTGCATGAACTCAAATCAACTTCACCATAATGGTTTCCTTGCTCTGGACCGTCTCCAGTTTATCAATGTCCTTCTTAAACTGCAGCACCCCCAACTAAAACCAATATTCCTGGTCTACTCAAACTGTACAGAATAGTGTGGTCTATCTTATTCCCCCTGAAAGTTATGCTTCTCTTAATCTGGATTGTATGAGTTTCTTTGGCTCCCATATCACATTACTGACTCTAATTGAGCCCATAGCCTACTTAAACTTTTTGATCTTTTTCTAACAAAAAAAGAAAGAAGTCATATGTTCCACAAATTGTACTTGTAAAATTGATATTTGAACACATTTGTAAAACTAATTTTATCCTGAATTAAATTTCATTTTATTAGCCGGTCCAATACTTCAGTCTATAAAGATCATTTTGAATGTTATCTTTCTCATCCCGTGTATTGGCTATCCTTCCCAACTTTGTGTCATTTAATGACGTGAGGGCCTGCCAACTATGCCTTCATTGTAGTCAAGGATAAAAATGTTAAACACACAAAGTTGTTCGTTCCCTAGAGCCCTCCACTGAAATGTTCATTCTAAGGACCAACTGAGATAATATTTGTAAAGTGCTTAGTACCATGCCTGGCAAACTGTTGGCATTTAAGAAAAACTTTTTTCTTTCCCCCAGGTAGATTTCCAACCACTAAAAACTACTCTTTGAATATAATTATTCAAGCAGATCTCATATCATTCTTCTACCCTCTAATCCACATTTCTCTATCTCTTCCGTAAGAATATATAAGAATAGGATGAGATTCCTTATGAAACACTTTGCTAAAATCTAGACAAACTCTCTGTTCAGCAATTCCCCAATCAAGGCAGTTAGGCAGATAGAATGTTAGACCTGGAGGAAGACCTGAGGTCAAACCTGATTCAGACACATACTAACTCTGTGACCCTGGGCAAGTCACTTAATCTCTGTTTGTCTCAAAATTGGAATCATAACATTACCTACTTGTTAGCATCCTGAGGATCAAATGAGATAATATTTGTAAAACAGTGAGCACAATGCCTAGCACGTGATAAGCATTTAATAAATACTTATTCCCTCCTTCTCAGAGTAGCTAGGTGACATAGTGGATAGAGTGCTGTGCCTGGAGTCAGAAAGACAACTTTCTGAGCTCAAATCTGGCCTCAGAAACTTACTAGTTCTGTGACTCTGGGCAAGTCACTTACCCTTATGTTAGTATCCTCATCTGTAAAATGAGCTGGAGAAGTAAATGGAAAAATCATCTTTGCCAAGACAACCTCAAACATGACTGAAACAACTGAACAAAAATGACAAGAGCAATCTTCCCTCTCCTCTATGTAATACAACTATAAAAAAAAAGGAAATAGACTTGTCTGACATGACTCAGTCTTGAAGCAATGCTAACTCTTTTTGGTTACTGCTTTCTTTTCTAAGTATTCACTCACGATATATTTTTTGCTTTTCTTTTGTTTTTGTTTATTTGTATTTTATTTTCCTCCCAGTTATAATTTTTAACATTCTTTCTTAAACTTTGAGTTCCATATTCTCTCCCCAACACCACCCATTAAGAAGGCAAGCAATTTGATATAGGATATGCGTGCAGAGTCATGCAAAATATATTCATAATAGTCATGCTATGAAAGAAAACATAGACAAAGAAGCTCAAAAGTAAAGTAAAAAGAAATATTTAAGTCTGTATTCAGATACCATCAGTTCTTTCTCTGGGGATGGATAGCGTTTTTCATCTTAAGTCCTTCTGAGTTTTCTTGCATCATTGTATTGCTGAGAATAGTTAAGTAATGCTATTACTTTGTACTCAGTACATTTCACCTTGCATCAGCCCATGCAAGTCTTTCCAGGTTTTTCTGAGAGCATCTTGCTCATCATTTCTTAAAATGCAATAATGTCCCATCATAATGACATGCCACACCTTGTTCAGCCATTCCCCAATTGATAGGCATTCCCTCAGTTTCTAATTCTTTACCCCAAGAAAAGAACTGCTATAAATATTTTTGTATATAGGTCCTTTTCCTTTTTTATTTTTGCTTCTTATCTCTTTTGGGATACAGACTCTAAGATAGATTTCTCTACCCAACTAAGTATGTATAATTATTCCCTCTTTTGAACCAATTTTGATGAGCGTATGGTTCACTTACTATCCCTCACATCTCCCCTCTTCCCCTCCACTGTAAAAAGTTTTTTCTTTCCTTTTTTACATGAGACAATTTACTCCATTCTACCTCTGCCTTTCTATTTCTTCCAGTACAGTCCTCTCTCAATCTTTCATTTTATTTTTTAGATATCAGAACTTCATATTCAACTCACACCTGTGTCCTGTTTCTATATATATTCCTTCTAAAAACCCTAATAATGAGGAAAGTCTTATGAGTTACAAGTATCATCTTCCCATGTAGTAATATAAACAGTTTAACCTTATTTTGCTGCTTATGATCTCCCTTTCCTGTTTACTTTTTTGTGCTTCTGTTGAGTCTGTATTTCAAAGTTAAATTTTCTATTCAGCTCTGATTTTTTCATCAAGAATGCTTGAAAGTCCTCTATCTCACTAAATATCCATTTTTCTCCTCAAAGATTATACTCAGTTTTGTTGGATAGGTGATTCTTGGTTGTAATCCTAGCTCCTTTGCCCTCTGGAATATCTTATTCCAAGCCCTCTCATCATTAAATGTAGACACTGCTAAATCTTGTGCTATTCTAATTGTGGTTCCAAAATACTTGAATTGTTTCTTTCTGACTGCTTGCAAAATTTTTTGCTTGACCTAGAGCTCTAGAATTTGACAATAATATTCCTGGGAGTTTTTATTTGGGGATTTCTTTCAAGAGGTGATCAGTAGATTCTTTCAATTTCTATTTTACCCTCAGGTTCTAGAATATCAGGGCAGTTTTCTTTGATAATTTCTTGAAAGATGATGTCTAGGCCTTTTTTTTTTTTTATCATGGCTTTCAGCTAGGCCAATAACTTTTAAATTATTTTCCCGGTATCTGTTTTCCAAATCAGATGTTTTTCCATTGGGATTTTTACATTGTCTTCTATTTTTTTCATTCTTTTGGTTTCATTTTGGTGTTTCTTGATTTCTCATAAAGTCATTAGCTTCCATTTGTTCCATTCTAGTTTTTAAGGAATTATTTTCTTCAGTAAACTTTTAGACCTCCTTTTCCATTTGGCCAATTCTACTTTTTAAGACATTTTTCTCCTCATTGACTTTTTGGACCTCTTTTGCCATTTAGCCTAATCTGATTATTAAGATATTATTTTCTTTAGTATATTTTTTATTTCCTTTACCAAGCTGTTAACAAATTTTAATTTAATAATAATTTGTTAATAATGTAAACTATTTACATTCCTACATGGGAAGATGATACTTGTAATTCGTAAGAACTTCCTCATTATTAGGGTAGTTAGAAATATATATAGACAGAGGGCACAGGTATGAATTGAATATGAAAGAATGATGTCTAAAAACAAAATTAAGGGGTGAGAGAGGAATGTATTGGGAGAAAAGCCAAAGGAGAGGTAGAATGGGGTAAATTATCTCACATAGAAGATGAAAGAAAAAGCTTTTACAGTGGGGGAGAAGGGAGGGGGTGAGGGACAGTGAGTGGATCTTACTTTCATTAGAATTGATTCAAAGAGGGAATAGTTATACATACTCAATTGGGTATAGAAATCTATCTTACCCTTGTTATTGTTGTGCTGTGTTTATCCTTCATTTTCAAAGAGGACCATGACATAAGGGAAATGATGACATGACTTGCAGTTGACTTGGAGAGTGAGGAAAAGCTGTGCAAGGTCACCAGCCTCACTTTCTCCCGGGAGCCTTCTGAGTCCAATGACCAGATATTCATCAGAATGACTGGAGATGGCCCAGGATGCAATGGGAGTCTCTGGCCCTCTCAGGCTAAGACCTTTACAGATTCTCACTTAGTGAGGTAACACCCATTCAGTGAATGGGCCTTTTAAAGAAGTAAGTCTCAAGGGAGAGCCCCTTTAATTAGAAAAAATAAAATCAAGCTGGGAGGGAAAGACCCTCAGGGTTGCTATTCCAAAGAGCAACAGTTACTATTGATATTCACTGTAAGCCAGGAGGGCCATTAAGTGGAGACTGGGCAGGAATCTATTGGTCCAATGTAAGTTTCAGAGTGAACTGGGTGAAAGGTTTTGGGAAGGAAGGAAGGAAGGGAGAAAGAAAGAAAGAAAGGGAGGGAGAACACTTAAAAGAAGAATAAAATTTTATATGGAAGAACAAAAGTCAAGAATATCAAGGGAACTAATGAAAAAGAAATGAATGAAAGTGGCCTAGCTGTATCAGATGTCAAACTGTATTTATAAAGTGATAATCTTCAAAACAATCTTGTACTTGCTAAGAAATAAAGAGGTGGATCAATGGAATAGACTAGGCATACATACACAATAGCAAATGACCATAATAATTTAATGTTTAATAAATCCAAAGATCCAAGCTTTTGGGACAAGAACTCATTATTTGATAAAAACTGCTGGGAAAACTGGAAGACAGTTTTGCCAAAACCAGGAATACACCATAATTTCATACCATATACCGAGATAACTTAAAAATGAGCACATAATTTAGACATAAAGTGTAATATCACAAGCAATTTAGGGGAGCATGGAGTAGTCTACCTGTCAGATTTGTGCATAAGGGAAGAATTTATGAGTAAACAAGTGATAGAGCATTACCACATGTAAAATGGATAATTTTGATTATATATTAATTTTTTTTTTACACAAACAAAACCAATGCAAACAAGATTAGAAGGAAAGCAGAAAACTGGGAAATAATTTTTATAGCAAGTATCTCTAAGAATGGCGCCATTTCTCAAATGTATAGAGAACTGCATCAAATTTATAAGGATACAAGTCATTCCACATTTAATAAGTGGTAAACTGGCAGTTTTCAGATGAAGAAATCAGAGTTTTCTTTAGTGATATACACAATGTTCTTAATCACTATTGGATAGAGAAATACAAATGAAAACAACTCTGATATACCACCTTATACCTATTAGATTTTCTAATATGTCAGAAATGGAAAATGATTACTGTTGGATGGGATGTGGAAAAATTTGAACACTAATACATTGTTGGTGGAGTTGTAAACTACTCCAGACATTCTGGAGAGGAATATGGAACTATGCCCAAAAGGTTATAAACCTGTGCATACACTCTGAAAGACCACTAGCACTACTAGGACGGTATCCCAATAAGATCATAGAAAAGGAAAAGGACTTATTTGTACAAAAATATTTGTAGCTGCTCTTTTTATAGTGGCAAAGAATTGGAAATTGTTAGGATGCCCATCAATTGGGGAAGGGCTAAAGAAGTTCTGGTATGTAATTCTAATAGAACACTATTGTGCTATAAGAAATATCAAGCAGGATGCTTTCAAAATAACCTGAAAAGATATGAATTGAAGCTAAATGAAAAAAGTGTAATGCTAGTGAGAGTTAAAGATCTTCCCCACACATTAATGGGTCTGCCCATTAAGGGAAGCTTGATTAGGGGAGATGTTGTTGTTGTTGGAAGGCCCACAGTTATTGTTAATTTCTATTGAGGCACTGGTTCTCAAGGGTTGGGATGCCCTCTGGCTATAAAAAGTGTATAAATATTCTGAGGTGAGGTTTTACTTATTGGAAGTGTTTGGCCAAATGAGGACTCTGGGCAGCTGCTAAGGAGGCCCCTCAGCTTTGAAAACCCAGATATTGGTGCTTCTCTCTCTGGTAACTATGTATGCATGGTCAGACAATTGGATTTGTCTGTTGATCTGTGTGATCTATTGCTTATAGTTAGATAGTTGGAAGCCCTGTCTATTGATCTTTATTTCTCTGTTGTATTTTCTCTGAAGTTCAAGATGCTGACTTTTTCCCCTGAACTAAGTGAATGATATATGTGCTAAAGTAGATTGTTGATACCTCAAAAGTTGCTTTCCTTTTGGAAAAGGTCTAAGAAACTGTACAGCAGGCCCTCCTGTGTATGCTAGGGTCCTTGCTGGTAAGCAGAGAGGGGAAGGGGATAAGAGAAGGCGGTAGGGGTGATAGAAAGGAGGGCAGATTGTGGGAGGTAGTAGCCAAAAGCAGACTTTTGACAAGGCTCAAGGTGAACATAGAGAGTTAATAGAATAAATGGTGTAGGGGATCAACAGGGCAGAGAGAAATACAGTTAGCAATAGTAACTGTGAAAAAAAGTTTGAAGCCAGTTTCTCTGACAAAAACCTCACTTCTTAAACATAGAGAGAACTGAGTCAAATTTTTAAAATAAATACAAGCCATTAAATAAATAAGCCAATAAATAAAAAAATAAAGAGCCATTCCCAATTGATAAAAGATACAATCAGTTCTCAGATGGAGTAATCAAAGCTATCCATAGCCATATGGAAAAATACTCTAACTCACTACTGATTGAAGAAATGCAAATTAAAAAATTCTGAGGTACTAACTCATACCTATTAGACTGTCTATTAGGAGAGAAAAGGATAATGACAAATGTTGGAGGCAATGTGGGGAAAATGAGACATTCATGCATTGTTTGTGGAATTGCGAACTGATTCAACCATTATGTAGAGCAATTTGGAGTTATGCCCAAAGGGTTATAAAAAAAAAACCATGCATACCATTTGACTAACAATACCACTACTAGGTCTGTATCTCAAAAGAGATTAACCAAAAAGGAAAAGGACCTGTATGTACAATAATATTTATATTGTTGGGGGTAAAGAATTAGAACTTGAGGAAATACCTATCAACTGAGAAATGGCTGAAAAAGTTGTGGCATATAGTTTTGATAGAATACTATTGTGCTATAAGAAATGATGAACAGGATGCTCTCAGAAAAACCTGGAAAGACTTGCATGGGGTAATGCAAAGTGAAATGTACTGTGTACAAAGTAACAGCAATGTTCTAAGTTGGTCAGTTATGAATGACAACTATTCTCAGCAATACAGTGATCCAAGATAATTCTGAAGGGCTAATGATAAAAAATGCTATCCTTCCCCAGAAAAAAGAAGTGTTGGCTTCTGAGTACACATTGAAACATACTTTTTTACTTTCTTTATTTCTTTGAGGTTTTTTTGGTCTATGTTTTATTTCACAACATGACTAATATGGAAATGTTTTGCATGACTACACATGTATATCCTATATCAAATTGCTTGCCTTCTTAATTGGAAGTAAGGGAGAGTTTTGGGGGGAGATCGAAGGAAGAGAGATAATTTGGAATTCAAAGTTTTAAAAACAGATGTTAAAATTGTTTTTACATGTAACTGAGGAAAAATAAAATGCTATTTTTTTTTAAAAGCAAGATTGCCATAAAACATATCATAATTTGAAGGCAAGGAAACTATTGAGATTTCCATCTTCTAGAGCCAAATAAATACAATAGTTTAAATCTATTGTGAGTTGGGAATATATTTCCTGGGCATTTTAAATTGTTTCATTCTGCTATCTGCTTTGGATGAGTTAAGTGTATTGGGTTTTTAGAAAATGCTAAGCCTCAGTAACTTCCATCCTCTATGCCAGGTTCTATTTAGTATAAAGCAAACCTCAATGAAAAATTCCAAAGTTAAAACATTAAAAATGTGTTTTTAGTGAAATTAAAAAAAAAGAAATCGCTTTAAGTATAGGGGAGAAAGAAACATTTCAACTAATATTTATTGAGCGTCATTTGAAAGGGCAATGCTGTGCTTGGCTCTCCATGATTTATCAGAAAGTAGAAGCAAATCCTTTACATCTGAAGAGTGATCAATGAATATTGAATATATATGTATATATAATATAATGTATCTATCATATAAATATATATATACAAATATATCATATAAAATATATTATATCAATGGATATTGAAGATATTTTTTCCCTACGATTTTATAGAACATAGAAGATGAGACCTCCATTGAACTTGAAGTTTAGTTAAGAGATGTCCACAAAGGTTTTATGTGGCCTTCCTAACTTATGGAGACTTCAATCATATTTTCACCCAAAAGCTTCAAACCCTGGAAGTGCTCTTTGTCCCTGAAGCCTCTCCCTCTGATTGAGCAGTTCCTCTCAGTTAAATCTCTGTTTTAAGGAGGAGGCCCAGGTCAACCATGTCTTCATTTTTCTCCAGGCTGCAATCCTGAGTTGCCCAGACTTTCTTGGGTACTTTCAGTTTTTTTCTCCTCCCCGCCTTTCAGCAACCTTTTAATGTGTTTTTTTCCCCTATTAGAAGGTAAGCTTCCTGAGGTCAGTGATTATCGCTTTCTGCTTGTATTTACATTCCCACTATGGGACAGTGCTTGGCACAAAGGAAATACTTAAGAAATGTGTGTTGATTTGACTTG